>OZ025192.1:8531252-9156252 GCA_964019065.1 Catostylus mosaicus | reverse complement strand
AACCCTAACCCTAACCCTAACCCTAACCCTAACCCTAACCCTAACCCTAACCCTAACCCTAACCCTAACCCTAACCCTAACCCTAACCCTAACCCTAACCCTAACCCTAACCCTAACCCTAACCCTAACCCTAACCCTAACCCTAACCCTAACCCTAACCCTAACCCTAACCCTAACCCTAACCCTAACCCTAACCCTAACCCTAACCCTAACCCTAACCCTAACCCTAACCCTAACCCTAACCCTAACCCTAACCCTAACCCTAACCCTAACCCTAACCCTAACCCTAACCCTAACCCTAACCCTAACCCTAACCCGTCCCATTATTAGGTTTCTATCTGATATGACTTTGTGGTATCATATATCTAGTAATTTCAATCTGGCAGTATGTAACTCAGAAGATGAAATTTGTTTCAAGTATCTGGTAATAAGTAACTTGTAATCCTTATCCAAAGTAATTAACCCCTAACCTAAGCCAATAAGGTTTACTCACTTTCATTAAGCCTAACCCTGAGTAATCAGCTTTGACATTCTTGATAATTTCTATCGATCTTTTCCTGCCCAAATGGCGTTGATTTTCCATGTAAGTATTTTTAGGGGTTAATTACCTTCAACTTTTTACCCAAGAACTTGTGTCTGCAATGGTTTAAGCGTTTGAAACTTATGCAAGTGCGTAATTTAAATTGTCCCTCCAAGACGGAACTACTGGATTCAAATAACAGAGAACAATTATTGAAGAAAGTTGCATTTAAAACTAGAGAAAGTGGACCTTGAAAAGTATCCAGAATGAATGCCAAAATTAAATATTGTAATGCTGTGGATGATTTTTATATTTTGTAAGGAAAACAGAGAGGGGATTTATTTTTACCTACTTAATAACGCCAATATTTCATGGCAAAATTAAGCAACGTATCCAGAACGAGTGCCTAAAATTATATTAAATGCTGTTTGGAACACAAAGTTATGAAGAAACTTTTAACATCTATTTCTATTTGATGTAAAAACTTTGCTAAATTCCTAAATTGCATCATTTAATTC
Organism: Catostylus mosaicus; assembly: GCA_964019065.1. Classification (NCBI taxonomy): domain Eukaryota; kingdom Metazoa; phylum Cnidaria; class Scyphozoa; order Rhizostomeae; family Catostylidae; genus Catostylus; species Catostylus mosaicus. The sequence goes on along the minus strand of OZ025192.1, from coordinate 9,155,214 downwards.
ACATATACATCCTGTTTAAAGTGCAAATCTCTTGCATGCAAAAAACATAAAAGCGTATTTTGCAAGTTGCTACCTAATTTTCTAGCTTCTTAGGGGTGTTAAACTTGTCAATTTAACTAGAATCCACATTTTAAACCAATATTAAGTTAGTCATAATACTGCCAAGCTATTACAATGAAAAATAGAAGAGGGTTATTGCTATTTTGCTACTTGAATGCCTAACTATTTAGAAGTATAAACAATTCAAACCAACCAGAATTATAACTTTCAACTAATAATAAAATCTTGTCCAAAATGCAGAGCTATTGAATACAAAAAAACAGATAAGAATTGTCTTTCATTTTCCAGCGGTGGAAAAGTCCAAAATAGGCATAACCCAGTCCTCAATTTAGCCTTAATGCAGCCCCAAATGCAAACTAGTGTTTTACAAAACGGAGAGGGTTATTCTAAATCAGCTTGTTTTAACTTTGTTGAGCTTAAGTGTCAACTCGACCCTGGAAACAAAACGATGTGAGAGTTCCTAAAAGAGCATTTCTTCCCTTATTAGAAATTAGAATTGCAACTTGCGGATTGTTTATTACACTCTTTTTTTATAAGAATACTTAATGTTTTGTTGAGCTTCAATATACTTAATCTTTTGCTATTTTGAGCCTTGGAATACTCTTGAATTATTCTTAGCGCGGCAGAAAATGCGGATATGGCAATAAACTGGTATAATTATCATCAATGCAAAAAACGCACACCTATTAAAAAATTAAATGTCATAAAAAATTCAGAAGTAAAAGAACGCCCGCTAAAAGTAATTGTTTCAAAAGATCTTGCGCCTGACAATGTTCTTGAAATATTCTTAAATTTCACCAATTTTGAGCCTCGTTATTCTTACAAAATTTATTCTTATAAGAAAAAGAGTGTGATGAATGTTTGAAAATTCGTGCTACCAGGACCATTAATACGGATCCTACATTTATAACTGAAAGAGTTGATTCGGTTTTGGCAAAATGGGTTCTCGATTTACAGAGCAAGACCTCGAATAAAATTGCACAAGTTTTTCTCAGCATTTTAAATCTAACTTATTTAATGTTTGCGGGGTTGCTCAAGCGGCTATGGTTTCTTATAACATATCATTTATAACAAGTCGATCGATATACTTTCATGATAAACCGCAGATGCGAAGAAAACATGAGCAGCGGAGACTACAATGGCTAAAGCGCTTTTAACAAAATACTTCATTTAGGGAATATTCTTCACCGGTTTTAACAGGGGGCTTCTCTGATAAACTTCAAGCAAGGAGTGTTCTGGCCAAAATTCAAATTATCACTGTTGACTAGGGTAGATTCAGTACTTGTCTCCTAGTCAATATTTTTCAACGAATATCTCATTTATCTTAAGTTCTTCTCCCCATTGCCTTATAATGTTTATCTCAAGTTTTTCAAACAAATCCCTTATGCAAGACAACGTTTTGGAAAAGTTGAGGGAACTACGCGGTCAAATCATAAAACTGAAGCCGTCAAGGAATGTGAGCAAGTCGAGTCCTGGGAATAAATTGAACAATTGGATTAAATTGAGGCCTGGGATTTAATCCGGTCCTGGGATGAAATTGAACAATGGGATGAAATTGAGTCCTGGGATTTAATTGAGTCCTGGGATTTAATCCGGTCCTGGGCAATTTCCTGTTTGCCAATCTCACTTTAATAGACTCATAACCATAGAATGTTATCGTTCAGGGTGGTCCGTGAACATGAATTTGATGTGCTTCCCATTCGTGGTTGATGACATTCCATTTCTCTTTTGGGAGTAAGTGACGACTAGATTATTGCTCACCATTTCAAATGGCGTTGATTTTATTCTCGCATAGCAATGTGAAAATTATTTACTGAAAACACCATTATTGTACATACCCTCTCTTTCTTTACATCTACCCGTATTTATATTATTCATTGCGTACTCTCGCTAAGCAAACTTATCTTCCCTGTTAAAAAAAGAAAAAGAATTTTTATTGGAAATTGATGAATTCATAGGGATAGTCATTAATCAATTCAACAATTTAGGACTCAGCTAAAACATGATGCAAAATCTGCAAATGATCCATAATGCCAGCAAACGATGATGAAGTTCATTAATGAAGCCCAAACTAAAATCAGTCCCTTGAAATATTTACATATTAATAGCCCCCAATATTAAAATTAATAGCCCCAGATATTAAAATTAATAACCCCTAAAATTAAAATCAATAGCCTCCAATAATATCGGTTTTTTACAATCTGGCAGATTAAATTATTGAAAGCCCTCCTCATCGTAACAAAATATTTAAAAAGGAACAAAACATATGAATTTGCTCCAAAGAAAAGAAAACATTAGGGTCATTAGCTGGAGGAAGGTCCTTGAAAAAACAATAGAAACCGACCTTCCTTATTTTATATTGACTTATGAGGAAGGTATCTTAGCCTAGCCAAGTAGTATGAATTTAATTTGCTACAGAATCGATTGAAATGTGTTTAATCCATTACAGTTTATGTTGGATTCGTCTTGAATTTCCCTTCTAAGAATGATTAGCAAATTAACATCAAACGTATTTGATTTTTCACCAATGCATCATGATCTCTGTAATTCATTCCAATGCTTCAGATATTCACTTTTAACGCTCCAAACAAATCTTGTTCATGTCTTAAAAAAAGGAATAGAAGTTAATTCAAGTGAAGACCATAATCATGAACCAAAATACATAATGTATGCAATATATTGCCAAAGATTGAACATTATTTAGTCTTACGAGTAACAGATAAGAATTATTGAACCCTCTGTGACTATTTGACTAACCAAAATATTTTCGGAGGGTCTCTACACTTCAGGGTCAGCTATTGTTACAATTCATCAGTAATCCCCAACCTTTTGCATGGCAAGTTTCCTGAATTGTTTTTGAGATGTCTCAAGACCTTCAAGGAAAAAAAGAGAAGTATTGAAGGAACTTTAAAGGCCAGCTATACTTACCTAGGAACCCCCAGCCCCTGGATGAAAAGTTTCATTAAATAGTGGCTATAATAATGCATGACCTTCATTAACATTAGAATGAATAAAGCTTAAACGAAGTAAGAAGAAATTACAGAATACAATGTTGGCACCACTTAACGTATTTAAAAGTTTAATATTTCAAGGTATAATGATTCACTTGATAACTACGAGTCATATCTCAACAATGCATTGGTATGAACTCCTTCCACAAAAGCTCAAACACCACGGCAAGGAACATCCTGTGTTTGAGGATTTCCTTTTTCATAAAGATTTCAGCGAACAGAATCATTTTTCAAAGTCATTAAACTGTATTAATTTAGAACAAGAAATATTGAATTTCAGATCAAAAGTCTTCTTAACAGCGGAATGGTAAATGGTCCACAATTACTTTTTTTAGATTCTAATATAAATAAACGCTTTCTGCCTACATTAATTTAGATATTTTGGATATTACGCACAAATTATTTCCAAAATTTTTCCAAATCCTTCCAAAGCATAGCAAAGGTACTTTAACCAGGGCCTCTGACGACTGGGGGGCCTTGGCAAACACCCTCCCCAAGTGTTTACAAACTATGCCTTTTAAAAGGCAACACACCATATTTTGCTATGAGAATTTTCTAGCATCGAAGCTTGGCTCCCCACTTTTTTGGTCTCGTCGGTTGCCCTGTTTACTCATTTTCTATGAAACATTTTGATTTTTATAAAAGGGCTATTGCTAATTTAAATTTGCTTTGAAAGGATAAAATTTGTTTAAATCATGACACTTTTCGTAAAGGATTGCACTCTACTCGCAATTCCTTTTATAAGAAATTCTCTATAAGAAACCGACTCCTTGGGTGGCAAACAAATTAAGAAACTAGAAGAATAATCATACTCAAAGTCAAACTTTAGAAGTTTCTCGAAAAGTAGAAATTTCTTTGATTGCCGTTGCGAGCGCAAAATTTTATCAAATTGTGAAAGCTATGCTTATCTGCTGCTAGCTGAAAACACTACTGTAATACACTCAAATTGAAATACGAAAGGCATGAAATTGAAATACCCCATTGACCGTTCATGAATACCTAACCTTAAAATCACCATCCAACCCATTTCATCAGACATAAAAGCGCATTTTTAGACTCAAAATATTGTTGCTAAATCGAATTTTTTTGTAAAAAAATTTGATTGTAAAAAATCGAATCACCAACACATTTTATGCTGCGGTAACACTTCCTGGCATTGCGTTAGGAAGCAAACGATGCAGTTGCACCACGCCTTGCATTTTCAAATCCGACTTCCAATGGAAATGTCCCGTACAATTGCAAATATCTTAAACAGCCAATGAAATCACATCATTTATTAAAGGTGCGAAAATCAAACAAAAAGTGCAGAACACGTATCCAAGAGATTTGCATGAGACGTGACTCTATGCATTTACGAGGTAGGAGTGATAAAGCAGGGGGTTGCATCTGACACCATTCCCTTCCACAAAAGTATCCTTCATATGCCCTAGAAAATCCCTTGTTACAACGCTTTCCAATTATGTCACTTTTCTGAAGCAGGGTGCCCCCTATGTTTCTTTTTAACTTTAAAATATTGCCAACTTCATCGTAAGAAATGCAATAAAAATTTAGTTAGACAAATACACAAAGGTCTTCTCCAAATTTCAATAAAACGCTGATTAATTACCATATTTTACAAAACATAGTTTAGCAAACTGAAGATACTCTTTTCACCGAACACTTGCATTTTCAGGCATTTTAAATACTCTAAGCAATCCCATAAAAAGAAAAGAAACAATAATTTGATCTTTGCTTTTTTTTCTTGCAACCTTGCCTGTCCATACTTTTTGCAACCCTCCTATATATCAACTCCGCGAAGTGTCATATAAACTTATTATGTAAAAACGTATGTAAAATTTACCGTAAAAACTATATTAAGCCCCCGGGGTAATTTGTAGTCTCCAAGTGTGGGCTTAAAGGAAAGGGCTGCTTTTTTTAAAAAAATTGAGATCAAGGATTAAAAAATCATTTTATTCTCCTTTTATTGTTCGGTTTTTATCTAAAATGGCTTCTAGAGACGCCAAATCTAGAGCTGGACAAGAAAACTTTGACTCTCAAACACATGAAATTAGAAATTGGTCACAGTCTAAGCCTTCAAAAATTACAAGAATGGAAAACACAAGATACAACCAAATAACTGCACACATTGCAGAGGCATTGCAGGTAAATATAGACAGCAGTTCCATTTAATTTCGTACCAAAACCAAGCCTATACTTATCTTAAGGTCTATATTTAGCAAGATAGCTAGAGAACATACTTCAAATTACCATCCTATCATAGCATCATAGCCCACGTTGCAAAGACATTGCGTGCATAAAGGAAAAAAGAAATCTCAATAAAGTCTTACATTAGATAATACTTGATTATACATCTAAACATTGCAAATAAATTATAAAGTGCATGCATCCTATTACCACCAAATTATTGCTCAAACTGCAGGGGTATTGTATGCAAAAACAGAGAAGATTTAGCATATATTTAATTTTCAATACCCCAGTTACCAGAGGTCTTATGTTGCATCTTAAATTCCATTTAAAGTTGTAGAATAGCTGCAAATCACGTGTGCAGCATTTGAACCAAAGAAGCATGAAAAGCCACGTGCATTCTCCTTTGTTACAGCAGCCAATCTTGTTAGGAAACTTGCGAAACGCATTCAGTGAATACTTTTTATGAAATTTACACTTTCAAATCATACTCTCTTTATCGAACAAATCATAAACCTGGCAGTGCTGCAAGCATTTAATAATTTAGCAACAATGAAATCGGTAATGAAATGGCATTGAACAGGCATTTAATTTATTAGAAAATCTTTAACTGATATTTTTCTTTTGGTGGAAAAATTAAAAATATAAGTAAACATACATGCTAACATACATTTTATTAACTATAATTAAACAAAAAATAAAAGAAAGTTTTAACACAGTCGCGCAACACGAGATGTTTTAATGTTGTGACACTCTACCAAAATAAGCCGCTTAAATAGCATGAAAATTAATGAAGATATGTATATTTAAAAAAGTATCTGAATCAATCTTTAATGTGTTGTCCAGACATTTGATAGACAACAGAAACAGACTCATCTGATAAGCCAAGACTATCCTCAGAAGCATTTTCATCCGTCAAACCTTCTCTCTGTGCATCAGTCGCTGCTCTGTACCTCACTATAAAAAACAAATATCAAAAAATATCTAATTTTTAATATAAATGTAATAACACAAAAATCATCATTAATTTTCGTCGTTAAAATCATCGTTATGTTTCAAATATCCTATTTTACAAATTTATTTGAATTTTTAAGATATCAAACATCATGAAACAAACCACGTTATTGAACTGATCAAAATGGAAAACATTTGTCTATAAATGAAAAAAATTTATCATTCCAATATCAACCGTGATGGGTCTCTGTTAATAAAAAGAGGTTACGATTCTGAAGGAAACTGAAAGTAGATGATAATTTTCCTTATATAAACTGGAATGTTGTTCTACGATTTAGCACCAAAGAGGCAAAAAGACCGGATACCATATTGGAAAGACTTTTTGCAGTAGAGGAGATAGCATTTTATAGTTTGCCGTGTACAATTCTGATGAAAATCTGTCACTGATTTATGACAGCTTTGGAAGCAATTAGGAGAGTCGGTCCAATTAGAGTACATAGCCCCCAACCATAACACTGGATGTGCGCCTCTGTAGGAGAGTTCTTATTGACAAAATCATAAACAAAGTAAAGCAGTTTATGCTGCGGAAGATCTCGAAGCTTCAAAGAGAATATGAACCGTTTGAAGTCATTTTAAGAACTTTCTTCAAGTCCCTGTGGAGAAAATGAGAGATTTGACGTTGAATTGAAGATTTAAATAAAACTAGTTTTTATATACAACCATGGTAGTAGAAAGCTACAAAGGAAATACCTGATGTTGTATCGTTTGCTTTGTCAGGAGAGTAAAGAATAAGAACGGAAATCACGTAAATGTTCCACAGACCAAAGGTTCCAAAGTGTAAAGCACCTGGCAAAATAAATGAAATTAGCAGATACGTTGAATCTACCATGAATAAACAATGAATTCAAATATCATGCCTAAGAGATCAAATTAAGAAAAAATATTTGCAATATTAATTTCACTTATTTTGGTAAGTACATCTAAAAGATAACCATAAATAATCATTTTTACATATAATTGATAATTCAGCAATTTTTCAATGATTTTGAACTATTGATGATTAATTAGCTAACTAATAATTTTAATCAAGGAGGTGTTTAGCGTTCAAAGCAATTTTTCTGCTTTTCCTTGCAATTCCGAAGTATTGCAATAGAAAACAGCTATTTAGAAATGATACGTAAATAAAACGAGTGCTTAGACTAGTTTAAAAACTAGCAAAACGTACTTGAAACTTTAACAAAATCGTTGATAGGGTTGTCTTCTATAAACTTCCAATGTCCCTCATTTATTTGATCCAAAACAAAGCAAAGTACAGTAGCAATTGCTGAGAATAATGTGATGCCAACAAGAACACGGAATCGATAAATGACACCCTAAATTGCAAACAAAATTGCACCAATTACACCACATTATTGCAAATCTAAATACTGGATATATCGCAAAACTTTTCATATTTGCACTCTAAAGAGTTGTTTTGGTTTATGCTAAAATTCATTGTCCCAAATTCAAAATATGTTCATCAGCTAATTAGATGCTTTTTTGTAACAATGCTAAAAAACGATGCCACTCCTCTGGTTTTTCTCCCAACAAAATGCGTATGACCTTGCATTGCATCTTATTGAAATGATTAACAAAATCAAATCAAATAAAATTATAATTATAATCATAATAAAAGTGCACTTGAAATAAATGAGGTATACAAACCCACCTGGTAATACAATCTTCTAGCTGCCTGCATGACTGGCATGGCACTGCCTTTGATGCGCATGTGGCGAAAAACTTTGATGACCAGTCCAAAGAAGAACAGTACAAAGAGAATTGATGATGCAGCAGCAACAACAATGAAACCTTTCTGATTGAATGATTAAGTTAACATGATTTCATTATGTATATTTAAACCAAATTTACACGTTATTGCTAACTACTCATTTTCCCTTTTTTCTACTATTGCTCCCTGTTGTTCACCTTTCCAAATTTGCAACAATATTTCTTCTGTATATTTTATACTATTAGTAAAGATGCAACTTATATGCTCAGGTACATCCAATTTACTAGCGTTAAGCATTCCTCTGGAAAGCAAAATGCAAAACAGTGCAATCAGATAACTTAGAAAATTCTATTATACTTACTAACTTTTTAATGAATTGGCATGATTGGCAAGCAGTTAATTTACTATGAGTTAATATTGCGAAATCTGAAGGTGTTATGTTGTCCATGAAATGTATGATATAAGATTAATAAAAAAGGAAGACTTTTGCAAATTCAAATTAAAAAAAAAAGGATACCGCAGCCTTTTCACCACTGTCTTTTTTCCAAATAGTATGAAAAGGATTGTGCAACTGAACTCCTCTACAAATTAGATTTACAACACGATGATGATGATGATGATGATGATGATGATGATGATGACGATGATGATGAGAATAAATAGTCAGCATGGTAATGGACCAACCCCCTTGTAAATCTCAATAATATTTGCTATATTTTCCCATATTCTCAATTGGATTCAAGTATATAGATCTTCCCATAAAATATTTCATATGAAAACAGCTGATCCCTCCTTTTTATTATCAATGGAAATGTATTCAATAGATTAAAAAAAAATGGTCTAATTTGAAACCATCAAAAGTATTCTTAGAAGCACTATTCACAAGCTACCCAGATTACCCCCCCCCCCCCAAACGTCTTTAGTACAACAACCTGATGATAATTATTGCACACAGTGGCATCCGATATTTTCAAAGTTCAATAGATCTTACCTTTCAACCAAATCAAATATCAGCAGAGCAAAGCAAGCAATAATGATAAACAGTAGCTGCCATTTGTAGCATTTCAATGAACCTCTCTTTTGCTGGTCCTTAATGGCAAAAGAAAAAATTATCATTTCTAATTTAGTAACTTGTTCAATGCAAACCATCTTTTGGCAATAGGGATTTTCACAGAAAAATAAAAAGAACTATGAGAAAATAGCAAAAACAGTTTGAAATGTAACCTTTCTTAGATCTGATGCAGTTTAGATAGGTAATGTTATAAGCTAACTTTATGAGAAATAAAGGAAAAATGCCAATATTCATATTTGAGGCAGAACAACTCCCAGGTATAATTGGGTACTGCTCCGAGCCTAAATTAAACAATTTCCACGATGCAAGCAACAACAATTGTCGGGAATTCAATCCCTATCGATGAAAAACATTGCAAAAACAGTTTGAATAGTAAGCCTGCAAAGTCTGTGTTTCATGGCTAGCTGTTAAAGATGATATTGCAATCAAATACTAGTGTAAAAAAATGTAATTGTAAGTGTATATGGCAAGTGAAAAAGTGCACAAAACTAAAATGATTTGAGAACTCACAAGAATATGTTCACCAACAAAAATGCACCAAAAGGAAAGAAGGAAGGCATAAAATTGACCTTGACGGATATCCGAAAATAGCAGCATATATGGCATCTCAGAACTTAAAGTGAACCATTCAATAGGAACTGTAAATGAATAAATATTTATAATAAAATATAAACTTTCAACATAAGACAAAAACAGAAAAATTATTTGCATCTAGCATAAGCATAATAAATTATTTACATTTTTCTGTGGCATTTAGGGAAAATAATTGTATGTCATAGATTCAAGACTGTGGGAATGTGATAAAATTTTTGTTTCAATTTGATCACCTGTTTCCAAGGCACATGACAGTTAAACTGATAAAATACATTTCAAATTAAAGAAAAATTTGACTTGAACAAGATTCAAGGATAATTAGATTCAGATGCAAAAGAAGAATTATGACAAAAAAGAGAAAACATAACTTACGTATTAGAAAGAGGAGTGAAATACCAAGGGATGCAGACAATCTGCAAAAAGGCAATGAATAATTCAGTTTAAAATGTCAAGCATAAACAATCAATTAATACGAAGAAGATAAAAAGTGACTACCAATGCTACTTTATAGCAATGTAAAAATTATCTTGGTAACAAGATACATTTGCTTGAACACTGAAAAGTACACTAATCTATCTATCTGTACAAAACATTTCTCTACAAGGGGTTCCAGTTATCAGAAATTTGTTTTAACAAATAAGAATAAAAAGTTTATGGCTGGGCTTACTTCTCGAGTAGGATTGGAGGTCTTGGTTGAGCTCGCACACGATGAAAGAAGAAATACAATGCAGCAATCAATACAGGAGTGAGAATGGTCTTCGCAATGAACCATGCAAGAGTGTAGGAACCATTTTGATGTATTCCCTGTTAAAAAATTCCACAGTGTATTGCATTCATATCAACAAAATCAAGGTTGATAATGACAGCAGTGGCAAAATTAAATAAAATGAGAAGGATGGGTAATTCAAATTTATGAAAAGGTATTTGTTGACTGACTTAAATTGTTTAAGAGTTTAGAAACTGAATTGAAAATATATCAAATCATTGAATGACTTTACAACACAGATCTTGTTTTTTTTTATATTCCAATATAATAGTTTAAAATATTTATCAGACTTCAAAAATCTTAAAAGATGAAATATTTTAAAATATTTATCAAATTTCTGATAAATCTTTTTGGACTTAGAAAATTTTTAAATAGTTTGTGAGAATAAAAAACTGCAAATTACATAGTATAACTGACCACAAAGTGAAGTCCTTTCAAAATACCAAAACAACCATCAGAAGGTTTAAACTGCATGTTGATCAAATAATACTGATGTTGTATACTGCCAATCTCTAGAAAATGCATATCCTCACAAGTATAATACCCTTGAACTTTACCATCCTGAAAATCAAGATAACAAGCATGATGAAGATGATGTGATATTGATTACATTAAAACTACATGCAAATCCATGACCAAATAACAAATTCTTACATTCCATACATTAAAAAACAGTAAGAACAAAAATTGCAAATGTGTTAGCAGGCTGATTATCTAATTCTCAAGGAGCACATGTGATAATTAATTCAGTATAATAAATATATCTATAAGGAACAGCACAACTCAAGAAACAAAATACATAAACATTTGTTGAATTAATACTATAAAGTTTATATACTGTGTTTATTATTTCATTTTATTGTTATGCACTTCTGTTGTGGTCTTTATCCCTATTATTAACATCTTTCTCTCTATTTACTTCATTTTGCAGATACGTAATGTGGCAAGCAGAATAATAAAAGAGATAAATACCAACAAAATACCTCTGAACGATATGTCATAAGCATACATTGTAGTGGTCTTCTTTCATTATCTGAATGTGCGTACATTTTCCAAGCATTTTTTTCATCATCTCTATACCCAACTTTTGCCTTGTAATTTATAGTACAACCTTTGCAAACAAATTAAGAATTTCTTCATTGGAAAAAAATTGAGTCTCTGCAAAATCTGTGATATGGTGTGCCATATTTATTTAATTCTCTATGACTAAGATTCACCAAAATGCTCTAAGGTATAACAAAACACTAAAACAGGTGTTGGTAAAATGATTAACATTTTTGAAGAAAACCTACTTTTTCTTTGTTCAATCTGCTCTACATGATCGCTTTCATCATGTTGCAAGTCAATTTCTGCATTCATTGACACAACAATGAATTGCTGAATTGGATGAAAACTTGTTCCAGGATGGGGCATGTGTACACTAAATACAACATCATTCATACCAACATTACTGTTTATTTTCCCAATTGAAACTATAAAAAAAATAATGATAAACAAAGTTCAATCAAAGGCATCTCATCTTCTTAGGTTTTAACACGTAATATTATTAAAAGTCCCTCAAACTCTGCAGTCACACCAAAGATCAAACTATGGCATCAGCAAACTGTGCCTAGAAGGAATCGTCACCAACAAGGAGTGAAGGATGCAACTTAAATGTTGCCATGATAACGACATAAAGTGGCGTAAACATAAACAACATAAACAACTTAAGTAAACTAAACACCATCAACAGAGACCAATGCCCGAGGAGATATTTTTCTGATGTAGGTTGGCTTTCTGCAAAAGGCAAAGTTGATGGTTATTACTGTTATTGCAAAAGATGTGCTACATACAAACTATTCAACTTCAGTTTGTATTTACTTATCAAGTTCTCCTGGGGTATTTACTTTTAGAATCATGACTTTTAGAATTTTTGAATTATTCAAGTACACAAATTTCAGAACCCACCTTCTGAGCAAGGTGCATTTTTGTCATGTACACTTGTACCATTGCTAAAATAATTCCTCCTGTACCATGTACTGCTCCATGATTTTGCATTACCCCTGCATGGAGTTGCTATGTAGAGAACAGCCGAAGCAGGTGTTGAAACTGTCACAAAATAAAAACAAAATCACATTTAGTGCCTAAATTAATGGCAAAGACATGACATTATGTTCATGTTCGCACTCACTTCTTATATTATTTCGTGTATCATGGTGAACAGCAAAATTGATTTCAATGCCGTATAGGGAAAAGGTCTCTCAAGTATTTGCTGAACTAATTGAGCACAGACGCATCAGCACTCAGTTTTGGAGGTCAGGGCAGTAGAGTATTATAAGCAGAAATGCTGAAAAATACCATAACAGTTTCTCACCACTTTACCTCATGTCTGCTTTGCCCCTTCACTCCACTAGTGACTTTAGCAATATCACATATGCCTAGATCCCTGAATACAGTATTACAACACCGTTATCAGCTTCTTCAACTTCAGCCCTGCTCCAGTTCCATATGTTGTGTGCAGTAGGTAGTAACTGCTTTTTTTTACCTCATTCGATTAAATCACCGGGAATATGCCATTTTATAGACAAATCAACCTTGAGTTGTGAGACATTTGAAGTTGATATTAACATATTAATATTGACGATATCATATCATTGTTCAAGGCAAATAAAAAGCAGGCATTTACTTCACCTTTTGTCCCTCCAAGCACAAAAAATACCACAAGTGACAAAAGTGCAACCAAAGCAAAGATCAAGATCTGCTTCTTAGTCATAGATTCCAAAAGAACGCCAGCCATTTTGACAAAGTAAGCAGAGACCTACAGCTAGTTTAGTACAGACAATTTAGGCCAAAACGTCGGGGAGCAAACTGATAATTGATCGATCGGATGCTCAAAGAGACCCGACTTCCGCAATCGGATTGTTTGTTGAATTTTCTAAGAATTTAATTGGTCAAATATGAGCTTCTTATTGTTATTGAATTGAATAAGAAGAATCTGATTGGTAACTATAAGTAAAAGGCGGGTAATTTGTCAAAGTTATAAAACAAAACAGGATTGAGTGCAGGAAAAATATTCATATCCGGAATTCTATAGGACAGTTCCCTTTGTATGATGAAAAAATACAATTGCAACCAACTGACCATGTAATACACTTACAAGTTCAAATAAAATACAAAGTTTTGTCAAGATTAAGTCCTAATTTTGATAAGCAATAGTGGTGGTACGGGAGTGCTAAAATATCCAACGAAGACTTATGTGTAGTCTCCTTATTTGTAGTCTCTTTGTCGGCAAAACTTTTAGAGATTTGAATGTTAATTGATTGGTACCATCCAGTCTTGGTCGCTGTTTACTAACGTAACGATAAAATCGGTCCTGAACTGGCTCAAAAGGTGAAATACTTCTGCTTCTAATTTTCTTATTCATTTATTGACAACACCAATTTGTCCTTCTTTTCCCAGAATTTGGTCATTTGGAAGCACACCACCTAAAATGCATACATGTTGTTCCTTGGACATTAGGTTACAGGGGCGGATTCCTGGTTTCCAGAACCCCCCCCTTGCCATTTTATTATTATTTTGGATAGTATTGTTAAGACTCAGAGGGGCAAGTTGTTGTATTTCTTGTGTTTTAATGCAATACGGAAAGAAAATTGTACGATCCTTAGCAAAACCTTCGGTCTTTCCTCAAACTCTTCACCACTCTAATGAAGAATATCTAGATCTGGAAACCCCCCCCCCCCCCCCCCCCTCTAAATTTCTAGATCCGCCACTGGGTTACAATAAAAAAACACCCCTATACAATAAAGTTTAAATGAGTAAATTCGATTTAAATTATGCAGATACGCGTTTAATAGGAATTTCGGATCAGCTCATAGTACTAAAACTTGCCCTATTGTTTATAAGTTGGGTCAATGAATGCGCGAATTGTTTCTGGGTTTACTTGAACCTAATGACAGTGTTTCTTAAATTTTTGATCAACATATTACTAGTTTCATACAAACCGGTTTCTTAAACAATAAGAGGTGTGTAAACAATCTACAAGGCACAGAATGGATATTTTGATATTGATAAGGTTCTTAGTTTCAATGTCCTAATTCCTCATTCCATGATTAACTTTTGATTCAAAAAGAGGCTGTAGTTTAGTTGTTGTTGCTGATGCTGTTGTTGATTGAATGTTTGGAATGTGGGCTGCGATGAAGTTAAATGGCGTATGGGAAGGAATTTGTGCTGAATAAGAGAATCGAATAATTTCTGCGAAATTAGTTGGAAAAAATTAATAGAAACAGGGTGTTCAAGAAAGAGCTTTTAAGGATTATATTTAGAATCGTTTGGTTTCCATTGAAGACAAAAATTCGGCGGAAATTGGAACATTGAAAATGCCGCTTGTAAAAGGTAAGATTTTGAGTGATGTTATTAAATTACGCTTTGGCCTAAATCAAGTTGACAGCACAGGAAGAATGTTTTTAGGTCATTTATAAGTTGCTTTGATTTTTTTATTTAATAACCTAAAGTTTTAATTTGCTTAAGTTTATCATCAAAGGCTGCAATTAAAAAATGTATAAAATGGCTTAATAATCATATGTCAACTGTATTTTCCATGACGTCACCAAATCAAATACCTCTTGCTCCGAAGTCAGTTTAGATTTTGATACCACAAGTACTTTTTATGCATCATTTTGTTAATGTTTTTGTATGTAATACAGAAATTTTTTAATACAGAACATTGGTATTTATCAATTGATAGTAAACAATACTCTTATCCTTCATTAGATATTCACTTTTGCATCCCCCTCAAATAAAGTCAGTTTGATTAAAATTTAATATTTACTCTTTACTACTTTTAGTAAGGGTACAAAAGTATGTAAACGATAACAAGGCAAAAATGGCCACTTTGCTGTCAATCAAAATAAACAATGAAAATAAAACAATGAATTGCAGTGCAATATTATTATTAGTCCATTGTGAATCCTTAACCAATCAAAGTACAAGCCTCTTGATTTACTCATTCATCAAAAATTTAATGTAAGATTGTCCCACAAAATAAAAAAATTTGGTATTTTGTTATGTTCAAATGGAGCCATGTTGCCTAAATTGTCCATTTGATGCTCTGAATCGAATAAAACCAGAACAAGAGGGCAGAAATATTGATTTTTTACAGAGGGCATACTGTGCAGAGAAACTGCAAGCAAATTTATTAAAGGTGCTTCTAGAGGAGAGGATTTTTAAAGTCTTTGCCCCCCTGCAAACTATGTTGAAATCAGCTATTTTGGAAATTTTCAAGAATTTTAATACTTTAGGCTTTATGTAGAGAATTTTTTGGACAGATGTAACCTAGGAAAATTTTTTTTCATCTTTTATGTTTTTTTACCTATGTTTTTGCATTCTTCTTTTTCTGACCTCCTCTGTGACTTCATACAATATGTTCTTTATCTTTTAATTATTATCTTATAATATTAGCCTGATGTTTTCTTTGGTTTTTGCTTGTGCTTTTCACAAATTTTTTGAGTATTTAGCTGCACAAATGGCGTGGAAAGATGAATCCTTACTTTTAACTGTGCTGAAAGGGCTGTTTGAACCCTAACTTTTTGTTGAAGAGAGCAATAATCAAATTTCTTTTTCAGACACTGACAAAGCAGTAGAAGTGCTTGAAATTTTTAGAGAGAAACTCAAAGCTCAAGGGGATTATGAACAAGAATATGAAATTGCAGCTGTTGTGCAAATGCTTGATAGTCCCTTGTTCCGGCAAATTATCACAATCCAAGATTCTCTAAAAGAACTCAAAAAGAAACATGAAATTTTACCAAATGTCAGTGTAAATGATTTTGATTTTTCGCCAACTGGTGAGCTTGTTTTCCAGCCTGGAATGAGTGCATCTTCATCACAGGTATTAGTTATTTTTTTCATTTATAGCTAAGAATGAGGTAGATTTATAAGACATGAAAGCTGTGCAAATATTGATCACTAAACGTTGGTGAAAAATGCTATTATCTGCACAACCAAAATAGATTCACATCACTGATCCAATTTGATCAGGAAAATACTTTAATTTTTTTGGACAGTGATATATTCATTTTAATTTTTGAGAATTAATTGATTTATAAATAAATCTAGGACAATATTCATCCAGTTTGTAAACAAGCAGAATATATAATCTACAATCAACAATTTGTATCCAAAAAGGCAAAGCCCATGACAGAGACGAATCAGAATGTTAAAAACTTCATTCTGATTGGCAAATTGTTTCATCAATATTTTTATTTCTTTGTCTAGAAAATAATAACCTCTTTAATTTGCTGTCTTTCCAATCAAATCAAATCAATAATGTTGCAAAGATGTATGACTAAAGATCTAAAAACATGAGTATTTGTAGTATCATGCAATTTGTCAAACCCACAGGTCAGTTTTGGAAGAGATTCTGTGGAAGGTGAGCCTGGTTATGAACCAAAGCATATGATTGGCACTATGGCTCCATTTGATGATAGTGATAGTGATTATGAGATAGCTGCACAGACAGATCCAGGGATCCTGAAATCAAAGTTTGCAGATGATTTGGAATTTGTTAAAGGGTTAGAAATGGCTGCAGAGGGACGAGAGATAGATACCCTAGAACTGATAAAACCTGAACAAGGTGGTCTTGGCTTCAGTGTCGTTGGATTGAAAAGTGATAACAAAGTTGAACTTGGGATTTATGTTCAAGGAATTCAACCAGGAGGTGTAGCTGCCAGGTAAACTTTGTTACAATAGGAAAATAGGCTTTAATTAGCATAACTAGCAAAATGCATTGTTTAGAATTATTGTGCATGTGTAAAATAACAATCTCTGAATTTCATACAATTTTGCAATAATAAATATTAGATAACTGTTAAAGACCACATGATAATTTGATTTGAAAGAGCGGATTTAATGAATAATGACACAATAACAACATTGAGAAAGACACTTTTATACTTTGTAAGTGCTGGTTGCAACTCAACTTTTCATACTCTAAATCCTGGTACTCACTTGACCATTATCAAGATTACCATGCTTACAGTTATCACAATTACCACTAATACTAGTAACAAGATTAATTTTTTTTTGACATTATGCTCAGCTTATGACTCTTTGCACTTATGACACTGTGTATTATATTTTATTTTGCCCGGGCATTCTTGCCCATGTGTTTTGCTTTGTGATTTGTTCTACTTTGCCCAATAGACAAGGAATGTTTCTAATAATTGGATTGATGTCATTTGATCAAGATTATCACAAGAAAATTTTTTTATTCTTTTGTGATAATGGTGATGGGTTTATCACAAATACAGGGAATAAAGGATAACAAGTTCTTCACAAACGATAAAACTTAATCGTTATGGTGGTAATCGTGATAATCATCAAGGGAATAAAAGGCTTTAAGGAGTTTGCTGGAAAAGGAGTATTCTCACTCCTTATAAGCTTTATCAATGTTTCCTCTTTGTTATTTTCATAAAATCTAAAAGATTTTGTTGCAGAAAATATTGCTATGAAGTGCTATTGCTAAAATGCTACTTTTGAATAATGTAAAATTATAAAGACAACTTGATGCTACAGAAGATTTTCACATTTGAATAGGGATGGCAATTTGCTGGAAGGAGATCAGATTTTAGCAATAAATGGCCAGAGAATAGACACTGGCTTAACTCATCAAGAAGCAATTTCAATACTTCAGCAAGCCCAAGGACATGTTGAGTTAATTGTTGCCAGGGGTGAAATCACTCAACCTTCAGGTGTATCAAGACAGAATTCAATTGCTAGCTCATCATTTATTACTCGTACAAACTCTGGAGCAAGCTCAAGTTCTATGTCTTCTGCACCAGTAACTATTATATTTTATTTCACTCTTTTGGTATTTATCTTCATCATACATCCTTTTATTTCCAATTTAAATCATCAACATTACATTTGTACCTCATTCTATATCATATTCATCATTAATTTTGGTTATTAAACTATATATTTCATTCCCATGATTGGATTCATTCCAATTCTAAAGTAAAAGTTTTTGCAACAGAGCATTTCATTGCTCTTGCTCACTTAATGATTGTGCTCTCTCAGTGATAATTTTTCAGTTGGGAAGTATCATTACTGTAGAAGATACCTGTTGTATTTATGTATAGATAATTACATCATTTTTTAAATGTTAACAGACTGGTGATGGAATACATTGGCGACAAATTGAAACAATAGAATTAATCAACAGTGGTTCTGGTCTTGGTTTTGGAATTATTGGTGGCAGAAACACTGGAGTCATTGTTAAAACAATTTTATCAGGAGGAGCTGCTGATCTGGTATGTATTTTGGTCTACAAATTCCATATCCTATGATATATAAATCATTTTTGATAGAAAATGTTTTCCTAAACTTACAATCGATTGGCAGGGTGATTGTCTTGAACAGAATGTATAAATTTACTTTTAGTCATTGGACTTCATTCATCAAATTTTATCAAACATTCTAATTTATCTTGTGTCACTGATTTTTTTTTATTTTAATTTTTAACAATTTAGGATGGTCGACTGAGAAGTGGTGACAGCATTTTACAAATAAATGATGTTAATTTGGGTGGGAAAGGAAGTGACGAAGTTGCAAATATTTTACGAAAAGCTGGCAGTAAGGTAAAATTGGTGATTTCAAGAATTGTTGATGAAGAACCACCTGAAATTCCAGTCAGACCAGATCATGTATGTTCATTTTTTTCTAATCCTGTAGCTTTTAGACTCTTTTTATTCTTATTTATTGTATTGCTACAATTTTTTATCAACAGTTAACCAAAGATTGCTAATTCTTTAACTTTCATTGCTGCTAAAGACTACCATGTTAACCTGATTGCTATGCACTAGGCTTAAGGCTTTGTTCTAGGCTTAAGGCTTTGTTTGTCTCTGTCTTCTTTCGCATAACAGTGGTTTTTTGTATTTTATGCAATACCCCAAAGGATAATTATGAAGTGGAAACATTTGAGGTCAAAATCAAGAAGAATGAGAAGGGTTTGGGAATAACAATTGCTGGTTATGTTGGAGACAAATCTATGGGTATCAATCTATTCACATAAATCTTTTGCATTTGCCAATATTTTAAAGTTAGCTGCCAATTCAAGGAATCTTCATTTGATTTCTGGTTCAAAGAGAAATTGATGTCAATTTATTAAATGAACAAGAGAGAAGGTTCACATTGGAACAAATTCAAAATCTACACCTACAGGAGATTTTCATCTCAATAAGGCTTAAAAGTCTGTGTAGAGAGCAAAAACGATATAAAAAGAATACAAATTAGATCTTTAATGAATGCTGGTTTATCATTGTTAAAAAAAATGCTAATCGTCTTTTCACCATCGATGAACCCCCCCCCCCCCCCCCCAATCCGGAACTTACAACTTATTGTAACTTCTACAGTTGTTTCAATTAATTGCAGATGAAATCTCAGGAATTTTTATCCAGAGTATATTAGAAGGAAGTGCTGCGGCACAAGATGGCAGATTGCAAGTCAACGATCAAATTATTGAGGTATCTCTATCTTTAACTCTTACAATTTTATTAAGTTATTTTATTGTTGGTTAATGTTTTAGTGTCGCCGTACATTTCAGCTTGATAAATGCAAAGTAGGCTGGAATGAAGTATTAGATTATTATGCAATCTCATGGATGCTTTCTTTGTTGTTTTTCATTATTTTTCATTGTTTTTGTTGATTTGTTTATACAAATTTGTTTTATTGAATGTATGGTAAGAATAATGCTCAAAAATCGGAATTCGCATAACTCTTGATACACTATTTGTATTAAAATTATAGGTTGATGGGAATTCCCTTGATGGTATGAGCAACTTAGAAGCAGTAGAAGTATTGAAGACTACTGGTCAGATTGTAACTCTTATAATAGCACGTGTAAAGGACAGGGAAATTGCAAAAAAAAACGATGAAGCAACTAAAAATGAGCAGCAGCAGCAGGGATTGGATATCGAATTGGTGACATCATCACCACCTGATGAAATATATAGTACGGTTTATTTTTTGTACTGTTTTATGAGATGTTGAATAAATTTTGCAAGTAGTCACTGCCAAGAATGAATCACTAAAAATCCATTTTAGTTTGTATACCAAGCAGACATTGTTCTCATCATATACATATTACCAGAGCATGTGGCAATGCAACTTGTCTTTTACTATTTTTTTTTGAATGATTGCACTATGTTAATTGTTAATGTTAATTTAATGTTCTCTTCGTGCTTTCATTTAATTTTCCATTACTTTTGTATTTATTTATTTTATAAGGTGGACCACTACCAAAAGAGACAGAAGAAGAGTTGAAAGAAAAATATGAAGAAATTCTTGGTGATGGAGTTGATATTTATGTAAATTTAATTATATTCCATTTTATTTGAAAATTTCCTTTATTATTTTTTGGGTTGTTTATAATTATTTTGCGTTCCTTGATTTCACTGTATTTCGTTTGGCACCTCTACTAATTTAGGTTATTTCAACACCAAAAATCCCAATGAAGTCCCAATAATGTGACAATATAAGGTAGAATGAATATGCTGCCATTGCTAAAACAGCACACATTGTAAATTTCTTATTGTTCAACAAAGATGCTCACTGAATGAAACTTAACAGTAATTTAACAAGACTCTATTTCTCTTCTTCAATTCTCTTCCAAGGATCAAAACTGTTGATTAAAACTGCCTTATATATTGAATGAGAAGATCTTTGGTGATATTGAAAGGACATTGTAATAAACTTGATTGCGATGTTTAAACTTTTCTTGTTATTTCTTAAGCCCGTAATTACACACATTTTATTCCCATATTTTAGTTCTAGTCATACAAGTATTTTAGTTTAAGTTTTTAACAGGACCTTGATTGATTACAGCGTTTTAGCTGACAAGGTTATCCTGTGTAAATATGGATTATACTTATTATTATAATTATCATTTAAGAATGTTCTATGTCTTTTCAGGTCATCCAATTCTCAAAGTTTCACCCGGCAGGCGGACTTGGCATTAGCCTCGGAGGATCAACTGTTTCCCAAGGTAAAATTAACAAAACAGTTGTGTAATGGGTTTGATTTGACCGGCTGCTCAATTTGAATGCTTGATTCTCTGTGAGAAAGGTTTTTTTTTTCTTATTTGAGTATAAAACAGAGATCAATATAGATCTTGTTCTCATTGCAGGGCAACATTCATTTTCATGCCTACATAATTTTTTGATTTATCTTCATTAACTTTGATATTAATAATAATTTGATTTCGATATTTTCCTTCAATGAAAATAAAATTTTTTTATGATCAAAGGTGAAATATTTTGGCATAGAATATTGTCCGTTCATGATGAAGGTCCAGTTGGCAAAGTTGGTGTAATGCAGCCCGATGACTTCCTCCTTGAGGTTTTTTATTTTATTCTTATCCAAGTTGGTAGTTATCTCTCTCAACCACAGTGTTAACCGCAACAAAATGTATTGCAATAGGTCACTGAACAATGCAGTGTCATTTGTTGTTCATAAAAACTGAGCCTTAAACAACAGTGCTGTCAGGTATAACGCGTTTTTCTAGGCATTCTTTAGAGGAAATTAAGATGATTAACAAAATTATACGATGATATTATTTTTATGGCGCAATTAACCTGCCACGATTAAGTTTGCATCTGAAATTCTACTCCACATGGAGTTGAAGAAGCATAATTTTTAGGTAATCAAATCACCCTTCAGGCATACAAATACATGATCTAATGCATCATATATAATCGATATTTGATTGTAGAGTTTTTTGATTGTTCATTCATACTGTAATTTATCTATCATTGCTGTCTGCTGTTTTAGGTCAATGGTACAAATGTATTAAATATGCCTCATTCTGAACTTGTAACCTTGATCCAAGGTTTGTTGAAACATGTGAGATTGGTGTTTGCAAGAGAACTAGAAGATGCTGGTATGGATGAGGGTAGGTTTTTTGTAAAAATACCATATTTTTTAAGCGTTTTTAATGGTATAAATCTAAATATCATTTCATCATTGCAATGTTGTTTTTTCTTCAGATGAGGTAAAAGAGATATCAATACAAAATAACCAATCTGCAGATACATCACCGTCATCTTCGTCAGCAGATTCGCAATCATTGGATGATGTTCATTTTGTTGAGCTTGAAAAGGGAGACAAAGGACTCGGATTCAGCATTTTGGATTATCAGGTTTACTTCATATTTATTTATTGGTCCATGATTAGATCTTTGATTCTTTACAATACATAATTACTATTTATATAACCATATGTATAATCCTCTCTCGCTTTTTTATTACCTATTGTAAGCCAACATTAAGACTTCTTTGCAAATGACTTTTTGCAGGTGGTCTTTTCGGAGATTTATATTAATCATTTTCCTTTCCATTCTTTATATAACCTATAATATTCATTGTGCTCTTGCAAATATTTATCTCTTTGTTTTTATTCATCCCACGTGTTTTGTGTTTTTTATTCATCATATTCCCCCATTCTCCAAAAGCTGAATGATGATACGGTCATTATCATAAGAAGTTTGGTGCCTGGTAGCCCTGCGGCTGTAAACGGAGGCATGGATCCTGGGGATCAGCTGACGTCAGTAAATGGTGTCAATCTTGAGAACGCATCATTGGACACAGCTGTGCAGACTTTGAAAGCAACACCAAAAGGTAAGTAGATTATATATTTAAAATACTTCTGCTGGTAAGATTTGACGGCATTTTTTCTAGGTAGCCTTTCTTTTATTATATTATTGTTCTTTTGGTTAGTTTGGTTTTTGTAATGTTGTTTACGAATACTTTGAAATGTGTAATCGCATGCTTCTTGAATTTAGCTTTAAATGCTGTGCAGACGTTCTCTTATGTTTTGAGATCATGTAGCTGCTATAAATTTAAACGTGTTCTTTTGAAGGCAAGACAACCATTGGAATAAGAAAAAATGTTTTGGATATAATTGTTAAAGATCAAGAAGATGATATATCGAGTATTGATGAAAGAAATATCGAAGTGAATGTTGGGATGCCTAGTAACTTAGTATTGCCGTCAGCAATTGAAAGTGACGATGATGATGGTATTAACCATAGCCTTGTAGCCGATACCACGATTAGTATTAACGATGCTAATCTTGTCGAGAAGACTATTCATGGTGAAGCCACTTATGATGAAGCTGATAAAGATAATGCGATTAACACAGCCAATCGAAGTATGTGTTCCTTTTTTCTATTTTATTTCTTCATTTTTACATCATTTCCTTTCCCTTAGCAATAACCCCGCTCCATGCTTGACTGCGGCCAGTCATTTGAAAAGCGCTCCAGGTTAAATAAAGATAGCTTGCAGCCATTACATCGCTGTTCAGTACGTGAAACTCGTCAGTCGTTTAAGAAAGACTTCTGCTAAAGATGGACTTAGACATTAATTACTGGTAGTCAGGGCAACCTAGCTAAAGGCGCAGAAGATAATACCGGAATGTTAAAGAGGAAGTAATGTTGCAATGCAAGCCAGCAATAAAATTATTTTTATCTTGTTTATGCAATCTGAAGACTTATTTGAATCATATTTTGTCGTTGAATTTGATCTTATCCCAGTAATTTAACCTTTCACAATGTTATCTGTTCATTTGTTGCAACCTTATTCCTTTTAGCAAATGGCAATAAAAATTTCTCTTAAATTTCAATGCTTCCAAAGTGACTTATTGTTTAATTGTGAAGCGTTTTGCGAACTATTGGTTGATAAATCATTCCTTGTGCGATTACAGTCTTATTTTATCTTTGAAGCGTATGATTGGTGAACGTGGCTAGACCTCAAAAGCCACCTGCCTTCTTAATCTTTGTAGTCATTCGCTTCGTTATTCTCTCATTCGCAGTAACAATGGGCCTAGCCCCCGTACTTACTCAATTGTAATTCATATAATATAATATGAATGATATGGGCTAATTGCATATGACATGTATGCATTTTATAATATATTCAACTGTTGACAATGATTTGTGTGGAAATGCAAAGAGAAAAATCGGTTTTAAGGCGAAAGCTTTCAGGTAAAGCCAGCAGTTTATCTTTAGCCTTTGAATTTGTTTGCAATTGCCTCAATTTGATTTGATTTATTTGACATTTTACATAAATATTTTTCCATCCTCTCATATTAACATGCTTTGCATTTTGTATTTTTCTATTTGAAGAATATAGATGTGTAAATATTGGATATCTTTAGCACTATTTTCGGTTGCTTGAAAGATAATTTTTGAAGTTTTTGCTTTGCGTGTCGTGTGTTGTATCATTTTCTACAATTCATATTCTGTTTTTGATATCCTGCAGGTAATATCTTGTATAGCATTTTGCGAAAATAGATATATGATTTTTATTGGATGCTATGCATATTTTAGTTGCCATTTCTTAATAATTTTCATGCAGTTTTAATTGATGAGATACGTAGTATATTTTGAAGTTCTTTTTTTAAAAATTGTGTTGATATATCAACAGAACCAAGCATTATTGAAATTTCGCTGATTTTTAGATTGTTGAGCACGAGTCCGTTTTGTTTTTGTTTTTGATAAGATATCTCTTTTGTTATCAAACACCTGTAATAACAATTCCCATATTTGGCAGTTATTATTTTGCTATGGCCTTGAATCACTTCAGAATGCAATTCAGTTCATGTGTTACAATTCAAAGCAAATAACCCACAATGCAAGTAAATTCACATACAGAATTATATAAGGCAGACAGAAATAGCTAGTATTACGTTAAAATGTGTAGCATATTTATCATTAATTGTAATACATTTACCAATTTGTGCTAGTGACACCCGTGTTTATTATTTTCCACTGCAAAACTTGTGCTGTGTTCCCAGGAACTTCATTTTTAACAGTTCTTTTTATTAACGATTTGATGCTATTTAAACTGAAATACGGTGATTTCCAATTGTCTACAACGTTTACTTTGGTCATATTTAGGTTTGCCATATTTCTCTCAGCTTTTATTCATGCAAATTTATTATCTTAAAAAACTGGTATCTTGAAATTGCATGAATAAATTTAGTACCAGGGGATGCCAGAGTGGGTTGGAGCCGGAGGGGTTATGCTTCAGCAACTACACTGTTATTAGTTTAAATCAAATCATTCTCATACAGCAAGGAAGGATCTGACTTGAAATAAAAGGAAGAACGTTTGCATTTTTGACATACATAATTGGCAGTTTCCTTACAATTTTTGCTCTTCTCTCTTGGGGCTGGATAGAGTGATTGACACCATACTTTCACCCTTCTAGTATCCTATTGTATTACTTCTTGTTTTGAAATTTGCAATTAATAAATCAATAATTAATTTGTGTTTAATCAATAATTAATGATTTTATTTGTAAATTGTTATTGGTGGGGGAGGGTGCAAGTGAAAAATGAAAAACATGATAATATCCCATTAAAATTCAACAATATTGTGATACAAATGATTCTGTATGTTTTGGATAACTTATCTGGTTTAATCTCTTTTTCTAATATTTCATGGCTGTATTGCTTTCTAGTGGTAATTACAGTTGATCAGAGTTTCGAGGAGGACAAGCGTTCTACATCATCAGATGAAAGTGAGGCTGAGAGTGATATAGATGATTTTGAAAAGAGGTTGCAATCAGTCACAATAGTTCGGGATGTAGTCGGTCTGGGTATGCATGCAAGATTTCTCATTTCTGATCTTATTGTAATTATTTTGTTAAAATTGAGAGAAAGCCCTTAGGAAGTTTCAAATTTTAACCAAACATCAAACCATGATTTCAGCTAATTGTAATCAAATTACTTCGACCATTATTATATGTTTATGATTAATTGCATGAAGGAATAATGAATGAGTGATTATCGACTAAATCAATTAGTTCATTATTTAATAAATGAATTTACAAAAAAAGAAATTAATAAAATAAATGGAATGAATAGAGTGCCATGAAAGAAAGTGGACAAATGCATGTATACAATAAAAATGGTTTCCTTAAATTTTCCTTAACTTCCATGATACATTTAGAAAAGATATTTATTTTTTATCTTAGGTATGAAAAATTCACTGATAAATTTTTCAAAATGTTTATCAAAAAATAGATTTATCATTCTTTGCATTTAGGAATAACGTTGGGTGATGATGCGGATGGGCTTGGGTGTCCGGTTAAAAATGTCTTGGAAAATGGAACAATTAGCAGGGATGGTGGTATCAAACTCAATGATCGAATTATCAGCATAAATGATGAAAGCTTAAAAAATGCAACTAGCTACCAGGCAAGGTATGCATGTTTTAATTATTTCATCTCTTCATGATTTCATTTTTATTTTGTCATCTTTAGCTGCGTGTATATTGCCAAATTCTTGTTTGCCATTTTTTTTTTCGAAACAGTTTAAACAAATTAAAAACAGTTAGAAATGCTACCAAGTGTTGTATGATAGTATGATAAAAATATTGCCTTCTTTTCAAGGGTCATTCTCAGAAAAGCTGCGCTTCAAAAAGAAGTCAGGTAGGTTCCTCAAATTCCATGTCATTGATTGAATTTTTAGCCATTGTGTCATTTATCTCTTGTCATTTTCATTGTTTTGTATATTGTTTTTCAAGAATGGAATTTAATAAATCTTGAGCACAAATGACATAAAACTGTTTCTTCTGTTACAGCATCAAATTTTTGCCAGAGAAAGTTGTGGCAAGTCTCAAGAGGCCAAGGCCAATAAAAACTGAGCCTATGATAATTGAAGAACTAAATGAAGAGCCAGAAATGTCTGAAAAATTAGAAGAGGTGAGAATAGATGAAGGATTGGATTCAAGCTCAGTTGAAGGTTATGAAATACCGGCAGCTCGTACTGTTGAACTTATTCGCGACCCACAGTGTAATTTGGGTATAAGTATTGTTGGAGGACGGCAGAATGAAGGAGAAGTCCCAAGATTTAAAGGAATTTTCATAAAACATGTTTTAGAGACTTGTCCTGCAGGAAAAAACGGTCTTTTGAAAACTGGCGATCAAGTATTAGAGGTGAATTTGTTTGTTCATTATATTTTTAGAAATAAATGCTTTTACGAAATTTCTTATGCTTTTCTTGTATATACCTGTATTATACGTTGCGGGTTGTTGTTGTTGATGGTGCTGCAATTCTTTTGTATACCATTCTTTTTAAATCGTGCATCATAGCCAGGGTTACAAATTGTAAAAGAAAATGTGCAACTCTTATTTAAAATGAATATACTCGCATGGTATTAGTCATGGTTTTACTAGCCTTTGATATAGTTATGATAAAACTGATGTTCTAATACTGTTATAGAAAAAACTTTTTTTACGTTGCTGAAGGTTGATGGTGTGGATTTGAGAGATGCCACACACGAAGAAGCAGTAAATGTTATACGAAATGCAAAGAGCCCTGTTACATTCGTTGTCCGAAGTTTACCAGACTTCTTAGATGCTCAGAATCCTCTAAATGCAACAAAATCAGATAGTGATGCGTCCAATTCTTTACAAGTATGCCTTTATGTTTGATTTGACTTTATATACTTTATTTTTTGCTTATTTTTACATCAACTTAAATCTTTTTCCGTTTCTTTTTGGCTTTTCGATTGTGTTTTAGTCAGTATGTTAATTGTTTGCCTAGCAAATAAGAAGTTTATGATTTTTGACATTTGTATGAAGAAGTCTTATATTTAGTATTTTATCTTTAGGTAAAATCAAACATTGAAGCCACCGTTTCAAGTTCTTCGGAAGACAGCGAGCATCAAAGAATCTTCCCAGGTAATGGACAAATACCTTTTTTCTAGGAAAACTTTCTTAAATTACAATAAGAATATGATACTTTCTTGATAAGATGTGTTTCATCATTTTTCATACACGGAGTTTTACGAAGTGAGTCATTACAGTTAGAGGAAAAATTTTGTTTTAAGCTTTTCCTTTGCTGCCTTGCAACGTATTGTTCAGTAACTGTATTTGAAGAATGGTCCAATCCACAAAAGTACATTTCATTTTAATAGCAGTATGATATGTTGTCATATTTCTTTTCTTTATTTTTTTTATTATTTGTTAGATCCACTCGCAGCAAGATATCCTGATTTCGAAGGGAAAATTTACGAAGTTGAATTGTATAAAGGCGAAAATGGAATTGGTATGCCATAAAAAGTTATGATTGAATCAAATCATTTCTATGATCGCGTTCGATTAGCATATCACAATGTCATAATGTCATATTGTCATGATATCACAATGTCATAATATCACAATGTCATAATGTCATAATTTCATAATATCATAATATCATAACATCATATTGTCATAATGTCATAATATCATAATATCATATTGTCATAATGTCATAACATCATATTGTCATAATGTCATAATATCACAATGTCATAATGTCATAATGTTATAATGTCATAATATCATATTGTCATAATTTCATAATATCATAATATCATAACATCATATTGTCATAATGTCATAATATCATAATATCATAACATCATATTGTCATAATGTCATAATATCACAATGTCATAATGTCATAATGTTATAATGTCATAATATCATAACATCATATTGTCATAATGTCATAATATCACAATGTCATAATGTCATAATGTTATAATGTCATAATATCATAATATCATAATATCATATTGTCATAATGTCATAACATCATATTGTCATAATGTCATAATATCACAATGTCATAATGTCATAATGTTATAATGTCATAATATCATTATATTAATTGTCACTGTCAAGCGTCTTTATTCATCGATCAATGTTTTTAATGCCAATCATAATTTGTTCTACTCATATTCTACGTTAAAGGTTTAAGCATTGCTGGTGGCAAAGGAGTGTCATCAAATCACATATTTGTGATTGAAGTCAAAGAAGACGGTCCAGCAGATAAAGATGGAAGGATTAAAATTGGCGATGAAATACTTGAAGTAAGCTTCATTTTGTTATGCCCATTTACTGTTGATAACATCACGCAGTTTTCTGATAATGCCTTTTTCAATCACTAATATTTCGTATAATATCTAGATTTCTTGTTCGCTTTTTTAGATTGTTTAGATGCAAAGATAATCATTTTGCATCTTAACAATTTTCAGGTGAATAATGTTCAAGTTATGGGTCTAACACATAAAGATGCATCTGCAATTTTGCGGAAATGTGAAACGACAGCCAAGTTGGTTTTAGGAAGGCCAAATGATTTATCGCATTTCACTTCCCTTGTCAAAGAACAAGTAAGTAATGTTTATATTATTCTTAATAATTGTTTTTGTGCAATTAGCATTTATAAATTTTGCGGTCTAATTCATTTTTATATCTTTATGATCGTTGACTTTGATGGATTTACCCATTAGGAGAAGCTCAAAGACCAACCCGTCTCCACATTTGAAGAACGTTTACGATCCCCTTCACCAGGACAAGTTTTCAACAATGTAAAAACTGTTCGCCATGAAGAGATCATTAAACTTGAAAAGGTAAATGGATTTGAAAGTAACCCTACTAATGCTTTTTTATGCTTTTCAATTTTTGTCATTTACAAGTTAGAATTTCATTAGTTGTTATATCTGTTCTACATATTAGATTCAATCATGCACAATCCCAAGAGGAAATTTCCCATTATCTTCTTCTAAATTGCCCTTTTTGAATTAATCAATCAATCTTATTTCGTCTGAAAGTACATTTGAGAACAGGGCCTTTTGTGTTTTATCTTCTAAAAGCTCCAGATTGAATTATGTTGATATTTTCAAGAAATGAATAACTGTTTGACAACAAAAGATATTATCAAACTTTTAAGTGAAATGATTTTAAATTAAAAACTTGCAATAAATTTTCAATAGCACTCATTTGAACCATTCTTTATTTCTGCAAATGATGATTCGATATAGTGTGAAATAAAGTCAACTAAAAAGTTTTGTTTTTTAAGGGTCCAACTGGTTTAGGTTTTGCTATTGGGGAAGGACGCCGGGCACAGGATGGAGAACAAGGCATTTTCATTCGTAATATCACTGAAGGTGGTGCTGCTTATAAGGTTTCTGCATTTCTTTTTTGTTGCTATTTAACTCGCTTATTCAATTTTATCAATGTTATTTTGAACTTTAAGGTTAGCATTCATTTATTATTTGTAGTCTGTGAAATAAGCTACAATCTTTGACTATTTACGCAAATGAAATTAGTTTTTATTTCACTATACTTGCTTGATGACTAATAAGCAAAATCATCAATATTTAAACATTTGAGGAACTAACTATAATGAATAGATGTTGATTGATCTTTTCTAAGAATATTTAAATTTTAATTCAAAGGATGGCCGATTACATGTCGGAGATCAACTTTTAGCTGTCAACAGTGAATCGCTTTTGGGTCTTGCACAAGTTGAAGTGAGTTAACATATGTTAAGGAAATTTTTAATATGTGAAAAGCAATTTTTTAGTTATGTCCGGAAAAGATTATGTCCATTATTATTTTCACAACCATCCTCGATGTTGCTGACCGAAAGAAGGATTTGGTAATGATTATGATATTCTTGTAATCATTTAAATCAAAGTCGCTTCATATCATTTTTGATATCATTAATATTCTATGCTGATACGCAGTTGTCATAGACTATTAATTGTGTTAATTATGAGTAAGGGAATGTTGATAAATAAGTACATATTGTAATGCAAGGCGATCAACTGTTAGAAGTATATAGTTAATTTTAGTTGAAAAAGGTTTATTGTGGTATTTAATTTTATAAACGACAAATGTGATTGAACTGCATTTCATATGTCGGAAATTCATTTGCATAGATTATCAAATATAAGTCTGCAAGGTAGGACAATCTAATACTCAACTTGTTTCATTGCTAATACTTTAGTTCTGTTCAATGCCTTTGCCTTTGATTGCATTGATTGCAATGATTTCTAAGTTCATTTCTCTTTAAGGCTGTCAACATAATTAAATCATCGGAAAAATCGGTGACATTATCTGTTGCTCGAGAAATCGAAGTTCCAAATGAAGATGAACATGATAGCGATGAAAGTGGAAGCTCAGCAACAATAACACCACGAAGTGTCACTGATAATGGTAGAATCATTGGTTCTTTCGTCTTATCATTGTTAGCATAAATAATTATTCAATTTTCAAGCATTAGCCTCTTCCTATTAGCTTTTGCATATTAGAAGTTTCTGATAAAGGTTTCTGTCCCTCAAGCTCTTTTTCTTATGTGATAAATTTGCTTTTTACTGTTTTTTTCGAAGGAGTTGAAGCTGATGAGATAATTGAACGTTTGCAAATAAATGAAATTGATGAAACTGAGCAGTCAGAGGAGTCATTACCAAATTCACAAGAAGAGAAAGTCGAAGATAAAAATTCCGATGAGGCATTTTCACGAGAGATCATTCCTGGTGAGGAAACAATTATCAAAATTGAAAAAGGATCCAATGGTTTAGGATTAAGTATTGTTGGAGGATCAGATACTTTATTGGTTTGTATTTATTATCATTATATTTAGCTTTTGATCATTTATCTTTATGGCCTTTACCATACTTTTTTATCGATTTTGTTCAAACTTGCATACTTTAGCATACTCATAATAGTAATTTAACTATAAATTTTATTTTAAATTGTTTACAATAAACAAAGTATCATTTCATTCCATTGCAATCCAGGGTGTTATCATTGTACATGAAGTATACGAAGATGGAGCTGCATTTAAAGATGGCCGACTAGTTGCTGGGGATCAGATCATAAAGGTTTATAATTTTGAATCTATTTTATTTGCTTATTTTTCATCCTTTTTTTCATCTAAATGATGTTCACTATTTTTTAACCAAAATGAAGGCAATGATATATTCCAGCGGAAGTGCAAACAGATAAACCAACACATAGATTAAAATGAGTTCAATATTGATATTCCTACTTGAATTAATATGTCCATTTGAAAGAGAGACTTGCTTGTTTTAAATTTAAGTCTTAAAAAAGGTTATGTAAGTATTGAATGGGAACTAACCTTAGATCTTTGCATGTGGCTCTCTTAGTCGCATGTTCCAACGATGATTAGGTATAAATATATTAATTATTGTTTTTTAATTATTTCACATCTCTTTATTGTTAGGTAAATGATATTGAACTGAATAATGCAACTCACGATGAAGCAATTGCAACTTTGAAGAACACAGAACAAGTTCTGGAATTAACCGTATTAAGAGACACATCCCAATTTACTAATGATGGTAGAAATTAGATTTTAGCTTATGTTATAATTTATCCTATTACTCAACTTCTCATTTTGATTATGATTTGAAAAGAACCTTGTCTCTGTCAAGAAGCTTGTAAATTTTAGTTTTAGCGACAAAAAGATAAGACTCGTAGTCAATGTAGTGTCGACATCGATGCATTAAACATGCAGCATATGTGTTTCTGAGTTGTCATTTTTGCGTGCACATCGCAATGTCAAAATTATCAAAATATGAAAAATGTACAAACCAGAAATCTTTTAGTATTTCTCATTGAACAAAAAAGGATGGTTGGCAAATGATTGACAAATTGATTGACTATTAGTTTGCACGCAAATAAAAGAATGATTTTTATTTCTAGATAATAGTGAATACATTGATGTTGAATTGAATAAACCAATTGGAAAGGGTCTTGGCCTAAGTATTGTTGGTAGAAGGTAAGCAAGTATACTGCATTAATGTGAAAAAATAAAGTTCTGTTGTACATAGTGGTTTTATTAACCTTTTTATTTATATCGTCAATTTTTTTTTGCGTTCAGTTAAGTCTAATTCTCTGTGGTATCAACATTTTAATTTTTTTAAAATTTCATCATTATCTATTTATTTATTTCCCATTTCTTTGCTAGGAATGATACTGGTGTTTTCATTTCTGATGTTGTGAGTACCACTCTTTGTTACTGAAGATCATTACCATCATCATTATTCAACCTAATGCCTCTTTATAAAAATTTATCATATCTGCTATTTTATATACGACAATGATTACGATTTGTTTGTGGTTGGTAGAAAATCAGGTCTAAGAAATAATTAAACCTTCAACAACTTATTTGCTTGTTGCTTGTCACTCTTTGGTTTTAATTGAGCAATGGTTTTAATTACTAAGACAAATTGAATGCGTCTCTTTATCACAAAGGTCAAGGGTAGTGTTTCTGATCTTTCTGGTAAAATTATGCAAGGTGATCAAATTGTAACTGTCAATGGACAAGATCTCATATCATGCACTCAAGAATTTGCTGCTAAAATACTCAAGGTATGTCATAAAATTTTATTTGTTCAGTTTGAAAATTGAATTCAAGTTAATATAAGGAAAGATGTGCTCTTTCTATAACTATCTTTACTTTTTGTTATATTTGTGTTTTGAAAAACATTCAAATTTAAACATTGTTTATTTTAGGGCTTATCTGGTCACGTGTCTTTGCGTATTTCAAGACTTCGATCTGTTTCTCGCGCATCATCTCTGCGCAGGCCGGAAATGAATATGGTCGAATCAACAACGACATCATCTGATGGCTATTCAACCTTGTCAAGCTCCAAAAATGCTTATGATCAAGGTTTGATGCAAAATTCCTCTCCCTTTTTATTTCTTAATTATTTTCCAACAAGAGTTAACTTTTTTCTATCGTCAAGAAACATTACATTTCCAAAGTGAGACAACTTTCTTGGAGACTTGCTGCGATATTTTCATTCTTTACCGTTTTCATTATTTGACATTGACATCAAATCGACATTTAAACACTTTTTTCGTTCCAATTTTAGAAATTGAACCTGGTGTACGAGTTGTAGAGGTGTACAAGGTAGATGATGTTACTATTCGAATTATTTTTGAATTTTGAAATTTTCAATTATCAACCTTCCAAACCAGATCAAGAACTTATTTTCATATGAGATGTAACACCTATTTAAAGGTGCCAATCTTGTTTCAGCAATCTTATTTATATTTAGACTGTCATATAAACATTAGAAAGAGAAAAAATAAGGTAAGTAAGAAAATAGAATTAAATTATGATAATTCTTGGTTGCACACTCATTTGACCTTTTTTAGGGCCCTGATGATGTTCTCGGTCTTGGTGTTACTGGTGGAATTTCAAGCCCGTCTGGTGATAAACCAATTACTATTTCATATATACAACCTGGTTCTGCAGCTGGTCGTGCTAGACTTAAGGTATTTATTCAGATTCGCCAAAATTCAAAATAAACATTTTATTCGTTATTACAAATAGTAATTTATCATTTTGCAAATGTGTTGTATTGAATTGACGTAGCAAGTATAAAGTGTTTTGTGTTAGGAAAAGCTAGATTGTACGAAAGGGAGCAACATATCATGAGAAAGTTTGTAGTATGGTTAGTGGGATCTTTCTTCCATGTTTAGCGATGCAATCTTATTGCTATTGAGATAACATACATGCTGAGGATTTTATCGCAAAATGAATGGTTTTTAAAGAATGTGTTTTTGCAGATTGGTGATCGAATATTAAGAATCAATGGAAATCCAACGGAGCATTTGCATCATTCCGATGCGTCAATTTTATTGCGGCAATTGAATGGACCAATCACCTTTCATGTTTTTACGCCAACTGCAGAAAGGCATTCAATTTCAGAAATTTTTAGCAGATCAACAGAATACCTCGACAAAACAGGCAGCTACACTGACAATTTAATCGGGTATCAGACGGGATCTATGAGCTCTCTTGCCATGAGTCAAATGAGCACACTTTCAAGCGAAAACACGGCAAATCGAATATCTCAGCTCCTAGAGAACCTTCCTCGTGATTCTGAAAAGCAATTTAAGTACGTTTTCATTTGCATTTTCTGTGTTCAATGTTATTACTCAATCTCAGCTTGTATTTGCCTGTATTATCTAGTAAAATGTGAATGGCAAATTAATTGCAAAATATGTGTTATAAGTGACACAAGTACTTTCTCATGATTTTTACGATAACGACATGTTATCATTCATCGAATGCATCTAACTATTAATTGCAAAAACAAAAAAGTAATTCTCTTAAATTTTGAGGTCTTGCATTTGATGTTTTGCATTCAAATAACAACAAAGCTGATTTTTTATTTTGTTTCGCCGTATGTGATTGTATTCCATGATTAGATTTCTAAACAATCTTAATTAGTCAGTTAGAAATAACCAAATTTTTTGAGAACATACAACATTGTTTATGGTATGAGTAGTTTCAAATATTGAAGTGTAAATGACGTGATATTTCAGAACCAACGTAAAAGAAATAACATTGGAACGTGGCCATGAAGGACTTGGTTTTAGCATTGTTGGAGGTTATGGAAGTCCCCATGGTGATTTACCAATTTACGTGAAAACAGTGTTTGAAAAAGGGGCTGCTGCAAAAGATGGAAGGCTAAAACGAGGCGATCAAATTATTGCTGTAAATGGGACGAGTCTTGAGGATGTTAGCCACGACGCTGCTGTTAATATTCTAAAGAAGAGCAAAGGACTTATAACAATAAGTGTATTATCATGAAAAATAACTTCTCACATTTACAAATGGACAGTTTGTATGATCTTTAATTCGTTTCCGTATCTCCTTCTTATCTTTAATCAGCTATTTGACTTCCTTGTTATATTGACTATTTGTAAATTTTTCCTTGTATGATATCACCAGTTAATATCATATTGATGCTTAATTTTAGTAGACAACCGTTGCCTTACACTTTCGAGTTTTACCATTGATTGTTTGAATATAAGCATAACTTCTGTTAATATGCTGAAGTGGCAATGGTATCTGAAATGGCATGAAGATTATTTTTATTAAAAACAAAGTATGTTTGTTAAATTTTCTTTTTTCGAAACATGACATGGCAAATAAATCTTTAAAGTATTGAGTTATTTGACATTTGTAAAAGAGATGTTGCATATTTGCCTTTATCCACGATATTTTGATTAATTTCAAGCGGTATTTATCTGCCATGCAAACTATGTAAGCATCCTACAAAAGATCCTCTTTTGCAAAAGGTTTCTGTTTTAGGATGAAACGTATTATACATTAAACATTGCAAACCTTGTTTATTTTTACTTGTGAGATAGGCAAAAAGTGAGTTATTGATGGATTCAAGTTTGCAAAGATAAAAATTAATGAAAGTAATTAAGATTGTTGAGACAATTCATTGAAAAAGCAATATGTTATTGTTAATAATATATTTACATTTATTCGTTTTGTAATGGTACGCTGCATGAAATATTACGTTGATATTATCAAATCAGCAATTTCTTTATATAAAAAATTTTTTTGAATATTTGAAATATTTCTTCATTTTTCAAACCTTTCTTTGCAACCTAACTGTACCCATTATTTCTTCAGTAGTTTATTCTTTAGATGCAATAAACATCATTTTGAAATTCTTACATTTAACTTACCCTCGCATTTATTTTTCTTGTTATCCGAACAGCTAGTTATCCAAACCAGTAACGCCATATAAATAGATATTGTTTTTGCTTTTGGTATTTCAATCGTGAATTAAAATACCTTCATATCAATGGTTGTTAATCATACAGACAATTATTCTGGCTAGCTTAGCAGTAGAAAACTGGGGGAATTTAAGAAGGCTAGTGAAAATTTATAACTTTTTAGCCCTGCTCAATGAGTTTAAGCATGAACTTAATTTTAATCTCAACAAATATCGTTCCCTTTGCCTTTGCAATTGGCAGGCTGAAAATTCAAATATTTCTGTTATTCTGACGCATGCGCAATTTTCATATAAAGTGTTATGGCGCGCAAACGTCAAAAGTGAAATGCGGATTTTATAAAGTAACTGCCAAAGGTACGATTTCTTTTTCCAATATCATCAACTTATTTAAAAAATTAAAAAGATACCTTAACCATTTCACTTTGGAAATATTTTGTCTAAGCGATGGAAGCTGTTGAACATAAATGAAAGACCCTTTTATTTTTAGGCCAGATGCAAACTTTGTTTATCACTTTGAATGATGCTTTTCAAACATTGCAGTCTCCTATAACTCCTTTTAGCAAAAACGGACAGTTATTTGATACTTATTTTTTAAATCAAAATTGTTATCAGAATTAGTGATGAATATAAAATTATTTTAAGTTTTGTCTCATGCTTTTTTGGAAATGAATCTATATTAATATTAAACAACTTTTTCAGATTCATGATGGCTGGTTATATTCAAAGCCCAAAAATCAATTATGGAAGGTATGATTGTTTTAAACCTTTATTTGTATTGAAGATGATACTACCAAAAGGAAAGGCGTAGCTAGGATAAAGTTTATAGGGGACACATAATGTAGAAATGATAGCTAAGTTGAAGGAGGTGGCAAGATTTCAAGTTGCTCAGCAAAATTTACTGATTTTGTTTTTTATGAAAGCAAAAGCAAAACATCCTGTGACTACTATTTTTGATAATGACACAAAAGGCAAGATAAACAGAATCGCCCAAAAATCAAAATTTTGTGGTGTTCTTTTCCTTGCATTGTCCAATTGCATTGTATCCACCTTTCAGTTATGTCTCTTCTTCCATAACAATGATTTATTTTTGTCTCAGGAGAAGCAGAAAGCCATTGGGAGTTACAATAAGA
Source organism: Catostylus mosaicus (assembly GCA_964019065.1). Taxonomy (NCBI): domain Eukaryota; kingdom Metazoa; phylum Cnidaria; class Scyphozoa; order Rhizostomeae; family Catostylidae; genus Catostylus; species Catostylus mosaicus. The sequence continues at coordinate 9,117,289 of OZ025192.1, read as the reverse complement.
AAAATGTCAAATGGATTAGATGATGTGAATGGATACTTTCCTGATTCTGGTATTTTCTTCATTTTGTATTCTATAAGGTAAAATATTTAGGCAAAAAACAATATATTTTAATGCTTATCTTGGTTATCCAATAAAAATAGAGTACTGAAATCCCCATTTGAAAGAGCAATTAAAAAAACTTTTGGATGAAAGATTAATGGTTGCTTGAGCAAACATCTTTGCCATTAATTTCAATAGCAAAATGGTATTAACAGGCTTGTTTTCTTAATATGTGGTATGTTGTTTTATAGCCCATTATCTAACCTTTAATTATTTGTGGTTTATTTATCTTAGATGATGAATCAGTCAGTGAATCTGAAATTACTGAAGGTGCATATGTTATTTTCATCATTAATTACATTACAAATATCAGCATTAAGCATCAGCATTCATGAATAAAATAAGACAGTATCCATTATCAACCATTTTCCACCCATTTTTTTCCATTCCTGTCCTCTTGTCAGCAATTATCAATATGTAAAGCAATAACGGTTTGCCTTGTTTACAAGTATCTGGCATGAAATGATAAAAATGCATTCATTTTCACTCATTTGTTCTTCAATGCATCTTTAACAAACGCTTGACTTATGTTATTGCTAACAAGAAAGAGAGGCAGGAAGAATGCTGGTACAGAAGAGTCAAGGGCCCCCCTCCCTAGGGTGGGAGTGTCAGAAAAACAAAGTGGTCTTCAAACATTGTTTTACTTGAGTCTTCAAAAGAGATGTCTTCCACTTGACTTGAATTAAAGATTTGCTTGATTAAAATATTGAATAAGACAAAACATGGCTACCATTGACAATAACTAAACCACCCATGCAAACATTTTATGTTTCATGCTGTTTTCTTTTGTGAAATGGAAATTTTTCATTTTTCATATTTTACCTTTTATTTATTTTTAATAGTGTTCAAATTCAAGCTAAAAAAATAAAATGAAAAGATCTTTTTAAGTAGGTTTCATTTTCCACTTGGTCATAATCTAGGCTTTTCTGTCTCTTTTTACCCAGGGAAAAATGAAACACAATCAGAATTTGTTATATGTGACAGTGTAGATGATGTTGTTCCAATGAGCAGGTATTTCATGATTTTTATCAAAACATTTATCATTTCTGTCCCATATTCACCATATAAAATAGTTTGGTTGTTGTTACTTCTAGCCATATTTTTAAATTAGCATTCAATAAGAATAATACCACTTTATCAACTATTTGATGTTTTATTGCTGTAAGAACCATTTCAGTAGAACCATTGTATTTCTATTTAAAGTGAAGAAGAACCTTGTACAGAGGCAAAGATGGTCATACACCATGAAGAAAGTGAAAATGAAGCAAGTTCAGCAGATGATGATGTACATGACAAAGTTTCACATCAGTCATTTCATCATCCTTTTGAAGAGAGTTCAGCTTTGCCCAGATATAATGATGTCACAGGTCAATCAAGGGGCTTTGTAAGGGTTAATTCCCCTGAAACAAGAAGATATCTCTCTAAAGTGAATGAAAGTATTGTTAATGCCATTTACATTAATGACACTTTAAAAACTAATTCACCAACAACACCCAAAAGGCGATCGAAAGTTGTTGACAGTAGTGTTAAGATTTCGAAATCAAAGGAGCAAGTCACACCAAGGTGCCTTTTGTTAAATGCAAAAGACCTTGAAAAAGAAGCAACAAACAAAAACTATTTGCAAAATGCAAGTGCCTCAAATTCACCTTCAAAGAGCCATTCAGTCAAGAATGTAACAGAGTTCAGCCAAAATATACCAAAACGAGGCACTTCAACCTCAGAGGAGGAATCACAAAATAAAGTTTTAGATGGTGAGGAAATGGTAAATGCGTACTTTGATAAAGAGGTCTTTCGCACACAAACTGGTAGGAAGTGTATTAAGAGAAAATCAATGAATAAACTAGTAAAGGACACTGCAGTTTCAACTGAAGGCTTAAGATATGATGATGATGGTGGAAATGATGATGATTCAAGGTATGGAAGGTTTAAAATTGATGATTGTGATGATAATGAAAGAAACATGAAGTCAACCAGATATATAATAATTGAAAGAAGAGAACCAAAAAGGAAGCAAAACAGGGATTACAAAAGAGAAACATACAAGCATGATCAAATTGGGAGTAAAAAGTTTGAAAGAAGAAAAAAAGAAAAACAAGGTTTGATCACATGCTTTATTTTGATTTTATTTTGACATTAATGATGATGTTTTTATTTATTTTTTAATAATTGGCTGAATTTTAGTAGGAAGAGCATTATTATATAAATGAAGCAAATGACTGAACAAACATTCAAGACGACTAATGAAATTACTGAATTACGGCACACTGCATCTATTTGAACTTTAAATTTTTGTTATCTACTTGTTATCTGTTTGCATATAATAGCATATATAAATTGTCATTTAGAAAATGTTTATTATTTATTTTAGATTATCACAGAGAACACCAGAAAGCTTCAATTCTTTTGCCATATCAAGATTCCTCATCTTCAGAATATGAACAACCTGAGAAAAGGTACATTTCCAAACCACTTTGTTAATTAATTAATCTATTTATTCGTTATTTATCTATTTATTTAGTAGAGATTAAATTGATGATATGTTGATTTTGTATCTAAGATTTTGCTGTGTTGTCATGTTGTGAGCCAATGCTTTTTGTATTTGATGATTGGATAGGTGCCTTTAGATATGTCTTTTTCTGGTTGCAAGTCTTATTTTTTCCATTTATGCACTGAAGAACATATAAATATCTTTTGCCATGCTTTATAACCAATAAATTGTTTGACTTTAAACAAGTTTCTGCATTGAATTACATAACTTCCAAGCAGAAATTGCTTTTATTATTTATTCAAAATAGTTGTCAATTGAAAAGCAGATGCTGCTCAGAAAACTAAGAAAGCTTAGCGTATTTACATTTTACTGAAGTTTGGTTTAAATGCCTTTTGTATTTAGTGCAAAAATCCATTCAAAGTGGACAAAGGGTAAGACAAAGCAAACGCAGATTAGATCAAGAGCTGACTTTGTGGAAAGTGAAAGAAGAAATGTTGCTATATCTGATGCCAATCTGGAATCAAATAAAACGAGAAGGAAGTCAACGGGTGAGACAGGAGAGTTTGTAGAAGAGCATGAACCAAAAGGAAACAAAAGAGGAATATCAAGAATTGAAAAAGGAAATGGCTATGATTTAATTGATGTAAAGGCAAAGAGGAAAGTGCCAAATAATAGAAAATCAAGTCCTTTAGCTGTCAAAAGAAGCAAAAGATCATCTGTTCTTTCTATTCATAATGATAATGAAGAAGGTTCATTATTAGACAGTGGTCGTTACAATCGATTGGAAAACGAACGTGGTATGCAAAGAAGATCCTCTCTGAAATTGTCTGATTTGCAGCAGGCATCATGGGTTGAAAAAAATGAGACAAAAATGGTGAATGAAAGTGTCTCAGGAAACCAGCGTAGAAGAAGCAAAGCAAAAAGAAAGAGAAGTAAAATAGTTTTCAATCCAAGAAGAAAAAAGGTTGAAGCAGAAAATACCAACAATCCAAAAGTTGAATTGACAAATGAAACTGAAGATGAAAAACAAACTGATAATGCAAATGAAAAAATGGCAACACTAATAGGTACAAATATCGTTTTAAATGTATCCTTAAAATCTGGTCCGCATTTTCAAACTCAATCTCAACAATTTTTTCAGCATATCAAGCAAATTACAAGTTATGGCATTTTAAAGTTGTTTGATTACAAACATTAATGTAGATTTATGCGTTTATGCACAATAACTGCATATTTAATTTAACTGAATATTTTATACTGTCATCCTACTTTCCTTTTCCTTTTTGCAGACATGTATGCTAGAGAAACGTAGTTTGTATTGAAATCTTTCCTCTTCTTTCCTCTTCAATATTTCAACAATTCATTCAATCCATATTACCTCATACCAGATTTCTGTTGAGTCCTTTTTATTTGTCTTCAATGCCTTTCTATTTGTTGTATTTATGGTGAAGTTTATTTTTATTTAGCTAATGCAAGGACCCCTTCAAATTTCTCACCTGCATATCAAATACCAAGTAATGGCTTGGAGACGCCGAAAAGACGACCGTCTCTGGCCGGATCGCATTTAGATTCCCAATGGGTAGGACCGTCTCCTAGCGCTTCCCCTCGTGTGGGAAACACCGCTGAGTACAATCCATCGTTCGGGAGAAAAACGTAAAGAAGAGATCATTTCCAAATGCTGAAGGAGTGAATAGCTTACCAGGTGGATCACATTCAGAACATGAGAACGAGCAAATGGAACAAAAAGAAGAAATTGCTGAGGAAGAAAAATCAAGAATTGAAAAGAAAAAAAAGAAAGTCAAACGTATATGTTACCAAAATAAACAAAAAGGAGACAACAAAGTAAAAGTTGGTGGTCTTGAAATTTCATCATCAAAATACGAAAAAATATGTGAGCATTTCATTTTAATTCTTTGTTAAACAAATCTTCCCTGTAATTCTATTTATATTCACTTTCTTGTTCGATGATTTTTGCCCGATTTTCTAACATGAAATTAAATAACTAATTTTTTTCCATTTTTTGCAAAACTTCACAGGCAATAACGTACTGTCATTTCTCTTTGATTGTTAATATCTTTTATGAAAGTGACCCCCTTTTTTACTCATCTCTTCATTCCACAATCAAGCAATTCCTTGTATATAAATTGATTTGATGTGTTTTGTTAATTAATAGCATTCCCTTTTTTACAAGTGAATGAAACGGACAATAAAGAAGGAATTCGAACAGGAAAGCGGAAGAGAGTGAAACCTGTTCGTAGTTGGATAACAAAAGAGCGCATTCAGTACGAAAGGAGAGATTCGGGTAATCCAATCAAATTCCAATCACATTTCCATCAACTTTTAATCAAAATCTACTTTTTTCTGATTTATCACATGATTGGAAGAACGATTTGTAACCTTTTTCGTTTCACGTAACGTTTAAACGTTTCAAGATGAATTTGTATCCTTCTCAACTAAAAGAAGAATCTAATTTTAATTGAATTAAATTGAAATGATTTTAATTTTTCTGTTTATTTAATTTGCTATTTTTGTTATTTGATATTGAAGGATTCGCAATGAAAAGTCCTCTGGTACCGCAAATTGAAAATGACAATGAAGTTAATGTGAAGGAAAATAAAGTTAAAAAGCCAAGTAAGTTTTCTGATCAAACAAAGTCATTCCATTATATAAAAATATAAGCATGAAATAAATGTGATAGTATTGAAATTTTGATGGGAAAAAGTCCTTTTCTATTTTTGATGTGCTCTATAATTTATTAATGGAATCGAACATCTTTTTCTCATTGCATAGCAATATTTTTTGTTGAATTTTTATTGATTTTTTGGTCATGCATAAGACACAAACATCAAAATGATAATCGACCTTTACAAACTCTTGGAATGAGACATAATTAAGAATAATGAGAGTGGAAAACGGGTGTGTCTTTGCAGAGTTACAAATACATTGCGGTCACCCGGTCATTACGGTCACACGGTCAATAGCTAGAGGTAGGTCCACGAAAAACAATAGAAACTGCTATGACACACCCAAGCCATGCCTATTTCATATTGTCCTTTGAGGAATGTTTGCCTTCCGGTATTTTTCTGTCCGAAGAAAGGTTAACAACTTTTCTGGACTTTGTGTCTTGGTGTGTCTCAATTAATTAATTGGCTCGTGCTATACTCTTCTTTGGCATTGCAACGTTTGCACAGCCTTTGGAGAAAGAACCAAACAATGTACAACTACTGACGCAAAAAAAAATCAAAATTCTTCCGAGCATTTTACTTTGATAATGAATATTGTTTTATAGAGAAAAGCAAAAAGAAAGAAAGCAACACTAAGGTACTCTTTAATGTTTGATTGGATTCATGCATGGCAAGTCACACAATTTTTATTCTATTTCAAATCACGTAGAAATGACTTAAATGGAATCAATAAAAATTTAATAACAAGTCAAGATTAAGTTAAAAAAAAACTTATTATTGTGTGAATATTTATGGCAAAAAATGCCTAGCCGTTTTATTTGAATGCATATTAATCTTTGGATGAGCTGTAGTTCTTAACTTCCTTTTTTTATAGCAATGGAACTTTCTGTTATGTAGTGCGTCTTTCCGCCTCATTCCCCCACCCCTCCCCTCGTCTTATGTGAAGAGAATTAAAAACTTTAAAGTTTTCCATGTTTACTTCCTGGACCCCCGTGTAAGTATTTGCTTTCGAATGAAGTACTTATTTTTCCCATTCAAGTTTAGATTGTTTTTGCTACTATTTGATATTTGTTAATCTTTTTCATATTTGACAAAAGAAGCTTTATGAAGATGTATCTCCTTCAATGATGGTCAGAGATGATGATGATAATCTTGTTAATATGAGTGAGTCATTTATGTTAAAAATTATCAATCTGTTACTTATTTTCTTGCTTCCTGGTATTACGACATCTCGTCTTTAAAATATTTTGGACATTTACAATATTTTTCACATTGTTGTCCACTTTAACAATTTCTTTCTTTTTTTGTTCGAAAGTCCTTATTTGATTTCATGACATGTTTTAAATTTTTTTTGCATCTCGTTATTTCACATTCTGTCTTAGATTTGATTTTCACTCCTGCCATGCTTAACCTCGTTGCTCCTGGCAAACTGCCTGATGGCAGAGAAATACACGATTTTTTGCTGCACAAATTTTTTGAGCAAAGATTATTCAACGCTGGCAGATTTGTTTTACTTCCCATGTCTGAAAAAGGACACCAATTTGTGAAATATGATACTCTGGTAAATCATTTCATTTTCGTTGTATTATCGAATTTTAATTATTTTGTTATATTTTATATATATGTGTAGTTTTGCAACACAATACATATATTTGCGTTGTGAAACATGTGGATTATGAATCCTCGTTTGAAGCTTTATTATCAAAGAACAATGCAACAACCATTCATGTCTTAAACCTCCAAGTGTTGATGAATGAGATATACAAAACACTTAACTGCACCAATCCTTCCTTCATGCACGAAATTTTATTAGAAAGGATACTAATTATGACCTCAAGACAAATTTGTGAAAAGACAAAGACAAAAGAATTATTATAAATTCCTGTTGCGAAAAGTATGCAGTATGGCATGGATACTATTATATTCCGAGGCAGCCTCTTGTGGAACAACATACCTGATTTAATAAAGAGCGCTTCAACAGCTGCTATATTCGAAAGGAAAATAAACAATTGGAGTGGTAGCAAATGCAACTGCAAAATTTGTAGAAAATGATTATTTTATTTAATATTTTATATTATATTTTACGATAGTTCCCTTTTTTATTAAGTTTGTAAATAGTTGGTATGAATTAGTCCACATTGTTGTAAGTAATGTAGAACTAACTCTTCATTCCAACTTTGAATAATAAGGTTATTATCATTATTAACATTAGATTTTATATCGTCAGTTATTTTACATTGGTTATTCGTCCTTTTAGTTATTCCATGTCATGAATGGAGAAGTGGATTTTGTCATCGAAAATGAAGAGCGAAAACTTGGACCTGGCTGCGACTTTTTTGTTCCAAGTGGTTGGTAGATTGGTTCTATTCTCGTTGCTGATACTTTCATAAAGGATATTGGGGAGGAGAGCGCTGACGCCAAACTCTCGATGCTGGAATTTAAGTCAACCTTAGTGGCTCATTTCCATTTTAAAACAATTTGTACCAAAATATCGTCATAATATTGTTATAATGTACCAAATGCTTAGGTTATTTGTGTTTTACAAATCTAGACAGAAGATATTTGTATTTAATTGGTGAAATAACTCCAATTTGTTATCCGATATAAAGGCATTATATTTGCTTACTTTATTTTCATGACAGTTTAATTTCCCCGCTCTTTGCATTGCATTGTTTAAGGATTGTATGTCTTCAAGAAAAAAAGCTTTGTTAAAGAAAATGATTATCATGTGTTGATGTTTATTTTGCTAATGAAACTCGCAAGTTTTATGGAAGAAATAAATTAACTTTATGCAATGTAATTTAAAGAATTACAACTCATTACCATTGTTAAACAATTGTTTCTAACTTCTTTTGTAGGAAATGCATACAATATAAAAAATGCCACAAATGAAGAAGCGATGATATTTTATGTACAAATCAAAGGATAAATAACTGCTGTTTTATTTTACCATAGTTTATTCTTTTAGATCTATGTATCTGTATTTTCTTATTACCTTACTTGTGACAGTTTTTCGTCATATGGTGTAACTTGGGCTAAAGACCAAAATATGTTATTATATCATAATTCATAGAACTTCTTTTAACTCAAAACTGGGACTCTTACGGTCTTCTTCAAATAATTATTTGTATTTTTCATAAGCAGACAGAATAGCATGTTTGATCAATTAATGGCAAGTGCTTGCTAATTTTAGAAATTACTTTTGTGAAGAACTATCTTTCATAACAAAATGGGTTTAGAATCTTGAAGCCAAGAAGTGTTCCATATGGAAATAGGCATGAAATTAAAAGAATTTAGACCGTCTCCTTCCCCTTAAGACAATTTAAAAAGAACCGTCAAATAAGATATGAATACATTGGATACTAGTTATGTGGTGCGAAAATACGAAAATATTTACAGTAAAGTTTGTTTGTTTCTAACAAATGTAACTCGATTTTTGATGCTGTAATTATTAATTTACATGTTTTACGATGCAACTTAAACTTCCGAAACTAGTCTTTATTTAGTGATTTCTTAAATGATAAGAGAGTTGACGCAAGGAAACGAACGTGAGCATATTTCGGAAGAGGGGAGGTTCATGCGAAAATGGCAAAATGATCATGCCAGAAAGGCGGAGAAAAAACCTCGGTGGTTCAACTTTCATTGTCAAGTGTAAGCACTCATGTCTTGAAAATCTCTGAGAAAGGGGTTCTATTTCACCCAAACCAAGGACATAGAAATTGGAAAAAAGGGTGTTTTGAAAAAAACCAAAAAAAATTTTAGATGATTTTTAAGGTCCAACTCATCGTATTAATAAAACAATATGTTCCTTGGTTGCAGAGAAGAGGGGAGTAAAATTTGAATTAAAACTCAGAGAAAAGAGTCAATTACTAGAGTCTCAGACTGGGGTTCTTACCCTTGACAATGAGAGATGACCCACCGGGGAAAAAACCTCTAGGAAAAGATAAGAATAATTCAACACGCGAACAGGTTGTTAAACTGCGCATGTGCAATCATTTTGCAGCATCATTCTGCTTTCTGTCTGGAATCTCAAACAAGGGCGTGTCGTTAAAGCTATTGAAAAGAAACATGAAGCTATTAGAAACAAAGGTATTTTAATCTTTTGATGCGCACTTCAAACGTTTTCCCTGTTATAACTGTTATTACTCAACGGTGTGCAGCTCAGAACCATCCTCTTGATGCTTAAATATTTAGGCCCATGCTCCTTGGGTTTGAATTCCTTTGCCTAACGTATTTCGTACGCACATGTCTGCACTTGATCTTTTGAAATGTGCCCATTTAGAATCATTTTTAGACTATTTGTTTAGGTATAAAAATTATTCACATACAGTATATCATGTAAGGCAAATATGTCCATTCCAATGTGCATATTATATATCCACTTGAGTTCAGACCATACTTTCTTTACTGTAAAGTGAAGAAATATTTTGAACAGGCTAGCCTAGTTTACATATTGACATGAGCCAATTGCTGTTGGTTTGAGATTCTAATTTAAAATTCTGATTTTGTGCAGGCTGAATTGGATGATCTGCTGAAGACTGAGAGCAAACTTGTTGTTGTCGATTTTTATGCTGATTGGTGCGGACCATGTCGAATGATTGCCCCAAAAATGGAGGTATTTGCAATACTTATGGCTGCCTAGCTATAAATTGCCATTTCCCTCTAGCAAAGAAAGCATGCCTCTATTGTTAAGTGTATATTGATGTAATAAGGGAAGATATATATGCTATCAATTTTTAACATAGATGCAATTAATGATTTGAAGACCTTAAAAATGACAAAATGCATTCACACATCCTCCCTTAAAGAAGGGATTTCTCATTGTCTCTCCACTGCCCCAGAATAAAGTCACATGTCATTATTATGACTGCTAATAGATGTTTAACAAGATAGTTTGACACTTAAAATTTTTTTATTCAGGACCTTGAAAAAAAATATGGAAATGTTGTATTTGCGAAAGTAAATGTTGATGACAATGCTGTAAGTATTTTATTATATTCCATAGATAATTATCTGTATATCATTGATAAATTATCTTTGTGATGATTTCCACTTACGTCTTCTTTCTTATCATAATTTTTATGAGTACTATAATTTTTATCAAATTCCAGGAAGCTGCAGAAGCCTGCAAAATCTCAGCAATGCCAACATTCAAATTCTTCAAGGGTGGTCAAGAAGTAAATTTTCTTTTTGCTGTTTTTCCTTTCATTAATTTTACTTCATTTATTGATTTGTAGATTGACAACTTCTGTTTCTCAAAATTTTATATTTCTGCATCTTTTTACCTTTCCACACCTCTGCATAGTTTAAGTTATTAATTATAAAGGATCTTTATTCCCATTTTCAATTTATTTCATTTCAGGTTGCAGAGGTTATTGGAGCAAGCATTGAAAAAGTTGAGTCTGCTGTACAAAAACATGCTTAAAATTACAACTATGATCTAAATATTTCATAAAACCGGAAGAATATATTGCTTTCATTTTAGTCACCTCTCAATCTTGCCATGTTAATTTTTAAATGCTTATTGGGGCTGACTCTAAATAGCTGTAAATTTAAGCAAATGCTCTTGTTTACTATCAGTTCTTTCATGGCTCTGAATCTAAATGTTTTTTGTCAATCATTTTATATCACTCTGGTTTTCAGGTTAAGGTAAAGGATTAGAAACTGTATAATTCAAAACTTATAAAAAAATTGGGAAAATGGTAGAAATCTTGCTTTGCATTTGAAAATTAACAGTATCTCTTCTGATGGTAAATTTCAAAGTACATTGAACTATTCAGAATATTATTAAGAAGACAGCAATTTTTGGGTAGGACTTGAAAATAATAAAATTTCACAAATTTATGAAAACTTAAGGGTATAAGTTCTTAACCTTTCATTGTAATTTGTATCACAATCACTCTGACATTAAAATGTTTTTGTCATCAACAGTACTAATTTTGGTCATTCAAGCAAAAAAGCAGTTAAAAATACAAAAACAATTGCAAGTTTCCATGACAATATTTTAACACTCATGGTCTTGGATGATACACGTTACCAGGAATTGGGCTTGACTGAGTCTTGCTAAATAAACAGAAAACATGAAATCAATTAAATTAGCAATAATGAAACTCAATTTATTGAAGGTATAAATAACTAGAAGATAAATTGAAAGACATTTGAGTTTGCCAGTGGTAAATGTTTTACTTAAAAAAGTAAAAATCAATGAAAATAGAAGACTACCTTATCTGCCCATCTCCAATTAATTCCAGTCTTGTGTTGATTTTCAATGGTGGCTTGGCTGCCCTTCTTGCATCTCTACTTACATAATAATTGCTGCTAAGTTTATGAGCACTGCCATGTGGTAAATTTGGTTTTGGTACATTCCTAGGATAATGCATTATGGTTTACAAATTGCTTCTAAAAAGCTTAAACAAAATTTTAAAACCAAATATCTAGCCTAAAATAAGAATCTTTGCATGAAGCGCCAGCAGTGTGTTAACAAGATTGGGACAAAATATTGAGATTTTATTTATAGATAGGCCTAATATAGATGTTGCATTGTCACAACTGTCGGCAGCAGCACAACCCTTCAGTTGCGGCGCAGGTAGAGAGTTCTCAAGTCATGGCTTTGAAATGAAGGTAAATTATCACTTTCATTAGTTCATTTCTAGTGCTATTTAACTATACCTTGAACTTTGACTGAGGGCATGTCTTGTGGCAATTTTCAAAGTTTTCTAAAAAAGGAAAGATGAGTGACAACATTATTATGGATCTTAGTTTAAGCTTTAGTGACGTAAGAATTACTTATATATGCCTTGATGAAAAAAGGCTTGGAGACTTACGCCGGCCAGGAAATTACGAATAAATTGCAGAGTTTTCGTTGCATTTTCGTAACTTAGTTTGGACGCCATTGCTGTCAAAATCAACCTCGTCTTTGACACTGATAATAAATTGGATGAGAGGCTACCCTCTTTCCATCCATCATGGCGTCTGATGGAAGCGAAAGTTTGCTAGCTGAATTGGCACGTAATTATGTTGATTCAACAACGAAGGCAACTCAAAAAGACCTTATATCAAGGATCTCAGAAGCTATTTCAGCAAGGGAAGCGGCAGGACTATTAGATTTAGTGGAAATATTGGGTCTATATTTAACCAATGACGATGTACAAATGCGAAGGAAAGGAAGCCAGTTGCTGGCAGAATTAATTCATAGGCAAGTTTCAATCTTGATTGAATTATACCAGCAATGGTAACTTTGAGCATGAAAACGTTACCATTCATAGCATTTATATATTTATAGCACTTTTCTCATTCTGTATGAGGACCTTTCTGCAGTTTTGCTATCCTACATTGTGGCATTATTTCAAAACCTTTATGCTTCTTAATTTTGCTGGAGTTGCATGTTACCAAATATAATCAAGGTTAGAAATGCTATCAAATTGTTAAGTATGCGGCGAATTTTCTTTAACCAACTTCAATAATTTGGTCAATGCGCTAATTTAGTTCACCCAAATTCTACATTTGAAATGCTTTCTACAATCTTTATCACACCTTTTTAATTTGGTCTGCAGAATTCAATATTCTTCTAAATCAAAAGACCACCTTTAGTGTGCATTAGATGAACTTTATATACGCAATAGAGCATGTGCAATTTTCTGTTAAAATATCAATCAAAGTATGGCTTAATAAAGTCTTGTTCTTTTTTTCAGATTGGATGCAAAGTTTTTGACTGACAAAGAATCAGAGTTGTTGTCGTTGTTCTTTATAGACAGACTAAAAGACCACCACTCCATTCAGCCGCAAGTTATTTATGGCTTACTTGGCTTGGTTTCATATTTCAATGTTTCAGATGAAAATATAATTAAAATTTGCCAATCAGTTTTTGCAGAAGTTCATGTTCAATCACTGTTGCAGGCAGATAGGCGCAATGTTTTCAACCTTTTTGCAAATATGCTTGAAAAGTACATTAGACCTTTACGTAGAATGGGGCCAGATTTTGTATTAGGTCTTATTCAAAGTATAGATGGTGAAAAAGACCCTCGCAATCTTCTTGTCTGCTTCCAGAATGTTCAACAAATTGTGTCTAAGCTGCCATTTGAAGTTTTTGCAGAAGATCTCTTTGAAGTGACATCTTGCTACTTTCCAATTGATTTCATTCCACCACCCAATAATCCTCATGGTATTACTAAGGAAGAGTTGGTAATGCAACTGCGAAACTGCCTTGCTAGTACACATGTATTTGCTCCATTCTGCATGCCACTTCTTTTAGAGAAAATTACATCAGATGTTGTTGATGCCAAAATTGATGCACATCTGACTTTGGCTGCTTGTGCAAAAGTGTATAAGCCAGAGGATTTCAATGATTATTACAAAGATATTTGGAATGCAATAAGAGGAGACTATCTTTTAGGTGGAATAAAAGCAATTGAAAATGCATGTGTAGATGCCTTAAAAGGGACAGCAATGTGCCTCAGCAGAAATCCAGGAATGTGCAAAGATTTTGTTGATTTGGTTTTAAACGATTGTGAACAGGGATTAAAAGACCCAGATTTGAATTTACATAAGCAGCTCAGTCACATTGTTGTTGCAATTGTGTTTTCATGTGCAGATGTCTTTGAAATGACATTTACAAGAATTATGAAACTGTTGGAGTCATTGATAAATAGCAGCCAATCAAATGTTAACACTGCTGCTCTGGTGCAAATATTACATAGATTGCTTCATCATCCATTTCTTGAAGATCAGAATAATGTTTCACTTAGTGCCACATTTGCACAAGAGCAGAATACAGTTGCATATTTAATCACAGTATTATCAAGCTCAGATGTTTCAACTCAATTAATTTGCAATTCATTTCAGTGTTTACTGGTACTTATGTTCCATGGGTGCTTATCAAAATCCGATTCAGAGATATTTTTTGAAAGGATGCTACAAAGAATCAATTCAGACAATGACGTGCACATTTTGCAGACTATCTTCAACTGTATGTCTCTAATTGTTGAAAGAAATGTTGAGCCCTCACCAGGATATATATGTGATCTGCTGCAAATAAATATAAAAAATGCAGTATGCCATCAGCATTATCATGATGATGCTAAGATGTTGAAGATAAGGAATAATTTTGGGGCATTGTATGCAACTCTGCATAAAACTGATGATGTTGTTTCAGTAGCAAATATGCTGTTTCAAAATTTGTCATGTAATGATTTGGACTTCACAGCTGTGAAATTTCTGTTCAAAGCAATTGACAAATTTCCAGAAACTGCAGATAAACTGGAAAATAAGTTAATTCCTATTTTGTTAACAATTATTGACAATAACATCAATTATTGTGATAACGATGATGAGATGTGGAATTGGGTGATGAAGTTGTTCAGGACAATGATCTCAAATTTATCACATCAACTGCAAAATATGTGGCTTCAACAACTAATATCAAGGTACATTTTGGAAAAGGAAAATTTGCAGGGAAGTGCCCTGCTTGATTCAAATACTGAAAGACGATTTTCATTTATAAGCTCATTTTTATGTGCAGCAGGAGCATCTAATAAAATCTTTAATTTGCAAGATGTCATCCTTTGGCTACAACAAAAGATTTTGCAACCGAATAATCAGAAATCTGTTGAATATGGTTGCAAATCTTTTGCATCATTGGTCAATAAAATGCCAGAAGGTATATTTTGTTGTGCAAGATTAATTTTCTTTTAATAATTTATTTATTTTGATTATATGACCATTGCATTAAATTTTCTATCTCGAAAGACCTTTTTTTATCAAAATTTTCGATGAACTCAAAAAATATTACAGCGAATGTGAATGCAGTTTTTGAATATGCAAAAGATTGAAAGGTTATAATTTTTGGCAAATAAATGCAAATTGACATAAGCATAAATTAACATAGTTAAACTATTTTAGGGGAAGCTTTGAGACAAAACTTGGTTAGCATTTCAGAGCATATTGAGAAGTTGTTATCAGACGGAGAAACTGAAATGAGGATTAAAGAAAATGCAACTCTGATGCTTATCTGGATCACAAAGTCAGTTGTGTTAAGATGGAATGACATTGCATCATTGTTGTTGAAAAAGTTGCTTTCATTGATACCAGATGAAAGTGTTGGGAGAAATATTTGTGAAAATATGTTTATTTTGATGAAAGAGTATGATGACTGTTTGAATGCAGATTTACATGCAAAAATAAGGATAATGTATAAACAACGACTTATTGACTTCCTTTTGCCAAAATTAGTGGAATTATACAAAATTTCAAATGAATTTACAAAAAGTTCCATTTCAAAAGCTATATCATGCCTCTTCCAGCAATTACCAAAACAAATTGTGCAGAAACAGTTACTTCCAGTAAGCCATACTCTATTTTTATATATTTTATGATAACCCTTTGCTTTCTAATTTTATCGAGTTTGCTATTCTCGATCATCATTAATATTTACTCTCTTCTTGTTTGTTCTTGTTCTCCTCTTTCTCTTGTTTTTATTGTCGTCTAGTGCTTCAAAATGAAAATATATTGATTACCCTATTTCTGCAATAACATGTTTTCTTTAAAATAATTATGCCTTTAGCCATCATTGGCTGAAATAAGTTTGGGGAGACTGTTAGTTTTTCAAATGATCTAGTTGAAAATATTGATGATTTATTTTCAGATAATCCCACTTTTGATTCATTCATTATCAATGTCGGACGTCAGCGTTCTCTCATCAACTCTTTCTACATTCAATTCCTTGGACAACCCTACAGTGCTCAAGAATCATGTGACGTCAATCATTCCCAGACTTCTGTCTCTGGCTCAAATTCCTGAATCCATGAATCTGAGAATGCAAGCAATCAAATGTTTAATGTTTTTAAGTCTTCTTCCAGTTCATTGTATTTATCCATATCAAATGAATGTAATCAGGAGTTTAAAAAGTTGTTTGGATGATAGAAAGAGAGTGGTCAGAAAAGAGGCATTTAAATGCAGAAACCATTGGTATCTTTTATCACAGAGTGACTGATTCCGATAAACCTGAAAGCTGAGTCAAAGACGTTCAGTTGTTGCCACCATCTATGTATACTTTATCAGCTGAGGGATTTTGCTAGATTTCTTTCTTCCAAAGAAACAAAAGTGAAGAGCATTGATCAAATTTGGAACTTCTTCTTTCAGACATTTTATTTGCATATTATCATAGATTCACAGGTATTAAGTATCTAAATAGTATAATATTTTATTCGCGCTATTGTATTTCAAGAAGCGATATTAAAATTCTACTACAAAATATAATCAGGTTTTGTTTCAAAATAATTAACCTTAGCAATTGCCAGAAAGACATTTAATTGACAGGAATATATGCCTAACGAGAGTGTAGATATAACAATTATTGACTTGCTTATGGTAAATCCATATTTGCTTTTCTTTCATCTTTCCATGATCGTATTCACCTTAATTGTTTTACCTTGTTTCGAATGTTTGTATCTTTTAGTAGTTCATTAATTAAACATTTGATTAAGTAAACCTCATGTTTTCATTTTTGTCAATTTATCCAATTCATTTGAATTTGAATTTTTAGGCGGATGTGGGATTAATTCTTCGAGTTGTTCTACTCCACCTTAAATTGTTTTTCTGGGCAATAAATAAATTCTGCTTCTTTAGAAAATTCTTACACTTACCTGTATGATATATGATTGGGTATAAGCTTTAGAATAAATTACCAGGGTCTGGTTTATAGGCTGGTTCACTGCAAAAATATCTATTTCGGTAGAGTGTTATTTTATTAAGATTAAATTATGGCATGAACCAATCTAGGCACCTTATCGATGCTATGAGATGCAGAGGCTTAGATGCAATACCTTTTTCTTTACTTACATAGCTTGTCATGAAAGTTATCAACCAAAGGTAAATTATGACTGAATTAGCCACAACAATGTTTTCTCCGTGCAACTGTTAATCAAATATGAGTTTTACTCTATAGATGTTGTCTCCTTCCTGAACCTACAACTTTTCTAACTTAAAACATGAAGAGTGAGTGCATACCAGAAAAAAAAACGATTTATTGAAGATTTACGATTCTATACTAACCCCCTTCCCCTAACCCTCCCCCACTCCGCTAAAGCAGTATGTGGGTGTTAACAGAGCTGCGCAGGAGAAGATTTTCAGTGCCTTGCGGATCACTTTGGCGGAATCACCTTTCGAAACACAAAATAAAAATTGTATGTTGTTGTGATAATTTGTATGCTTGTTATAAACAGAGTTGATATAAGGTATTAATTTAAATTCACTTTAATATATATATATATCCTGCAAACTTTGGCCTATGTGCAAATATACTAGAATCATGGTGAATATGTTTCAATTTCAGGTTAAAATGCCATCCACCAAGATGGGTCAACATATACAATACGAATTAAGGGTAAATAATGGTTAAATTCCTTTTCCTAAATCTTTTATGTCCATTTCATACATTGTATGTTACGAAACCAGTATGTTTAGAGAAGAAAATGTGTTATTTTTGGCTCATGACATATGAACACTCCAAATGATTTGCGTTACGTTACTTGTGTTTACATTTTAGGATGTTACTCAATGGATTGATGCAACTTTTAAAAGATCATGGTTACCATGTGGGATAGTTGCGGATTTGATCACAGATTTCAGTAGAGGCATAATCATCATTCAACTTGTTAAAGCCTTAGGCAAGATATATCATTATTTAATATTCATTTATTTATTTATTTATTTATCATTCATTTAATATGTAAAGTAAAGTAAAAAATAGCAGTCAACCTACTGTATTATTGATGAATGCTTTTGATGACTGCGTAAATAGGAAAAAACAGATTGAAAAAGCAATCTTGTTGTGATTTGCTTTTCTTCCATATTTTTTGTCATTATTAAATCAATTTTATTCATAACGTCAATAACATCATTCTAAAATATTTGTATATTATTATTATTATTATTATTATTATTATTACAGTTTTCTGAATGATTCCTCATTCTCTAGATGAAGCACAATTCACACTATTTTCATTTATATTTTGTTGTTTTATTTTAATTTTTCTTTGCATGGGGGTGTGGGGGGGGGGCTCTCTCCATTAGTCCATCTATTTATAGAACTCCTCCTTAATCAACCATTTTATATACAATCTTTTAATGCAGCTTTTAATGCAGTTAGCATCTTATATTATTGTAATTTTTTTAGGCTAGTGTAATTCTGTTTAAAATTGTATTCAAAATAGATTTATGAAAAATGAAATGAAAACCCTATGCTATGTCTCTCCTGCCAATTCCAGTGGCTTTTTCTTATTCCTTAATTTCCCTCACAGCACAAAGAACACTACCAGTCCTGTATCCTGAGCCAAAAACTCTCACACAAAAAGTTGGAAACATTGAAATGGCTCTCCAAGCATTCAAAGAAGATGGGGTGGAACTACCAGGTGTTTATGCAAATGGTGAAATAATGTTACTAAATACAATTTAAACTATTTTCATGGTATCTTGAATTGTTCATTGCCCAAAATCACTTGAAGAAAGACTAAGATAATGTAAGCTGGCTGCTTCTAAAAAACTGATGATAGACAAGAATTGTGATATATGTCATTTTCTCTCACAACATATTTTGACAAGCAGGCCTACAAAACATTCCAAATGTGATGGAAAGATTTATTTGGCCTTTGGAAGAGTTCAAATTTTATATGAAAATATCTGAAATTTTAAATGTGAAGATATAACACCCCTTTGAACGGTGTATATTTTGATATAGATATTGCACATGGAGACCATGACATCATCATTGCTATTTGCTACATGCTGAAACATCATTACTCAAGAAATGAAATACGTAAGAACTTTTTGAATCTCAAGAAAAGTATATAATGAAGTTAAAATAAAGTGCCTCATGACATGATAAAATTGCTGTTAATTTGATTGTCAAACATGTGAGTTGGCCTTTAGCAATTATTTTGTTAATCCAGCAGCTAATAATATAGTAATGATAATGTTAATAACCCTGCTTATGTCTTGTTCTTTGCTTTAGCTTGAAGCAACATTTTACCAGCCTTTTAGGGCCAAACGTCTAATGTTCTTAGTTCATTCAGCATAGACTCTATTTGTCTCAATATACTGTATAATAATTTTCAGCATCTTACATGGATACAAAATCAAATTATTATCAATCTGTGTCAACAAATTCAGATGAAACATTTTTCTACTTGCCTTGTAAGTATTATGATTACTTTGCACTCTTTACAACATAGCTAAGGTCATTTCTTTTGGGGCTCACAGAGCTGTGCTTATCTGTGACACTAAACTTTTCTCAATTTGGATTTGACTGCCCCTCTTCCATGCACTCCATCCTTACTCCCCTCCCTACCCCTGGCTATGCTACTGCCTCTGAGTGTAAGTTATTTATTGAACATCATATAATTTTGCACATAATAATTTAAAGCATGTTTATTTGTAGCGCATTCACATGATGAGTCAAATGGTCTGAATCATTCGTTGAATTGCATCAATTTTGTACCATATGAAAAAGAAGATATTGCTGTTTTTGAATGGGTCTCATGTCAAACAGGCATAGAAGTACATGATTATAATAGGTAATGCTCTTTTGTATTTGCTGCATTTTTAGTATGTTTGTGTCAAAGTCAAGCCCGAAACAATTCCTAAAACTTCTTTAGTACATAATTTTATGTTAAAACGAGGATAGAATGGAGAGTATTAGATGGGTGCAAGAATGAAGAAGGTAGCCTCATCATTGGACCAAGTAATTTTACTAGTTTTATTTTGTTGGCAAAGCCAAATTATATTTTTATCCAATCATCTTTTTCCATCCACATTAATTGAGTTATGTCTTTTTCACTTTTTTAGTTTTAAAGATGGCATACTCATTTGTGCCTTAATTAATAAAGTTTCAGTTCGAAAAATTCCTCAAAAGGTACTCAGTATTTTCTATTCTCCTTCTCATCGTCTGCACATCTTTTGACCTAATATCTTCCGAATTGGAAGAGAGACCAATACTTTTAGTATTATTCATTAAACCATAATCATAACCTTTGATGCATTTTCTTATTTGCAATCTACTTTTCTGGCCAAAATTTATTATACCTTTTCCCACAACTAAAGGATTTAAGTAGCCAAAAATGTATGTATTTACTTCTCAGTTCAAGATATTTCGAACTACCTAGGCAGACCAAATTATTATTATCAGTTATTCAATAGAAAAAGTTGGAAATTAGCCAAGATTTTGAGACAAACACCTACAAACAATCAATGGACCAAGATTCAAAGTGTTCCAAATTAACAAATCTGAAAACAAGTTTTTTGGACAAGGTTGTATAACTTGTGGGATGAAATGCCAACTTTAGTGACAAACCCTCGATCCTATAGAAAAGAAGCTGCCCCTGCTAGATGTTAATGTTAGTAGTTATATTATTTATTATTCTATTGCAAAATACTTCTTCTATTACCCTCAGGTAATAAACAATGCTTCAAACTTGGAAAGAATCAAACTTGCTTTACAATTTGCTGCTCATGAACTGGGAGTAGAAATAAGACTGGAACCTAGTGACGTCATAAATGGTAATGGGCGAACAGGGGTACGTAAGTTAATTTCTGTATTGAAAAGTATTAAATCAAAACAGACTGAAGTTCTTATTTCACAATTTAAAAACTCTGAAAATTATTCACAATTAGTTGAATCGATTTGTTACTGTGATGCGGCATCGCAGCGTCATACGAATCTAAAGCATCACAATCAAGTTCATGACGCTTTACGTAAAAGTGTATCGAAAAATGCGCTTTATGAAAAGTTAGCAAGTGACTGCTCATTGGTTGATGTATCGAATGATTTCCTATATGTGAAGGGGAACGTTGATTGGTTCACTTCAAAGCGGAAAGATTTTTTTGATGAACAACTAAAGACAGAGTCAAAACGAGCAATAAACTGTGGATTATTAGACCAACGGGAAGGAAACAAAACCTGTGGGAAAGTTAGACGTAAAATTTTGCAAGAACGGTTGAATACAATAAGTCAGTCCATCAAAGAATTAAAAATCAAAAGTACTACTGAACTTAGTCAACAAAATTCGAATATGATTATTGAAGCTGGACAGGTTACAAATTTCGATGGAAACCTAAAATCAAACAGAAATGAAAATCATTTAATGAATGTTGATCATGCTAAGGATAATTATGATCTTATGGGGCTGAAAAATG
This sequence comes from Catostylus mosaicus, assembly GCA_964019065.1. NCBI lineage: Eukaryota > Metazoa > Cnidaria > Scyphozoa > Rhizostomeae > Catostylidae > Catostylus > Catostylus mosaicus. The sequence continues at coordinate 9,095,833 of OZ025192.1, read as the reverse complement.
ATAAAAAGATGGAAAATTGCGCAGCTTTTGAAACAATTATAAGAAGCAGTGGAGGCAAGGAAAATCCTTCCAATGAAATCGAAGGTGAAGAGATGATAAATGCAACTGAAACTAATGTTAATGAAGAATGCAAGGAAAAATTGCTGAAATTAAAGTTTGGTGAGAAGCAGTCTTCCATGGGTTCTGTTGTAAATCAAATAACAAAATTAGTTCGTGCAAATAATCGAATTCCGAAAGGATTCCATGAATAATTCCAAAGAACCATAGTTTTAACATGTAATGATCATTTATAAATAATAAATAATAGGTAATAATCATTGGATATTAATAACTATTTGTTCATTGCAACACACAAAATGAAAGGTGGCCAAATATAGTGGACTATAAAGGATACAATAGAAGACTTCAAGGTGTTGATATTATCGCTTCAAATCAATGGATATTAATGTATACAATGGTTTTAGAATTTCATTTAAAGTATAGTTTAATGTGCTTATGCTATTTAATCCATCTAAGTCACGCCTTGGTTTTCGTTTTCCTAACAATATTTTATTTACTTGACTCCAACCATCGCTTCGAAAATGATGTTTCTGATTCATTTTATACTGACCAATTTTCATGTCAGGTCTAGTCAGGGTTAACCCTGTCTCCAAAATCCTGGTGTAGAGATTATCGTCTTCGGCACCCCAACCCCAAAAGCTGTTGGAATATCCGTTCAATTTGAGGTAGTGCTCCTTCGTTATTGCCTGTATTCCACCAATTAGCGTTGGGTACGACAATTTGTATTCGAATTTGTCAATAGCTGGAGACATATGCATCGGTGAAGCAGGGCATCCATAATAATTGTAATCATTTTCACTAAGTAGATCGATATCATGGAAAACAAAACATTCGAAGTCACCATATGAACACGACCTGTTAAAACCGATGTTGTATATGGCACCTTTATTGAATGATTCATTTCCAATTTGTTCAACAACAAATACTCTGTAATTTAAAGTCTGTCTTTGCAAAATTGGATGCATGTGACTCAAAAACACCTCCAGTTGTTCAGGCCTGTTCCTGTAAGGAACGAGTATTGCTACTTTCGTGGCATAGGTACAATTAGGTATCCAGTAACCACCATATTTCACAGAACCATCATGCAACTCTGAGTGACTTATAGATGGGGGCATTTTCTCAATGTCAAATGAAATATGTCCTTTTAATATTGATGTTGAAGAATTTAAACATTCGATTTTAGGCCATTGTCCAAACGTCCTCGTTGGTTCGCTCGACACTTGTATCAATTTACTTGTCGATCCCATAGAATACATAAAGTAATGAACCAATAATAATATGCAATAAATAAGAAGTACGCTAAGGAAAATGATTTTCAACCTTCTTCTCAAAGCAGCCATATTGAAATTGTTTCAGTGCAGTGGTATTGATTTAAATCACTCCAGCTGCGTTCACATCAAACGAAAGCAGCTGAAACATGAGATGAAAACCGCTTGTTGCATTGTTGCATTACCGAGGCAACAGTGAAATCATTTCATTAATATTTTATAACCATGTACATTGTTGTAAATGTGATGATCTCTTGCAGTAATTGATAACATAATAGCAATCAACCAGAAGAGTCACGCCTTTTTTGCACTTTATAAACACGCCGAAAAATCAATACTTCCCCCATGGCAAAACTGATCAAGTTTGTTTAATAGCAACGCCGTTGCTGCTATGTTTCTTTCCTTTACCCCCTCCCCTCCACGTTTTGCATTTCTGATTGATGTTAATGGTGCTATGATAAATCATAGAATTAATTCAAGGGTGGCGCCAGGATTTGACCGACGGGGGGCTAGGTTCCCCGACAAGGGGGCTGTATAACCGAATAGAGGGTATCCTTCTGAGCATAGGAACACCATTTTCCGTTGCAAATACCCCGACAGGGGGGGAACTGACATTCCACGACGGAGACTGCAGCCCCCTTTACCCCTCTAGCGCCACCCCTGAATTAATTTGGTCAAGATTTTATTAATAACCTCCTCCATTTGTTATATCTCTTTTTTATGCTCGATTTGTTTAATCACGAATATTACAAACTGAAACCATTTTCCAACCATTGACAATAGGATGTTAAATAAATATTCTGTGCCATAAAGGCGATATTTGAATTTTAAAGATTTGCGTGGTTGGGGGTGTCGTTTAGACTATGATGTATTACCCCTCTCCTTCGTCAACCTTTCCTTCTTCAATTGCATGAAAATAGGAAATACCTCTCTTCTCAAGCTGTAAAATGTCATTCTTCATATGTACGGTATGCTTAGTATCAGACGTTTAGTATCAGAATTCAAATAATAGAAATTCAAGGACATTTTGATATGTGTTAGGCTGCATCCACCCGAGTTCCCCTTCGTTTCTCGTCAGTGAATTTCTATTTCTGCCCCGCTTCATTTGGATTGCAAGAGATGATAAACTATGGTTGTGACAAAGCACATGTTCAATCTGAAATGATTTGTGAACAGGATTAGGGGATTGATTTGACTGGAATTACGCACTCTTGTAACTAAGCAAATTCTTATATAGATCAGATGAATTTTAATAGACACTTAATACTAAACTGCACTTTGAGCTAATTATTGAAAATATTAAGATCGCTCAAGGGGGGGGGGTACATTTCCAATCGATCATAGAATGCAATCTGTGCCCAACGTCATACAGTAAATAGTACCTTGTTTTCAATCACACGTTTTCTTATTCCAATGGCCTCCACTTAGTAAGAAACTCCATCGAGTGTAAAACGATCGAGTGTAAACCACTTAACCAAGATAGTTATTGGGGGTCGTTAATCAAACTTGTGGTTGTTGTATGGAATCCAACCCCCATTTTGACACTATTCTCTCATTCATATGTAAGAAATCTTTTTAGATGAGATCTATGAAATTCGAACCCTTTTGTAAAGTTTTCTTTTCCAAGCATTAAATGTTTTTTATTCTTTCATTCATTAACATTTTTTGTAACCAAACCCCCTGCTTTGTCATTAGCATATCATTGAATCGCGATATGTGATTGATTCAATTGCACAGGTCAAGTTCTATGACGTAATCAGTTTAATATTACAGATATATGATCGTTTCCTTTTTGAATATCAAAAACACTTACAGGATATTCTTAAGTTAATATTTATAAACGGTCACTTTGTGGTGATTAATTTATTTTTGCAACAACCACCTCTCCGCCCGCTTTAGCTTCACATTATGTTCACAAACATCCCAAACACGATTTGCATTACTTTTGGACAAGGGCGTAGGACATTATGAAAAGTTAGGGGCACTATTCTGTGGCATAGGGGATCCCAATTGGGGCACTTTCACGATAAAATTCCCCCTTTTTTGCAATAAGAGGGGACATTTTTATAATGAAAAGGGGCAGCATTTAGAGTAAAAGGGGAGCTTTTCAGAGAATAAGGGCTTTATCGGTTGTGGCTGGAATAAAGTGGAGGCACCCTAGCCCCCCCCCCCCCCCGGTGTCCACGCCGCTGCTTTAGGACATGAAACACGATCTTTTCAGCTCCTGCCTCAAATTAGTCTTCCTTTTATGAACTGGTATCCTTTTATTTCCTTTCCTAATTTCCCCTCCCGCTCGTTGTCCGCTTCTTTTTGAAGTTTAAAGATGTGAGCTTGTGCTACGTTTGTTATACATTCCTAATAAAACATCTTGCTTTTATTGGCTAAGAATAGAAAAATCCTAATTTCCGATTGCTTCTAACTTTGATTTGGTCATGAAGAAAGACGTGGCTTGTGCCAGTTTGGATGCAGACACTCAAGTAGAACGGACCAGAAAAAGTGTTTGTCTTGATTGTATTACGTCATAAAGATGCCACTTGGTCTAATTTTGTTCAGATGTCTCAAACATGTGTAAATGGAACGAGTTCCATTCAATCTCTTTGCATTTTTGTCGTTTCCATTCTTTTCAACGTCTTTCCTTATATTGGGATAACTAAAGTTGAGATCCCTACGGCCATAAAAACTAACAAACAACTTTGCTATAATCTGCTTATTATATAACATTACTTAGACTTTTATCTGTAAGCGCCTTCCTAGTGAAGGAAATTGCGGTGTTTTGCAGCACACTGGGTCACATTCCACAACTACGTGTTAACCATGTTATGTAGGAAACTCGTATTGGTTGTGATATCAACCCAAAGCCATCATTGATGGTCTCACTTGAAAGAGTATGAGATTTAATACCCCACACAATCCTCAGCCACCCCCCGCCCATCCCAACCGAAAATTTATTTGCAGCAACATATGCTCTTGCGCTTTCATCGAAGCCTTCCAAAAAGTTGTGTTGCAAATTTAGACAAAATTAATGTTTTCTACAATTTCATCTCTTCCATCTACAATACATGATCTACTGTTTATAGTATTGTTTCTACGTGCTAGTCTTTTAAATTATAAGATATAAGGCAAAGATTAACCAATATTTCTACTAAAATAAATTAAAGTTTAAATAAAATATGTCACTTACCAAATAAACAATAAAGTACACCGTTTACCATCACAATTTCCTTTACATCAGCTCAAAGTTCAGAATAAAGAAACGATTCTAACTGATTAAACAACACCACTACCTAACATGATTTTCTTCCCCCAATCTATTTTCAAGATGCATTTAAGTTTCCACAAAATAAAGCTTTTTGTTCATTTCTATTGCTTCCAATTGGTTACACGACTCTTTTAAATTAAAAATACTAGAAAGGGTTCTCTTTTTGATTCAACGACATAAAAAGAACGGTGACCCATTTATCTTTAGCCAGCCGGTGCCCAAATCTTGCTGGGTGCACACGAGGCAAGTGTGAAATCAAGGGTCAAACGTGATTCAGTCTCAGCGCTAAGCTCTTGTCTATTATTTCCATTCGTTATAATGGTTTACTTCTTAATACATCATCGCCACATAGCATTGGCACCTTCAATCCAATAAATTGTGGGGTTTTAAAGAAACTTTAATACTCTCCTTAGCAGCCAGCTAAGCATGTTGTTTAATTTTTATGATTCTAGAAATTTAATGGTTTTATGGTCCAATAATCTTTTAAATGGTTGCAGAAATTCTTTGAGACCTTGGTAAATGCTGTGAAGAATAAGTTCTGATTAGGCAAGAGATTTTGTTCCATTTTTGAAAATTACCTTTATTTTTCCTACCTCTTGTTGTCCCCGTGGGAAAAAAACGGAAATCTTCTTGATTTAGCATGTCTGCATATTGCTTTGGTATATAATAATGAAAATGCTACTTATACATCTATAAATTCAATTTTCAACAGCTAGTAGTCTAGTCGTAACTACACTAAGCATTTGCTTTAGATATTGCACTTAACGTGGGTAAATCTATACACGCTATGGACTTCGTGCGTTGCGTATGCGTTATACGCGTTACGTGTGCGTTATACGCGTTGCGTGTGCACCGACGCTGGTTATTTGGCCTTTCCAGCCTACAATCAATCAATCATGGTTATTTCTCTCAACTCTGTGCGACATTTCCCATCACATTTCCATCAACGGCTTTGGCTGACTGGTTGAGAGGTTTGGTCAGGAGCCGACATTTGAAACAATTTATCTGAAATGCAATAAACAAACACTAAGCAGAAAGTCAACCAGATTTCCAAATAATCTGCAAAAACATTGCAAGTATATCATTTCAAAATTGAAAAAATATCCTGGGAAAGAATTGATATAAGTTACATGATAGATATTATTAACGTTGTCTTATTAAATACCTTTCTCTTTAGATTATTAACGTTTTCTTACTATAATCATTTCGCGGAACATGTTGCCAAATAAAAGGCATATATAATAACAATCGCAAATAATCATTATGTTTGGAGCAGGCGCGATCAATCGTAATTCGTAAAAACGACATACCCATGAGCAGAGTCTCTTCATTGCTAACAACAGCAGCAGCATTAAACAAATCAGTAAATCCACTTTCTTCCCCGTACATTCCCGAGGCTGCCATTGGTAATGAGGCTGCTCCCCCAATCCTTGTCTGTACGGCCACTGTGCCTCCCTCTGAGGAGGGACTTTGCGCTGTTGTCAATGGTGACCCTGATATTCCATGTGAATGGCCATTCAAAATTGCTGTTGTTACGGGATATTGGGTGCTATTGCCGTTGTATTGAAGATAAGCGTGTTGCGGTTGTTGTTGTTGTTGCTGCTGCTGCTGCTGCTGTCCATCAATCTGCAAATAAGGGTGTTGCTGTTGTTGTAAGCTGGAAATTTCCTTTGAAAACGAGAGATACAGAGCAATAAGAATATTTTCATCCATGGTTTATTTTCAACTCAGTGTTGAACTATGATCTGTAAATCAGCTCCTATTTTGCAAAATAAAGAAACCAACATTGATATTTTCTAGCTCATTCATCTATTGCGGATACAATAGATGAGGCTTATTCAATGTTTTTTTTATCGAAACAGTAGCAACTCCTTATTATTTCACCCATTTAATTCATTCATCCATTCAATATATCAATGATACGTTAATTCGTTCGTTCGTTCGTTCGTTCGTTCGTTCGTTCGTTCGTTCGTTCGTTCGCTTGAACCTTTCTTCGATCATCCACTCTTGCATCCAACTCCAATTCCTATAAATTATCAATTTCTATCTCCTATACATACTGGTTTTTGATCCTCTTGCATGTTAGCTGTAACATCCATTGGTGAACCATTTTCTAATCCAATTGATCGCTCTAATGTAACTGGCAATGTAATTGATCTGCTTTTTCTTGATGCTGCTTCTTGATAGTTTGCTGTTATTGGCACATCACCTGTGCTTGCATTTCTCATTAAATGCAATCTTCTATATGCTTCATTCATTTGTTGATATGATGCAACATTCACCATCTGTCTAAATTCAGGCTTTCTTGAGGCTAATCAAAAGAACAAATACTTTATTAGAATACTATTTCCATTAGAATGCCAACAAAATTACCTTACTTTGGAGGGCCCAGCACCTGTACAAGGAGGCGTCTTTATCATTGAAATTTATTCCAAGTTTTTTACTTTCCTTATCACTTTATTTCCTTCCTTTTATGGCTCCCTTTCTGTAGCAGATGTTAAGATAACATAGCGGCTTTCTTTAAGTATAGATTAGAGTGAAAAGCTAATGCTCTTTCCTACCATCGAAGTTTTCAACTGTTTTTTATGCTATTTGAAAATGGCAAGAATAGCATACCAAATAAAGCAGCTCTTTGAAAATCAGAATGTTGAAAGGATGGATTTGCAATGAAATGAGCACCAGAAGATTGGTAACTCAAATGTTGCTGTTGCTGTTGCTGTTGTTGTTGTTGTTGTTGTTGGTGTTGTTGTGATACTGTTCCATATAACAAAGATGATACTGTAATTGCAGATGAGATGTTGCCTTGTGGCACTGCAGGGGGACTATGTCCACAATTTGTCCCATGTTCTATTTTCAATCTTGTCGGTGTACCAACTCCTTCAACAGAAAATGTATATACGTCAATTTTCAACTGACATCAACCTTTCAACTTAATAACATTCTGACTGTCATTCAGATATTTTTTATTGGTTATTTTCTGAGTGGCTTTTTCTGATTAACAGCACAAATACAATCAACACGCCGATCTCATCAGCGATGTTATTTATATTAAAATGATTTGCACTTTGTTGTTTCAAGGGTCACAAAGTAAGAAATATGCCTTGTTACATCTTAACGAATCCCCCTTCCCTGTATTTTTCACCTGAAAATTTGTTTAGATTCTGCCTTTTAGTTAAAATGTTGTTGAGAAATATGACCATGTATCAAAGATATGCTTTGCAATAGGGAAGTATTTTGTCAGAAAATGTGTTAAACTGTTGCTTCCAATTTTGTTGTGTTCCGTAATAATGTTACGGTGTCGTGTTATTTGAATTAACTTCCGAACAGTTTAAAAATCCTGATATTGAAAAGTAGGCAAACATTTTCAACCTGCTCTTAAAAAATGCATGATTGTTATTATCAAAAACAACACTTAGAAACAACTAGAATATAAGTATTCCTGAGACAGTCAATAGATCAATGAAAGTCGGTGAAAAACAGCAATTTTTAAAATTTTATCGGAATCATTTCTCCTTATAATCTATAATCCTTAAAATATTGCAAACTTTGAACAGAATTACCATAAATTGTGCCTTAGAAATACGTTTTTAATTTTATTGAATAAACACATTGAAATAACCATTTTCCTTTGAAATAACAAATAGCTTCAAGTGGCAAAACGCCAAATAGCTATAATGGCAATCTTTTATGATGCTAAGTGCCGGCTGTTGGTAAAACTATTAAATATCCTGTTTACTGGTTTACGATGAAAAGCGCTTTGTTTTCTTTCTACCCTAATGGCATCCATTATGTTTAACAACGCTAATAATCTCATATCGGCATTTTTGAGACCAAAATTTGAGGCAACAAAAATAAACAAGTATGTTAATATTGACGTCATTTGACTTGTTGGAAACGTGCAACATATCGATGACGTCATCGATCTATAAATAGACCATTGTGGCTGATGTTTTGCAGAGTCTCTGCCTCAAGATCATAATGTTCTGACGTCATACCTGGCAAGACTAGGCGTCAAGAATACAATATGGAACGATTATGTAAAATAATAGACAACAACAAACTTATGTTTAAAAAGATGCCGAAAGCCCATCAAGGGAGTCGAACACCTGCTATAACCACCTTAATTCGTTGATAGAGAAAAACATGAACTGTATTTTTGGATAATTCTGTACCATTTGTAAAAATACATAATTTAGAAGATAGTGAAACTTTCGAATAATTAAAAACCTGAAAAGGGGCTACCGGATTTTGCTGCGCTTAAATAATGAAGATAATATTCAGATATATGGCGCTAAGTATCATTTAGGAGCATTTGCAAGGGATAGGAGGGGGAGGGGGGCTTCCTGATTGCTTCGTGTATGTGCATTGCATATTTATATTGCCTTATAGGTTTATTAGGAACTATGAAGAAATACTAGAAACTCTATGACTGGCGAAGGTCGGAAATGTAGTTGAAGGCAATCAATTTTTTAAAACACTCCTATCCTTTTAATACCCAGTTTTAACTAGATTTGATTCTGAAAGACCCCAAAATTTCAAATCCTGAATGTGCTCCGATGTTTCGTATCCAAAAAATGAAAAATGTCCTTTAAAATGCCAAAACAATAATAATAATCATAAATGGTATGGACAGTGACATTAATAAGCATTGACTGCATCAATGTTTAAGCATGTAAAAGATCCAATTCAATTGCTTTTTCTGTTTTATTAATCCAATTCACTTCAATCTGCTGTGGTTTTCTATTGCTAATTCGAACAGAAGCCGAGGGTTATTTCTAATCGTGGTAAAAATGTTTGTAATCATCGGCTACAGCCTTAGGGCCAAATTGGCATTATCTGTTCTAATTAAGTTTTAATCTAATTACTTTAAACATTGAAATTAAAATATTTTTAAAATAATTTATAACGATTATCATCTAACTTATCTATTGTAAAATTGCCCCATTTTTCTTTGAAACATTCATTTCAACTTAGGTCAAAATACCATCTTCTTCTGTTGTGAGACCGTCTTCTGTTGTGAGACATTAAGTGCAGCATGGAAGTTAGTCACTGTCCACAGTTTAAACCTTTACCGAAATTGAAGAACTCTTCTGGTTATGCTTGGATGTTCAATTTCTTAATTGAAAATTTGTGTCAAACTTAAAAATGGCAATGGGCTTCATCAGTCGCACAGCCATGGGGGTGCAGCCATGGGAGTGGGAGTGACAACCTGGCAATAATGATTTGTCAAAATATTTGGTTTCGTTTCTTAGTCACAAACTGTTTTCCTAATTGATCGCAAAAGATTGGACCTTCTAGACATTTCTAAAACAGTAGCATTGTTCTAAAAAAGGTCGTTTGCAAAATCTTATGGGCGTGGCCAGAACCCTCTCACATTCCAGAGGCTGGCGCCACCGCTGGGTGTCATACGAAATGCTGCATGTGACCATCCCCATTTTGTCAATAAATATATTAACAGCTAAAAGCCTTCCATTTTGAAGTATTGACATGCATGTACCCAAATTGATCACCTGATGCCAAAGGAATTACAAGTAATAAATCATGGAAGGTTTGGCATCTATATGAACTTAAATCTACCTTACAGGCAATCTAACGGACAGATAAAGAGCGCATGTTGCCGTCCGCTGAAATAAAGTGTCCGCTTTGTAGTGAAATTGGTCTTTGTAAATTATTAGCAAAATGACATAATTTTTGTGTTGCTTATATGTCTGTAGTTCCCTTCTGATTTTAGCTTCCCGTCTATCGAAAATGTCCGATGTGCTGTCCCATATGATGTCCTTTGTTTGAAAATGAACGTTGTTGGGACTAATGCATTATTTGAAGAATTATGTGATTATGAAAGTGTTTTCTCCTGTTAAGAAGTTGAAGGTTTATCTGTGCAATAATTAATGTTTTCCCCTTCCATCTTAAAAGCCCTTAGAAGCAATGTTGATAATAAAAAGGATTAAAATGAAACCTCGTAAAAAGAAAAAATACCTGAATCGCCATCACTAGTTCCTCCTCCAGTATGACTTAAGCATTCTTCATCATTGTTATCATCATCTTCCATTGATGACCATGATGTATGATGTCGATGCTTTTGTAATGATGTTAGATATGGATGCATTCTACCCCGATGCACAGTGGCTTCATAATAATTCGGTAATGTCGTGTTTTCCCCATCAGAAAAACTTGCTTTACTTGAACCATAAATAATGGTAGCTGAAATAAAATCATTTCCATTATTTTTTCTTCACGTGAAAAAAGTTCCCCACCCATTGACCCCGTAATGACATAATGTACCATTTTACCTGTATCTTGCTCTGTAGCTATATTTCATAAATAAACAAACCCTTACCTTTAGAGTATTTTAATAATTCTCTGCTGCTAAACACACCAGTTGTTGCAATATTTGGTTGGCTATTGGCAAATTGTTCCGATTGTCGATCTTAAAATGAAAAATTTTTATTTAAATAAAACAACCAAAATTTCCCCCCTAAGCACTATCTATTCGTCCAAATCATTTTGGTGGTGAATTAGAAGATACTTTGATGGTTTTAATAATTAGCATTTGCATTTGTCAAATCTTACCCCAAGTAGCAAAAGAAGTATTGAATTGAAAGGTGGAAAATATGCTGTGGTGTTTTGCAATTTTATACAGTTAAAAGTGAGTATGTACAAATTCTCCTTGAAAAAGCAGTCATTTTACCATTGTTTACAAATGGTTTGCGTAAAAAAACCCTTGACATGTTAGTGTCATTTGGATATGATTTCAAACATTATTTAATGTATTATGATGAGAATGAAAGTAGCTGAAATGCTTTAATGTACATCGATAATGCAATGCATTGTGCTTTGTTTTTATATCTCCTCCCCATTTATTTAAATAACATATATTCCGAAACCTTGCATTATAGTAAAATTGTCGAGGTTTCTAACTTTTATTTTTCACAACAATTCTAAAGAAGTTCATTTAGAAGCATGCGTTATCATAAGCAATGTACTATGTCACAGACAATAGAAATGCTGTTCGTATTGATATTGTTTGAGAATCCCTTTGCTGATGAAAACTGACCCAGGTTCGAACGCTGAATTTAGGTTTCAAGTCATCAAAATTTTCAAATGATCTCGAAAGAGACATGTTTTGCATGCAATATAATGTTTATCATTAAAAGTTAGTGAAAGTAGCTAAGTAAATTTTTGCGATATGGCAATGTGCCACATCCTGATGCCCTTAATCATCAAAAAGCAAACTGCGTCGTTTTCAGACGAGGTGTGCTTTATTTTTATTTTAATGAAGTTTGTTAATGAAATATAACTAGAACTATAAGGTGAATTTGGCTGCTGAGGAAAAGTTGAAATATTCAAAAGGAAATCCTCAGCTCAAACCAGCCGTTCTTGTACCAAAAATGCGCATAAATAATGTTAAGTTTTTATCATTAGTTTTTACTATTTTAAGCACACAATTTCCCCAACATTTGCAACCGCATTTCCTATTCATTTGGTAGAAGATTTGCATGTTAAAGATGATTAAGAATGAACAAAAAGCAAGTAGAGCTGGAAATGAGTCACTTTCCCTGTTAAGTGCCCAATTGCGTCAATTCGAACATCAACACTGATCCATACATCAAAAATCATTTGCTCTTTTTTCAAAATTGATTCTTCATTCAAACAATTCACTTGTGTTATTTGATTTTCATATGACGTTTGTAAACTAAGCCCCTCAAAAAGACTGTCAAATCGCACAATTCATTTTCGTAATACGAACTGGCCCTTTTGCCGCACGGAGCACCCGAACAAAATATCAAAAGAAGTAGTTGTTCAAAGGAGAATACACCACACAATTGTTGTGGTTAATTGAAATATAAATACGTATCTTAAATCTAATTTTGTAAATAAACATGTAAAAAATGAAACTTACCAGAATTATCGCAAACTAGGAAGTTTGTCAAAAAGAGGTCCAATTCTTTCACAACAAGACATAAATGGTTCGGCTGAACGCACAAATGATGTCGACATGCGCTTGTTTTTCCTAATCTTTCGCCATCTGTGCTCTCCAAAGGAAAAGCTTGAAATAAAATAACCATGACCAGATCTAGCCTCCATACTTTATCAGCTTGCCTTAAGCAGTCAATTCTTCTCATTTTTCCTTTTGGATCTGGGTTTGAAATGACGCAACGATTGCATCCCTTGCCAGTTACTGCGCTCACAAAATCTTCTCTACATTCAGGTCTTATATCCTTTCTTAATTTGGCAAGCAGCCGAGATGCCCATTTTTGCTTCAAATCGGCTGGCTGACTTTCCAATTCTTCTTTGCATTCCCTCTCCTGTTGTGGACTCATTCGAATTTCATGTTTTTTAAAATATTTCCTCTTTCTTGCCTGCAAATTGAACCACGTGTATGCGAATGTTTTCACGAATGGAAGGCAAGCCTCAATGAATGGGTGATAATCATCCTACGATAAAAATTTCATAATTCAGCAATTTACAAAAAAACTAGAACATTTTTGTTGAATAAAATAAAAATTTAAAAATTTACCGCGTTGTCGTCTGGCTCCATGCTTGTTGAGTACATGATTGTTATGTAGGCCCATTTTGGTTTGCTGCGACATGTCAGATGATTTGTGAATCATTTTGTTTACGATCAACGTTTCGAGTGAGAACAATAGCTATTACAACAGAATTGTTATGATAAGCCAATCACATCGCGCTCTCATCGAGCAACAGAGACTTGATTGGTTGAATTACAACAATCCCTATTATTCAAGAAAATGGCGCCAAATGAGAATTGTCTCGTACTTGGAAATTCAAAACTTATGACGTCATTGAGGATAGAAAAGGAAGTAGTTTGTTAGGTTTCCTGTTGTGGTGCACCACGATGGTCTTTCAGTTGTTTGTTGTTTCTCATCTTCTATGAAACTATTGAATCCACTTTAAACTGTGGCTGTTTATTAATTGTTAGCCAATTTACCATCTTCACAAGTTCAATTTATAAATTACAATTTCCTTCTTTTGTTATTCAATTCCTTTCATAAACTCTCTGCATGGAATTCTAGCTATTTTCTTCTTTTTATCATTTTATTACATTATTGCATGAATGAACTTCCTTTGTCATTTATTCGTTTCTTTTTTATCGCATACGATACCAATGTGCTTAATGAAATCATTGTTATTGACTCTGAACAGTTAAAATTAGAATCAATCAAACTATTTTATAATCAAAATTCAATCAATTTTCCTACTCTTTCATCTCTACTTTGCTTCAGCCATCATCTCTGCTTCCCAGGGGCATTTGACGATCACCAAGTAATGCCACCACCCGGAGGCAGGAGGGGGCCGCAAAATTTGCTATATTTCTTGACAAATATCCTTGTTTCCCCTTGTTTTATTTGAATTTCTATATTCGATTCACGCAGTTTTTCTAACTTTGATTATTACACTTCCTCGGTGACAGCCCCCTTCCCCATTATGGACCAAATCAATCCAATTCATTGTCGTTTGAACTGAATTGAACAATTTATGGCAAAATGGTTGTTCTATTCCCAGGGACGACAGTAAATGTGTTTCAACACGGGTGACCTTGGCTATGAGCAGACCGTTGTGACTAAGTGATTAGAAATTCGCGCGAAACTCATTGAGATTAAGATGAAAGTTTTATTGTCACAAGAGACGGAAATATATGCTTAACATCTGATTAAGTTTGCAGGATCACAATTTACTTTTTTTGTTTTGGGATTTTGTGGTTTCTGACTTGTATCAGAATGACGTCAAAAGGAGACCCACGTGTTTCTTTGGTTTGCAGTTCTAATTACCAATGTGTACAATTCAATTCATTGATTATATTTTAAAACCATATTATCTTTTACAGTTGCGAGCGAATTTCCTGTCTTTTCTTGCTGCGGAGGAGTTTCTTTCATTCATTCACGATTGATCTGGTCTCTCGTGTAAATGGGGGGGGGGTAGGGTGTAATGGGAGTACACAATTAAAATGAAGGAGATACAAGAGGTGTCAAATAAGGCGACTTATAGATTTCTTTATAACAAATTATATTTGATAGAGACCCCCCAAGGTCTCCCAGGATTTTTAATCACGTTGATCAAAATCTTCAAACGTGGGGGGAGGGGGGCTAATTATACATTGTTCGTTCAAATGATCACGTGTCCAAGTGATCACAAAATCCGCAATTTATATTTTAATTAAGAAGACCAGCTAAAATGAATGAAATTCATTTGTTTATAGGCCTAGTTTGGAAGCTTTTTGGTGGAAAAGCCTCTCTTGAAATCTTCTTACCCTTCATTGGTACTCTAGATGTTGATGGAGGAGGGGAGGGTACATGCTACATATTTGGATAAATTGATGGATGTAACCACGTTTGCAATTACTGAAAATATTAACATAAATGTGCGCATTTCAGAATGTTCAGTCCATTTTCAAACAGGTAATGAAACTTAATGAAAAGATCTTTAATCTCTGCTCAGTTTTTAAGTCTTTGTGAAAAACTTCTGTATTAAGTTAAGATCAGAAAACTCTGATTCTTCGAGCTTTTTGTCAAAATGATTAGTACTGTATTAACTAACTGTAAAACAGAAAAATCGTCACCCATGATCGTAAGAAAAACTGCTGTAAATGTGGCCATCCAAATAGTGGCTGTTTTAGGCCGATGGTGCAAATCGAGTCGCTTTGGTGATATTTTAATTTAACTTTAAATCGAGTATGAAAACAAACATGATGTTTTATCGAAGAAAGCACCGTAAAATTGTTGAAAAAATAGCCAAAACAAGCTAGCAAAACGCAACCCAGCAAAGCTTCACTGTTATTGATTAATGGCAAAAGATTTCTTATCAGAGACGTAGAATTGAACTATTCTTTTCTGCCTGTTTCTAATTCTATTATTCGGAAAAGACTTCAATGCAGCGATTTGAAATAGATCAGCAAAAAAAAGGCAGTGCTTGACTCCTCAGAACTCAAACTTTATGCCTAAAATTACTGTAGAGAATATTTTGATGTGTCCTGTGTGGTGCACTTACCACCGTAGACCATCCTGAAGAAAAGGCAATTGCATGCATCTATTTAAATGGAGCATAATCAACAAAACACAGGAAAAGTGTCGGATTCGAATGATGCCATTAACATTGGGTTATTCTATATGCAGATTGAACACATAACAACAAAATTACTTACATTGGACCGACTCAATTAAAACAACTTTATACGAAGCAAAAAATTGGGTAAGAAAAACCATAGGCAGATATTTTGTGCCAAAAAAAATCATGTATTGTTCAGAAGACGTTTACCAAACTTAAGGTATAAGGGCCTCGGTAGAGATTTGACCAGTTTTGACCACCATTTAAAAGTTGGCAAAGAAAAGAACATATTAAGTGTTGCCCCATATTTAAGCTCTTCTATGTTTAGTTGCATTTTGCATTATTTTCGCTGTGCTCCCCTTGTTCTGTATGATTATCATAAAACTCCATCTACTATTTTTGCACATTTCATCTACTTTGTTTCTCCTTTTTCAGGTCGAAGTCTTCTTTTTCTCCTTAACCTAAATTTCCAACATTTGAAAACATATGATACCACTGCGATCTGGTTCCCCATCTTTATTGTCAAGGTTCCTTGAAAAGATTTGGATGCCCAGTCAAGCTTTAGCAATTTCGTACAATTTTAGTAGAATTATGTAAATTGTTAGGGTTAGAATTGGACATTAAAAGGCTAATAATCAGCAATAGTTTTTCGAAAGTGTAATGCAATGCTTTGAATACTATTTTAATATACATTGATTTTACCTGGCATCTCCAATTATTGAAATAATTATCCTGGCTGCTAATGTCTAAATCATCATTATATTGATCTTCCATTTTAGCCGATGAAATTACGCAAAGAGAGTTGAAGGCAAGTAAAACCAAGTTCTGATGCAGAATTGATGCTTAGCTACTGATGGTTGCCGCTTAATGGTATTGTTCTGTAATCAACGTATATCTTATGCAGGTCCGTGCTCTATCGCGATATTGGCCCGTGCAAGCAATGCACTTCAAGGTCATACACCAGACAAAGAACACAGAATTACAAATCTATTTTTGATAAATCTTTTATGTGATACTAGCAGCCTCGTTTTCAAGGGATGCCTTGTCAAGTAAATGATTATTATTTGAATAGCGTTGTAGTTTTGGTTTAAGAATTATGAGCATGTGATTTGGATTTAGATAAGAAGGATCCCTTCCAAAAGCAATAACCAAATAATGGTATTCTCCCCAAAGCAATTTATGATCGATGAAATTTAGCGATTACCTATTGCAGAGGTATTTGTACATGAAGGTGAATGTTACTTCTTGTCTGGTAGTAATGTAGCTACATGTCAGCTTGAAGGACCACAAAACCATTTTAAAGTTCTAATCGAGAACTTCATCTTCATATCAACACTGTGTGATTTGGTGGAATAGAACCAACTCCCTTCTTAGTCTGAATTTCTTATCTTTCAATTTCTTGTTATGCATTAGGCGTTCCTGTCTACGTTATGGGACACAAATGGGGACTTTCTTTGCAGTGATCAGTAGTTGCAACTGTTGCATTAAGATATGCATATGAAACAATTCTGCGTACGGTATGTCGATATGTATGTAGAAACAATTCTTTGATATTCTTATAACCGGTTTTTGCTGTCAGAATAAAGGAAAATGACGAAGTTTAATAAACCTCAAAGTTGGAAGCAAATTAAATTTTTTTTTTAAACAACTAAGGAAGATATTTCTGAGGAAAGAGGCATTTTTTCAAAATTTGAACGACACGTGCTTTTCAATTTACACAAGGTCACGTTGAACCTAGTATGCACCATACTTCCCAGTTTAATTTCTTGATAGCATACCTCTCGCCGGCTAGGGGACGTTTTTAAGAGCTATCTAAACATTTCCCTAACTTTATCCGACCGAACCTTATCCGTTCCAGAGTTGGTTATTGTAGATTTTAACCCATACAATACAGTAAAAGATTTACGAATAACATAAGATAGAAGAACAAATTTGATTTTGAAGGCAAGACTTTAATCAATCTGAAGAAAGTAGGTCCATTTCAGTGATAGGCCTAGTATCTTGTTGCTATTTAATATTCCCACATCAATCCGATTAAGAATTGAAATTTTTGTATTGGAAGAGAAGGACACTATTTGCAAGGAATTTCTGTTTGTTAAAATGCTTAAAGTGGATTATTCTTCCTGTTGACTTTACTGCAAGAAATATGTTTATAGTCAGATAATATTTGTGTCGCTTCGTTTTTCAAAAGTGCCGCTGTAATTACCACGTTTCGTGTTTCCTGACCGCTCATGGAATTAATTGGAAAAACACAGTGTTTTTTAAGCTCTGCGAATAGATATGATCAATGACGTAAAATATTGCCTTCTTGCGGTTACTCTTGACGTCAAACTTTAGGATTCCCGTGGCGTTTTATTGAAGCAAGGCATAAATCCAAGTATGGTGCACAAGGGGTCCGCCATAATGTAATCACAGGGCACAGAGGATGAAGTACATTATCGGATTAGTAACATTGTAACTTCGAAGGAGCGGATGAGGTGCAGGAGAATAATGGATTAAGTTATTTGGTGTTTTTTGGGATATTTACAAAGGATTCATTTTGAAAAAGACTTAAATATGGATTTCACATGTAGCTGCATCAATTTGACTGTCATAAACTACCTTTCAGCATCAAAATGTTTATTTGGAATGGTACTGTGAGTATGTATCGATGATGACAGCTGCTGCTTACAGCTGCAAGACTTAGTTTCTGCGCGGTCAGTCCTTGAACATGCAAGGCCTTTTAGAAGGGAAATTTTCAGCTACATTGCTTTTTAGTTTGTACTTTTCAAATAACATCCATAGAGGCAAAAGTCTAGTGCCTTTAAGGACTACGAGATTTTCTTTTTTGTCCACCAACCTCCCTTTTGGGAGCTGGGGTTGCGCCAGAGGGAGCAGGGACGTTTAACCTTTCTTCGGAACAAAATTTTATGCCTGCTGTCGGGGAACCTAGTCCCCCCGTCGGGCAAACCCTGGCGCCACTCCTATCCGGGAGTGACAGTTCGACCATCACCTACTCCGCGAAACCAGAAAGAATATTACAAACTAAATAATTAAGTAATTAATTAAGTCTATGATCATTTTATCTGAATTAATAAACCATGGTTACGAATGATTTTAGGAGGGATTTCTGGATAAAACAAAAAAACATGTCCTTGAGGCAATCTCATTTTGTGAGGGTGCTCCTTACCAAAGAACCATTAAAAATTTGCATGACGATATGAAGTGAAAAAATCTAACGATTAGCGGGAATTGATATTATGAAGCGGCTGGTGTAGGATTATTGGAATATAATCCAATGGATCATGTCCTCACGTGGCGTTTGCTATTTATATTAAAACCGCTTCTATAAAAAGATTCTTACTAAAGGTTTAAAAATGTGAAGAAAAACTTAAAATTATACCACAAAGTCAATTTTAACAGTATCACTTGTGTAACGAGCTGATAATGTAGATGGTGAGGATGATGATGATGATGATGATTATGATGATGATGATTATGATTATGATGATGATTAGGATGATAATGATGATGGTGATGATGATGAGGATAATGATGATGATGATGAAAATGATAATGAAGATGATGATGACGATGATGATGATGATGATGATGATGATGATGATGATGATGATGATGATGATGATGATGATGATGATGATGATGATGATGATGATGATGATGATGATGATGATGATGGTGATGATTATGATTATGATTATGATGATTATGATTATGATGATTATGATTATGATGATGGGGGTAAGAGGCTGCGGCTCAATGGAATGGTATCTGTCATGCAGACGCACTTTAGCATGCAAAAGCAAGAATAAATGAATTGTCTAGAAGCGAAGAGAAAATCTAAATTGTTAACACGATATTTGTTCAGAGATGAGGGTTTATTGTACATGCCACGATTCATCCAGCCTTTTACAAAGATAATTCTGATTAGTTTAATTCAATATTTGTGTTAAAATTTGCATTAGAAGAAGGCAGAGATACGTTTGAAAGTTCGACACAAAATGATCTTACAGGCATTCTGCATCAAATTTAATAATTCATGCAATCATAATGCATACTATCATTGATATATGATGCGAAATATTAACGTTGCCTTTTTGCAAGCATGGCTTTTCCTACACAACGTGAAAAAACATTGCCTTGCTTAAATCCGCTATTCCAAAGTTCTTTTGTGAATTTACCTCATTTAAAGATTGACAACATACACTGCAGTAACTCTAACAATTTTCCGCCCATTTTCATATTTTTATTGCAATTACAAGTTGAAAATTATTCAAATTGGACTTACAAGCATCTTGATGCAATGTCTGCAGCTCTTCTGTCTTACGTGCCGTCTTCGCGTGAACCAGGCTGGGTGCAAATGATAGCCCTCTATGGTGACTGCACTTCTATTTATAGTTGAACTGAAAATAGACAGCCAAGTCTCACGTTAATAATATTTTCTCCTTTATAAAGAGTCTGAAACATAAGCTGTACTCATCTTGGTTGGGCAACGAAACTATTTCATTCATGAAAATTGACCCAACATATTACGTAGGCTATTGGTCTTATTTCAAGAACAGCGATCAATTGACTTTACCGATCATGTTTTAAAATAACTTTTTGCTCAATCAAAAATTCAGTTCAATTCTATTTGAGTTTCACAGATTAACATAAAGAGCATGAATTTGGTATCATGAGTTGTAATCATATTGCAAGCTATTTTACGTCACATTTCCAGAAAAGAAACATGTGTTGAATGCCATTGGCGAGGTTACTTTGTTCTACTATCAGCTCCTTTATTTATGTTTAAACATGTGATATTCAAACAGAATATTATGAAAAAAAATTATTTATAACCTTTATCTTTTGTCCTTTTCTTATTTTGCCTTTATCTAATTATCCTTATTATGATAAGTAGGAAGATGTGAATCATCATCATCATCATCATCATCATCATCATCATCATCATTATCATCATCATCATCATCACCATCATCATCATCATCATCGAATTTTTTAACAATTAAATACTGTATTCATTTTATCCTTCCAAGATAGTAATAGAATTTCGATTTTTCTAAATCGCTTTTTTGGAAAAAAGACATTTTGGCATGAAAAACTTTCGGCGTGAAAATTTCTTGACATGTTTACTATTTGTTAACAAATGCATTGAAAAAAAATTAAAAACAGAAATGAGCTTGCAAAAAACATGTTTACGAGTTGGCCTATTTTTAGCTTGATTGTTCATCAAAGAATTCGTTGAAAGAAAGCGATGAAAGTTGCAATGGACTGGTTGAAGTGACTGAAAGTAGCAAATATTTGGAGGATAATATCAATCTAATGGATTTAATTCAAATATCAATGTTTGAAATAGAATTTACACAAATCCTTCAAAATGACATAAGAATTAAAGTCGATTATGATTGATTTATTTTTAGTTTCAATGCGAAGGTTTTTGCAAGAAACTTGGCTACAGACCCATTACCAGATTTTGTTTTAAGTTTCCCTGAATTGTTCACAACTAAATAGGGAATTAAAATGGTGAAATACCAATTCAGGAGAATCGTGAAACATGATAAGAAATAAGTTATCAGTTTGTGGAACATTGAACTCAAATTTAAGGGTCAGAAATAATTTAACATACTTTAAGAGATTACTGTTAATAAGTTATATTGATTATTTAACATTTATCAAAAACCATTAGATTAATCATTGAATGCTCATTTTTCTACTAATTACAATTATAGCAAGGTATCAATTTTTAAGTTATCATAGCCTCACATGCTTCAAAAGCAGTTTGATAATTTTCGAACTTCTTGCATGAAGTGTATTTTCTTCAAGCAAAGTATGAACTTCTAAATGTTATGATTTGCGATGGATGCGATGTTAATCTTATTAAAAAGGGTCGCCTCAATTTTAATTTACGAGGGGGAGGGGAGTATGGTAATAGAGGAGGATTTGCTTGTGAAAATCAGTGAGGAAAATGATATATACGTCTCCATTTAAGACCCTTCATCATCTCTCCCAACCATGTTTGGCATTATAAACCGTATTGTTCTGAACACATCCGCAGGGTAATCCTATTTTCTTTTCTCTTATATTTTAATTTATTGTACCAGCACCTCTAAGGGGACCTATGGACATAAGGTCAGCTTGACCTTTTTAATTTTATTCCTGCCATTGTTATTTGGTATGTTTTTTATTTCCTTTAATTTTTACAATGTGCTCATTTTCACAATATTGTTCCCTTCACCCTGGAATGCTTCAAGATCATGCAAAAAATATTCTTGTCTCTGTTCTACTTACAAACTATCAAATTTTCAAAATAATTTGTCTATTTGTGGTCTTCTAATAAATGTTATTTTCATAAATGCAGTTTATTCATTGGTTCATGTCAGGAGAACTTTCCATCTATTATCGATCATATTTTCCAAAATTGCTTTCAGAAATATTTAGTTCTTCAATATTCCCTAATTTCGGAGTCTGCAGGACCCCCCAAAAACCATATTTGAAATTATATCATAAATGCAATTTACTGATGAAAAACAATTGAATTGGACATATCTATGTATTCCATTACAAAGTGCTTAAGTGCCTTTTGATATTTCCCACTTGATATTTGAAGATAATTGTCCATTTGGTCAATATTTGTCCCTCATCAATTGTACTTTGGCACAAGTATTGTAATCATTTATATTTTTAGCCATACTTTTCATTTTTTAAATTTTGCCTCTATTTGGTCAAACCTTTTTCATTAGAATGGAAGCATACAAAACTGTTTTGCAACCCTTTACACCTAGCTACAACAAACATTGCTTGAAATATAATCCATCAAATCTACACGAATGACATGTGTTTATAAAAATCTTGTTGTAGCAAAAATAGACAAATTATTTTAGGAATTCAATAAGTTATGGCCGTGAGGTAGATGCGGTGGAGACATCGTAAAATTTGAATATGATATGGATTTGATCTGACGAAATTTTACTATTTTGCGCCTTGTAATGTCATATCACACGAGTTTAGAAAGTCACACCATAAACATAACAGTCATGGAAGATTTGGTGCCAAAACCGTTTTTGATTTTTCAAAGGAACGGATATTTGAAGGATGAAAGGAATCCGCTCCTTTTTGTCTAATTGTTTATGCCACAATTAGGCCCAAAGAAAAGGGTGGGTAAGAAGAGCATGTACAGATGCCAGCCATAAGGTTCTGCCCGTTTAGCAATGATTGACAATATTTATCAAGTTTGATCAACTGTAGAGATTTGATATTGAAAAACTTTCCAATTTGAAAAGCACCACATTAGTACAACATGAGGAACAAAATAACGTTCTAAAAGTTCCATCCTTTTTTAGATTTTTCACGATGTTGAATTCTATAAACTTAGAAATTTGCTCCCGAAATTTTATCTGCCTTTTTTCTCTTCTTGTATTACAATTGATTATAACCTGGGGGCCCAGACAACAAAGAGCAACGTGGTTTAAAATGACGTGTTCTCCTAAGATGATTGAAATCGTAAAGGTCAATGATCTTATTTCAAAGATTGTCTGTTTGGATAATAATTTTACTAATACCGGTTGTGGACCTTATAATGCAATATCAAGATAGAAACACGAACAACTTGTCAAGTATTAAGTAAATTAATACTTGGTTAATTTTCCTTGTAAAACAATTACAAAATACCGTATTTCTCTTTATCTTAAAAGGCAGATATCCCCCAAAGTTATTTTTGTCGAGAAATGGTTTTATAACAAATAGTTATAGACTTTACTCAAGAACAAGTTTCCATGGTTTTCAGAGACCATGATGTGCTTTACTAATTTCGGTTTCTCACATAGATATTCGTGTAAATTTTAATGTTAAATCAACTTTGCGAATCCCCCACACGACACTAACGCATAGCGTGCGATGGATTTATTCTGCTCCACCCACAAGAAATGACTCCAGGTAAATACTACTTAACCTAGATAATAACACGGCTGGTGCTGCAAGATACTTTTGTCTTCCTGGAGTTTTGTTTATTTGATAAACCTGTTGATGGATAAGGTCAACTTTTTGTTAGTTAAAACTGACCATTGTCTGTCTTTAACCCTTTTTGATAATTTGAATGCAGATACTGGGACAACCAGTAATCGTGACTCTTGCTTCCTATCTTAAAATCAATGAGCCCACCAAACAGCGTCATTTCATAGCCAAATTCAAATGTCTGCATGAAACTAAAAAAGAGCCTAGAATTGGATAAAATTGACAAAATACAAATACAACACGCAATAGAGACTTGGGATGTTGTGTTTGCGAATGTTTTTTCTTGGAATATAAATTATGAAATGAAAATCTTGATAGTAAGACGAAAGACCGAAAATAGGGAATATTGAAGAACTGCGTATTTCTGAAAACAATTTTGGAAAATATGATCGATAATGGATGGAAAGATTTCCTAACATGAACCAATGACTAAACTGCATTTATGAAAATAACATTTATTAGAAGACCACAAATAGACAAATTATTTTGAAAATTTAATAGTTTATAAATAAAACAGAGATAAGAATATTTTTTTGCATAATCTGAAAGCATTCCAGGGTGAAGGGAACAATATTGTGAAAATGAGCACAAATGAATAATTAAGTGTATTTCCGAGAGTATGAGGGGTAGTTACTACTGCTACCCCCTGCCAGAGATGGCTGTTGCCCTCAATCTACACTCAAAATCCATTTAAATTGCATGTTAATTGTATGGTTGTTGCACTGAGATTGATTTTAGTTGCAATAAAGCTGTGTGTTACTGTGTATTGTGATGTTAACCTGTTGTTGCAAAATGTAAAACAAGAATTATATTGAATTGCGTTATATTTTAGCTGTTCCTCCATTTAGCCGCAACTGTTTATGAATGATGTGAGTTGCAGGCTTAATTGCATCTTAGTTGCCTGTTTATTGCCCTCGAGTTGGGTTTGAGTTGCAATCGATGTCCTATTACGTCCCATGTGGACACAGACCCAGTCCCTTTTTAACAGCGCGTTATCGCCTGGCTGAACTGAAACTGACTTACGACCGCCATATTGAAATTAGGACAAGATGAGTGGTCTAACGAAAGCTGTATCTCTTCTTGGAAGAACGACGATAAGAGCCAAAGCTTTCAACCCTGCGATAAGAGGAGGAGTTGAAAATGCGCCTGGAAATGTAAGCAGCCCTTATTTGGCAGCTTTTTTACAAATAATAATTCACAGCTAGGTAGCTGTATACCCAGAAAGGCCTAAACATGGCGCCAACGACATCAACATTTTATCGTTACTTAGGCCGCTTTAGCCTGGGAAAAGAAATTATTTGATTTTTTTTCAATTTTTTAATGCTTTTGAATGATTTGTCATTAAACATAACTGATATCACATTTGACTATTTCTGTTTTGCCACCAAATATATGGAAGATAGTTCGTCGCGAAACTTCCTTATTTTTGCAGCCTTCTTGTTATGGACAGAATTTAATTAATTTTGGAATAATGCATACATGGTTACAATCAATATGATAGTGGTTTCATCTGCATATTTTTTGATACTGATGTTAATTCACTTGACAAACATTTAAAGGCGTATAATTTCTTCCTTTATAGAATATGCCTTTCCAGACAACCAACAAGCCAAGACTTTTAATGACTATGGTCGGATTTCTTGGCTTAGGCTTTGCTATACCATTTGTTGCTGTAAGATTTCAGATGTACAAGAAAGCAAGTTCATGACATGGCTACATCAACAGTTCAATTTTTGCAAATCTGAAAGTAGAGAAATGTGGACATAAAGACTGATCATTTGTTTGTGCAATTCATTATACACATAGTTATGAAATTTAAATTTGCATTTTTTAATTATTTCTGTTCCATTCTGTTTAAAGTGCTCCACCTCATTTGCTAGGATTATTAACTGTAGGGGGGGGGGGACTTTTATCTCTTGCATTCAATATGCAACTTTGCAACAGCTACTGAACAACACTCGAGCCTTCGTTTAACTGGGAAGCCGATGCGAAGGAACAATTCCGTTCAATGCACGAAGACGACAGATGGGTTGATGGTTTCGATAATGACACAGGTTGTGGGTGGACAACAGCACGAACATTTTGGAATATAATTTTTAGCTTGATGCTGAAACCAAAGCTTTTTGGTTAGTATATTGTCTTTGCAGATTAATTT
Source organism: Catostylus mosaicus (assembly GCA_964019065.1). Lineage (NCBI taxonomy): Eukaryota > Metazoa > Cnidaria > Scyphozoa > Rhizostomeae > Catostylidae > Catostylus > Catostylus mosaicus. Next base: position 9,070,017 of record OZ025192.1, on the reverse strand, counting down.
CCTCTGTTTGATTGATATGAATATGTACCTTATTTACAGTTTTTCTGTTTACCTCGCAAGATTAAATTGTTTTGTGAGGCTATTTTGAATTAGCCCGCGGCAGCGTCGAAACTGCATGTTAGTTGGAAATTATTTCTTAGTGCTTCTGTTCGAATTCAAGAAAAAGGAAAACTGAGTTTCACTTTCGAATGATGCGTTGAAGAAAGTTATGATATATTAAATTGGGAAGAATAATGCGTATTTTAATCGCAAAATACAACACTGTCAACACTTACCGCAGCATAGAAAAATGTTTATTAAATGGCGTGGAAGTCTTTATCATTGTGCATACCTAAATAGTGTTATAAGGATGTGTACCTGAGTGGTATTATAAGATTGATATGATGTCAATATGAAGTGATGTGATGTGATGCAACGTGATGAGAGGAGAAATAAATATTCTAACAGATAATATTATCTAAAATTTAATAAGGTGGACAAGGTGATACATGCAAATAGTCAAACGATATGGAAATATCTATTCCTTTATCAGTTACATAATAATGATAATAATGGAAATTTTTCATTCATATTCAATCTAAAGTACAATTACAAATCTCACTGTTACCAGGTAATTTGTAATTCGCTTGCTTTGGATTACAATAAAAAAAAGTAAATAACAAGTGTAAAAATGTCAAACTGAGAAAAAAGATTCAAAATGGGAGTAGCTCTGGGTTTTTTCCATGTCTTATTTCTACAGCAGAAAATGAAGTAAGTGGTACGAATACAGATTGTTGAGAGTTTAGAGATTAGATAGTGTTTGTCTTGTTTTTCAACATCAAGGAGTCACACATCTGAAGAAAAGATTCGCAGTTGTTGCTAATGATACTGGGAGCACTGATAGACAGATCAACAAACATGACTGATTTGAAAACTTTCTTTAGAACAGTAATGAGGGCAGAATATTTGTCATGTATCCTCTTGTCATTGTCGTCAATTGCAAAAATAACCATCAAACAAGATTCTGTGTGCTTAGATACATGCCCCAATTTACATGAAAAGTTCAGTAGCAGAAGGCAAATTTGAAGGTATCGTGGAAAGCAACTGAGCAAAATATTCTGATTAGTCCCTTAGTCCTAAATTGATAATGAGCTGAGCTGAAAAGATTACATAGAATTTGTGATGTAAAGTTATTAAGCAATGAGAGGTTACCCACGTGTTGGTCTAATTCCATCGTATCAGCAATGACTGAAAGAACACTTCACATTTTGAACCAAAGACATTCAATCTTGAATTGATAAATAGTCAGCTGATCACAAATGGCAGTTGATAATAAAAAACCAGTAACTGGTAGATGGTAAATGTTTCTTATTGTATTCATATCGTTTTGCATGTAGTTTAAATGTTTTCTTTTAGGCAGTGATGATGCTGTTTCATTAAGCTGGCAAAGTTGTGACATCACTAATCACAAATGATAAAATCCAAATCAGATGTGAGATTATGTGAATTTCCTTTCCTCTCAGTGTCTGGTTAAGTGAACTTGGAAGAAATTTCTATTTATAATGCTATTAAAGTGAAAAATGCTCACGAGAATGAGAACAGCAACATTTTTTCTTGTTATATTTCAAGTACTGGTATTAATGATCTTGATTTCATTTCATCAAACAAACAAACATACTAACTACAAATATGATCTTAGTGAAATTGCAGATTCACTTGACAGCAAAGAGTTTCAGGTCCCTGATCCCAATAAAAAGATGGTTGTGAAAAATGCCAAAAACAACATATGTTTAGACAGTGAAGGAGTTTATCGGCAATGCGATGAGGACGCTTATGAGAAATTTGTTGAGTCAGATAGGGTAGAAAAAGTGGCAGTTGAAAAAGTTGAGGATACAATAGATGAAGAGAAGGAACTTTCTGCAGAAAAAAAGAATAGAAATGTACACATTGACAGAAAGGTGAATTCAGTATATTTTCATGATAGTTATGATGATACAACAGATACATCAGATACATCTAGCAACTCTAGTTTTTATGATAAAGAATCAATGAGAGAGGCTGCACCTTATCAATCATCAGTGATGAGAAATGTCAAGAAAATCATATCTGAAAAAGTTAAAAATAGTGATAAAAGATTTGTCTCAGATAAAAGGATTCTTTTCAGTGAAGTATACGAACAGGTAGATTTTGTTGAAGATGTGAAACTTTTGGTCATTGTAACAACTGCTGCAAGAAAAAGAGCAAGAAGGGATGCAATAAGAGCATCTTGGTGGACTCAGTGTGCGCAAGATTCAACAGTGAGTGTAAATTTATTTCGTTTCTTTCCAGTTATAGCTGTGTTCATTTTCCATCTATGTTATCTGAAATCAGTGACATTTATTCTTTGTTTTTTCTTAAATGATGCATTGCATGGATCTTAATGTGGTACAAACAATTTTTCAGAAAGGCAGATTGAACACATCCTTTGAGACATTGATTCAAGGGATTATTCTTCAGAAAGGTTAAAAAAAAATTTAAATGTTTCAAATAATTATTATTAAACTTTATTAGAATATAGAGCTCCAACTTTTTATTTTAATAAGTTTTGATTGGCTTTTTTCAGGTTCGATGTTTCTTTTTCACTGACGACATCAATTCTCCAAGTCTGAAAAGTGCCAAAAGAGAGCTCTTGCTCGAAAAAAAGAAATACAAAGACATAATATTTCAGCCAATAGATATTGGTCTCAAATTTGGATATCGTATATTATATCAGATGCAATGGGCTGCGGCACATTATAGATTTCAATATTTGTTGCGTGTTGATGATGATGCATTGGTATGTTTGGATCATTTATTGCATGATTTACCAAATTTTCCAACAACAAATCTACAATGGGGTCATCTCCATTGTGAAACTGAAGACATTATCTATATTGACGAAGGTCTAACAATCTTTTCACATGATCTTGTTTTGAAGTTTTTGTCCCAGAATCCTTTGAGAATGCGTTGTCATGTGTATGGAGATCAACAGGTTGCAATATGGGTAAATGATTTGAATTTAGACCCTGAGAAATTATATGTGCATGACCCACGTATTCATCATACCCCACCAGCTTCGAATATGAAAGAGTACTTTTATGAGCTTGATGATATTTGTAAAAAACACATCATCATACATGGAGTCTATCCAGGTGAGATGGAAGATTTCTGGGAATTAAAGCGGAAGCAAGATTATGCAAAATACAAGCCAAAGGCATTTAGTGAATCTTGTGACAAACAAGCTTCATTTTATTGGTATGCATTAGGATACAGATTCAGGCATCAGCCAATGTATTGCATTCAAAGGCCAGTGTGGGACACCACTTTCATGGCAGATGATGATGGAACTTTTGCTGGGCGTGAAGTTAATCCGGAACAATTGTAAAATTATGTATGTATAATTTAATTGTGTGGTATACTTGATTGTGCTGCGTCTAATGTTGCAAAGTAAAAATCTCAAAACATAGAAAGGTGTAGCATTGCATTTTCCATGTTTAATTGAATAGATGAAGTCACTGAAAAGAAGCCTTTGATTGTTTCTTAAAGATAAGTGTGCCTATACCTTATAATTAAGAGCCAAACTAATGCAATAGAATTTTAGAGTATATTGTAGAAACTTTTAAGTAATTGCATATCTAATATATCATATAATATAGCCTACTAGGTTCTAATATTCATAAAAGTTCATGAAAACATTTTTATTTTATTATTTTTTATTTATCCCCTTCTTAACTAGCACTTCTACCATACATATCAAGCCCTTCTTAACTAGCACTTCTACCATACATATCAAGATAGTTCTGATCATTATTATGATTATTATCTGATATTCATTCTACTAGTTCAAATGACAACTCAATAGCTTTATAAGTATGTTACTTTACTGTGTTATATTTCTTATTTTATATTTTATTCTGGACTTATATCTGATGTGAAGTAACATCTAAAATAAAAATATGATAATTGCGTTTAGTGAAAGTTTGTGAGATTTTGTTTAACATATTCTATATAACTTTGTTTTTTAAGTTCCGCACTTAGAAACTCAAAACAAACCTTTTCATTCTTTCGAGACTTTGCAGTTACAAATTGTTTCCCTTGCGCTAAAAGCACGTAATGATAACACTTTAAAACTGAAAAAATTTCAACAACGTAAGCAACTTTAACAGATTTATATCTTTGGACAAACGTAAATATGTAAAGGTAGGTCATTCTGATAATAATTATCCACCTTATGCCAGATTGGTTTTAAAATCACCAACAGATTTGAGCTATATTTCATGCTTCAAAGTCTTTCAGCTTCACTAAAAAAGTAAATGTCTAGCGTTGCTTTTTTCATAAAAAAATACTGTTAAAATTATCCAAAACATTTGCCAAAATTCCATGCTTACAAATACAAAGTTTTTAGTTAAAAGTAAGGTAATTAATTCCCTTGCAATTTAGAAAACAAACTTCTCTTTGAAATCATCTACTTTTTCCAAACTTTCGGTCTTAACAAAATTTCAAATTTGGGTCAAAAATTAAGGTTATAGCCTTGCTTTTTTGCCAAAAAATGACTTGTTTTGAAATGATCTAAAATTCCTCAAAATATTTTGTCCTTTGAAAATCATCAAATTTGGGTCAAAAAGTAAGGATATAGCCTTGCTTTTTTGCCAAAAATTGACTTGTTTTGAAATGATCTAAAATTCTTCAAAATATTTTGTGCTTTGAAAATCATCAAATTTGGGTCAAAGAGTAAGGGGATAGCCTTGCTTTTTTGCCAAAAAATGACTTGTTTTGAAATGATCTAAATTTCCTCAAAACATTTTGTGCTTTGAAAATCATCAAATTTGGCTCAAAAAGTAAGGATATAGCCTTGCTTTTTTGCCAAAAAATGACTTGTTTTGAAATGATCTAAAATTTTTCAAAATATTTTGTGCTTTGAAAATCATCAACTTTTGGGTCAAAGAGTAAGGTTATAGCAGTGCTTTTTTGCCAAAAAATGACTTGTTTTAAAATGATCTAAAACTTCTCAAAATATTTTGTGCTTTGAAAATCATCAAATTTGGCTCAAAAAGTAAGGATATAGCCTTGCTTTTTTGCCAAAAATTGACTTGTTTTCAAATGATCTAAAATTCCTCAAAATATTTTGTGCTTTGAAAATCATCAAATTTTGGTCAAAAAGTAAGGTTATAGCGTTGCTTTTTTGCCAAAAAATGACTTGTTTCGAAATGATCTAAAATTCCTCAAAATATTTTGTGCTTTGAAAATCATCAAATTTGGGTCAAAAAGTAAGGTTATAGCGTTGCTTTTTTGCCAAAAAATGACTTGTTTCGAAATGATCTAAAATTCCTCAAAATATTTTGTGCTTTGAAAATCGTCAAATTTCAGTCGAAAAGTAAGGATAAAGCCTTGCTTTTTTGCCAAAAAATGACTTGTTTTGAAATGATCTAAAATTTTTCAAAATATTTTGTGCTTTGAAAATCATCAACTTTTGGGTCAAAGAGTAAGGTTATAGCGTTGCTTTTTTGCCAAAAAATGACTTGTTTTGAAATGATCTAAATTTCCTCAAAACATTTTGTGCTTTGAAAATCATCAAATTTGGTTCAAAAAGTCAGGTTATAGCCTTGCTTTTTTGCCAAAAAATGACTTGTTTTGAATTCATCTAAAATTCCTCAAAACATTTTGTCCTTTGAAAATCATCAAATTTGGTTCAGAAAGTAAGGTTATAGCCTTGCTTTTTTGCCAAAAATTGACTTCTTTTGAAATGATCTAAATTTCCTCAAAACATTTTGTGCTTTGAAAATCATCAAATTTGGGTGAAAAAGTAAGGTTATAGCCTTGCTTTTTTGCCAAAAAATGACTTGTTTTGAATTGATCTAAAATTCCTCAAAATATCTTGTCCTTTGAAAATCATCAAATTTGGGTCAAAAAATGAGGTTATAGCCTTGCTTTTTTGCCAAAAATTGACTTCTTTTGAAATGATCTAAATTTCCTCAAAACATTTTGTGCTTTGAAAATCATCAAATTTGGCTCAAAAAGTTAGGTTATAGCCTTGCTTTTTTGCCAAAAAATGACTTGTTTTGAATTGATCTAAAATTCCTCAAAATATCTTGTCCTTTGAAAATCATCAAATTTGGGTCAAAAAATGAGGTTATAGCGTTGCTTTTTTGCCAAAAAATGCCTTATTTTGAATCGATCTAAAATTCCTCAAAATATTTTGTCCTTTGAAAATCATCAAATTTGGGTCAAAAAGTAAGGTTATAGCGTTGCTTTTTTGCCAAAAAATTACTTGTTTTGAAATGATCTAAAATTCCTCAAATATTTTGTGCTTTGAAAATCATCAAATTTGGTTCAAAAAGTAAGGTTATAGCCTTGCTTTTTTGCCAAAAAATGACTTGTTTTGAATTCATCTAAAATTCCTCAAAATATTTTGTCCTTTGAAAATCATCAAATTTGGTTCAAAAAGTAAGGTTATAGCCTTGCTTTTTTGCCAAAAATTGACTTGTTTTCAAATGATCTAAAATTCCTCAAAATAATTTCTGCTTTGAAAATCATCAAATTTGGGTGAAAAAGTAAGGTTATAGCCTTGCTTTTTTGCCAAAAAATTACTTGTTTTGAAATGATCTAAAATTCCTCAAATTATTTTGTGCTTTGAAAATCAGCAAATTTGGGTCAAAAAGTAAGGTTATAGCCTTACTTTTTTGCCAAAAAATGACTTGTTTTGAAATGATCTAAAATTCCTCAAAATATTTTGTCTTTTGAAAATCATCAAATTTGGGTCAAAGAGTAAGGTTATAGCGTTGCTTTTTTGCCAAAAAATGACTTGTTTCGAAATGATCTAAAATTCCTCAAATATTTTGTGCATTGAAAATCATCAAATTTGGGTCAAAATGTAAGGTTATAGCCTTGCTTTTTTGCCAAAAATTGACTTGTTTTGAAATGATCTAAATTTCCTCAAAACATTTTGTGCTTTGAAAATCATCAAATTTGCTCAAAAAGTAAGGTTATAGCCTTGCTTTTTTGCCAAAAAATGACTTGTTTTGAATTGATCTAAAATTTCTCAAAATATCTTGTCCTTTGAAAATCACCAAATTTGGTCAAAAAATGAGGTTATAGCCTTGCTTTTTTGCCAAAAAATGCCTTTTTTTGAATCGATCTAAAATTCCTCAAAATATTTTGTCCTTTGAAAATCATCAAATTTGGGTCAAAAAGTAAGGTTATAGCGTTGCTTTTTTGCCAAAAAATGACTTGTATTGAAATGATCTAAAATTCCTCAAAATATTTTGTGCATTGAAAATCATCAAATTTGGGTCAAAAAGTAAGGTTATAGCGTTGCTTTTTTGCCAAAAAATGACTTGTTTCGAAATGATCTAAAATTCCTCAAAATATTTTGTGCTTTGAAAATCGTCAAATTTCAGCCGAAAAGTAAGGATAAAGCCTTGCTTTTTTGCCAAAAAATGACTTGTATTGAAATGATCTAAAATTCTTCAAAATATTTTGTGCTTTGAAAATCATCAAACTTGGGTCAAAGAGTAAGGTTATAGCGTTGCTTTTTTGCCAAAAAATGACTCGTTTTGAAATGATCTAAATTTCCTCAAAGCATTTTGTGCTTTGAAAATCGTCAAATTTTGGTCAAAAGTAAGGTTATAAGCGTTGCTTTTTGCCAAAAAATTACTTGTTTTGAAATGATCTAAAATTCCTCAAAACATTTTGTGCTTTGAAAATCATCAAATTTGGTTCAAAAAGTAAGGTTATAGCCTTGCTTTTTTGCCAAAAAATGACTTGTTTTGAATTGATCTAAAATTCCTGAAAATATTTTGTCCTTTGAAATCATCAAATTTGGTTCAAAAAGTAAGGTTATAGCCTTGCTTTTTTGCCAAAAATTGACTTGTTTTCAAATGATCTAAAATTCCTCAAAATAATTTCTGCTTTGAAAATCATCAAATTTGGGTGAAAAAGTAAGGTTATAGCCTTGCTTTTTTGCCAAAAAATTACTTGTTTTGAAATGATCTAAAATTCCTCAAATTATTTTGTGCTTTGAAAATCAGCAAATTTGGGTCAAAGAGTAAGGTTATAGCCTTGCTTTTTTGCCACAAAATGACTTGTTTTGAAATGATCTAAAATTCTTCAAGATATTTTGTGCGTTGAAAATCATCAAAGTTGGGTCAAAAAGTAAGGTTATAGCCTTGCTTTTTTGCCAAAAGTGATTTTTTTTCAAATTATCTTAAATTCATGAAAATGTTTTGTTCTGTGAAAATCATCAAATTTGGGTCAAAAAGTAAGGTTATAGCCTTGCTTTTTTGCCAAAAGTGACTTTTTTTAAATTAACTAAAATTCCTCAAAATATTTTGTGCTTTGAAAATCATCAAATTTGGGTCAAAAAGTACGGTTATAGCCTTGCTTTTTTGCCAAAAGTGACTTTTTTTTAAATTATCTAAAATTGATGAAAATATTTTGTGCTGTGAAAATCATCAAATTTGGGTCAAAAAGTAAGGTTATAGCCTTGCTTTTCCTCCATAAAGTAACTTGTTTTAAAATTACTTAAATTCATGGAATATTTTGTGCGTTGGAAATTATCAAATTTGGGTCAAGAAGTAAGGTTTCAGCCTTGCTTTTTTGCTAAAAAGGCCTTGGTTGGAAATCAATTAAAAATATTGTCAAAATGTCATGGTTCGACAAATGTAAAATTTTAGCAAGAATGTACGTCTCAACTTTGGGCATAAAATGTCTTTCTTTGAATTCACCCAAAAATTTTAGCAAATTTTCATGCGTAGAAAGTAATAACTTTTAAGCCGAATTGTAAGATTATAGCCTTGCTTTTTGTCAATATTGAGTGGTTTTAAAATCGACCAATAATTTTTGGTTACTACAGTACTGACAAAAACTTGAAAAACGGATAGTTTGAAAAGTGAAATGTTTTTTAAATTAATTTTTTTAATTTTCTGAAAACGTCTCATTCTAGAATCGATTTGTTATGGTGTAAATATAGAGTCACTTTCATTGTTAGCGGTTATCTAATTTGTGCTTAGAACAACGGTTTGATCACCAAAATAAGTTGAAAGTTGACGTAGACTCAATGAATAATGACGGGAAAGTTAAAAATAGTCGGACAAGAAACCATTGCAAAGTGTTCATTTGATTTACAAATAAGAAACCGAATTTCAAAAAGCAATATTTAAAAGGTTTATTGCAAAAGGGCATCAATTTATACATAGATATGTTCAGATAGCAATGTATAATTTAACTGCTGTGGTTCTAAATATTCCCAATGTCAACAACAAAACTTTTCTACTATGCAAAGTGGAAATTTTCAGTTCATATATAGCCTGTGTGACCTTGAGCAGTAGTATATGGTTGCTGCCATCCACTTTGTTGTCTTGCATAATCTTGAGTTCCTTGCTGCCCCTGTCCACCTTGCTGCCCCTGCCATCCTTGTTGTCCTTGCCATCCTAATTGGTTTTGCTGACCCATATAGGTTTGCTGTCCTGTATAGCCTTGCTGATTTGAGTTACCTTGCTGACCAATGTAACTTTGCCATCCAGTATTAACAGACTGTCCAGTGCTCTTTCCATAATTTTGCTGATTTTGGTAGCTTTGTTGACTTGTTTCCGCTGACTGCAAGGAATATGTTTGTCTTTCTGTATATCTTTGCTGTCCTTGGTAATTTTGCTGCAAATCTTGCCGCACTGCATATCTTTGTGGCCCTGCATATCCTTGCCCTGATGAATAGCTCGGTTGCAGTTCTGGCTGACTTTGTCTTGTATTCATTGGCTTTTGTGCATCATAACCAGAACGCCTGATATTATTGTTAACAATATCATTCCCTCTGTATTCTTTCATTGACTGCCTCGCTTCTGGGCCATAATTTGTAACTTGCTCACCGTAAGATGGCTGATTAGAATAAGAAGACTGGGATAAATGTTCAGCACTTAATTGGGTATTGTGATGAGGATAATACTTTTGTTGCTCTTTTTGGCTTTTGTTAATATCATGATGCTGTTTATAGTTCTCATATCTTTTTTCAGAATCACCCAAACTTCCTTCTTCCTTGACTTCTCTTCCAAAATCTGTCCTTATCCTATCTGTATTTAAAGTTCCTCTATTATCAAATTTTCCATAACTTTGCATATCATCCACTGGTTCCTTCTTTACTCTTGCCTCAAATCTGTTGTTGCTATTGCGTTGCTGCATCCTATCACCAAACTGCCCACTCTGTCTATCCCAATTATTTTGACTGCTTCCAATGCTCTCTCTGTTTGATTCTCTTGTGCTTCTGTTCCAGTCAAAACTTCTTCCTCTTACATCAAAATCGCCTCCAAATGATGGAATTCTACCTCCATCATTTCCTACCCTTTCATATTGGGCTGGTCCTCTCCAAAAGTTTTGCCCTTCTCCAGCACTTCGTTGTGAATCCATCCGAGGCACTTTGGCCCTTGTTCCCTCATTTGATACACCATGCCCCCTTTTAAAAGCTTGTCCTTCACTAACAAACATTTTGACAAGCTCCAGAGCTCTTGGAGGTTCCACTTCAACATATTTTACTTCATCAAAGGATTCACCAACTTCTGGCAAACTAAAATTTGCTTTCATTTCCATGACAGCACTGACCGGAATCATTTTCCCTTCTTCCCTTTCCACTTTTTCACTGCGTTCTACAAGCACTTTTTCCTCATTTACAATAACAATAGCAGTTCTCTTGTAGCCTCTGAAATTATTCATTTTTCGCCTTCTAGCTGTAAAATAAACGTTGGTTTGATCAAGTATATAGTTACGAACTCTTTTCTCAGCAATTTTCAGCCATGTATTCAAACATCCTGTGGCCTGTTTTATCAAAGCATCCCATCTACCATGATAATTTCTTTTTCTTGTTAACCCAAACATTCTCATCTTTTCAATGATGTTATTTGTTCCCAACATGTAAATTCTCTTATCAGGATTCTCCTTGCAATATTTTTCTGCCCAGACAGTTTTTCCACATGAGGGTAATCCAACCATCATCATTACTTCAGCTTCTTGTCGAGATTTAGGCCCTTTTTGTGCCCTGATTAGATCCTGATGTGGCACATTTCGAAGCATTGAAAAGCCTGGAGTGATTGGGTGCCTGGGCCACTGACCACCAAAATTTACTTGAAATTTCATGTTCTTTACAGTTATGTGTGGAAATAAGGCTTTACCTCCAAGTTCTGGACCAATTTTGAATGCAACTCCCAAATATTCACCATTTAGTAAATAAAAAACTGCACTTGGTTTGGCATCAAGGTCAAGGCAACAAGTAATGACATCACCAACAGTAAACGGGCGTCCATAATCATTGAATTTACTGTTAACTGATGCTTTTCCGGTTCCACCATAGCCATATGAAAGAAGATCTTCTCCTAATTGAAAATCAGCACCATCAACTGACCAACCAACTCTTAAAACATGCGGATTTTGCTCAGTTTCAGGCACATCAACTGCCAATGCCTCCAAAACAGTACACTCAAATGCAACCTACAAAAAAATATAACCATATGAACTATGCAATCATCCAAGTAACAAAATGGCAAATATTATCCTTTGAAAAATGGCAACTCTGGTTGCAGAATATCAACAGAAATTGATGACATTCATTGATCACTGGACAAATCCTACTTATGCAACAAATGTAAAAACGTTAATTGAGTATCTTCAATGAGAAAGCATGACTGCCATGACACAATCATTGGAGATTTAACATAAATTTATTCTGATTTATCAAATAAGAACATTTTAAACAAATTCACATACCTTTCCTTTTTTCACCCCATGTGTTGCTCTTGCTCCTCCCCATAAGAATTCAAATCCATCAGTATGCAATGTCCATCCAACTAAACCACTTTCATCAGAATTAAAATGCAGATCGCAATTATACCCATCTAATTCAATTTTCAATGATCTCTCTTCCTTTATTTCAGTTTTTATAACTGCACCCTCAACTGCATCATTCGTTGTTGGATCCATGCTCTTAATTCGATCATGTGGCCCTTCATTATTCAAAATGTTTTCATCTTTAATTAGTTCTTCTGGTCTTGAATTTTCAATTACTTTGTTTTCTGGTTGGCTAGCAATATTAGATGGCTCTTCCTTCACTTCTCTGGTATTTTCAAATCTTGTCCTTGGTACTTGTCCCCTTGGTGCAAAACCTTGGTCCCTTGATGCAAAACCTTGGTCCCTTGATACAAAACCTTGCCCTCTTGGGCCACCTCTAACTTGCACTGGTCTTGGTCCTCTGCTGTCATGGAATTGCCCATGAAAACTCGCTCTAAATGGTGGAAATCTTTCAAATTCCTGTGCTCTGCCAGGAGGGCCAAACATTCTTTGGTTTGGGGGCATTCCCATCCTCATAATTTGACCCCCTCGGTTAAATGGCCTTGGCCCAGGCCCACCTCTAGGATGAAACGCCATAATCCAAAGTAAAGTGTTGTCTCTCCTCCTTAATTCGCAACTACAATTATGCTACACCTCTTGCTGCCTTTTTAGGCCTAGGCCTACGCTAACCGGTACACCTTTCGCAGATATACGTTCCCCTCCGCTAGCATAAAACCTTTTTACAACTTGCTAACAATTCAGTTTACCAAGAAATATCTCTGCTTCCCTGCTGAAAATATAATTAATTATTTACGACCACATTTGAGCTATTTTCCTTGCAGATAACATCTGCCATCTTGCAACCACGAAACTCCTCCAGTGGACTGGGACGACTTACAGGGGACCCGTGTTCTTTAGGAATTATTTTTGCTCCTTAAAAAGAGAGCCATCCTAAGTTATAGCGTTGACTTAATCGCTAGCGTGCTGTCCTTTCGATGCAGACAAGCTCAAAATATATGTGCGTTTTAGAGATTTCCCCTTTTACAGAGCTCAAAAATGTTTCAAATCAGAATTTTTATAAAACTTGGGCATCCTTGCTCGCTCGATTCCTTCCCTTTAGTAAGCGGCAGCAAGGAAGTGGATACTTTCACTGCTCCCTCTTACTGTTGTACCTCTGATAATGACAGCGCAAACACAATAAAAACACCATTTATCAAATTTGTATTTTGATTTGATAGCAGACGAAAAGTTTTTACAGGGTGCAAACTTAATTATGAGTGGTTGCATTAAAACCATTGGAATAGCACTGAAAAAGATTGAATCGCGAAAAAGGCTTGCAAATAGCGACATGATGACGTAGAATATTCTCTTCTTTGACAGGTTGATGAAGCCATGACACCAATCCTGCAAAACTCAAATATGTTGATCATTGACAATAAAATAGCAACATTTCTGGCATAGGAGAATTGTTTCATGTTCACTAAATATGCTTGAATTTACGGAATTGAATGAAAAACGTATTAGTTAATGATGAGTAAGGATTGTACCAAAGGGTCGTTTGCATGTGAGAAGGGAATCCATGGAAATAGGCAAATAGTAAAAGCTAAAGGTAATAATTAAGTATGGCGAAAGAAAAGGAGCATATCATACCATCTATGTATAAGGGAGGGGTGTCCTTGGCTGAACCATTCGTAAAAATGTTAATGTTATGCAAAAAACCAAATTGAGAAAATATAAAGATCGCCACGCGATTTCGTGCTAAAAATTATGAAAACGAATTCTAATCATTGGTAATTGTATCATTTTTCTTAAAAGAGCAATTGTTGTTGCTCTACAAGATGTTTACAGTGGTGGTTGATTTGATATGATTTTAAATATGATGAAAGATTTGAAATGGTGTGTGGAAATCAAAGGGTTCGACTTGAAAATCGCATCAGTCTTATTTAGAAATCTACCATCGTTCTTGAAATTACAAAATAATGCACCTTTTGATGTAAATAAAGTAGTGTTGATTGACAACTTGTTTAAATATGATGCTGATCTTACATCGGAGTTCCAATGCTTTCTGTTTTGTCCAAAAATCGGACTGAAATTACAGTTGTTTGAGATGTAACACCGTTGGCATTAATCAAGTTGTATTTCATTCAAATTTAATACATTCAACTAATGTTTGTACATAAAGGGAAAGTATATTTCCCAAAATGGTTTCACAATGAGGTCAAAATAGTCATAAAATAGGTTGTAATTCTTCAAATATATACTTAATTTATTCAAGCATCATATAAAGTTTGCATCTCTCCAGTGCCTTCTTACCATTTAAAAGCAATTTTTTGTTCCTTATAATTATTTTTTTTTCAATTATTTAGCTAAGGGGAGGGGAACACTTCAGCACCAGTGCTGATTCCCAGGGAGCCCTCCCATAAAATAAAACTAAATTAAGTCGCAAAACGCGAATGATCAGAACTAAATTAAAACCTATTTTACCATCCAAAACCATTTAAAATATCAAAAATTTACAAGTAAAGGAAAATAAACTCAAAATCAGTTGCGCTCATTAACTTGCTTACCAATTAACTTATCTTATGTTATGCCCCATTGATTGAAGATAAAAAAAGGACAAGTTAAAAATCAGACCCTTTGGCAGGACCAAGTGGATTTTGTAATTTATATTGTTATCATTTGTATTTCTTGGTTTTGCAGACAAGTCACAATTTGTCACTTGATCAATTAACTATATTAAGAGGATAAAATTAAAAAAATTGAGATTATCTGGAACGATATTTCATTTCTAAAATCTAGTTAGTATAAGTGAACTTTTGTAAGTTGTCACCTACAATTCTTTGGTTACTTTTGGTTAGTTTTTGAAGGAATTTAGGTTCTGATTTTAACAAATGAAAGGTAATAAATTATCAAAAATAGTTGAAAAAAACTTTTAATGAAACAAAACCTAAAACAAAGGATTTAAACAATAATTAATAAAAAAAAATAAAAAACTTAATGAGGTTGAATTTCAAATATCTTTCATCTACTGCTTATTGATAAATTTTCCTCAAAATTTTCATCTAAAACATAAGTTCAAAATCCAAAAGTTGGATGTCCTAAAACCTATTTATACTATTTGTATGTTAAAAGACAAACTGCACAAAAATTCTCCAATAAATAAAAATTGAATGAAATCTACTATCATAAAATTATTTTTCTTATATTTACCTGCAAACTTCTACAAAAAAAAATTTGCTTAAATTTTGCTCTGGCTTTTGATAAATTCTTGGCAACTGAATTATAAACATGGTATCAAAAAAGCATAAGGAACAAAGAAACAAAGAAGAAAATAACAACTCAATAAATCTTTTTTAAAATCAAACACAAAACAATCTAATAAATCATGTATATAACGTATGAACTATAAATTTGTCCCAAAACATAAAATGTTCTATGTGATAAATAATCAATGAGTTTGGTTACATATTGAAAGAAATGCAAATAACAATGAAAACAGCTATTGATAGTAATGGAAATACTTATAATATATAACAATGAAAATTAAAATGAATACAAATGCATAAATAAGCCGTTCAATCAAAACGTAAGCCATTAAATTCACACAAATTAAAAGTAACTCAAATTGATCAACTAGGTGTTTTCCATTTTTAGAAAAAAAATTTTAAGAAAAATGATCTTTTATGTTAAATAGCTTTAAAATTGTGATGCCTTGTTAAAAATAAAACCTGTATCATGCTGAATTTAGGCAAAAAACATTTTTTACTTCAAAAAAGCTCAGGATGGAATGATGAAAAAGTATTATGTTTAAAAATTGTCTTGATTCACGTGTCTCACTCACTGTATCACTTGTTTTTAATCATTTTCTTTTAAAACTATAATGGTTAAAATGATTATAAACAGATAACTAAATTAATTATGCTTTTGGACAATTTCCTATTATATTGCGTTATATATAAGATTCTTTTTAAGTTAAAAGGTGCAACAAAATATAAAAAGGACATTAAAGTAAAATCAGACCAGAACTGAAATTAGTAATTGAAAATTATCAAAACTGTACCATCCACAAGAAAATGTGAGACTGTATAGCAAATTAATTTAAGTTAGGAAGGAAAGTCACTATTGACAACAGTGTGGTCAATCTTATCTTATCTATCTTACCTGGAATTCAAAGAAAAATGGTTTCTCCACAAAATCAGGCCAAGAGGGCAGAACCTACACACAAGTATCTCAATGACATAGATTGTACGGGACCCCTACATAGCCCTTGCACTTTTGTATTGATTTCCTTTGCAGCCTGTGTTTAGCAGACTATATTGAAACAGCTTACTTCAAATAGATATAAAATTGCACTTTGTCAAATGGGTGAATACCGAATTAAACTGTAACAGGCTTAACATTGTTGGGTTGGCTTACTTTTGATTTTTGGAACTTTTAAATGACACCTGAAGATATTTCTCTTCATACAAAAAGTTATTCATCTGCATAACAGCCCGGTGTGCATCTGTATTATTCACAAAATTCACAAATCCATACCCTTTACAAGGTTGCTCCGACTTTGTCAAATCTCTCATTAATCTCACACTCAAAATGGCTCCAAAAGGAGCAAACAACTGGTAGAGGGTGATCTCACTGGCAGTTGGCTGCAGACCATAAACATAAACACACCATGGTCCCATGGAACGACCTGTTTGGTCCAATGGACCAGATAGGGCATTTTGGACTGGTGTTTGCAAAGACTGCTGAGCAGCAGCGGCCGCAGCCATCATACCTACAACACCTGCAGGGTTATTATTACCAGATGATGATGCCATTGGGCTAAACCTGACACTCTGACTGCGACCAGCTCCAAAAGATGATGGTTTATTATAATCTCCAGCAGCTGCCAATGCTGCTGCTGCAACAGGATTTTGAGCGATGTTCACTCCAATTGACTGATTCAAGTTTTTCACAGCTGGTGGAATGGCAAATTTTACAGATAAGGGGACAGTGGCACCGTCTAGAGATTTGCCATTCATCGCATCAATTGCAGCCTGGGCTTCACTTCTTTTATCAAATCGTACAAATCCGACACCTCTGCTAGATCCATCTGGATTATAAAGCACTTTATGTGTAATAATTTGTCCAAATGGATTAAACAAAATGCTCAGCTTATCTTCATCGACAGTTGGAGGAAGGCCTGCGATGTACAAGTTCGCATTTTTAATATCAGAAGATGAAGGTCTTGAATAACTTACTCTAAGAGTCTTGCTTTGAATTCGGCACTTATCTAGTTTCAGAATGGCCCTTTGAGCATCTTCTGGGTCGTAGTACTCCAAAAATGCATAACCCAAACTAATCCCTGACGCATGATCTCGCACTAATTTGCAATTTTTGACTGGGCCTATTGCATCGAACATGTTTCTGATTTCATCTTGAGTTAAGCTTTGTGGTATATAATTGACAATTAGGTTTGCTTTGCTGAGTATTCCTGAGTGATTTTGATTGTCATTTCCTTTGCCATTTTCTTCGCTTGCATCAAATGATTCGAAAGCTGAGTCAAACAAGTTCTGTTGATTCTCCATTCTGCATTCAACACTTCCATTCCATGCGATCCTATCTCAAGGAGCCCGTTCTAACCAATCACCAAGCGTGTTGCAATCACATGATCTTAGTAAAAAATACCCACAATTCCACTCCACCCATGCCTATGGGGAAGGGGGGTACTAACATCTGGAAATGTGCATAAATGCTAGGCCAACAAAGACGAGCTACATCTTGGCTTTTGACACAAACACATAACAACACAAAGCCAATTAGAAAAAACGAAACTAATATACTCTGAGTTGCAGTTTCATTTAACAATCAAATTAATGTTTTATAAACTATTTTGATTGCAGTTTAAATGATGTGAAAAATCGAGAGTAACTAAGAAAGTCATTTTAAACTGTTGGCTTTTAATGCACTTTTTCATTTTTAAGATTAACTATTCGAAAGCAAAACAAAACTGTTGATAATTTTAACTCAATCTTTGTAACAAACACTTTTCCTCTCCTTCTTCATGTTTTGACATGCTGCTGGCTTCGGCCCCTTGTATTCTTTGCAAACATATTCTAACATTCCAGTCTGCACTTCTGTCTGGATGTCTTCTGTATGCACCTAAATGACAGAGAAAGATGGTGATAATTTTTAAGGAGTATATAAATGGGCTAAACAGGATAATGGGGTATTTGAAATTGTATTTATATTACACGAGACTGGAATATTTGAAATTGAGATCCTTGCCATGGGATTGAAATTTTTTGGCATTGTGACCTGGGACTCATTGCTTCCCAACTGTTTTGAAAATGGTCAGATTTGGTAATTCAGTGATGCAAACTCTGGATATCTTCAAAACCTAGGCCACTTAAACAAGCAAATGTCTCTTAAAGTTTGCTGAAAAACTTACGCCATTTACAACAATCCATGGAACATATTGATGAGGTGGTTTCAGGGCTTTTGTCTTCAACGCCATCTAAAATCAAATTTTTACATTTAATAAAATCATTGCTTGATACAGAACAATTAATTACAATTCATAGAAAACAAAATTAATCATCGTACCAGTGGCATAGGAACCGAGGCCTAGGGGGCACGAGCCTTTTACTGTGAAAAGTGGCCTTTTTATTCTAGAAGTTGCCGGTTTTCATTATAAAAATGTCCCTTTTCATCGTGAAAGTGCCCATTTCGTCGTGAAAGTGTCTTTTTTCACCGGCTAAGTGCCCCTTTTTATCGTGAAAATGCCCCAATTTGGATGTCCCTTTAGTTCGAAACAATGCCCCCTTTTCGATGTGCCTACTTTCCAAAACGTTCCTGCGCCCCTGCATAGTACAATAAATACAAGGCTGTGTGTCGGAACTATTAATTTGGTTAAAAAACAAATGAAACGAGAATATAGCTTGTTGCTTATGCTTAAAAAATAGACATACACTACTTGAGACAGTCTCCCAGAGAAACTATGATTTCTAAATTTATCTTAGTGATAAAATGGTTGAATACTGCACCTCGTGTTCTAGTTGATTTCCTTCTGTTCCGCTTGCACATGCATCAATTGGTGAATAATCAATTCCTTGTGATTTTGCACACTACAAAAAATAAATGAAAATTAAATAATGATGATACATGTACTGTCAAATCTTCATTTTGAAGCCACTTTGGGCGTTCTTGGGACATTGAGTTTGAAAAGTTCAGTAGAAATATTATAGTAATATTAAGCAATTATAAGATTCTTATTTTGGGGTATATTGATCTTAATGAAAAGCTACTAACCCAAAAAATCGCACCAGATTTCTACAAAAAGAGTCCAAGGTATCTTGCCTTATTATATTTTTGCAACTATTTGAAATTGTAAGAAACCTTATAACACGTTATAAATTGCAAATCCAAAGTTTTAATGCTACAAATGTTCTTTTTATAATGTATGTTTGCTTGTATAATTTGCATAATAATCATAAACAGGGGCAGCGGAGTGAGGGGGGGGGGGCTAAAATTGGGCCCTTAGCCCGCCAAACTGCTCCGCGATGCTTCATAGTTGAAAATGAGTTAAATATGATGTAATAAAATGCAGAAAAGGAATTCTTACTGATTGTGCGACAGTTCTTGATGGGTGATTGCTTTCGAGGCAATAAATAAAAGGTGCCCATGAGGAAATATTGCCAAGATGCTTGATTGCACAGGTCTGAAATAAATTACATAGTATTAATACATTATTGCATCATACATTACATTATATAACATACTTAACAGACACAAAAATAATCACGTGATGTATCATGATCATATTTATTCAAGATCAGATCAAATGGAAAGGATTCCTGAAAATTTCCATGTTTTCAAATAAAAAAGATAGAAGGAATAAAAAATATTGAGCAACCTCAATCACATTTCCAATGCATTCTTGTTCACCATGTTGGCAGTAAAATACATATTTATCACCGTGTTTATATTCCTAAAATAAATAATTATTTTTTTACGTTAAGTTACATAACATGCAAGGCAATGATTTGGTGTCAATGCCATAGGAATACCTCTCCCATGAGATTCCATCAATTTAGGTTTTGGCAACCTCAATTTGCCGCAGCAAAGTAATCCATAGAAAAAGGAATTATTAAAGTGTCGCCAAAAAATAACAGCAAAGGTGATTGTTTTTCTTTATTGGGCTTGGAGCGCATCTCACTTATTCTGCGGTCTTATTCGCGGGTCAACCGTGTAATGATCGTGTGTGTACGTGAAACTCAAATGTTCTACACATTCTGGCCTCGTGAAATGGCAAACTTTTTGCGCAATTGCTTGGTGGCAAATCTAAAAGCTTATTTCTGTGAATGGTTTTTTCTGCCGTACATTATTTCATTATGGAATTTTAAAAGTCCGAAGTTAAGAATGCTAAGAATGAAAACTTTAACAAAAAATACCCGTGCATTTCCAAATGGGACTAGCTCAAGTTCAAGGACTCCTGTTCCATTCAACTTCTTGTATGTTGGATACCACTGCGTGTTAATGAATTCTCTGCATCCTCCGCAGTATGATTCATAATATAATGTTATTTTAATTGGGTCTGCGCCGAGTTTCGTGTGACTTTGTTGTTCAGTACCAGTTGGTTTTTGCCATTCTATGTTGCAGTATTCAAGGACCTGCAAAACAGATTAACATTACAAATACAAGACCCTCAACAATAATACTGTAACTCCTCCAATTGGCCCTTTCTCGAAATAGCCCCCCCCCTCGATTAAGCCCCCACCCTAGAACAAAACTTTTGAGGCAAATGTTACCTTGCACAATAGACAGCCCCATTATGACAGGGCAGGAGTCAAAGGAATTGGGGGGGGGGGGCAAACTGTGATTATGACTTGACAGGATATGATTTCCTAATTTCAAACTGCCATTACTTTTCCTTTCTTTCTTTGTATTTTTGGTCTCTTTGTTTTCTTTGTCAAAAAAAGCTTTATTTGAAATGTGAAAAGATTGTTGTCAAGATACAATAGAAATCATCTGCTTCGATCTGAATTAGGCCTGTGATAAAACATTGGTGAGGACATTCCCCTATTCGTAATTCGTTTCGTAATTCGTTTCGTATTTATGCTTCGATGCCATTTATGGCAAATTTTAACTTCAAGAATAATAACAAAAAGGACAAACTGATGTAAACTTGTACTGTTTTTACCCCACATTCTTTCGCAGTGGCTGCACTTTTACACCAAAAAGTTGGATCGTTGCATCTCTCGTTAACTCCAAGCCATGGTTCAACAACAAAAGCTTTGCTTGCGCTTATTGCGATACAGAAAAGAAGGAATACTTTCATCTCCATCTTGGCTTCCTCTTGTCTTGGTGTTTCCTTGTTCTTCTGTATTGAGTTCATTAAATCACCTGATCACATGATTATAAAAACAATTATTCCATCGCGTGGGTAGGTCACATGACAATTGAATCCATCAGCATGTGATATTTTACCCACTGCGCTTCAAAATTCCTCCGCAGAAGATTAAATATGTAAAATTGCACAATCAAGCAGGATTTTTGTTTTTATTTTATACAATTTCAAAGTTTTATACAAATAAAATTTGACAAGACTTCCTCTTAAAAAGAATGACTCTGTTCTTCAGCGTACTACCGTGAAAAATTAAAGTTTAAAAACATTAATTTGAAGCAACACAAAGTCTTTGGACACGGTATTTTGACGCAACAAAAATTTCATCATTTGTACCACATAAATCTGACACAAAAGTTTCATCTTCATTGACGTACCTCCCTACATCATACCATTTATCATCAATATTTCTCCATACATAAACCTTTCCATCTGATGACGAAGAATACAATGTTTTACTATCTTTTGCCAACACGCAACTATTTAACCCTTGAATTTTCTGCTTGAACTCAACTCTGTTCCTTCCTGTATCATCTACACCTACATCAAACAAAGCAATAGTTGTTTTTGCCACCTCTTTTCTCTCTACGTACTGAACTTCTCTTCTTTCTTTTTTCAAAAGGCGGTGAGGTCCAGGTTGATGGGTTGGCACATCAAATGGAGGCATTTCATTAAAATCAGGGGGGCTCATAAACATCGCTTGTAATTTCTCCAGATTCTTCAACATTTCCTCTGACATTGGGGGCAGATCAAATCCACCAGGGGGGCCACCAGGGGGAAAATCAGAGGACCCTGGCAAGTCATTCGCCATTGGCAAAAGAAAATCATCCTTGGCATTTGGATCATTTTGAACAGTTGGCAGACACCATGTTTCTGTTCCTACTTGGACCAATTCCTCTTGGCTAGTTGAATTCGCCGTATGCTCAAAGGTTTTGACGCAATTTTCTGTGGTAGGTGAAAGATCTTTGATTTCTGCAGTGTCTGCTTTCTCGCTAGTAGCGTTTGAATTCTCTAAGCTAGCATTATCATCAAGGGAAGGATGCTGACATGAAACTTGCACGTTTAACATACCATCTCCTTCTAAGATGCAGGCCAATTTGTTGACAGATGTAACATATTGTAATGCAAAGACGGGGAAACCAATTTCAACAACCAGGGCACACTGGTAGGAATTGTTCCACATTTTGATACTGCCATCAGCTGATCCTGTCGCAATGTGATAAAGATTGCTGCAAAACTGTCCACAATTCACGTGACTATCATGTGCCTTCCACGTGACATCATTAAACCCAATCGGTTCCATCTGTGGTTCAATCAAAACCAAACGAACATCGCAATTGTCCCCCAAAAGTGCTGTTGCACCATCTTCTGAAAAATCACAAATTCTTACCCTTCGACCAACGCATGATCTTTTAACATCGTTAGTCTGTCCTGTATCACCGTCTAACAATTCGTAATAATTCTTTGCACCCACCATTATCTTGCCCCCATTTGGAGTAACCGAAGCAGACATGATATCTTCTCCACTACAGCAGATCTTTGTCCAAAGTAAACTGTCTTCTCTCCATGATGATACCAACCCACGCTTGCCCCATGTCACTACACAACTCCCAGATTTATCTGTGTTGCATCCAGTAATTCTATAGCTCGTTTCTAATACTCTACTTGTTTCTATTTTGTCATCTTCAACCGATATGGTCTTCCACAATTTTACATCCATGTCATCACTAACAGTCACAACATGCGATCCATTTTCAGCAAACTCAACTCTGTTTACTTCCAAACCGTGAGCTCCGACTTCTTTTAATAACTCAACTGACAACTCGTTGCTAATGGCAACGTAATTTATCACCCAAAATCGAAGACTACCATTGCTTCCCCCTGTCACCAAATAAGGGAACCGCACGTCAGCACACACGTACTCATGAGGTGTAGGCAAACCTTCTAAAACACATTTGATGGATGAATCATCTTCATTTTTCAACATCAAGAAGCTTCCTATACTTGACATATCATAATCCATTTTCTCTTTTATTGCCTCAGTCAGTTCCACCCCTTCCTCCACAAGGTTTTGAACAAATGGATCATTTCTGAATTTATTTTTTGCCCATGCAGAATTGCTGTCTTCACTGTATTGGGTTCGGATCGATTTCTGTTTTCCAATAACAATGAAAATGGCATTATGATGACGAATATCAAAGACTTCAACCAGCTGATCCTCGGTACCAAAATCACATGTCTTGGCAAACCTAAATGGTTGTTGATTAGCTGATTCAATGATGTTGCGCTTAATCATCTCACCATTTCCATAACCAGCAACGATTTGTTCATTATTGATCACGTGAACACAGGTCACTGGATACTGATGAACCTCGCTTTCAGTTATCCAATTCCCTTTCATATCTCCGATGCGAATCAAACCATCATCCCAGCCTGAAACCATCCAATCTAAACCGTTCATATATCGACAACAGTTTCCTGGAACAATTACGTCATCGTTGCCATTCACAGCAAACACAAGCTTTTCTGAACAGCATTCAATATCCCATAAAATCATTTTGCCATCTGATGAAATTGTTAGCAGGCAATTATCTACAAAGTCTATACAATTCACTGATTTTGAATGTGCCTTGAAATTTCCTTTTTCTAGACCGGAAACATAGAACCACAACTTTACTCTCCCGTCCAAAGATCCAGTAGCAAGAAGATTTGATTGTTTCAATTCGGATAATTTTTGAAATGCTGCAGAAATAACAGAATCTGAGTGTCCTTTGATGACACTGATCAACGAGTTATCAACATTTTTATTTTTATTTTTTAGTATAAAAGCTGGTTTGTCCGCAAGCTTTTCGTAACATTCACGCAGATGGGATTTAAAACTACAATTTGCTGCTTCTTGATACGTCAAAGAAGGAAACAGTTCCATCACGTGTCCTCTCTGCAGTAGAAATGAATTGAATTCTTCAACTTTGCTCATCGTTGAATTGGACGATTCAGAGGTTTGCAATGCATCAAATAACATGGCAAATTCTTCACGTAAATCATCAAGTTTATTCTCCGTAATCTTGGCATGAATATATCCTAAATTGCAAAGTGTATTTGCAGCATCTTCAAGCATTTCTCCTTTTATCAAATGATAACAATGCTCGTTTAACCGTCGTACATTAATTTTGCAATCACTTCCAACAACAAATGACATATTCTCTTCAGCTGAATTTTTGTTTTTAACCAGCGTTCCTTGAATAACAAGATGATTTCTTGGAATCTTTCGATCTGCATATACTTCCTTGTTATTCTCTTTTGCATCTATGTATGGTTTTCCGCCTTCAGCCCAATTCCCACCAAAATAGTTTGCCAAGTGTTGATGAATCTCCTTTCTGTTTACAGCTTTTTCCATCATTGCCATCGTGGCTTCTTTGAACTGCCTGTGGAACCATCGAAGTAGTGGTACTCCATCTGAAAAACTCACTGTTTCCGTGAGATAGTCTTTTAGATCAGAAAGCAAGCGAACAACCTATCATACAGCAAATGAAAAATAATCAACTAATAAACAATTATAAGTGAAATTGAAATGAAAGAAAAAGTGGAGTTGTCTGAAACTTAAAGTAACAACTCAAACCGTCGTGTTCTGTCATTAAGTTTTTAATATGTGAATTCATATCAATTAGCTTTTGGCTTTTGATAAATAAATACGACAGTTACATCTAATACCCAATTGATGTTTATTCGAAGAGAATGTATTGTACTCAAAATGCATCAAGGTTGCATAGTGCAGAACGTCCTAGACTGCTAAAAGATTTGTGTCCACATTCAAGTGCTGATAAGTGATATGAATGTGTGTTATGATAAGTGGTGATATGCATTTCATTGACCATTGAAGACTGCTAAGAACATAACAGTCTTAAGAAGCTTTATGAATAATCATTTGCTGTTGAACTTTGTGGGCAATAAAATTAAAAACTAAAAGATAGAACGACTTAGATAACGAAAGATTCAGTGGGTTATAGAATTGAATCAATTTTACCTGAAGTTGTGGGATTCTTCTAATAGGAGGGATCCACCATTGAAATATATCATTTAAAACGTCATCATCACATGACAAAACGTCTTCAAGTTCCTGTCTTGACAACCCATCCTTTGCAATGGTGAGATAAGCCAGTCCTTTTTCAAACAACAATTTGCCATGAGCAAGAGTCAACCTGTCATATAATTGACCAACTAAATCTTCAATATTGATTGCTGATTTCAAAGGGTGATCTGCTACATCACTATATGAGTGCCATAACTTTGTCTCATCATATGCAATTTTTATGAATAATGGTAAGGGGCATCTTTCGGAGGCAGTCTCGAAAAGCTATAAGAAAATCAGAATGTAGATTGGTCATTTTAATTTCTTTCATTCCCCAAATGTGAATTTGAATTTAATTACAAAGAACTCTTCATTGTTTAAAAACTGGAAAAATGAGAAGCTACAAAGGCAGAATTTCAGACCTCTCATCTTATAAACACGGAGAAAAACAACTATATATACCTCTATCTGAGCAGGAGCTAATGTTCTTTCATCTTTTTTCAGCCAATGGTGAAACATTTTTTCACATGTTTCAGCTTCAAGTTGTTCAACAGAAATGAAATTTCTTGCATGTATGATGCTTTTCAAGTACTGAAAATAGATGGATGGCATGTTTGTCTTTGAGGGAGTACAAGAAATGACCATCTTAACATTCTGCGGCAAAGAAGCTGCCAACCATTCAACTTCTGTAATGATGTCAACATCTGAAATTTGATCTAGAGCATCAAGGAAGATAAAAATATTCTTCTTCATTGTCTGGATTTTGTGCTTAAATCTTTTTGCAAGAGACTCAGCATTTTCATATTTATCACCAGACTCGGATGTTGAATCATCAACAATTTGAAATTGATGCAATAAAGATGACAGTAAATGCTTGGTATCACCTGATTCAGGTGTCGTTCCAATGAATCTGAACACAACAATGTCATCAATATCCCCTTGCAGCTCAGAAAGCAAATTCAAAATAGTGGTTGCCATAATGGTTGATTTGCCTGAACCAGATTCACCACTTATAATCAAAGGCGAAAATGAATCAATTCCATTGCATGATTCCTCAGATATATAGCTCTTTATAATATTTGTTATATCCTCTCTGCATATAGCATTATCAGCTAATTTTTTCATAAGAGCTGCACCTTGTTTCAATTCATTTTCAAGCCTATTCTCAGCATTGCTTTCTGCATAGGACACTTGGTCAATCTGTGTAAAATGCTCTTTGATTGAATTAAAAACAACATGGCAAACAGAATCTGTGACATTTTGCAAGTACTCTTGATGAGATTCTTTTTTAACTCCATTTTCAGACCATGCAATATCATAATGTTTTGTCTGTGAATCGCCAAGCACCTTTGGTACCTTCTCATCTTTCAGCATAAGAAGTCTTTTCCTTGATTCTTCATTCACCTTCTTTGAAGTCCAATCGATATCAATAAATTTGCTAGCTCCTGATTCATCTACTTTCTCTTCCATTCTTTCAATTCTTCTGTCAATCATAAAGCCTTTCTTTTCTGGGAAGTCAGCTTCTATCAATCCTTTTAAAACTTCCAACTCTGTCACACTTATTTCATAAAATTTTCTTCTACCAGCATCATTAAGTGTTGATGCTGCTGCTTTCAATGCCTTTTGCATCATCTCAAATTCTGACCACCATTCATTCCTTGCAAGCTTTCTTTTGACATTATCTTCATCATTGTACTCCGGAATGATTGATGAAATCTTTTGCAAAACATATTCTGATTTTAACATGTTTTCATCCTTTCTGAACCATTTCAATAAAAGAGCAATTGTTTCATCACTAGCAATGTTGGAAAGAAGTTCCTCAAATTCTTCTTCTGGTATGATTGATGGAAATGGACAATATCCATACTTATCACAAAGAAATGTTATGAAGTTAACACCACATGATTCTCTTTGACATCGAATTAATTCTTGCAAACACAAATTAACTGTTTGATGGTCTTCAGATGCTTCATCTCTTACTCCCCATCTCATTTCACAAAATCTAAACTCATACCCAAACATGGAACATAATTCTCTTAAATATGGTTGCACATCTTCAATTAGGAGGTTACGCTCTTCTTCTGTGTCAGTAAACGTTGAACTTACAAATATGGCAAAAACTTTTGAAGATTCTGGTGGCAGCAGGGAGAAATCTCCTCTTGCAAAGCTCAAGAGATTACTGTTACCATCTGAATCCACCTTTTTTCCATCTTTAACTTTGAGTAACTCATTCCAATAATCTTGGTTTAAATATACCTTCCATGGTTCTCTTCTTGACCTTGGTATTAACCAGTCTGTTATTTTCAAATGATCACTGCTTTCTTTTTTACTGTCTCCCATAGTTTTTTCAGTTGCTTCTTTGTTACTCAATGCACTAGCAGTTCTTTCATTAGCTGGCATTTGTAGTGGATTTTGATCTGTTCGGCATGCAGTATAAATCTCATCATTTTTTGATACACAGTGACCCATGAGCCAATTTTGCTAAAACAAGAAATAGAGAGTTTACAATATAGTTTATAGGGGTGCCAGGGACCAAACACTCTACCCTGGCCACCTCATGACAATAAATTTTCTTCCACAAAATGTAAAATGTAATGAAAAAAGTCAAGGCCAAGAGATATTACAATATAGTGCAGATAAATATCTTCTCGTAAACTTACTTGCTTGTGTGAATAGAATAGACTAATTATAGGACAACATGTTCCACACCCTGCTTAGAAACTGCTTCAGGTAGCTTGCAGCTGCTTCAGCAGACACCACAGACTACAAATTCTTGCTACAAAAAGATCCTGCATTTAGGTCTTTGATATTTCATGAGAAACTATTAAACTAAATATTGAACACCTCCTCGTATGAAGAAATAACCAAACAAAACAAACATGCAGTGTGTTGTTATGACCAGGCGGAGGAGCATTGCAGCAACAACGACCATACGAATCTAATCAAAACGTAGAATGGAGAATGACGATCAATGATGATTGAACAACTGTGGAAAAAAATAAACCTTATCAATCGTTTTTAACTTTGTTATTTTTTGTTTCGAGGTAACTTCATCTCTTTTGCCATTCATTGAATTTATTTAGCAACCTTTGTTCTAAACAATCGATGATGTTAACATCAAATTGTCGAGGGAGAAGAAATGCTAATCAATCAAAATCCAGCGACATTTTAGGCTGTGCGACTCGAACGGCTTGAGGAATCTGATAAATTCAATTCGAAAATGATCTTTAAACTTCACAGTTTGAAGCAAAAATCCTGAATAAATAAGTTTTAATCACGTAAATAATACGAAAAGTGCTGGAAATCATCGTTTAAGCCATCTTTCTAAAATTTGTCTTGTATGTTTTATTTAAAACTTTTGTGATGAAATTTCTCACCGCAGGGATTGTTTAAAACAAAAATATTTAGCGCTCTTGAGTGACATGTGACCAGAAATTGGTTGGTAAACATTCTTCCTTCCCCATTTTATAACTAAACAATTGGGTTGACCGAAAAACAACTGAAATCTTACATCAGTTAAAGAAATTGTAACGGTCCAAAATTCATATTTTTTCATCTTTTTAGAATGTGCCAAGTTTTGGAAGCATCTGATTGCTATGATTGCTGCACCAGCATTTCAAATGCATTCACTTATTTTTATAATCACAGTGTCTTCAATTCATTTTAGATCCACATGATGAACTTCGAATGCAACGGATATTGTGCTTAATATTGACATAAAGAATGTGGGACCAACCACCTGAGGAATTTGATGAATCAATGTTGAATCAGCCATGGGATCCTGTCAGCTATTTTGAAGATGAAGCTGAAAGCAAAGGACAAGATGGAGATGATGAATTGAGTGCTAGTCAAAGTAAAAGATTGTCTGAGATATTTGATGATCTGAATTTAAGATCAGTTGAAAATGATATAAAAAGAATTGCAATTAGAAAGCAACAATCAGAAGATGTTGAAGATTCTGTTTTTGGAAATATTGGGAAGGATGACACTGAGGAACCAAGTGGAGACATTGAAAGGTTCATAACATACGAAGACAAAGAAGACCATTTAAAGGCAGTTGATAATACGGAAGTCATCAATAGAAAGAACATTGACAGTGATATGAAAAGATTTGCACATTTTAAGCAACAGTCCCTAGAACAGTCAAATGAGAATGCTTCGATGTTAAAGGAAAATATTGGAAATTTTCCCATGGGTCAAGTACCTGAAGAATCTTCTATTGATGGATCGTATTTTGATGAATTGGTTAAAGTATTGCCAGATGCTATACAAAGTGAACCTTTGAGTCCAGCTCCAAGCCCTCAATTGCAAGATGAAGTGAATAATGGATATGGGATTTCACATCAACTAGATGAAAGTGAATTAGATATCAATAATCTTCTTCCCGATCCTGTCATTGGTGATAATGTTGACAATGATTTATTAAGAATAGATAAAATTGATAATTTGATTGAAAATGATTCTAAAAATGAAAATAAATTTGTTAAGGATGGTTTTGAAGCCAAACAACAATGTAGAAATGGAAATTTTCTTGATTCTCAAAGCGGGAGCTCACAAGGATCTGGCGAAAGCTTAAATCAAATTATTGAGGCAGCTGAAACGATTGTCAGAGATTACACTCAAATGCTTGACCCTGTTGATAAACAAAAAAGTAATGAAGCAGTGATGGAAAAGGAAATAGATGAGGCTAACAATGACAAGGAAATGGAACACAATTTAATTGATACCAAGACTGGTGCTGATATTGGTGGTACAAATCTAAATGTGCCATTTGAAGGTAAACATGATATGAAACAAAGCCAGCAACATACTGCTGCTCCATTGAATTTACTTGATGGATTTGGTTTTGAAAATGACAAAGTAGACCACCTTAACACAAGTGGTACTTCATTACATGATGAACTGCGCAGTTCATCTCCAACCTTTGACCTTTGTGAGCCAACATTTGGTACACAAATTGTGAGAACATCCAATTTGATTGACATAGAAGATAAAGAAGACAGGAAGGTTGGTGATGACAATTCTGTGCAGGTAAGGACATCATCCACTGAAAGAAAGAAAGGAAAGAGAAAATCAAAGTCAATGAGACCAAAATATGTTGTTGATGTCATAAAAAGTGAAGATTCTGATTCAGATGTTGATTTTTCTAAGGATATGCTATCAAGTTCTCAGTCAGATATGCAAGTGGAAGATGGCACCATTGGTGCAGGAGCAACAGCTATCACTCACGGTGAATCATCTGTACAAGTTGTCACTAGTGAAAATGCTAATGTCAAAATGACCCCAGAAAAAATGGAACATTCTGATCATTCTCTTTCAACTGAAACAACAAAAATGCCTTTTGAAGAACAAAGCATGGAAGATGAAAGTCAGTTCATTTTAGAAGGAGCGAAGGCCACATCTGAAGAAATGTTATTAAGTGAGGAGGCACTACAAATAACAGAGCAATTAGCTGATGAAATACTGAATGATGATGTTACAATTGTGCAAGATGAACAAGATGTGCAATCTACATCAACTGACAATGAAATTTTTACAAAAGAAGCAGCTGGCGCGGAGACTGTGGCAGGAAGTGATGCTACAATTGCCAGTCCTGCTGTTGATGCAGACACAACTTCTGAAATGCCAGATGATTCCAATGCATCTTTGGAAATCCCTGATGATACTGTTGCAGCAGATAATGCGAATGGAGTCAGAACTGGTACAAGGTCAGGCTCAACATCAGACAGTGAAGATCTTGAAGAATTCATTAATCAACATCTAAATGAAAGTGCAGGCGGTGCATCTGCTACATCTGCTGAACCAACTGGTGCTAGTTTATTGCCACCTCTTGATGAATCAATGCAGTTGGGGTGGTATGCGCCAAAATGGGTACCTGATAAAGATGCCAGAGCATGCATGAATTGTGGTCTTAAGTTTACAGTTGTAAAACGAAGACATCATTGCAGAGCTTGTGGGAAGGTATCTTAATGTTATAGCAATACTAACAAAGTTTTAATCTTCCATGCCTCCATTCATATTAACATTAGCAAATCATGATTTTTGAGCAGTTTACAAAAGCATCTCATGCAATTGTTTTTTTTTCTCAATTTTTGTAGGTTCTTTGCTCCAACTGTTGCAATATGAAAGCAGATCTGGCCTATCTTTCTTATAAAACTAGCAGAGTTTGTCAAGAATGCTTTGAAATTCTAAACAAAGGTTGGTTTAATGTTTTCATGATTTTATCCTGAACCATAAACTAACATACAGTGTACCTACCCAAAAATAACTACTATGTGCGAACAATGTTTCAGGACCTAGTTGAGTTACAATCCTTTGTGGTATCATATAATATACTTGTAGAACACTTTATTAATTTAAATCCACAAATGATCCTATTGACAGGCCAATCATTTTCACCACTGCCATTGATGACAGGAAATCAAGATGTACCAGGTCGTGGTCACACAATCTCATTAAATGATTCAGAGCCGGGCTCATCATCTTTTCCTTTGGATTCACCACCACAATACATGCCTGATAGTCCACCAGAATATTCTGTTCTTCCAGGCAGTGCAGGTATGACTTTTTATTATTATTCTTGCAATTAGAAGTATCCCCAGTTTTTATTGCATCAAAAATGGTAAATAATAATCAATCAAAATCTCATGAAATGAGTAAAAATGAATAAAAATAATGGATTTGCTTGATTGTTTGCTCCTAAAATCTTTTATGACTATTTTCTACTAACAATCAAACACCATGTTGTATTTTAATGTATTGTATTTTCAGCCCAAAGTGGACCACCAAATCCTCCCAGTTATTTTGCGTCAGTCAGAGGCACTGGATTTCGTTCACGAACAGAATCTGACAGAAGTGTTGTCATCATGTTTAATAGTTCACAAACTGATTTGCCTCCAATCCTACGCACTGAAAATGAAGGTAAATCCTTTTTTAAGTTGGCTACAAAACTAAACTCATTTGCTACCTGCTTTAACAATTGATTTTTTTAAAAATTAGATGTAACGATTACGCTTGCTAATTAGCTAAATATGAAAAACATGTCTAATGTGGCCTATATTGTTGAAATTTTATTTTTCTAGTTGTCAAGATAATCAACAATCCAAATGTTAAAGATCTTTTCCAGCAAATGAAAGGTATGCTCCATATTTTGAATGTTATAGTGCTTTATTGAAGAATAGGATATGATAAAGGCTATTTTATATTTTGTTGTTTTTAGATTTTAGAAATTTTGTTATTGCTCTTTTCAGACAAATCAGCAGATCCTGTCGCTTTTTTGGTGAACAAAAACTTAGTTGTGAAAGTGAGAGTTGTTTCACGTAAGTCAAATGTTCCTTTGTAAACAAAACAACATTGGTAGCACATGTACAGAGACACGAAAGCAAACGATACCAAGATGGTAATAACCCGGGGAGGGTCCTTGTAATATAACGAAATGTCATAATGCCTGCCGAAGTGAACCCCGTTTAAAGTGACACGTTTTGCTTTTAGGACAATGTGTGTAATTAATTTACTTATAACGCCATTTAATGCTAAGATAAATTTATCCACTTTGTACTAGGTTATAAAAGATCAAACAGAACCCATTATTGTTGTTACTTTATGTCTCACACCATATCTGACACAGTTCCATAGATTATTCGTTGATTCATCATTACAATTTAATTTTTATTTCGACTCAACAGTTTTTCATGATTTTTATGTTTTAGTCGATTGCTGCGTTGGAAAGGAATGCTGGTGCTTCTCATCAGATGGTATGGGTGCATCAAACCAAGAAGAAATTGTAAGAAACTCCTAACTTGAAATTTATCAATCATTCATTGCTCCATCGTTTAGCGGAATATTTTGCTGCTGACTTTGTTTACAAAGCGTGCAATTTAGGATAAATGTTTGTTGACTTTTACATATGAATATTTGTTGAGACTTGGGAAGTACACAAAGTTTTGTGAAGATTTGAACGAGAAATGAACATTGATTGGACAGAAAACCTGACGAAGTTGATTTCATTACTTAATTTCGTCTCTGTACTTCTTCAAATAGGTGTTTCTTGTTGAATATAAAGGTGATGATTCGAAACTTCTGAAGTGTGTCTTTCAACAATTCAATTTAATATTTGAGAGAGCAAAGCATGGTAGGTTATTTTTCAAAGAAAGTTATACTAATGAACTGATAATGGAATTTTAGGAATTTTAGACATGACTGTTCAATTGAATGCTTTTAACATACACATGTGTATATTTGATAATGATCAGATGTCAAAATATTTTAAATACATCTCGCCCATTACAATGGTTTAATCGAGGCATACTGTTTATCTTACTTAGGTGAACCATTGTCTGATTTTGGTTACATACCAATCGATGAATTTATGCAAAATAATCGTAAAAATGTCGGAATGATTCTGTTCAAACCAAATGTACAGGTTTGCCAATTTTTGTTTTATTTTCTTTGTCAATTTTAGCTTTGAAGTTTTACTTCTAGTTTTGAAACTTTCCACAATCAAAACAAAGAGCCTCTGAATTCGTTGGAGAAGTATTGTTATTAAAATAAACTTAGTATCAGTCATAAAACTACTATGATTTGCCTTTGGCTGAGTTTATTTTTGATTAAGTGAATGGCCGCTACTAATTAACCTGTTAAGAGCTATAATTCAGCGTATATTCAAATCATTTCAGTGCGTTAAGAACATTTTGGTGCCATGTCATCCGTATTTATTTGGTTTGTGGATCCACCAATCAGAAGTTCCTTGGGCAAAAAATCTCCCTTTGCGACTTCTCGTCAGATTTGGAGCTGAATTTAAAAGTAAGTCCTATTTAAAAACTGTATTGAATGTTTTTCACTCTCAAAGTCTATATTAATTAGTGAATTGATATAAAAAACTTTAAGCAGGATGTTTTTGGATATAAATGGTTATGGAGGAAAATTTTACACCGCAAACATTTTGGACTATTGGTGATATCGCCCAACGGTGCATGACGTGTTGCAAAAAGGTCAATTTAAAAAAAAAATTATTTTGCATTTGTAGGTTATCCGTATCCTGTGTATAATGTGGAAGACAGAGAACCAGTTTTCAATGTTGTTGGAAGAACAATAATCGCTTTACTAGCCGTGAGTTTCTATTTTGAAATATTATTTGATTATCATTTTATTTATCATTAGTTAGATGTGTATGGTGTTCCATTTGGTTGACCAAATGATGTATCAGTCAAATGATGTGCTCATCAAATGATCTTCCTCGTAAATTTTTGAAACCATCAATAAATAACTGAATGATTAATTGATTGATTACACGATTGATTAATTGATTGATTGACTGACTAATTCATGTTTTAAATATTACTATATATGTTTAAGTTTTATTCTTTGCTTTTCTCAGGATTTTAGAAGTTTCCAGTACGCTTTACCAAAGATATCAGGATTGCTTGTTTCAGTTACAAAAAAAGACACGACAATCAAGTTGCCGCAAACTAGATACGATGAGGTGACGTAATAATTGTCATCCTTTAAATTCGATTATTACATTTCAGTTTCAGGTTTTTCCGGTGTCAATTAAACTTATCAGCATCATTCTCCAAAATCAGCATTTTGAAAAAACAGAAACTTTCTCATTAACGTTGCTTACCGAAATTTGCAAGGTTAATTTTATTGAAAAGCAATTTTGTTGCACCAGTTTGAATTCATTTTGACAGATTTCCATTTATAATCATTAATTTAATTGCACAGGTTTTGAAAGTTTTAAATACATCAGAGGAAAGCGTCATGGCATTTTCTGGCAATTTTAATCGCAAAGCAGATAGTCATCTTGTTTGTGTTGAAACAGATGGAACACATACAACCCAAACGATAAGTTGTAGAACAAGCAGCAAAAAATGTAAGCTTATTCTTATTTATTATTATATCCTCTTTTTATTTGTCATCATCTTCTGAGCGTAATAAAAACTGATAAACTCTCAAAATTTAATTGGTAACTTTTGTTTGTTTCAGTGACTGGTTGCAGTTTTGTTGTATTCAGTGCATCGTTAAAGTCAAGTACTCAGAATTTGCAAGCAAAAGCCAGCATCGTAGAAGGTAATGACGTGAATTACCGTAATCATGCCGTAATTAAGTATTGTGAGTAAATTGGGATTTCTGAGCCCAACTCGATATGAATTTTAGACATAACGATGCAAGAAATTAAGCAGATTTAAAAGCGGAACTTTGTATCCTTTCATATTATCAAATATCCATTTAATTTTTTTAGATATGAAAGCTAGAATCTCTGACATCAAGCATCGATGATAAGATTACATAGAATTAATTTTGCTTTTCTGTCTTGAAGATGGGATAATGGTGCAAGTGACGTCAGACACGATGAAAAAGATTCGAACTGCAATGAAAGAGATGCAAGACCTGGTTACACCTGCAAGTGAGGCAACTGAGGGCTCAAACGAGGTTCATAAACTGAAAATAGTATGGGGATCAAGTGACGATTCAAGCTCAAGGTATTATTTGTATGAGTGTTGTTTCACATAATGAAGGGGCTAGTAGTTAATCAATGTTGTGTGGTATGCTATGAAAGCCATGTGTTGAGTATATTTTGCATTCTGTGTCAAAATTGGCAGTGTTTTAAGTATCTTTTTACATTGAAGAATGTCTCAGATGATCAGGAACATAAAAAGTAAACCTTGGCGAAGAATCCATCCTGTGATAATCCAAAATAGTGCTAGAAATATGTCTCCGAAGATCAGTGCTGAATTGCAGCATGTTAAAAGCATTGTAAAGTAAAATTGATGATGTT
Source organism: Catostylus mosaicus (assembly GCA_964019065.1). Classification (NCBI taxonomy): domain Eukaryota; kingdom Metazoa; phylum Cnidaria; class Scyphozoa; order Rhizostomeae; family Catostylidae; genus Catostylus; species Catostylus mosaicus. Next base: position 9,033,987 of record OZ025192.1, on the reverse strand, counting down.
AAACGGATAAGTGATGAAATCTGATGAAATAATTATGTTTTGCAATAGAACATCAAGTCCAATTGACGGCAGTTCCTTCGATGGCTTAACAAACATGAGAATACGTCATAGTTATGATTTCACAGTCAGCACATCACCAGCAAAAATACATTGGCAAGAGGTATACTTCTTACCAAACGATGCTGACACGGTTGGCCGTCTGTCTGCGAAGGAGCTTAGTCAGATGACGTCATCAGTAGCAAAAGCATGCATGAATGCACTTTCACCGCACTTGAGCACCTTGGTTGCCTTGGATATGACAAAAATTGGTTTACGCATGATCCTTGATTCGGATATGGTAAGGCTTTTAAATGTCATTTTGTAAAAAGCATCATTGTTTTTTAGCTTCTTATTTATGGTTTACAGCTACACAAAATATACATTTGATACACAATTTAAATTATTTGTTCAGGTTGAATACAGAATTGGAGCAAATAAAGAGCAACTTCCACAAGAATTGACAGGTGACCTTGATGACAAATTGATTCCTGTCATTCATGGTGTCATGAAAACAGTTTCACATAGAAGAGTATCAGCAGAACTTATTTTTCAAATAACTCGCATTGTATGAATACGACTATAATTTATGAAGTGTATATGTTTATGATTTCAAACAAATGCATTTAACAATTTTCATTTCACCATTTGATACGAATTGTAGCTGTTTCTACGACGATTTTTCACATTTTAAGTTGCAAAGAAAATGGGACGTTGTGTAAATTATATTCCAATTTAAAACTATTTGTTTGTTAGGCAACTGTTTCACTTTAATGGATACCCTTTGTGCTATTTTTAAATAATTGAATTCTAAAATATCGAATAAAAATGATTTTTATTTTAATCCTGGCCTTCGCTTTCTACTGACGTCATTCTATTACAACTTGAAAAGATTCCTTGCCTATGAATTGTTCACATTTTATTATACCCACCCATAAAATCAAATTGAAAGAAACCCTAGGTTCAACAGATGCTTCCCTCAGTTAGTCTAACACTTTAATACCAAGTTTATTGTAAGCAGACTTAGTTTACAGGAGTTCAAAAACCTAAAAGCGGACGTCAACCATGACGAGTAAACATGACGATAACTCTGGCTAGTTTACTTCGAGTGAATTGATAAGCAACTCAAATTAATTAAGCGACTCACATATATTAAGCAACTCTTGTATATCGAATTGACGTTTTTGGTGTTGAGCAATTCATTCATTTTAAGGCAAAGTTTGTTGTGCAACAAGGGGTATCATTTATCCTATTTTATATTCTATCGAAGTAAAACGTATTTTGTGTTGATAACATGTTCAATTGTAACCACGATACTTGGCTCTTGAGTCTCAATCCCAAATTTACGTAAATGTCAACAATGAAAGTAATTCAATGAATAACCGCTAAAGATATTTAACAAGGTTACAAAGCGATTTTAGGGATGCAAGTCAATGATAAGTCAGGACTGAAGACCAACTGAAAGATGTTAAATGCGAAATGACGCTTGTTTCGAAAGTGGATGATTTGATAATATTTTATTTATCCTTGTGTTGTAAATATCATATTGTCTTTGTTTATTGGATATGCTAGTTTAAAATAATTGTTATCTTTATATATTGAGTTACAATAAAGTGCATTTCATTGATTATTGAATAAGTCTCGTCTTTGCCACCGTGCATCTTAAATCCGCCTTATTCAATAGTGGCTTCAAGCAGACCAATCAATTTTGCCGAAGTTCTCGACAAACCATGTTCATCAGAGAGAGCGGTGATTGGCCAAAAAAGTAGCCAATCAATTTTGCACTATTTCCCTTCTCATCTAATTTCTTATGCCTTTTTCATCTTGTCACTATTATCACTGTTATCTGACTGAATCATTACTTTTACGCCTTGATGTAAGTGTGGGATAAAACAATTTATTCCAAATATACTATGTTTGTTTTTGCTTTTTGGTGCAATAATTCTGCAATACAAAATACATTTTCAGATAAAAAAACCTACCATTATTTTGTTTACATAGGCCAATTCCCATTTCCCTCTTCAAAGACGTTTATAAGATCCTTGCAGTAAAAATAACAGTAAAACTGGTACCTTTTCTGTTATTCCTGATTACAAATAATTAAGGCATTTCTGCTACACGTGCTTGATGGCAAAAAGTGAGATCGAGGGAGATATCCAACCATAATCTGGAAAAAAGAATAATGCTTAGAATGATTTCAAATTTTGTTTTTTTGAAGCATCATTGCATTTTTGCAAAAAGAGAGCCTGTTATTGAAGCAAAATGGTTTAAACCCTCCCCCCCCCAATTAAAGACCTGAATCTCAGAAAGATGCAATTGAAACGCTCAAATGAACAAAAATAGTACAAAATTATTAAAAGGACAATCAAAACACAACGTGCCCAGGAGTTTCACTATTCCCCTTTTCTCGTCAAACAGCTTCAAGTTTACATAAAATAACTGATCAGTATACCTTTGCTTGCAATTCGTCGGCATATTTTTGTTCCGAAACAACTAATTTTGATCAATGGTTTTTAGATTGTAGCCATCCTTCCTTTCCCACGTTCTGCAGGTTTGTTCACACTAATCCAAACGATCCATTTTTGTTGAGAGGCTGAGTGAATGCGAGGCTCATGTTGTCTATGGAAACCAAACACAGTCCAAGGGCAGGTTTGTTGATAACACGTGAAGTAGTAATACAGCAAGTAGAAATTGGGCAAAATTGAACTTTAAAAATGAATATAGAATCTTGGTGTACAGTTGAAAAGATGCCAAGTCAAGATTGGCGACGTGCACAAAGAGGTCATCATGATGGAGCATTAAATAGTACAGTTTTTAAGGAAGACAATATCGCCTCGCAACAAGATAGATTTTCATATGGCAAGGCAGTCCAGGAAACGAAGCATAAAGAAAAAAGGCATTATCCTGAAAAATGTAACGAAAACCAAAATTATTTTTATGCATATGTTTAATGTATGTGTGAATAACTAAACCACACAACAGGAATTGTTTTCGAGAAAATTTGTTGGCTTTGCGTCCTCAAGGTAAAGGGGAAAACATGGGAAACAAATTTGCACTAATTGATTTAACATTAGGTTTGCTTTACCAATTTCCTTTTTAAGCAACCAGTCTGTTTTGCACTGGAAAAAACACAATAGTTTTATATCTTATGATTTCTTTTTCCCATTGCAGATGAAAATGTTCTCAGGATTTGATCAAGGTACTGAAGCATGTAATTGAAATATGAGAGATTTGAATGCAAAAAACTCCATTTACCTTTATGGGAGGTTTTATGGAGAAGTTTGTATTAATGTGTTATGCAGATTAATAGAAACAAGTTTGAACTGCCTGTTTTAATATAAAATTCCTTAATCAATTTTTGTAATATGTTAAAAGTTGTAAATTGTTTGCAAATACATTATAACATGCCAAAAGAATGAAACAAAAAAAAAGACTTTTATGTATTATGCTCTGTTCTGCTTTTCATTAACATTCTAAAAAATAGTTTTATAACAACTTTCTAAAGTTTATAAAGATGCTACAATTGAAGATGTACATTAAAGATGAATATTCTTGATCAACCTCTTTCTACCTAAGTAAAATTTTTGGAACAGTTCACATTTTTGAATCAACCAACAAATCTTGAATCCTTCAACAATCTGAATCTCATAGTTGTATCTATATTATTTTTTCAATGATAGATTTCCTGGTATAAAGCAGTTCACTTTTAATATTTCTTCTATGTCACAAAAGCGTGTTTCAAACTCAAACTTTTTATGGGAAAATTCAGCTGCATTAGTCACTCAACTCACTTTGATATTTTGTCTGGTATGATAAATGAGATAATCATGCTGATAATTAAAAATGATCAAATCTAAATTAAAATGAGAATAAACTTTGAATTGAAAAGCTACAAAAAATCACAAGAAACTAAAAATAAATGTTTTTAGCATTTGCAGTTGCAGTTCTTTGGAATCTCAACCTTTGCCAAAAGACCTTTTGATTTGCTCAGATCCATAGTTGTGCCAGTTGTAAGGTGCTGTTTAAGTTGATTAACCATTGATGGTGGCACACATGTTGCTGGTACTTGGACCACATCATCAGGGTTTCTACTTTTACACGAGCACTGAGCAATTTGATAGTTTGTCAGACATACTTTGCCAGGAGTTAGTACTTTCACAAGTTTCCTTGTAAAGGGACAATCTGATGAAAATAAAATAGCGAATCATAAATACCTCCATGTGGTTATTTTCTTATTAATAACAGAATGAATAAAAATATGATTAATGGTAAATCATTATAACGAATAAATATGATGGATGATTATGATTAAGATGATGCTGATGATGATAATTATGATGATGATTATCATGATTTTGATTATCATGATTATGATGAATGATGATGATTTTGACAACAATTCTGATAATAACGTGACATCTTCATAATACAATGAATCGTACCACGTGTGCATTTTGGACCAGTCAAAATCCAACTTGAAGCAAAAATTTTCGCAGCTGAATCCTTCACACGTGAATAGAACATTGTTGGTCTTGTGACGTCATTAACCATAGCTCCTTCTGGTGTTACAAAATCGTCAAACTTTTCGCCGTTATAATTGCCACATAGACCGCATGTTTTGTTTGCAAAGAATGACGAAATACGCACAGTAACCTAAACATGAAGATTGGAAAATATCAGCAATTGCTCAGCAAATAAACCTTTCGTATGACAAGCCCTTAACAATGACAAGATCCTTATTCTTTGGAAGCCCTTACACAATCCCTGAAAGATTCTTTATAGCATTGAAAAAATGATGTCTATAAGACACAAAAAATGGGAAAATTATATCAAAACTTTGATTTCTTTAAAACAGATTGGTATCGCAAAAAGTAGCTAATAATTGTGAAAACAATGGAGAAGAAAAAATTATGATGCAAGCAAAAGTATAAGATAATTAAAGACTTACTCGATGAGATCTTATTAGCTTAACAACCAGACTATATTTATGATGTTTCACAGTAAGGCATTTGATTTTGGGCTCCCAAATTAATGTCACCATCTTTTCCTTTGAGACTGGATCCAAAATTTCACGACGAAGTCCAAATTTAAATGGTGCATTGTTGATCTAAAAAGGAATGATAGAAAAGATTTTATTAAAGCTACAAGTTTCCATAGTCGATCGAAAGCAAATTTTAAAAGATATTGAATAAATAAGAAATAACACTAAAATAATTTTAAACTGGCAAAATAAATGCTTTGACTTATTGTGCGAAACAAGAAAGATTTGTACCTTGATGGTAGGCTTGAGATTGATCCTCTGTTTCGGAATGATTTCAATTCGTTTTGAATCAACCAATACAACTACCGCTCTCTTCATTGTTGTATCAATTTTTCTGGTCATAACTGCAATGTTGGTTTTTCGCTTGTCGCAGATGCGGAGGAGGGTGTGTTCACATTTGCCTCTCGGTGTAAACTCGTATTGATTTTTGTCAAATGTAACAAAAGTTTTGCCATGATGCAAACATTGAGCTTGAAAGAAAGAGAGAAATTTATCATTATTGTACGAAGAAAGAATAAAAATCGACAAACGAAGTCTTTTGAAAATACTAAAGAAGGAGTAAATTCTACCCAGGGAATAAGTTTGTAGGGGAATGTTTCAAGGGCATGGAGAAGAGGCAGTTATAAATTGTCTCAAACCGGGTAAATGCTTTGTAACTAAAAATATAACCATTCAGTTAAACAAAAATTAATTGCCTCCTTGTTTTCTTGGCGAAGCCATCGCCAGAAAACATCAAAAAACACAACAACACTTACGCCTGATAAGGTGATGCAATTTAGCCAACATGGGTATCTGGGAGGTTTGGACTGGCAATGCTTTAATGATAGTTGGTAGTCTGACATCAGTGAGAACGTATGACATCTTTTGAGTTTTCAAATGAAATCGAAGCGTGTCATTCTTCACAAGTGAGATATCCAATTTGCTTGTGTCTTTATACTCGTTACTGAAGCGAGGCCTTGCGTATACGTTTACGGTCGACCGCAACAAAGGCATTACGTAACTTGTAATGATGTAATTCAATGCTGTGATGACGTATCTAGGAACATTTTTGGTCCTATGTTGGATTTTTAAAGTCATCCAATGGTGAGGCAAAGTCTTTGCTGTGACAATTTCAACCTTCAAAAATGAGAAATGGGACGATTATGCGATTGATTGCAGGTTTGGCTAACAAAAAGCAAAAATCAAGGCTGAAATAATGTTCCTTTGCCTGGCAACAGTTAAGAAGAGGGTTGCATAAAATCAATTTTATGTTAATTTTGTTCTTTTGCTTGAAAATAAAGTTGATGGGCAGTCTTTCCATTTTTTGTTGCATTGGACTCACATTAAACCATCTTTAGGTAAAAATCGTTAGTAGAGAATTCATACCTTCAAATTCTTGTATAAGCACCTTTTATCAAAACTGGCACTGACCAATAATCCTTTATCTCGTGATGTAAGTGTGATGCAGAATTTTTTAAACTCTAAACCGGGAACATTTGGAGGAGTAACCGTCAATGATGTTTTAACACCATCAAAAGTTCCTGTTATGTCCAATTTCCTTTCAGTTCCACCTGCTTTGTTCCCAACTGTCATGGTCAACTTAGACGTCTGTCCCTTTTCTCTTTTCGTTGATTTATCGTGGACCACCTTAACAGTGACGTGACTTTTTCTCCATTCCTTTGAAACTGGCATTAAACGTACTCTGTATTCCATTGGAGAGTACACCAAGGAAAGATGGCTGGTTTTTGGATGTGGTTTAATTCCGTGTAAGCAAGCTTTCAATCCAAATGTTGCACCAACACAAAGTCCCTTAAAAACATTCAAAAAAGATTTAAATGGAAGTTGCTACCTAAACAGTATAAAAAGGAATGCTAACAAGGTGGTTTCATTTACACGTTTCCTGCATAAATAAGACAATTTATGAATAACATGATGACTTTCATTCCCATCATGCATAACAGTTGATACATTTAGATTGAAAAAAAACGTTTCTTTTACTTGAGATGGAAGATTGATGCGCAAAATGACAAAATAGGTTATGAAGACTTACATTTTGATAGGATGCGCGACGCATCACATGCAGGCGTGGAGTTTTAACAATGGTTCGTACGATGGACACCTGGCTGAGTTTCGGAGTGAGACAAATCTTGTCACCCACAGTTGTCAAATGTGTAAATCGTGCTTTCTGGCTGGTTGGTTCAACCTGATGTGAAAAAAACAAAAAAATTTTGTTAACATACATATCATCGGGTTTTATCGCAAATTTTCATAAATGGCATTTATTTACCAACGAAGAAAATGAAGCTTACAGATGAATTAAAATTGTCATATAAATTAATTGTCATCTCACCTTTTCTTCTTCATCCAAATCTTCATTTGCTAATGGAACCATTTCCCATTGGAATAATTCTTCAAAAAATTCCAAACCAATGATCTCCTTATTTTGCGGAACTGACCAGTCTTTTGGAACCTTTCGCATATGAACTGTAGTATGAATGGTTGCTATGTTTGGTCCATGTTTATTGATGACAAAAAATTGACCATCATCCATTGGTTCTTTCTTTGTTATTAAGCACGGGCTATTAGTTGGAACAGTAAGGAATCCATGGCCAGGCAATAATATACGCACAATGCGTTGATCTTTTCCAAAGAATTTCACATTTAATACAGTTGGTTTGTTTGTTAGCACAACTATGTTGCCTCTAACGCCAATGAATTTTCCATTGATTTTCAACAACCATTCTTCCCATCTTGGTGCTCCTTTTTTCAGTCCTAAAATTTCAACATCTTTCCATCCATCAAGATCAATTGGAATTTTCAGAAAGGTTCTCGTCTCAATTCTCACCCTTTGTGATTCCTTTTGGGTTGGGGTGATGGGTTTCATTGTAGACCAGTTGGTGGGTGGCTCTGGTGTAACTGGGGTTGTACTTGGTGTCATGGATACGGTTGTCATATCAACTGACACAGTTGGGGTGGCAAATGTTGTAAGTGTTGTTGTAGTGGTTGTTGTTGTTGTATCGGTTGGTTTTATGAGGGGTGTTGTTGGTGTATCAAAAGAGGTTGTTGTCGTTGTTGCTGTTGTAGGCGATGCTGTGGTTCTAGTTGGCATGGTAACTGGCATTTCAGGGGTAGACGTTGTTGCCGTTGTAGCTGTTTCAAGTGATGGTTCAGTAGGAGTTGTCATGGCAACTGTAGATGTGGTAGTTGTTGTTGTTTTGGTGTCCACGTGCTCAGTGCTCCAAGATCCACTGCTTGATTCTTCATCACTTTCAATGGGTGAAGATCTTCTCTCTCGGTGAATTTTCTACAAAATACGCATTGAAAAAAACTTAAAGTTGTTGTAAATAATAAGCGATCAAAAATATTGTAAGAACTTTAAACGGAGGTTTCTGATTAGATCAAGGTACTTCTAAAAGCAATGAGATTGAGTCTCGAAAGGCCAGGAATAAATTGCATGTGTTGACACTATCAGTGTTGTTTAGGGGAGTGCAAATACAAGTGCTTACCTTTAACTAGTTAACATGTTTTAAAAAGAAAACAAGGGCGAAGTATGAGGCCTACCGATTCAGTTTTGGTTTTTATATTTTAGTAAATGTAAATTCAATGATCACCTTGCTTGGCAGTGTGTCTAGTGGTTTCTTCAAACTGTTTTGTGCATCACAACCATCACATTTAAAGTAATGGAATGCATTGTTCTTAAATGTCACAACCTCCCTTGCAGTTTCAGGAGCCTCCATATCAGATTTAAAAGTACCAGTTTTCCTGTCATAATCAACCTTTGCACTTAATGCGGCTGAAACATTTAGTGTCGTTCTCATGTAAGCACCCAATTCGAGGCTTGGAATGCGGAAGTTGATCACGCCATGTACATCAACAATTGCACTTGAAAATAAAATGATGATGATTTCAAAACAGTTTAATTACTTGTATATTGATCATAATTAGGCTAGAAACGACATCTAAATGCAATACAATACAATACAATACAATACAGTACAATGCAATAAAATACAATACAATACAGTACAATACAATACAGTACAATGCAATAAAATACAATACAATACAGTACAATACAATACAGTACAATGCAATAAAATACAATACAATACAATACAATACAATACAATACAGTACAATGCAATAAAATACAATACAATACAATACAATACAGTACAATACAATACAATACAGTACAATGCAATAAAATACAATACAATACAATACAATACAATACAGTACAATGCAATAAAATACAATACAATACAATACAATACAGTACAATACAATAAAATACAATACAATAAAATACAATACAATACATTACAATACAATACAGTACAATGCAATACAATACAATACAATACAATACAGTACAATGCAATAAAATACAATACAATACATTACAATACAATACAATACAATACAATACAATACAGTACAATGCAATAAAATACAATAAAATACAATACAATACAATACAATACAATACAATACAATACAATACAATACAATACAGTACAATGCAATAAAATACAATAAAATACAATACAATACAATACAATACAATACAATACAATACAATACAATACAATACAATACAATACAATACAATACAATACAATACAGTACAATGCAATAAAATACAATACAATACATTACAATACAATACAATACAATACAATACAATACAGTACAATGCAATAAAATACAATACAATACAATACAATACAATTAACTCTATGAACATACCATAATTTTTGCTCGACGGCCATTTTAATTGATTCGACTTTTCTTCCAACCAACATTTTCATGGAAAACAGTTTTGGGACTGTCTGAACAGTCAGTTTTGAAACAGAGACTGGTATCAGCATGGTAGTGAGATTAGTTGTCATGGTTACACCAACTAAGGACGGCATTCTGTAAATGACTTCAACAGGGATAAAAGGCTGAAATGAAATAATGATATTTAATGACATGCATGACATTACTTTAGCTCTTCATAATTCCATTGATCTTGAAAATTAAAATTAAATTTTGTAACGTATTGTGTTTAATGCAATATCAATCTTTCTTTGCAGCTCACTTCTAAGAATATTTCAATTCTATACAAAGTTACCTTTGAAAATCTAAATTCTGATCCCTTTTCAAGGTTCTTTGCCATTTCACCAAGCTTAAACAATTTATCAATAAGTGTCTCCGTTGTCTTGCTTTCCTTGCTTTTAGCATCGGTTGGTGGTGATGGGTCTTTTGAGTTCATCTCATATGCATGGAAGATTTTATCGAAAACTGACATTTGTGTGAAGATTTTAAAATCATTTTCTGGAACTGTGAATGTTGGTAGCTGCAAGCGAAAAATCACGGTAGTATATGATACTCATTTGTAGTATGGAGATCTTTTATGACATTAACACAAGACGAAGGGAACCAGTCAGATTGAAAAAGTCCTTCGGGAATGAAAGCTTAGAATTGCACGATGTTTGATGACAATCAAGAAATACATTGTTTAAACTATGATGCAACAATGTACTGCTTGGATAAAATAAATGCCATCAGATGTCACTACTGTCAGCATATTTAACATTATTAAGACGTTCAATATTATTCCATATATATCATACCTTCTCGTGAATTGTTTTGAATATTTCTGAAATCTTTCCAACGAGTGTCTTCTCTTTAATGTCCTTCAATTTATTTTTGTTCAGCGTTGATGTTTCTTTAATTTCAGTTGGCCCAATCAATTTGCTCAGATATTCTTCTATCCCCTCAACTCTTAACTGAGCCTGAAAGAAATAGTTCAAAAAAAGGTTAGTTTATAAAACTATACAAAAAAAATTGCTCACTAAAATACTCTAAAGCAAACAATTTGATGCATAGATTTTGATACAGCAAAATAGTAAGAAGGGAATCAATTGCTCCTACAGTATATGACATTCTTTACTCAAGGCCTAAAAGTACAGCATGAACAAAATAGGGAGCAAACTTCAACCTATAACTTGAAGAATTTATGCTCAAAATTTTGAAAGAAGCTTTTTGAAAATATAAAGTTTCTTCATTAAAAATCATCACAATCAAATCTATCAAGCAACAATGCAAAATGTTTGCTGCAAGAGCTAGAAACAGCTTGAAAAGGCATCGAATGTGCCAACCTCCATAACCGTAATATTTCGTCCAAGAACAGTAACATTTAACTTTGAATGCATTAATGTTGGCATGAAATTTCCTCTGTAAATCTCTTCATGACGTAACATGACTCCAGCAGTCCAATTCTGAGAATATAATTTCATGTGATAGCAGTTGGTTAGGCTTGATAGCCTCGAGGGTATTTTGCATTTTGAAAACAATTCCAGTGCAAGTCGAACAGCAGTATCACTACAAAAAAATAAATAAACAAAATAAAGAAGTTAAGTTGAGTTGTATCAAAAAAGATGGAACATCAAATGAGTGGTCTAATGTGTTAGAAAATTTAAATTTATACCATCTCTTTTGCGCTGTATCTTAAAACATATTAGGTCTTCAAACTCTTTTTCTAAAGTTTTCAACTGTGGCAATCGATAAAAATTTAGGAATGTTTTGAAATAAAACTGGTAGGAGATTGTTACAAGACAGAGAAGATTGATAGCAAGATGTTTACATTTTTGGTGTGCAAACTTTAGAAAATCTCATAGCAATCCATTTATCGTAAACAAATCTTCTAACGGCTGTGATTGGTTCTTCGCTTATCTCACGTGCGATATGTGTGATCACGTGCACAGTTGGGTTATCCATGAGAACAGAAAAGCATAGTATTCGAAGTTCTTTGTCGATTGAAAGATCCCGGAAGATTCGAAGCATGAGTGCTCGGACCTATAGAAATATAAAATAAAATTAAAATTTGAATAAAGTCGGCTTAGAAGTCAGATTACTTTCCTGAAATTACTTTCAGATTGATCAGACTGAAAAGATTTTTCAATGAATGTTTAAAAAATGAAAATTACCTTGTTTGGGGTAATCTTAACCAATGGTCTAATTGCTAAAACAGCCTTTACACGAATATGCAACGGAATTTTTTCATCCAATACAATATTTCTCAAGGGAGTAAATAGCCCGGGGCGTTGAATATTTTCGACAAGGGCGATAACAACTGTAGCAGGTAAACGCTCAAGAGTACGACACGTGACTTTGGTATTCTTGCATGTTGTAAGGATCTTTTCGAGTGCAGTTTTCAAAACCTAAAAGGAAATAATTTGTCTTTAAGATAAATTTCAAAGCAACTATTAAAATGCACAGATTACAGAGTAAACATATTACAGATTACAAATCAATTCGATTACATAAAAATTTCAAGATAGTTGTTCTGGCCTTATTATTTCAATAAAAACAATCCCTTACCCCATCAAGCCATGTTTCATTGCAAATAATCTGCCTGCAGCGAGTTTTGATGACGTTGGTTGCACTAAGATAAGCCATCTTCGTCAGGTAAGGTGATGACTTTACTTTCTCAGATTTCAAAATTTCCTACGAAACATAAAGATTTATAAAATGACAGATCATATTGAAATCTCAACGAAAAGAATAAATTCTAAACTACGATTTAAAATTTTAAAAGAGGTTTTCAAACCTTGAATGAATTGACAATTGTTTCTGTTGGATTTCCATTGCAACTTGAAGTCAACAGATAATGTGCAATCAAATCTTCATCCTTAAATGTTGTGACTTTTTGTTGCATAAACACAGTGCATTCTTGGGTACCACACAAACTGTAAACATACAGCAACCATTTCCTACAAAATCAACAAATTCGTCATTAATGTCTTTAATGTCAGTTAATGTCATTTATGCAAATTCGTCATCTTCGTACCAAAGATGTTAAGAAACAAACAGAGGCGAGAGGTGTACGTCCATAAAAAAAACAGGAAGATTGACTGCTAAAGCAAAAGTCAAGTTTATTAGGAAGAAAATTTAAAACCAGGAAGGAGAAAAGTTAAATTTCAAAGGCCTGAGAGTGTTATTATGCAGCAGGCAAAACAGATCATTGAATGGTAATGATAAATTAAGGGACTATTTAAAAAGTAGAAATTGTTCTAAAATGCATTCCTAATTGAAATGAACACAAAGACGATAGTAAATTCTGTTGTTGCAATACTAATATAGATCTGAATAAGTAAGGTTCGAAGAGTAATGTCAAAATGTGGAAATAGAGATAAAAAAAGTAGCCTTTGATGTTAAATCAGCTAAAAAGAAAATGCAAGAATGAAGATGGTTAAGTGGAGTATTACATCATTCTTGTATCTTTACTGCATTCGCTCCAAATTGTTGAATGCACGGATTTGTCGACTGTGCGTAACATACGAATTACATGAAGTAATTCAGTTGAAACATCTTTCAGATAAACATGAGTATCAACAGTATCCATTTTTTCAAAATTAGGAAGCCGTTTCAATATTTTCGTCATCTTCGATTTGACAAGTGTGACAATGTTCTTTTTGTCATCTGATGACAGTTTTGGGATTCTTTCGATGTTTCCAAAACTTTTCACATTCATTACTAGACTTTCCGTTTGCATCTTTTCTTCTGTTAAAGAAATATGAAATTGTTTGATTAAATGCAAGAAACGGAATATCAAGATTAGAATCGCGATTAATCGAATTTTTATAAAATTAGAATCGTAATCAAAATTAGGTTCATACGACAGCATATATAAATGTTTTCTTGGAAAACGCAACAAGGATGATCATTTTTAATGGTAACACTGATTTAGATCAATCAATCATGCAATGTTTCGCAGTAATCAACATGTTGTTAAAATCAAACTCCATGATGATTCATACGATTGAACTGATTCGCCTCACACTTACCAATCTTAGCAGCCTCGCTTTTCTTCAGTGTATCTGGTAGCCTCTTTATCAGTTTCAGCCTTTGTTCTGTTACTGAGTTAATTCCACCTTCATCTTTTGACGTCAAGTAAAGAACATGCATTCCAACAGCGTGGACTTCTTCTATTTTAAAAGCATCTTTTGTTCCCAGGATGTTGAATTTGATTGTACCAGTTGATTTCAACGGATTCTGGTAAAACAGGGTGGTCGTTAAGTCACAAGTAACATCATATTTGTAGGGTTCGTTAACAACAAAATACTATTACAATAAATCAATTTGTTTGATAATACAAATCCTTTGATTTAATAATGTTTACCTTGCCATATCGAATTGGTCAATAAACAAACACTGCAATTACCTTTATGTACTAGTATACATTACGTTTACAGAAATCTTTATAAAAAAATTTAAAGAAGAGTAAAGGAACATTCTAAATCAGCATGCTAGATGGCATAAACTGCGTAATATTTATTAGTGTGAAGGCTTAAATGCCTGGAACATATGGAAGGAGATAAAATGATAGATATGTATATTGAACAACTTACAGTAGTTTGGTGTTCATTAGGCCCAGGTACAACTTTATTGAAAACTTCAAAATCTGATTCTGTGCAGTTATTCATGTTGATGGTTTTTGTGACATTGAAACCCATTTTCTTCCATAATCCTGTTGAATCCACGATTTTGAAATCGCGAACACTGTATGAGGTACGGCAAGTGCCAAAAATGGATCTCTGCGAAATATTTAAACAGAATCAGGAAGGGACAGATCAAGTTTGAGACGAAGTTAATAATGAGCAATGAAAGAGATTCAAGAGAGAGAGTTTGAAACACGCAACACTACGCAAATGGTGAAAAGAGGAGAGTTCGATATCTGCATAATCATCATTTCTACAAGATGATTGGAGATGTGTTAACGTCTCTTGCTTTTATTTAGCTTCAATGGTTTACTGTTAGCAGTGATACTAAATGCTTGCTCCGTTGCTGAACCCTACACACACATTGATCCTCTTCCATTTTGAATTCACCTCGTATTCAATCTATATTGATATTTCACACGCAAAAGCCAAACCCTTATCTATTCTGCAAAAGACCTAGTGACAGAGGTTGTAATGTCAAGCCTTCTTACCTCTTTTTTGGTAAACAGATCCCCAGTTTGTGTTTCTGGGTCTTTTCCATTAATATCAACATGAAACAAATTGATAATTCCCTTTTTCATGTTAACAGAGAATCTTGCATCATCCTTGACTGGGTAGACCTCCTTCACAATTCCACCACTGTATTTGAATTTGATTGGCTTTTTTATATGTGTTGACAAATGAGTCAATTCTCCATAAGTGATGTAATCAACTGGACCCGTTGTGAATTTTGGATCAGACAAACGGGCAGTTATGTTGTGTTGGGTGATCTAAAAAGAAATTGCAGGTAAACAGGTTACAACAAAAAAAAACAGGTTACAAGCACTTATTACTCCTACATTATTTGTAAAAACAAATGGGATGAAACAAAACTATTAAGAGAAATATGATTAATACAGCATGATGTTGAAAATGTCTTTGACATGAATTAACAAAAAAAACTTAAAATTGTTAAAACTTTTAAGTAATTAGATGTTTCGTACTTTCAACTGATGCTTTGCGCAAGACAGAACTTTGACTTACATAAAACCAATTCTACATTTAACTCTCTAAGAATTCCTTAACGTAAACATTTCTACCTTATTAACAAATTCTGAAGCGAATTATCGTATCTATAAAGATATTTAATCGATTTTCACTATTTGAACTGACCTTAAGGAAAAACTTTTCATGTGAGACAGAATGAATTTCAACAGTGCACTTGATGAGCAGTTCAATGAACTGTTTCCTCAAAGTTTGGAGTTGTGCTGGTCTGATGTGTGCTTCATAATGATATACATACTTCGCATTCTGTTTGTAACTTCCTGCGAAAATAAGTCGAAATTTACAATTTTTACGGTAAAATGTGCCATTTTTCGGTTGGTAAAATGTGTAAAATTTTCATTTGATAATGATACGAAATAAACAGGCGCAAAAGACGACGCCCTCACCTTTTAGGTTGAACTCGTACGCAGAACCTACAAAAAAGGGAAAAAACAAAAATATGAGTTATTAGAGCACCAAAACTAACGACAATATTGTCATAAATCAACAAATCAAGACTTGAAACATAAATCAATTAATCAAGTATAGAATACCTGCAACGATGAGGCCTAAAAGGCCAAGAAGAAGAGCCTTCATGCTTGCTTCTCAACCAAATGACCCAAATTTGAAAGTTGTCGTGAGTTTGCAGAAGTTCTATATTTATACAATACTTAACACAATTAAAAGTAAAAGAAGTGTTCGTTTTGTTTAAGATTGTAGATTTCATGAATGAACTTTTTAAGAAAGTTATCAATTTCAGTAACAGCATTGCAGTATGTTGATGATCTTGTGACAGGACAATAGTTCAATTGATTTGGCCTTTGCACGTGCAGCTTTGAAATCATCAGTACAATATAAGTTAAATCAACAGTATTGGCAACTAAATATGTCACTGCAGCTAGATTAAAAACTGGAAGTCAATCTCTGCCTCTAATAATTCTAGTTTTCGTAATGTATACACTGTAGAAATATGACGAAATGCATTCAAAACATTTCCAGTTAGGATAAAAAATTTGCAGAGATGACGCAAGGAATTTATGAATTAAACACTTGATATGTCAGTTTATGACAAAACACAATTGAAACTGTGATTCTATTCATTGAAGTTTCAGTTAATACTTTCATACTGGAAAAACTTAACTTGAAATTATCAAACACAGTCTAATGCATCATTCTCTGCATTACAAATTTCTTTCTAATTTATTACAATCAATCAGATCAAACTCTTTACATTGAAAAGTGCATCCCTTTATTGCATTTCAAACAGTATTAGGACTAATGATAGAGGACAATTTAAGAGTGTCGTTTGATTAAAACCATTGGAAAAATTATAAAAATAAAAAAGATAAAGACTATATCAAGAAATGCCGCAAGATATAAACAACTAGAATCGATGACACATGTCGAAGGAAATCATAAATAAAAATATCGATGCGTTCGAAGAAAAGACATTTCTAAGTTAAATAAGCATTTCATTACGTAAAAATTCACACATCAATTGGTTTCGTAACAGCAAGTATTAAAATAAAAACAACTGCTTAAAATTTGATTCGTTTGATCAGAAAATAAGAAATAAAGATGGTTAAAAACAGTGAAAATGATAACTTAATGGCAATAAATATAACCCATGAAAAATTAAATTGAACTGGCACAAATATACATCAAAAATACACTCGAAAATGTCATTACCTAACCATGAAAATCTCTTCAAAATAAAAACTGTTGTTTTACAAAATGATAACATCACTGATACTTGGCACTCAAAGGAGGGGGGGGGGGCAAAAAATAAAAACATTTCGAGTTCTAGTGGGTGAATTGGTATGTTTCCTGTGCAGAGCTGAATTGAATTGCAACAGAATCAGACTCTCAAGAGAAGATATCTTAACAGAACCTCCCTCACACCAATCCTCTAAGCCCTCCCCCGCCCCGCTGTTGAGAAATCAGCTCTGACTAACAGCAGCTACGCAGATTTACTTATTGGAATTTTTACACACAACAGACTGGCAAAGCTACTTTTTTGTTATATTTAAAAACATATTAACACGTAGGGGCATTAAATTGTTAATAGGTTCTAAATGTGTTCCTAATCATTTTCACAATACCCTAATTTTAACTAAAGTCTGTGCACATTTTAGTCCAAAATTCCATTTAGTCTGTGTATGAATTATGATTGACGACAACTCTTGCCTTACCACCAACTGACAATTTAAACTTTCTAGTTCTCCATGCTACACTTCTTCCACACAATCCTTGTAGATATAAGATATGTGTACACGTTTCCCGAAATAGCCAAACTAACAACCTCCTCAGCAATGATGGCAAAGGTCCATTTGGCTAAAACATAAGAGAAAAATGACAATATATTACTACATTCACCCTCTATGTCAAATTACGTGAGTATGTGCATTTAAAAAACACATATATTAAATGCTTTTTTCGAGAAAAATCAATTGGAGACAATCATTGGGAAAGTAGTTGAGATATCTAACCGCACGTTCAGTTTTAGATGTTTTTTAAGTCAATTAGGACAACAGTGCAGGAATCATCTTCTTCTGTTTTTTTAAACGTCAATGGGACATTTTGGATTTCGGGACCACTTCGAACTCATTCTGTTTTCTGATAGTTTTTGGTAAAGAGCCTGGAGCACGGGGGTAATACCTTGAGTGCTACATTCCATTCATTCTAGCATGACTTAACTTATATTGCAGGGTCTTCCCTGTGTCCGAACGTGCCTTAGGGATGTTTTACTTGACAATGACCCAAAATGTATGAACCTAACTATTGTTGGTCAATGAAACATTTTCGTTCATTCCACCTGTCGAATTCTTGAGACACTGTCTTTCAGGTGAAACCCACAAGCAACAAAGAACAAGAAGCGTTGGGGTTGATTTACACAAAGCTCATTAAAATTTGCGATTTAAAGAGCTTACATATTTTCCCATTCAAGGTAACAAGACTTATTGCCTCAAAGTGTTTTGATAATGACGTAATCAAACAAACAAAACCTCGACTTCCGAATAACCAAATATGGACTAATATCGAATGCATTGTGGCTGAGAGAGCTGACCCTTCATCTATCAACCGATTCCTCAATATGACCCTTGTTACAAATCTCTACGTAGGACATTCTTCGAGTATTGTTACATTTATCGCCTGTAGAGACAATAATGAATTTCAGAAATCATCGGACTTCCGTTTCTTACGTTGGATTTAAACGAGAATTTAGAAAACAAAAATAGAATTAGAAATGAAGGGGGGAAACATATAAAATTATCCAAAAGGCCGAGAAACAGAAGCCAAAAAAGTAATGGAGATCTTTGTGAAACATCTCTTAAACAAGTGAACTTGATTGCAAACAGCAGTCATGTTAATATCTTACTTTCCATTAATTTTTCCGACAAATTTTGCTATTAATTTTAAAGATAGCTTTCTTGGAGTTCAGTCCATCTCCCTTTTATACAGTTATTATACTGGGCCGCTTAGTACAATTAAACATTATTCAGTATTCCTAACAATTATATCGTATGGCCAGCAAAAAAAACAAGCAAACAAATAAATCTCCAAATTACTTTTGTAATTAATCAGTTGACGCGGAAAAGTGTTTTGAGCTAGGCTCCGATTCCAATTTATCAAATTTTCAATCATTTCAGCTTAAGAATATATCAAGATAACAATGATGGGGAACTAATATGTTAAAATCCAAAACCTCAAAACGCGCTTGGCTAATTTATTTAATTGGGATGATTATACTAATGATCATTATCATCATAACCATCATTGTATGCGAAATGTATCTCCATCTATCATGGCTTCCCCGATACAGGATATACGCAATCTTAGGATGCATCTGGTTAGCCTCAAGCGCCTAATCATATTTTAAAAAGGTTTGAATAAATTACGATTTTATGTTCCAATCTGTCTTTCTCTTTGATAACGATTGAGATCGTTCTTTGAATACAAAAGCAGATTAAAAGAATTTGAATCAACCAATCCGGCGCAAAAACTAACGAAAAATCAGGGGCCTGGGCACTCAGTTGTCAGATTCATTTATATAATGCTTGATTTCACATAAATAATCAATATCCTTAGATATCGAATTATTCGGGGTTGCTCATAATCAAAAAGTTGAAGAAAAAGAAGGAAAAAACTGGACTCACCCCCTGAACTATTTTGAGTAAAATCTGGTCTGAGATGAACCAAAAGAGGCAATGTTGTACGAACGACCAAAGAATAGAACGATTTGTGAAATGATTGATAGACAATGCCATTAGAATGCCAATCACAAAACATTCTGTAAGGGGCTCTAAACATTGAGGAAATGGTTCCATTGTCAAGCGCAATCGAGTCCATCTGTAAACAAATTTACGAGAAAAAAAAAATTAAAGATTTACATTGAATTGTGTTGAATTAAGCCTACTCTTGATTACGCTGTTGTCAATGCTTATAAAACAATTATTTTTCATTCATTCTTCCTATTTCCTACCTAAAATGCAAATGTCAATGGAACAGCCATTGAGAAGCTACGCTATTCAAGCAGCCTATATACTTTGAGGCCCAGAATAGAATTCTGTGATTGAGGTCCATACACCTGGAATTAAATGAAGTAAGAATACTGCGCATCTCTTGTCATGGCTTGTAACTTAATTTCTATTTCCGTCAAAACAAATAAATCGAGAATTGGTCCTTTAGGCACTCCATTGTGCCTTGTATTGTGTATGAATAAAAAGAAATCAAAAACTACGTTACCTGACCATCCTGTCGCGAAATTTTGAAACAGTTCTTACTTCAGGATTTTGCAAAGCTGGCAAAGTGCTGAGAACTAATTTGTAGCCCCTGAAATGAGAAGAGAGGCAGGATATTTATAATTGATTATGTGTTTTACTATCAGATAATCAAAGAGTCTGGTAACTAGTGACGTAAAAAGGAAATAACTGCGTATTTTGTTATGATTGATTCTGATGTTCCCTCAGTTGCTTCAAGGAAGTACGACCTTCACTGCATTCTAATGTGTGTAACAGAAGACCAAACAAGTGCTGAATTAAATGCAATCTCGTAGAAAATCATCTTAGAATTAGATTTAGTGTCAATTGAAGGTCTGCCACCATTTTGGGAGCAAAACAAAACATTTAAAGTCAAGTAATACAGCCAGGTACAACATCAAGATATCTGTTCCACTTTGTAGCAAGTGGTCTAGCAAAATAGCAAAATTTATAATAATCGCAAATTATTCAAAATAATATTTCTCCTTTTCGAATACCTTTTATGGAATTCTTTCGACATGTAATAATCTTCAGCAATATAATCAGAAAGAGACTGCATACCACCTTAAGGAAACAAAAGACAGAAATCAAGAGAATATCCTGCTAATATTTTAAGACAATGCTTTTGAAACATCAGTGATGATGAGGCCAGCATATATCTCCGATTTTTTGGATTACTGAGCCTGTGCATCAAAGGTTGTGAAGACTATGGACGGAACAAGTAGAAAGTAGTGCTGAAATTTGGCTTTAAGCGATTGGTGATACCTTATAGTTAAAAAGACGTTGCTGCTGCAAACTTTTTAAATGCCTCTTATCAAAGTTACAGTATCCGTTCTCCTTACAGAGTATTGTTTATTTTTCGCCTTCACTATTTCTGTTTTTATTCAGTATTTACTTCTCAAATCCCATAGGTTCTAACAGACTATAATAGACTATAACGTATTATGACGGTGTATTTTACCAGTCTTAAATGAAATGGAAAAGGAATGGTTATTGAACAACAAACCTATTTCTTCGAGCATTGTTTTGTTGATAAGACTTGACATTCCATTAACACATTGCAGTTTCATACAGTTTGTAAACAAATAAACTCTTGCATGTTGCGTTCCAAAGTAAACCTTAAAGCAAAAGCAAAACGGAATAACGTCATTAAAACTTTATTTCGTTTCTCGATGGCTGCTAACATAAACCAAAGAAAAACAGCAGCTACTTATTTAGTATTAATGAAAAAGCAAAGCAATCTTATTGGTTTATTTAACTTTTATTTTACGATACAGGGAATGAGCAATAAAAATAAAATATGGGAGAATTACCTTTTCAAGGGAACCACCAAATCCACCAGCGTTTGTAATAAATGGGAGCTACAAATGGGTGAAAGCATGGTTTAGTAGAAGAACATTTTTATCAAGATGGTTAAATTAATTGTAATGCGAAAAGGTTGCAGATCATAACTGATCATTAAAATTAAAAACGTTTTGTCACCTGATGAACAACTGCTACGTTTTGTGTCATGTGAGAAACCATTTCTGTAAGGTTGTCTGGCAAAACTACGAAATGATCAAAAAGTCTTGTAAGTTAATAAATTTAACCTTTTATAGCTATCTTGTCAGTTGTTAACAATATTTGTAATCCATGCTAGAAACTGTAATGCACATTAAATTGAATATAGATATGTCAATACAAAGGTTAACTGAGAAATAAATGGAATACCAATGTTGTAATATGTATTCCACAATTCTAACTTTAGAATACAGACATAGGCAGTTGCAATCATCGCCTCTAAGCATATCCTTGTGCATAAAAAGATGCACCTGCCATGCCAGACGCATTTTACATCTTTTGGAAAATGTAAATATCTTGGCTGTACAATGTTTTTCAGATGACAGGCTTCATACAGCCTTATTGATGGGTGTAATTAAGTAACCAAAATGTTCTTAATGTGAGGTGGGAAAAAAATAGTATTTAGTAAATTAGTGTTGCAAGAGTATTTAGCCTAGAATTTGGAATAATATAAAAATTTTTGTTGACTGCATTTGAAATGTAAAGCTCAAACTACCCTGTAAGCCACTGTCACTGATCCATATCTTGTCATATTTTGCTACATTGTATCCTTGTATCATGTTATTCACTTTAGGATTGACACCAACATTGACAGCACCTTGAAATAAAGAAACAAAAATAAAGTGTACGACTTCAATTAGTATATTTAGGTCTAGAATGGTATTTTTTGGTACTAAGAAGCATCAACGACAGAAGTTAAGCAAATCAGATGAATAGAATCAAACAGAGAGGTACGATGGAAGATGCTGGGAATTTGCTCAAAATCAAATCAGTTAATAAGCAGGAAGATTTCTTTAATCTGCAGACCATCTTTTACTAATTTAAAAAGTCAAAGAGGTTATTAAAATGATCTTATTGTGAAACAAATCTATGCTGCACATATTTTTGTGCAAAATGCACCCATGACATGGTATAAAAAGCATATTGTAACATAAGAACTTACTTTTAAAAATATGTGCATCAATGTGTGGATAGGATGCAATCAAATTTTCAATTGCAGCTATTGCAGGATCGTGGTCATTTTGAATACAGAACAATATTTCAAACTAAAAGCAAGTAGTGAAAAGTCATTTTAAAAAGCATTAATGCACACACGAAAGAAGTTTATCTCTGACACAAATTAAACAACAATAAAAGTGATTGTAATGATTAGCTTTAAATTAGTTGCTCTTAACAGTAAATACTTATTGACTCTTAAAAGTAAATACTTATTGACTCTTAAATGTAAATACTTATTGACTTGAGTTCAATTGATGATTGATGATGTAAAAAGATGATCATGCAAAATTTTAAAAATAAGTTGCTGTTACTAACTTTCATACCTTAGGGTAGTCTAATTCAAAAAATGATTGGAAATTTTTATATGAATTTGCATCTTCTCCAACAACAGGCTGAAATATGAAGGAAATAAGAAAACAAAAATTAAAATATTTAGCAACTTCTTGGACAGATAATGCAGGTGGAATGTTGCAGTGTTAGCAGATGATTGAAGAATATAAATTATGATTAGGGATCTTGGTTTTTGGTTTGACTGAAGCAGCTGATGTATGAAATACAAAACAAATGCATTTATAATCACCTTTAATATTGTGACACCAGGTGACTCTCCATTAGAAACTCCAAGTGATTTCCATGAATATAGATGTATTTTTCTGAAAATAAATATGATGCATATTGCGATAAATTTTTGGATTATTGAATCTCCATCATTATAGGGGCATTTTATATGAGTCCTTTAAGGGCGAAGGGCAAACTCATGGCTTTTTCCAGGAATAAAATTACCAAACCTGTCTGCCTATCCAAACCCTGATTAGGAATAATAACCATTCCTAGGGACATCCAAATTATTGTCAAACGGCTGTACATGCAGTGGCCAATTGCATTTGATCAGAACAGCCCTCAACACTGAGGTTGCTGATTAACCTATGTAGATGTAGATGGACATTTTATATTGGAAATCTGCATCTTTAGAGGGTCATTATTTTTTAATGCAAAAATCACAAAAATTTTCAAATTAGCGACAGCATCAGTGGCAGATAAGGACATGCCAAATTACGTCAATAATTATGACACCAGCCCAGCTGCTTTCCCCGTCGTTTGCAAATAAGGACAAAAGAAGCTATAACCAAAAGTATTTATTTGTTTGTGGTTTTGTGACAGGTGTTTTCTGGGCGTTTTGAGGCCGTATCTATTTGTTGAATTATCATTCGGGTAACACGTTCAATCAACGCCAACTTTTTCATTGAAAAATTAAGTGACATGGGTGGGCCTATCTCCATTACGGACAAAAAAGCCGCGAAATTTGGAAACAGAATCAATTTGCTGTTGCCATGCACTTGCTTTGTTCTATGCTGTTATCCTTCAAGGCCGTTTTATGGAATGATCGCATGACTACACACTATACTTGCATAATCTCAATGAAATTCAAGAAAGCGTGTACAAGAAACCTAAACATAAAAATTCCACTCACCCGTAAACAATTGCAACTAAATGTACGAAGATCATAAAAAACCAACCAGCGATGCATAAAAAGGCAATGACATCTAATACATTTACATCATAATACATCTCTAAATATCTTTAAACTTCCAACTTATTTTCAATGTTTACCATCGAATGTTTCTCCGTGATCACATGTTACCACCAGTTCTGTTGCGCTTGGTGAACACAAAGATACAATGCCTCCTCTTCAATCAGCCTCTTTTTCAAAAGTTGTTGCGGCTGTCTCCGAGAACTTGATTCTCGAGTGGGTATTGAAAATGAGGTGCTTACGCCCTCTAAAAGATTTACTTGCTAGACCTGGGATGCATAGATGGGAAGAGTAGCGGAAAAATATGATGGCAATGCACTTGAATTGCAAAGTTAGGAAAACATTACGGTCACACGGTCGCTGGCCGGAGGAAGGGCCACAAAAAACAATAGAAACTTTTATGCCACACCCGAGTCATGCCTATTTTCTCTTGTTTTGTGAGAAAGGCTTCCACTATGTTTTTGACCGGAGGAAGGTCAACAATTTTTCTGGACTCTGTTAAATTGTTGCCTCTCTTGATATCAGGATATCATGTTTGCCATTACAATAAACTCGAATGAAACGATCACTTTCATGTCACTGTTATTTAGCCATCATTTTGAAGCATTTTCCCTGAGGCACTAACTCAAAACTAAATAGGTTCATGTGTTGCTGGCAATAGGTCAGGTAGGGAAGGTAAAGAAACAGGAAAGGATACATTGATAATAAAGATAGATACAACAATTTATTCCAATGTAGCTAACTTGTTGAAAAATGGCATGCTGAATTGGTACATATCTTTCAGTTCAGCAAACTGTAATGATTTTATTAAATATATTAGCAACTTCCCTTCCATTTACCGACACTGCTTTAAGTTCATATTCATTTTTAAGGTACTTTTATCCCGAATTGTCACTCAGGAATCGGGAAATATCAGGAAAATAGAAGACAGTCCAGTGTCAGAGTGAGGCTGCAATCGGGAATAAGGCTTTGTTCCCATGGATTGTCCTTCTATTGTATTTCAGGGTAGGGGCTGTTGATTCATATAATTGTCGTGGTTTGATCCTTCAATCCATTTTGTTCAGCTTATTTGTTGTCTGTTTCGCTTGTTAAAGCATCAGCGCTTAAGACATAAAGCCACATTTGAAACAAACCTCGGAGATGGCACAAAGCGGATAATGCAGGGTGTTGGACTGCAAAACAACAGATCGGAAAGATTTAAGTACAAATAGGATCATAGGAGAAGAAGAGGATTTCGAGTCCTGATTTAAGGAGACGCGTATTTTTATAATATCCTAATCACAGACATTGATAATAACCTTCGAAGTTGAACTCTCGTTTAACTCAAGTTTGAGTAATATGCAGGGCCTAATTGTTGATCCCATTTAAAAGGGATGCAATGCCAGGGGTTGCCTAGGCCTTAGAGCTCAAACGCTAGTGGTTTTGCAAGTGGCAATGTGAACAAGTGCACAATCAACCATTAGAAAAGGGTATACTAGTTTGTTTCTTCATTTCTTTCGCATATTGCTCATTCGCCTTCCTCCTTGCCTCCCTGGAGGGCCGTGGACTCTATCTGCTTGCATTTCCTTTTGGGTGGCCCAGGCAAAAGAACAGACTTTGCAGGACGACTGTTATTCTGGTGAGGATGGGTAAGGTTGCAATTAACAATATCAAAAAAGTCCTTAACAGATGCTCAAAGTACTTGATTGCTATTTTACCTTTTGCTACCATACTCAAGTGGCTCTCAGTGTATCTGTCATTGAAATACATTAGTCAAACATTTTTGTAAAACTTCAGAATCCAACCAATGACTTTACTTGAAATTAGGCAGGTGATGCAACAACTTGGATTTTGTTGGTTCAGATGGTTGAAAAGGGCGCATGCAATGTTAACCATTCCTCTGTTTTGTAAAACGTAGTTTTAGTCTACAAAGAGTAGTATTCAGATTCTCTCTCCTCAAATTGTCTCAATCAATGTAACTATCAAAAAGGCAACCGCTTACCTCAGGACCTCTGTTACAAGACCAGAAACTGCGGAGGAGACGCAATAATCTGAATGCATTGAATGTGACACAATTAAGGGCTGACCATGGCTTTTTGCAATAGCAGAAGATATAACACAGCAAAGTTGTTATACCTCAAAGTGTTTTTCGTTGAAAGAGATTAAATTCTTTGGTGTAGATTATTAGAAAATCATTGCAAGCCACCTACCAAGTTATGATGACAAAACCACATCTGAAGGGTAGCCAAGGCACGGGATTTACTCAAAGCAAAACTTAAATGCGAGTTTGAGTGGGTTTCAGCCAAATTCTAAAAATAGGAAAACTCCGTTTTGCGAACAACCAATTGAGCGTAGTGCAAATATCCAACGATAAAGCATATCCAAAGATAAAGTTGCATCCATGAAGTGAAACATGTTGCCTTGAAAATTTGGTTAAGGGACTAAAAATTGAATGAAACCCCATCCCTAGTTAATTCTGATAAATTCCCGGCGTGGCTTGCGTTGGAGTTGATTTCAAAACCAGCATTAAGAATCGTTTTATTGACGAATTCAAGAACGACATAGGTTACATACTTATGGTTTAAGGTTTCAAACAACACAAAAGGCGTGGCTAAATATTTGGAATGAACGAATTATTTTAAATCTTGAATGAAAGGCATACTTACCACAGCGAAATCATCCCTTTGAGCTATGCAATATCAAGTTACTTAACTTCTATTTCTAGTACAACTCTCTTTTGTTCAAAGCATTATAATAATGAAAAAAGGAACGTAAGATTTAGCCATAGGTTTGCTATCTTTTAGGTTATGAGAAACCCTTTCTCGATTTATTAACGAGGATAACTTGTTAATAATCGAAGGTTGTTCAAGGTCAGACAGATGAGAAAAATACGAGACCAGAGGCGCAGCCACAGACTAAACGGCCTGAGGGGAGGGGGACGGGGGGATTTCTCTTCTTAAGAAATGGTAATCTGTCTTATTGAAGCTTAAAACGTCGCAAAATAGTCAGGTCTTATTCATACTTTGCTCATATTTTGAGCAACATTTTGATTCGAAGCGACTTTTATGCGACTTTTAGTCTTATAGAACTGGGGCAATGGGACATGTGGTGATTATAACTATTAAACAGAAAACAAGACCGTGCTGTTTAGCCGGGTTTAGCAAACATTCTTTGATTAAATTCTTACGACCATTTTAGATAATTTGAGCATTTGTTTTGATGTGAACTGAGTGAAAAATGCGGTCAAGGGCATTAACCTTGCCCTGGGGTCTGTGACGTCATCCACACGATCTGAATAGGCGCACTATCTAATGAAAATCTCTCTTTGTTGTTTAATGAGTACGCCTGAGGTAGGAAATGCCCTCTGATATCAATTGATATTATGTTCTAGTAAATCTTTGACGAACATCTGACCTCCGACGTTTATGTCCATTCTTTCGGGCCACCAACCATTAACCACCTTTGATTGCACTACCCACTTGTGACAGGGGTTCAGACTTATTATGAATAGCAAATGACGTATGGAAGGAAAGACGCGGTTCCATTTAAATTTCAACGAGTCATACAAGTATTGACCGAGGAAATGTCCATTTCTATAGCATGAAATATTTCTAATGATAGTTGTTTAGTAATCTAATAAATAATTACAGAGTAAATGTCAAATTTATACCTAACATGTAGCGGATTTGAATTTAACTACAGCCTTTTTAAGATTATAAATAGAGCATTGGTCTAAAATTAATCATAATTTTATTTTAAGAATGGGTTAAAAACAGCAGCAACAGGCATCAGTTCTTTACTAAATGAGAAATGAATTGAATATCCTGGTCGGGAACAATAAGATCGGGGTAACAAGACCGGGAAAATCAAATTGGGACCGATTTAAATCTCAGACTAACCTTAACCTCAGAACATTCTCAAACAAAAAAAAACGAATTGCGAAGAAGAATTTAAGTTAGCAGGGGAACGGCTAGAGTTGATTTGTGCAAGGAAATTCATAAAAGACGGTGAAAAAATGGATATTAACGAAAAATGGGCGATAAATATCTGATAGAATAAGTCTAATATAATTCAATATTGAAAGTAGACGGGATTGTTTGTAAAGACTGATGAGCTGTCATCCGTCAAAATCAGATTTTACGGTTTGGTTAGTCAAGATGATTAGGCCAAATTGAACAGGGGCGGGGCTTCTCTTACGAGAAAATTGGACCAGAAGCATAGAACAAGGGATGTGCGAAGACGCACTTTTCTCTACTCTTTATGCTAGCGGGAAGATGTGTGATGCTTGCTAAAGAGGGTTTCACTACTCTTAAACCTTCCAAATACCCCGTAAGTTTCCCTTGGTTTCGATAGCATTACAGTAACAACCACATTCAATCTGCGTATGGTTATCACATTACAGTCATTTTGAGGCTGTAGCAAAATTGGGGAAAAGGGGCATGTGACAAAACATGGGACATGTGACAAAACATGGGACATGTGACAAAACATGGGACATATGACAAAACATTGCCACTGTCGAAGATTCAAAGATCGTATCCATCAAACGCTATTTTTTTAAGATTTGAGGGAATGGGAACCCCATTAATTTTATTTTTAACTGAACTGAATGAACACAACCAACAATCATGGCAGTATTGAGCGAATTTTGAGAACTAAAATTGAGCTTTACTATTAACGTGATTCTGCTCCGTTGTACTAAACTCAAACAGCCTCTTGGTGATAACGAGGCAAGAAAGGTGATCTACACTGAGGATGTGATTCGTCAAATTTGAGTACCCTTCACATAATGTGAACATTTCTAACCCAGAAGCTAACTATCTAAATACCTTGAAATGTTCAATATGCGCGCTGTAAAAACCTTGAAAATCTACCCGAACGAACGTTTACATTTTTTAGTTATTTAATTCGTTGAATGTCGCTTCATATGCAATGATAGATGGTCTGAACGCGAAAATGTACGACTACATCGGACACATTTGAACGGTCGAAGTCCAGTATGTTTTCTATAATGCCGTGTAAGTTCATCTGATCTTGCAAACTTCCACGCACATCCTTTCCACGTACACGCGTATGGCTTTTCGCCCGTGTGTGTTCTTTGGTGTGCTTTCAAGTGCGAACTTTTCGTGTATGATTTCTTACAACCGGGATGTGAGCATTGATGTGTTCGTGGGACTGGTGCACTTCGCTTAATTATGTTCGTGTCAATGTCCTTTTTTGAAGGGATTTGTGAGTCTAGGCCAATATCAAGTGAGAAATCAATATTCTCTACGCCATTACGAATTTTTGCATCCATAGAAACATTATGAGAATTGACCATAGTTTGTTGGGACATGTTTTGTATTGTTTCACTAGGAATGGGAGATACTTTGAATTTGCTAGTCATTTCACTTGGCCCTAATTCAATGTTAGATGACAATAATACTTGGGGGATGACTGCTGATGGATTTACAATGATATTCCGGCCATCCGTTATGCAACAGTTTTCGTTGATTGTAAAACCAGTTGTAGAATAACACGCCTCGCCGCATGGTGTTTTCGGGACTAAGTGATAACTTTGGCTAGGCCCATTTGGGTTTGCAACAGTCAGTATGTATTGTGGTTGCATCGCAGCAAACTGTGCCACCGCAGAGGTTGATGATATATACACTGGTCCGTTGGTGTCCGGTTGAATAGACGGAACGAATATTTGACCGCTAGACTCATTAACAATATAGCTTTCAACGGCTCTTTTTTGAAAACCGTCGGGAATCTGTGGTGGGTAATTCTGTTGCACATATGCCACAGCAATAGGATGTAGATTTTGTGGAGAGCCAGCTGCGCTGATGCAGTGATCATCATCTTCATGCGGGGTATGTCCTGCGCTCACCACTTCACATATCTCAACGGGTTCCTGCTTGACTTTCACAATTTTCTCAGGATTCTCACCCTTTTGCTGGTTTGAAGTGCTTGCCAAGAACTCAACAATGTCTACCGTGAAATTATCGTCTGCGCTGTCTGAAGTGGAACCATCACTTGAAGATGTTTCAAACTCACTCCAGAGCTGAAAATAAAATAGAACTAAATCAACACAACAATTAATGATTAATTTTGAATTTCAAGGTTCAAATCCTTTCTATATAATTACATAGTTACGTACTGGAGGGGGTGCCAAAGACAAATTTTGTCATCGAATCAGGCGGGACACGCCCCCCTGTCTGCCATTCTGTTACCAATACATTCATCATCAATTAATTTTGAAACTTTCTTAAACTAAGCTGTCGTTTTAATACAAAACCAAAATACCCTGTATCTTATTTTACGCTTTAAGTGCTAAAATCTGTGAGTTAATTCTGGTTTTATCCTAAATGGATCTTCCGTCCCCTGAATCAAACCCAGTGCTTTGTTTTGTAAAACTGACTTTCCTTTTGGTGTTAGCACCTCTCATTGTCTAATCTCGAATTTCCAATTTAAGTCGATTTTAGGTGAAATAGAGCTCTTTACGTTTTTGAAACAACATGATGCATTGGACATACAGCTAGGCCTCTTTGCATCCCTAAAACGCTTACACTATATGTCTGGAAAATTAAGACCCATAGAGTCAAGACGGGTTTTAAAAAAGTGTCTCTAGCCCCCTCTATCGTTACTTTCAACCTCTAGTTGGGGAAAAGTAAACAAATACTTTGGTTAAATATTTATTTTTTAAAGAAAGCTAGGTACAATCTTCAGCCCCGTCCTCCCAACGTTCTATATCAATTCCTTAGAATATGCACAGGAACGAGGATACTTCCAAAGCAGTCAATTCGAGACAGAAAGTTCTACTTTTAACTTAACCAGATATTGTTATTTCCTTGTTGTCAACAAATGATCTTCGATCATGTCAAAATACCATGAATACTGTTGATAAACTCCATATCTTTAAATAACGTATGTTCTTTTGTTGCTCAGTTGATATTTTCTCACGGAATTTTTCAATCACTCGCTAACTTATGTCAATGAACTGTCAAAGTGATGCGTTTTCCGTTACAAAAAAGTGAGAAAATGCGTAAATATAGACAACTTAAAAAGCAATTCACTTGTGAGAATATTTACATTTATGCCTAAGTTAATAAAACATCGAACGTTGATGGGGGTGGGGGCTAATTATAGAGCTAAGATGCGTACAAGCATTGGTTCTTATAAAAAAAGGATTGCCTTGCCCCTTTCCCTATGCTCAACAATTTTCAATTTTGGCCCAAGGTTAGGAAAAACAAACCCACTAACAGTAGATTTTTAAACGTCTAATTAATTATTAGGTCTTTTTTCATGTGCATAAACGAATAAAAGCCTGAATAAGCAACGTTGATTAAAACCAAAATTCATTTCAATATCATTTTAACCTAGAGTGAAAAAATCTCATAGACTCGTGAATGTAAATGGTTGTTCAACATTGTTTTTAAAGAAGACAAAAGAGGTTATGGTTATAAACAGTGATCAAATGTTATCTATACACGCAATAAATTGCGGTAAAAATTTGCGTATCACCCCTAAGCTGTTGCACGCAATATATGCAGAATTAAAACACGGGTTGAAACAAAGGTATACGGGGGTAGGAGCAAGAAAAGGGAATGCGTTTGGAAGGGGCGCAGAGTTATTGGGGGCCAGTTGCAAATTGGGTCATGTGGAGAATATCCCCTGGTTGCCGTCGTAAAGAGCAACAAAATGGGGGCAATGCAAGAGTAGTAGGCATTTCCCATTTGGTAAAAATGAGGTGCCCAGGAACTTAAGCATCCTAGAGTCCATAACAGCCCTTCACAGGTCCTAATCTCTTTCTCATTTCGGCCGAGAAACCTTTCACTTGTAATGACATAAATTCCATTATAAGCAACTCATCAATCTTTTTCACGGATAAGAAGCGTCCAAGATCCATTGAAGGCCATCACAAAACCATTTGTTTTACAATGAAAGAAATTAATAAGGTTTTTACTAACAATGAACAGACATGCTAACAAAACTTGTTATGTTTTTGGTTTACAATGCTCAAAGATGTAACGAGATGTGGCCGACAAAAGGATATCTCCTGGCTTCTGTAGAATGACTAATTGTCGTGAATTTAAGTTCAATGAAAAACCCCCGTCAATTTTATGCAACCGAGTAATGTTAAGAGTTTCCTTCCCTTGGCTACCGGGCTTTACGACAATCTTTTTAAACAGCACATTTCAATCTGAAACACGATTTAGTCTCTTGATTTAGAAAGCACAGCTGCCTGTCAAGACCCCCGGGGCAGGCCCAAAAGAAAAGCAAATGGTCAGGCTTCTAAATACGACTCCAGTCCAAGGACGCTTGCCCCCCTTGCCCCATTGTTGCCCCATTTTTACGGGAGTCTTAAAGGGTTGAATGCTATTGCATTGCCTGTCTCAAGAGACATAACTTCAGTTTTAGTAGCCACAGACACTGGGCAAAACCCACGAAAATTTGAAACTAAAGAGAACTCGTAAATAAGCGAGACATTTTTGACATGATTAGGGGCTCAGACATTCAATCTTCCCGCCAAATCCAACCCTTATGAAAAAGAATACTTGAAAATGGTGACACGGTTCAATTTAAAACAACTGTTATTCACAATTGCTTTTCACTGCGTGTTCAGGGTTTGCCTGTTTTTGCAACGACTGTTCATTTCGTTAGCATCTTTCAGAGGGGCGGTGCATTTGAGTGCAAATAAACCAACATGGTTGGTCTAATATTTGCAATTAAAATGAATTTGTACCTGTTATGCACAAATAAAATGACGAAAATGAGCAAAGTTTTGATAAATGGAAATATAAAACCATTAGCAGAGATGGAAAACAATGAGAAGAATGATCGTTTTGGGCAACATAGAAATATGAGAATAATCAAATGTAAATGTTTTTCTTTTTAAGGCATAATCTCTGATCTTTGCTTAATTAACAAACTTTGTAAATGAAAGAAAAATAACTGTTAATTGTGCGGAAAAGTAGGGTGGAAAACTGCCATAAAAAGTTCAAAAAGATCGGTATGAGAAATCAGAATGAAATTCGGTAGAAAACAAATACTCAAGTCTTTCTCTTTATAAAACTTTAAAAACTTTGCTTTATTACTTCCTGCCATCCTAGACACATTATATTTATGAAACAATAAAATGCATAAATGAGGATTTCTATACAATTAATTCAATAAACTAAAGAGAATCGTTAAATCTTACTGCGTCTCCTGTTCTATGTTACAACTAACTTAGTCACCTAAAACCTTCTTCCTATCGGAAATTATATCATCCTACGTATAACGAAAAACACAATCGTAAGCATTAAGAAATAAGTGAAAATTTCTGAGTCTTTTAGCATTGATTTATCTCACTTATAAACAAGAATAATCTACAAGAGTGCAAAAGGGGGAGTTGACACTCACCGTCTGGAAATCATAATTCCAATCAGAGATATCGGCTAAATTCTTCTCGCGGTTCTCCGTTTTAAAAACATTGACAGTCGATAGTAAAGGATCAGCAATAGACATCATGATACGCAGAACTGCCAACTGCGACTTGGGGAAAACTTTTCAGCAAAAATCAGCGCAAGTTCTCCCTCGTATGATCCACAGATGGTAAACGTAGTACGGACACGCTTTGGCGATCAGATTGCAATGGGCAAAGCGATTAAATTTCTCCAAAGATTTGTGTTTACGGACGAACAACAGGATATATCAAGCATAACCAACAGACACCGGACAATAGTAGAAATGGAATAGTCGATGTAATAATCTATGAGATTCACACCTAACCAATAAAATCAAATGACTTCATAATCTTTCACTATAATTCAATATATGGCAGGCATGCCGCTCTAAACTGCAGAAATTGTTTACATGCAATGGTAAAAAGGACGATATTCCCCCTGGAAATCACCGGGGGGTTACTGATGGCAAATGTGATATACACAGAGAGGAATGGGGTAAGGGATTAAGAATTCAACAGGAAATAACCAGTTTTAAACAAGGAGTAAATCATATCATGAATAAATTATAAACAATACGAGAAAGCATTGTATATCTACGGAACATACAGATCGTTTACGGTGGATCGAAAGTAAGTTCTGAACCCAAAACAAAGATTTTGTTCGGTTGGTTGACTTTTCAAGCTATCTACAAAGCAGTAAAGAACGTTTCTAAAAAGAACCTTTTTTTCTTGCATCGAAAGTAGCTTCAATGGATCCTCAGGAGGGCCTCCGACGAGACCAAAAAAATGGGGGGCGAGGCCCTGTAAGCTAGCTCAGAAACATCCATGTTGAGTGAAAACTTGTCATGAGAGCCTCAGTTTGGTGACCAGTATAGAAAGTGGTATATATGATAGTTGCATAAGAGGGCAATGGTGTCAGGGGGCAATTGTATAGGGGGCAATGGCAGAAAGTGGCAATGGTATAGGGGGTAACGGTATAGGAAGGCAATGGCATAAGGAGACGATTATTTAGGGGCAAAACTTGCATCTTCATCGGTATAACTGGTAAGCCTACCAACAATTAAGATGAAGTTTAGAAAAATGGAGCAATATAAAGTAAACTTGATTAGTTTTAATTAAGAAGCCATTCTCATAAACAAGAACTCGTATCAAACTGGTGCAACATCGGTATTAATCTTGTATTAATAATGAATGATGCATAAACGATGCTATTAGTTACCAAATACGTAAATTGATTTAAATGCAGTCGTAAAAAGTGCCATATTGTTTATTTTCTATAATCAATTACTCGTGGATCAAATATTGCTCATGCAAGCATAACCACCATCGATATTCCCAATCTATGACGTGTGAGACGTATCACAATGAATTCAGGGACCGCGCAGCGGGTTTAAAGTGCAGGGGCTGATCGAGCCGCAGTGGTAGTATGGGGGAACCCTCGGAAAATGTACTTAGACCACACCCCTTAGATGGTCGGAAAATGCCCCTTTCAAAAAAGACTGCTTCTTTACGTCCTTATTTATCTACAACAGTTCGGTACAGACAATATTTGAAAGTGCCATATTTGTAATAGCTTTTAGGACTATCTTTGAAAAAGTGGACGGGCTATAGCCCCCGCTAGCCCAATAACTGCACGGTGCCTGAATGAATTTACCTTTATACCATGCCTTCTGGGGTCAACCTTACATAAAACATCATTGTCATATGGATCCGAAAGCCCCCTGTTTCACTAATTTGTTGGGAGCTAAGAATCTTTCCCGCATGATCATTCTTACTCGGAGGTCAATCATCAAATTTGTGTGGGGAAGTTAATCCTAAGATCTGGACAGAGTTTTTTTAAAAAACAGAACCTTTAAATGAAGTTACTATCCTCGGCAATAATCAATCAAATGGAGCATCCCTTCATAAGAAGTCTTCTCATAAGCAGTCTTGGTTTTCAAATCGATTGTTGGCTTTCTAAAAACATGTTTGATAAGTTAATTCGCCTTATTCTTCTTTTCAAACAAATCCATACTCCAGTTCAATAAACTTTTGAAATTTAATTTTGTAGAGACAATTAGTTTTAATCATGGTTTGATCGAGAAAGATTGAGCACCTCTCTCTAATCCTGAATTGTTTTCAAAGAATTACCTTTATGCATTCCGATATGAAAAGACTCTCCTGGGGAACGGTTTTTCATTGTTATCTTAACAAGTAAATGAATAAATAAATGCCCTTAACCCTGTCCAAACCCATTTCTATGGATTCCCAAATGAGATACTGTTAATAATATCACAAGATCTTTGAAAATTGATAAATCCAGTCAGAATTTTCCAGGAATCTCACGCTGGTAGGCCTTTACGAATTTCAAACAAATATTTGTAAAAAACAGCGCATGCAAATAAGTAAACACACAAACCATACTGATGTTAATTGCATTTTATTTGTTGAACTGTGCAAGGCACTTTTAAAAAATAAAAGATTGAAAGCAGGCTTTTATGGCAGGTATCCTGAGATTCGGAATTAACAGGAGAGTCTGAAACGAACAGGAATCGGGGAGGGAAATTAACGACTGTGTTATCTACAAAATTTCATACCTGGAATGCAATAAGACGTTATGTACCCTGTATACTCTCAATGGCCTGCCCTTATGTCCCCTTATAATTCGTCTCTAGCCCATCCCTTATCCTCAAGGGGGCACTTGAATATTATATATAGAGGGGGTCCATCCACGATTTTAAAAATTTTCCTAAAAGTACCAAATAAAATTTCACAGGCCTAGAAGTAGCAAGCTTGATATTTGTATCGAAACTCAAAGATTTCAAAAATACTAAATCTTACATCTGAGCATGTAAGGAATTAGTTTTGATAGCAATCTAGACTGCTTTAGACTGGTTTTCCGTTCTTCGTTCTGTGCAAATTGATGAACCCTCTGTGTTAGCAGTTGTAACCTAAGAGTGGAATAAGTCATACTTCAAATTCTTTTTCAAATGTCTGTGTGTAATACTCCAAAGAAATTGTCATTATCTTGAGAAGGTTTGAGGTTTCAAGTCTGAAATTAATCAACATGTATTTTGTAACTTTACTATTTCAAATGATCATTTTTTCTGATGTTGAAAGAAATCCTAGATGTCTTTGATCTGTTTGTGTTTGTTGAACCCAAAAGTATCAAAACCCATTAATTTGTAAATCAGCTACCCATAACTAGCAAAAGGACATGATTTTAAATTTGATACCCAAAATGATCGGATCACAAAGTATTTTCTTATCCATAATTATCGGATGGATCCCTCGTACATAAAAAGTTTAAATACGCCCTGGGCCCTTATCCTTCTATCTTGCTCGATGCAAATTAATTTCCTTAGCTTATTACTATTGCTAGGTGCGGTTACTTTGTTGGTAGGCTGGTGAAATCATTAACAAATGCATAAATAAGATACGGACCGTCTTAATAAGTGCACAATTGTTACTTTTTATAACATCTGTTCGTTATAGACAATTCAAAAAGGGACCCATTACTTCAAGAACTGGTGGCAAGATATCCCAGAGCCACGAAAGCAATGCCTTCGTAAGTAGGCCATTCTTTCGCAGTTTCCATTCACACAGGATGACGTCAAAGTCCTGCTTAGGGGAAGGGGAAGGGGTGCTTTTAGTTACCCCGGGCAACTACAGTGCATGACAAGAAGCGTTGTTATGGTTGTTGTTATCGTGATTGCAACATCAATTCAACTCAATACACTTATTGGGTAAAGTATTGAAATGAAAAAATGGCGGCCAAAGAGGAACACCTTGATGATGTACCAAGTTGCAATCACTACTTGAGAAGATGCTGCTTCGTGGTAAGACGTTTCTATCGCCCGAAAAGAAACTTTAGATGATGCTTCAGATATTTTCTTGATCGATTAAACTGCAAAGTGTCTTAATTTTCTTATCTTCTAAGGTTTATAATTTTTTCTAATTTGCTGTATGTTGTTTTTTCTAATTTAGACGCCATGTTGTCAAATGAAATACGTGTGTCGTTTTTGCCATGATAATAAAGAGAATCATACATTGGATCGTTACAGCATTAATGAAATAATTTGCATGCAATGCAGATTAAAACAAAAGGTAATAAGCCAATTTATTTTTCATCTTATTTAGGTTCCAAAATTTTTTAACCTTAACCTTAAGCAAAAGTTAAAAATTCGCAATTACAGCTGTTTAATCGTTTTTTAATGGGTCTAAAAATCAATGAAAAATATCTTGCTAGCAACCTATAAATGCTTAAAAAATGTTATTTAAATCCAGTTAACGACTAGTCTGCAGAGTAGTACAGAACTTGACAAGATCTCGCACTTGCCCAGAATGCAAAGTTTGGCAGTGGTAATGGTGCACCCAAGATGTTTCTTAAAGGCCAAAAAAGTGCATCTGGGTGCCGCTCAGATTATGAAGTTTTTATGCTTGTGCTGTGGTACCCATTGTTTTTGCGCACCCGCACCTGTTACAGTTAGGACTGATAGCGCACTCCTGATCTTGTCAAGGTCGGCCATACTCTGCAAACTGGGCACATGCAAGGAAAACTTAGGGGAATGGAGGGCATGCACAACTGATTCTCTTGGGTGCACCACACAGGTTTCCTCATGCTTTCCTCATGTTCACAAAGGTGTACTTCTACCTGCTGCAATTTGTCTTGTGCATGCAGCTGCGACACTCTGAAGAATGGGTCAATGATACATACTCATCTTCATGAGGATCATCAGGCTTAGTGGACAGGTCTTGAACATCTGCTAGACACATATCTTCTTTAATTGTTGCAAGAGGATCTTAATCAGTATCCTTGGCAGTTAACAGTGGGGCTTAACAGGGGGGGGGGGACAATTCAAGCATTGTGTTCAAAGCAGAGGGGCTTAATAGAAAGGGGGGCTTATTCAAAATTTTTGCTTCAGAAAGAAAGGCTTAATAGATAGGGGTCTTAATAGTAGTAGTTCTATGGTGGTATAAAAGATATGATTGAACTATTATCAAACTATTATGTTGAAGGTGTCAGATAGATGTGTCAATTGCCAAATCAAATTTGGTCATTATTCATGCTTGGTTTGCAGAATGTTTGATGACAAAGATAAGAAGCAATTTCATTGTGAATTTTGTAGGATTTGCAGGTTTGCAAATTTTGTTGTTTCATAGAAAATCTTCATCGTTTTAAAACTCTGCCTCATTTTATATCTTATTTGTAGCAATAATATAGCAATTATTGCAAATCATTTTATGTTATATAATTTGAGTTCTAATTGATTTTCTGTTTTATATTAGAGTTGGTGGAAAAGATAACTTTTTTCATTGCATGAAATGCAACATGTGTTTGGCAATGAACATTAGAGATTCTCATAAGGTTTGTGTGAATTGTTATGTTTTGTTGAAACTGTTATGAAGCATCATTTTTATATCAGTATATTGTTTATATTTGTCTCCTTGTAAACTAAGCTTTGCTACCTAAGAGAATGTGTTTTGCATGGGAATAGCACTTATGCACATTTCTATCTATTTAAAACAGCTTCATATTAAGGAATTTAAGATGCAAAAAATCCTGTTCATATGCAATAGTTTTGTCTTTACTGGGATTTTCATTGTCTGTTTTTCTCTCATTAAGTGCATAGAAAACATTTCAAGATCTGATTGCCCAGTCTGTTTAGAGGTAAGTTGATCAGAAGTTTTTCATGTAGATTTAAAAACAGATTACCGTAAAAGCTCTGTTTACGATGATTGTCAAACCTGTAAACATAATTGAACATCTTCATGTTCTTTCTTCCCAATGCAGTCGAACACCATACTGAACTCACTGATTGTTATCCTTAGTTGTTTCTTTACTGTCTTACACATGAAAATACAACACATGTCACCAGCTTTATGCTTCAAAATAAGGAAAAAACTTTGCCATATTTTAAACATTTTATTGTTAATTTTTTTGCAGGATATGCACACATCAACAACATCATTGCATGTGCCAACATGTGGTCACATGCTCCATCAGTAAGTTGTTCATTTCGTTAAAAATATCCCATCATTATCATCTTAATAAAAAACTGGATTTCAGTTGCTGTTAGTATTTCAGTTCAATCAAGAGCCAGTGTCATGAGTCAGGTGCAGTTCCCTGCATATTCATACACTTTTATATTCTCTATCGATCAATTTCCATTGATTTAAAAGATCATCCCTATTTATTAAGTTATATGTAAATGACAAACTTCAAAAAATTATTATGTTTATCAGTACTGATGAACTAAAAACTGCTGAACACAATTGAAACATGATTGTAAGGTTTCAAGTCTTACGGGCAACACAAGTTATCCCTGCTGCCACCCCTCATGAAACATTTTAAATGATTTTAACACTGTTAGTTTATGCAATTTGTTTAATGTGAATTTTTTGTCAATTTAAGGAAGTGTTACTATGGAATGAGAAAATCAGGGTGAGCATTCCTCTAATAGATTTCATTCTTTTACTTTTTCTGCTTGTTGGTGTCTCTTATTTCTCATGTGTTGAAATTGGAAATGGATGTTTTCATCTGCACTTTTCAACCTTTTTTCGGCATTGTATAAAAGCCTGCTTATATTTTTGAATAACCTTTGGCTCACTCGAACTTTTTTAAATTGCTGTGTATCGGAATAGTGCAACAAATCCACCTTCTTTTAAGCTTATGAATGTGCATGTGAAACGTTTGATAAAATCTGAATCTACGGCCACCAATTTCGGCGTCTGGCAATAAAGTTTATAATTGTTGTTAAAAATCTATTCTCTTTTCTTGTACAAAGACATGCATATTAGCATGACATCGGACAATAGTTATAATTATCAACAGATTAAAGTGGCTACAAATATTATATCCCAATCCATCAGTGGTTTTCAACTGCAAAGCCTTTCATTTTATCTGCCTTTAGTCGCCTTCTATCCACAAATTTCTTTTCCATACTTTGTTAAACCACAATACTTCAACTTGGGCCGCTTATGGTTTGATTTATAGGCGTGGCACTCCTGACCAGTCATTATTAGGATGGTCCCAAAACTTCCCTTCAATGCGCTTAGTTCTTATCCGAATCGGTCGCTATATTCGTGCCTTTGCCCCCTCCGATCTCGCTCGCTAATTTTCCGTTTGGATTGCGTTTAATGCAATAAGCATACGATATTAACTTGACTTTCCCCCACCCCTATTTTCTTCATTGTAAATCAATGCGCACCGATGAAATATAGCGTTAATGTAGAAAATACGTTTGATAACCCTAGTTGGAATGCTTGAAACAAAAGAGGCTCGAGTTCATAGTATTCATGTACCCTCCATTCCGTCAGGTTTCGGTTCTACAGATCGTTTGCTGCATTAGAATGATTGTAGTTATAAAGATTTAATTTTGAGGATAGCAAACGGCTTTAAACTAATTTCAAATACGTCTGTGAATTTACTTCCATTGACCTCAAATCTGGTTTGTCCGTAATCCTACCTATATATGGCGTTAAGACTCGTCTCGTCAAACGAATCACACAAAATCTCATTGAGAACGACCTCCCTAAGTCCTATGACATTTAAGGTCACGGTTGCTTTATATTAATATTCTTTTTCATCTTCTCAAACCTGATATCTTTCGGGGCACCATCGATGCATGAGGACATCGTTTCCAAAGTACCCATAATCTATTAATTTTAGATTGCCTTAAAGCTCAACCCGGCCTAAATACCCACTCGTGGCAGCTTCTAGGAACAGACGTGTTGTACTCTCTTCTTCGGTTTGTAGTTTGTCTATCATGAGAAAATAGGAGATGTCCATTTGGGTGGAAAACCGGTGGCTTGTTACCAGGTAGTTCTACGCTAAGAAGATCATTTTACTAATGCAGATGTCATGAGGTGGAGCCCTTCTAATCATTTATAATGGCTGAAATTTTCCGCTCTACCTTGTTACATCATCACATTGTGTCTTACCAAAATATGATAAAGAAGACTTGCAGTTCATCTTTTCTATGGAAAACTTTGCTTTGCAAAAATCAGTTTAGCCTTACAATGAAGAATTTTTCGTTTAAGGAGTTAGATATTCTTAGACCTTGTTCCAGAATATCCATCTTCACAACTTGTTTTTACTTATTTTTTATCATTTTGGTTTGTTTTATTATTTACTTTGAATTATACTAAGTTTATTTGACTATTTACAGCATGGTCACGTGTCCTGTTTGTTGCACAAGTTATGATGATGTGGCAAGCATATGGAAAAAACTTGATGAAATAGTTAGCAAAACCAAATTGAATGAAAATTATCGAAATATTAAATTGAAGGTAATCATGATCACTAATTATTTATTAACCTTTTGTTATTTCTCAATGTTTCAAGACAAAAGATTAATGCTATCATATTTCTAAAAAGTTGTTATTCCTTCTTTCAGATACTTTGTAGAGATTGCCATCAGGTGAGATTTTTGATGTTCTGCAAAATCCTCAACATCAAATCTTCAATTGATATATGCAGCTCGTTCGTATCTTTAGTACATAAACCAATACATATATAGATAAATAAATGACAAAAAAATATGTAGACGAAAAAATCAGTAAGTAAATAGATAATTAAACAAATGATAAATGGATAAATGAATAAATATGAAAAATTATGTGGATCATTTATCCAATAATCGAATGAATGAATAAATATATATCGATTGATTCATCCGTTTATACATTCATTTTTTCATTTGTTTCTTATTAAAATATTCGTACAATCACTTTTTCAGTTATGTCATCAA
The DNA here is from genome assembly GCA_964019065.1 of Catostylus mosaicus. Classification (NCBI taxonomy): domain Eukaryota; kingdom Metazoa; phylum Cnidaria; class Scyphozoa; order Rhizostomeae; family Catostylidae; genus Catostylus; species Catostylus mosaicus. The sequence continues at coordinate 8,991,429 of OZ025192.1, read as the reverse complement.
TCGTATTTAAATCCTGTTCTTATGCTCTTATTAATTCAATTCAATGCAGGAATCTGAAGCCCAATATCACATGGTAGGCATCAAATGTGCCCAATGCGGATCCTATAACACGTGCCAAAGTTAGTAAAAACTTTTGCTTTCTTAAATTCAGTTAAGTGTCATAATTAGTAATTTATTAATGGCACTAATTAAAAAAAAAAGCGACAACAAAATCAAGCATTCAGATGTGTGAACCTTAACAACTACTGTTCAGCCTTGCTAAGTATCTTGGGATAGGGACTCTTTGGATGAAGCAAAGATGATGAATCAGTGATGTAATTATGCTTATAATATCACAAAGTTAATGAATATTGACAGAAAAATGTATTTAATTGCCCAATTTTTAGAAGAAAAGCATTTTAAGTTTGTCAATAAACATTTTTATTTTAAAACAACCTGGCTCGTAGTAAATCAATCGATGCAACTTCATAGATCATTATTGTGCATATCCTCGCTTGGTGTCTGATGATAGTAGTCCTGATCATAATATCACATTCTTCTTATTGCATGAAATTCTGCTTCTTTCACATAAATTGCTTCTTCTTGTCGGTTTAAAACGCTAATATGCCATGCTAAGATGCATGAATCACAACCCATAAGGTAATGCCCCGCTACTGAATTACAGATAGTACAGCAAATGCAATAAAAGGACATAGAGGTTTCGTTTTTCGTCTTTCATTCAGCAAAAAGGCAATATCAAGTAAAAAATGCAAGTTTAAAAATGGAAATCGTCTTTCTTACAAGGCTATCACATCATGTGTTGAAAAGTCTGCAAACAAAAAAATCTTATTGGTGTTTGTTAACCACACGATGCAAAATGTAATACAAAGAAAACGAATTTTGAAAGTTTAAAAGCTGAAACGAAAAAAAGGCTTGTTGAAAGGACCATTAAACAATTATATTAAAAAGGTTTTTCATTTTCGTTTTTCAAACTTTGTACTGGATGCTGTCTAGCAAGGATGCTATACACTAACCAATCAATCCATTAGTCAAGCAATCAATCCATTAATCAATCAATCAATCAGTTAATCAAATCAACCAATCAGCCTGTAAATGGATCAGACAGTCGATCAATTCAGTCAATAGCAGTATCTCAATCAATCTATCGATAAATCAATCAACCAATCATTCAATCGCTCAGTGAATTACCCAATAGAAAAAGCAAATCGCCGATCTAATCAAGTTTGCCATATAGATTAATCGCTCATATATTTAGACAATGAGCTTGGACAAATGAATAATTCAATCAACGTATCCATAAGTTCATCTTTACCTATATGCAATAAGGACTTCTTCCTGATGTTTTGACGTCATATCTGCCACGTGCCCTTCTGCTGACGTCATATCCCATATGAACACAGGAACGCCTAACACATCTTAATCGCCATCTTGAGAATCGTTTGCGAGTACATTTGCAGGCCCTGAATCGACACGTGGGAAGAATTGTCTTCATGTATAAAAGTATTGCACGGGCATGACTGCATTTTGGTGGATTCTTTTCTACAATTAACAAATAATGAATGAGTGTGGTTGTAGTAGATTCCTGTGAAACTAGGCAAGACCACATCAGACTTTATCAAGGTATCAAAGCAGATACGTCTAGGTCCCACGCAGGACATTTTCATAGCAGACGGAACTTTTCTACATCATATGCGCGCAAAAGCCTGCCAAGAATTCTTCAAAGTAAACGGTTCTGTGCCGGAATACAGTTTTATAGGAAGTTTTCATTTACATTTTCGCTTCATGACTAGGACAGCCATTGTGAAAAATACTTTCCAATAAGCATCATTTCCCAGCCCTCGTTTAGGCACTCGATCTTTGAGGTAACCTTTATCACTCTCCAACTTTCATAGCTTGTTTATCAAGAGAAAATAAATGCACAACAATACTTACTGCAACCCGGTTGTTTTCCTCCGCCATTCACATAAAAATCAACATCACCTGCTCGTCCTTTTACGCCAAGAAAATACAAGAAACTTGTGTGGATGACATCAACAAATCTGGCATCAGTTGAATCCAATCTTGTTGCTCTTGGTCGGCGTGCAAATACCGGACCAGCTGGATCAAGACCTACGAAAAGAAAGCTTCCACTTTAATCTCAGTCCACATATTAGCTTTTGATGCCAATAGCCCTCTCGATTTTTGCTATTAGGCTTTCTTCAAGAAATGGAAAACAATTTCTTTTGGCAAACATAAAAGAAAAGGAATGAATGTTGCCATTGCCATAATTCCGCTAGGAATGAATATTCTTTTAAAAAAAAATTAACTGCAACAGTTATCATTTCACATTAAATTAAGCCTTATTTCCTGTTCATTAGATTCAAGTCGAATTCCCAAGCAGATAAATTCACCTCCTCTTCCAACGCAGTGAATTTTGAGATTCAGCCTCTTTGTGATAAAGATTTAAATCGAGGTTGCTACGTAATACCAACCTGTTATTCTTGCAATGAGATGACCCTTTTCACGAAGCCTCCTTCCCGCGAAGCCAGCAACATGTCCTCCCAGACTGAATCCAATCAGATGAACATTGTTGTAACTCAAACGACACCGAGAATGCAGGCGTTGAATAAGATGAGCAATCTGTGCACCCACAAGACGAGTGTTTGCTGCCGATGTGAAGTAGCCACGAGTTGCACCTCCTCCCCAGTAGACCCCAATTATGTTGAAGTTTCCTCTCCTAAGGAAAAGATCTCTGTACCAGCGAATCCATTTCTCTCTGGAGTAATGCCCTGATTAACAAAAATTATGCAAGTTATTAGTTATACCATGTGATTCACATTGTACGAGGAAAAATTCAAAAAGCAACTTACTCATGCTTGGAAATTTTGCCTCAGTATTTGCTTTATAACTACTAACTGAACCCCCCCCCCCTCCCTTAAGCCTGGCTGCAGCCCCTCAGCTTTTTTGTTTTTGTTATAATATGCTTTGCTTTACATCTTTGAATATTTCTCTATAAACAGTTCCATCATGATCGCTCTATCCCTCTCTCTTTGACAGACTCTCTTTGGAGACCCAATAAAACGATGCAGTCCATTCGTCTAATTAATCAATCCTCTACAAAATAAAACACCATACCTTTCCATCCATGAATGATGACAATTGTTTTTCTGTTTCTGAATGTACGTGGACAAAGTCTAAACGGGTTGATGCGTATATTCTTTCTTTGTCTTGTAGAGAGATAGAATTTTGTCTTGACTTTGCTTGGCGATTCGGGCAGCAAATTCCAAATCATATTGAAAGGATATGATTTGCTGAAGCATCCATATGGGTGGTAACAGACTCTCCCTACGATGAGAAATTAACATTAATTTTAAACAAATCTGAATGTTATCATAGATATATCTATACAAGTTATATTTTACTGGTCAGGACCTTTTTTAAAGGGATTAAGACTTGGGGGGGGGTATCTATTGTTTTCTTAGTTAAAAGGGACACAATAGGTCTATTGGTTTAAATGGAGAATCAACAGGGCTAAGGAAAAGGGCTAGGGGACAACTGCCCACACAAATAGTATGTTGTGATTTGTTCTCTTTTCCTTGTTTGCCAATAAACTAAGAACCTTGGTATTGAGACAAGGATGCGATTTCGTTGAATTATTTCACTGGCTTTGGAACAATAAATTCGTTGGTTGTAAAGAAGTAAGGCTAGGAATTGCACATTTTGATAAATTTAAGGGATTGGTGACAGCGTTGTAACAAATAAATTCTAAACAACAACAAGTAAACATGCAATTTTGTTGACATCATTATACTATTTGAACTCCACAAAGTGCAACAGCCCCCTTCCCTCCCCTTTCTCTCTGGATTCGAACTTTAAAGCTAGTATAAAATAAACAACCACAAAGGAGTTCTTTAAGAATAATAGATCATTTGTAATTGTTAAAACATCTCACTTCTGAAGAATTTTTTCACTTTTTTAACAATCTTCTTTCCAACTTTGCCAATTTTTCTAACCACTCTTCCAACCTTTTTAACTGCCCTTCTAAACCATGGTTTGGCATCTGACCTGAAAATATCATTTTAAAAAGTGATTAATCAATGATCAAGTGATAGATCAACTGTTGATCGTTTCAATTGGTTCATCGATAGAAAACTACTGGTTTGAGTAATGCATTAAAAGATTGATTAAGTCAATCACTGAATCATTAAATCAAGCTTATCACTGAATCAATTAATCAGTAAATCAAGTCAATCATTCAATCATTCATCTGTGAACCGAATCAGTTGTTTGATCAGTTGGCTCGGCGAAACCAAATCTCTCAATCGATTAATGATTACAATCATTAATCAGTGGATGGTAAAATCTAAAAAGGTTATGATCCTCGAGGAGCACTACGTCACTCTCACCTTATTTTCACCTCATTCTCTGCTTCTATTTCTGTTGTGTCAAACTCATCATCTGTGACGTCATGTTCAAAATCTTCAGCCATTTCTGGATCGTCTTCCATAACAAAGGACATTGCGTCATTTTGATTATTATTTGCGGCATCTCTATATCCTGGAAAGGCATAATTACGAAGCGAAAGATTATTCCAAGTTTAGAATGGTGCTCATGCTAAGGGAGCTAGATGATCATGCTAGAGGAGCAAGTAAGCAACATAAACGGAAATCAGTGTTTTGTACCTTGGTAAATCATCAATTTTCAATTTAAAGTAGCCATAACTTTTATGTGGCCACAAAAATCATCATGGGGCATTACCCCCAAACACCCACATTATCTGTTTGATAACAAAGGCTTCTATTTGGCTAATAAAAGGGGCGAATAGTTGTTAAACATGTACAGACTTCCGGTTGTTTCATACAAAAAGACTTCCGCTTCCCTAACTTCCGGGACTTCACAGAAACTGTCTCATCTCAGGCCCCTTATATTTAAGACATAGCAGATCCGTTTTAAAAGGACACATCTTAAAAGTCTAATCCTTAGAGTTACAGCCCCCGTTTCAGCGTTTTTCAGGTATTGTGAATATATATTTTATGTATAATCGCTATCATCGCTATTTTCTTTCAAAAGACGATAAAATTGTGTACACCAAACGCGGGCACCATTTCATGTTTTGTGTTTGGAAAACGATGACACATTTGCTTTACAAAAAACACTTTCTACTATTGCGCTCCTTTCTCTACCGTTAAGATAATCATTTTGTCGAAAAGAATGTCCTTTTAACAGCAGGTTTTACGCTGCACGCCTTGATACTGAAAAGAGTGAGTTGTCACTTCTTAAACCAGTCGCGTAAAGTGGTGCCCCTACATTTGAGAGCATGGAGTTTAGTCTCAGCGAATCAAGTGAATAAGCTTGTAAGTTAGTGAATAAAAAGGACATACCATGAGCAGCAAGGGTCAAGCCAAGCAGTATCATGCAGATAAATGACTTCATTTTGGTTGTAAACAAAACCTGTGCAAAAAACAACAGTCTAGACTCGGGATATTCGTTATTTTCGTGTTGATTTAATGTGAGTTATTCTGTGCAAATAATATTATATCAATTTAATGGCTCAATATCAACGTTTTTATCATGATGTTGAAAATAAAATGTTGGAAAGGAAGCTTTTATTTAATGTTTGACGAGTTTCTTAAAAAATATATTCAATGTTTCCAGACGATCATAATAATGATATCATCATATAGAAGAAAACCGCAGCCTTAATGACTAAAAATCATTTAGAACATTACGATTTAAAGAAAAACTGATGTGAAATCATACCACCGTCTTTGCTCTCCTTTCTTTGGTTCTGTTTATCAAACCGTTGTTGTTTCACCTCTTTTAAACTCCTTTCGCATTACCGTCAGACAATCCTTTTCTTGTTTGTGTTTGGATGATTAAATTTGAATTAAGTCCAAACCATGGGAGGAAAATGTTTTGTTTAAGAAGAAGGGATAAATTGATCATTTGAGGCTGCTTTAAAGGATGGGAAGAAGTATTGTTGTCTTTGGATGGCTAAAGTGTCGATATTTCTATTCAATTGAATTGAAAAGTTTTTCCTCTCTTCAATACAATGTCAAAATATGGAGTTCTTTTGTGCCGGGTGGTAATTTGTATTTACTTCCATCGAAACTATCGTGAAATTAATGCATTCAATCATCATAATTACAAGCCCAAGTACAAATAATTATTGAATAATTGCTATTAACTAATAAATAATAGCCTCATAAGGCTGGTGATAAAAGCTTTTTATCAAGGTAATTTTGGTTTCATCTAACACGCCCAAACATATCTGTACTTTAATTATTGTTGTTGTTGTTGACAGGAATTGATCGTGATCGAGATTCTTAATCCTGATGTTTTTCATTTGCTTTCTTATTTGTTTTGTTTAAAATGCTATTCCTATCTGCATGTTTGCAGCGTTACAAAATATCCGTGGATCTTAGTCATCATGGCAGGGCCCTTTTATGAAGATGACGTCCTCATATGGTTTGCAAATTTATCAGCATAAGGAATGCCATCAAGAAAAATCAGATAAAAACAATCAACTGTAGAACAAACCGTTTTCATTGAATCATGATTTATTTAAAATTCAAGAAAAACTTTGATAAAATTATAAGGAAAAAATGTAAAATATGGATTGAAATCACGAATAATATAGAGAAGCATTATTGTCACAGCTTGCTATGCGGTTGTGCAAGTTGGATTCTGGCTCTGAAAAGGAAAATCGTGTTCTTGATATTTTAAACAAAGAATTAATTACTGATTGCTAACAATTTCAAATGTTCATAATACCAAATGAGTTTGAAGAAGTCCTTATTGCAAGGCAAATGCGCGTGACATCATTGCCGAAGTGACATCACTTTCAAAGTGACATCATTGTCAAAGTGTCATCATTGTCAAAGTGACATCATTGTCAAAGTGACATCATTTTCAAAAAGTAACAATCTTTGTCAAAATGTGATATCATTGTCAAAGTGACATCATTGTCAAATTGTCTTCATTGCATTCACCCTACTAGCAGAGAGTATGTATTGACCCCCCCCCCCTGCTTTTTCTTTAGATCTGCATAACCCCGATTCCTCCAAAGACGTATTGTCTGAAATGAAATCAAAACTTACAGCACTTGATGAAGCGGCCACTTGTTTTCAAATAGTAAGTCCCACGTGCTCTTTTATCGACGTCATAACCGAGATTCATGCATTTATTAGAGTGGCAAGCACCCAATCGAAACAAGAACCAGTTGATGCATTTGTAAGATTTGTAATGACATGATGGTATTATAGTCTTCATAAAGAGCACCACTGCTGCTGCATGGCTGCATGTACCTTGTGGGTCATTGCCTGTGGGGAGGAGCACATGAAAAGACTTGAATATTGGTTTCAAAAACGAGAGCAAAACTTGCTACAACAACGACAACGATAGGAAAGAAGAATGCATTGAAATTCAATTTATACGAACAGCAAAGGCTGCAATTAAGAGGTACCCTTAAATGCCTTGGATGAAGGACCATGCATTAGCATTTGACAGACCAGTATAGCTAATCGATCTATTTTGCAATTGTAGCTGTGAAGAAGCATGAGGGCGTGATGGAAAAGCACGTGATTAATCTGCTGAAATCAAGGGATTGGTAATGACGTTCCATCACCCGATTGCTGCGGAGCACCATGCTGTCTGTGGGTGACGATTCCTCAAGTTTACAAAATGTTAAATTGTGCCAAATAAATTGTAAATCGTCCCAAAAACATTCTCAATCGTCCCACACGTAGACCAAGTGAAACGGCCTTTTTAACTTTCTTGCAAAATTAAAAAAATGACAATTCTCACCACAGCCTGGTTGAACACCACCTCCATTGACATAAAAATCAACATGGCCGCAACGCTTTTTAATTCCTTTTATCCTAAGATAACTTGTATGAATAATGTCAACAAATTTAGCATCGGTTGAATCCAATCTTCCTGCTCTTGTTGTCCTTGAAAACAGTGGTCCAGCTGGATCGAGGCCTGGTACAAGAGATTCAATTAATCATTTAAACAATTGGTCTAGATGCATCTTGGCACAAAATTCAAAAATGAATCAAGGCCTGGTACAATTCGAAAACATGCATTAATTTTTGTGCCAAGATCTTCAGTACGGTTTTGCTTGTTAGAGAATGTTTCAGTCCCTTTCATTAACTATATTTACAATGAAACCGAGTTCATGAAAGTCAAAGCGAGGTCACTAGATAACACAATGAACACAAACCTGTTATCCTTGCGATTTGATGACCATTTTGACGCATCCTCATTCCTGCAAAACCTGCAATTTGCGCTCCGAGGCTGAAGCCAATCAAATGAACTTTGCTATACATCAAACCATGATGACTATGTAGGCCATTGACAAGATGAGCAATCTGTGCCCCAACAAGGCGAGTATTTCCAACGGCTTGCATGTATGGAGCCAAAGCACCTTTACCCCAATAAACCAAAATCACATTGAAATCTCCACGCTCCAGTAAATGCATTTTGTACCATTTTGGCCAAACAACAGTCTTGTAACTGCCTGAAAGAAATTGTCGAAGTAAGCATCGAAGTAAGTTGGTTTTAAAAGTGCCACAATAATTTTATTAAGTGATTGCAATATTTTTTCATCATAAATTAACATCAGCTTCAATGAAATTATGGCTTAACGGTTCTTTCAAAAACATACTATTTGATAAATTGTGCTGTAGAAAGGTAGGAAGCTTGCAAAAAATGCCCTACTCTCACTGCAACATTCGCTGTTAAGGTAACGGAGTAGCCAGCAACTTACCATACCATCCATGAATAATGAAGATAGTTTTCTTTTTTTTCAGTTTTAATCCACGGAGTCTAAGTGGGTTGATTTTTTGGCAGCGTGGCTTTTTCCTTGTACACAGTAAGAAAGTTGTTCCCATTTGACTTGGTGGTTTTGGTAGCCTGCTCCAGAGTTTGTTGAAAGGAGATGCCGTGCTAAAGCATCCATATGGTTGATAGCAAACCCTTTTGACTTAAAAAAGGGGAAGACATTTTTAAGATTATTCATAAAAGATAAGAGGAAGCCATGCCATCCACAACGAGAAATGCTTTAAAGACAAAAATGCAGAAACTAGAAACGGAATGTACGCACACCATTTCTTAAGTACTTTCATCTCGAATATTTGAGAGACCAAACCCTTCCAAATAAAACTCTGAATTTCTGCTTCAATGAAAATTGCACATTACATCAATGAAATGCCATCTTTTTCATCTGAAGACAATCTAAATCGAACAAAATAATATATTTACCTCCACCCTGCAATTTGTTTTTCATTTTTTTCATAACGTGCACCAATTTTAATCGTTCTGGAAACCTATCAATCAATCAATCAATCATTAAATCAATCATTATATCAATCAATCACTCAATCAATCAATCAATTAATCAATCATTAAATCAATCAATCACTCAATCAATTAATCAATCATTAAATCAATTAATCAATCACTCAATCAATTAATCAATCATTAAATCAATTAAACAATCACTCAATCAATCAATTAATCAATCAAATCTTCTTCTATTTTGCGTCACTCACTACATTGGTTTATTCATCCGATCATTCACTCATTCATTCATCTATTTATTTATTTGCACATTTATTTATTAATTTATCATTTTCTTTAAACATTCATCAACTCACATTTGGTGTTTTTCTTCTGCTATTCCCATCCCTTCATCATCAAATACATCATCGACGTGATATTCGTTTTCATCATCTCTTTCTATGATCCTATTTACTTCTGCATTTTCAAGTAATGCATTATCTGAAAAAAATGATTCTAAAATTATTGGAGAAGCTGGCCTAAAAATAGCAATTGGATTATTACTTCTGGGATAAATGTAGAGAAGCTAATAGTTTCTTCGTAAATATATTCTTTTCTCTGCAGTACAGAATTAATTAACCAACAATCTGCGACGTGGGGTGAAGGGCTCACAGAGGTCTGAGCACTAGCGTGTTAAACTACCTTGTTTAATGGGGATTTCGCTACACCCTGATTGGCTAGGTTTAACGATAAAGAAAGAACGCATCCATGAAATTCTATAGTTGGGTGGTACCCATTCAAATGCCACGTCGGTTTGTAAATGGATAAATAAGTAGATTTTGAATAGAAAATGATGATTATTAATAAAATGATCATACTTAAGGGCGTTAATTTGCTTGATCTTTGGTTATAACGACTTTTAGAGTGGCTTAACACCAGGTGTTTTAGCAATCAGTTCAGCTATGACCAAGGACGTAAATTGACGGATATTTTTTTAGAGGGGGGGGGGGTGAAAGGGCTTCAGATTTCCGACTAACAAAGTTCAATTATATCTTTACATGCAGAATGCAACTGTTTTCCTGTGGACTAATACTTTTCTTATGCTTCTCAGTGTGCTACAAATTACACACTCATTTCAATCACAACTTTAGTTTTTCCAAAGGATTCTAAGTTTCCCGATTAACCTAGCTTTTGCCAAAAGGCTTCGAATTTTCCGATTGCCCTCAGATTTTTCGAGTGGATACAGGACTGGGGGGCGTCACACCCCTTACATAATGCCAACATTACAATGCAATACATTGCAATACAATACATTACAATGCAACACTATAATATAGAATACTTTCAGAATGCTTTCTGTGTAATTTAGAGTGGAGTGCGATGCAATAAATCACAGAGCAATATGAAAATGGCAAGATACAGACAACGCAATCCTACACTATGCATTACATTGCAATATCCTTGGACAGTGGTTTAATACAATTTTGATGCATATAAACAAGCATGGATAAGTAGACGGCAAATTCTTCGCCGGTGCCCCCTCCCCTGATTTCCTTGAAAACCCGCTGTTGTAGACGTTTAACTGCTCTGACCTAAATATCATGATTACTGTTGAAAATTTACACGATGTAAAAACAATTCAATGCAACACTGTAACAACACCATGATAACAACACCATGACAAAGTATGTAAAACATTACAAAATGTATTCTGTCACTAACCTGCAACGCATATACTGAAACAGAAAAGAAACAGAGCTACCATCAAGTTTACGAATTTCATGTCTGCCGTATCTCTGTGGAGTAATGACATAATAATCATTGGTTAAATCATAACAAAAGAGGTTTTCGGATTGATTAGAAAGGTCTCGCACCAATAGATTACAATGATTTGTATCCTTTTAAGCACGATCAGTATGCTGCATTGTGATAGTTTTAGACCCCGTGCACACGAGAGCGGATCCGTTTGGGTCCGTTCCCAAACTGGTACGGATAAGCCTCCCGTGCACACGAGAACACTTCTATCCGATCTAGTTTGGATCTGGTAACCGTACCAGACTGGTACGGATAAAAAAGCGTGCTTGTTTGGGTCCGATCCACTTAGTTCTCGTGTGAACACTTGGATCGGGCCGAAACTGGTACAGATGGAAAACGAGGCTCTATTTCAATAAACTCGAGGCTTAACTTCATTACTATTTTCTCAATTTTTGTGCCACATTACAAAATCAGACCACAATAATGGATCCACAAAGGAGAGCAATTATTTTTGGTTTGATGAATGCCCTTATTGAAGTCTTTGGGCGACCTGGGAAATTCTTTGGAATTGTCTTCATTTGGATAGCTTAATTTTTTTGTTTTAATCTCATATTTTGAGCAAACCTTCTCCCAGTCCTGTGCAGTTTAGTTTATATTTCAATCCATTATAATTTACATAGAGCGTTGTGCATTTTAAATACCTTTCTTTTTTTCAAGCTGCAACTCCGATCCGCCGATGCTTCCCTAGTACCTCGATTCTTGCATTTGTTGTTTTTGTCATTGAAACAAGGGATTTATTTGCAAATAAGAACCGCATTAGAAATCACAAAGAAATCATCTTCAAACCTCCAACACAATTATGACAACGACGTAAACGGGCGGAAAAACTATTCAGTAATAATCAATGAATCTTTATTGGACTACTTTGTTTTTCATTTCTTCCTGAGATTCACTTAATCCTATTTGCAATTCTCTTCTACTTAAATCACGATATAATTCCTTGGCGTATCTGATGCTGATATAAGTTCAATTTATTGGAATGATCAAAAAGCTTCTTCAAGAGATAAAACCACCGTTTAGCTTTTTTTTTGAAGAAAATGAATTTTTAGCCTCTATGATATAGTAGGAATCGCCCTATTATTTATATTTTGTGCCTTTCAACCGCGAATGACGTTTTCATTAGGAATCTAGCATTATGATTGCTGATTTTTGGGGAAAATAGGGTACATGGTATAATAAGGACCAAAAACATAAAATGATAATAATAATAATAATAATAGTAATAATACTGTTAATAATAGTTGTAATAAAGATATTTTCAGACGAAGGCCACAGACACTCGAGAGTGCTCCTGATAAAAGATTTTCAGGTCAAACTTTGAAAATGTTAGGGATGTTACCTCTCCCCCCTCCAGTCCCTTATATTTTATAGAATCGTGATTTCCAGGCAGTTGACATTATGCTTCACTAATTTTTTTTGGTTATCAAAATTCAGTTGGATAAACTTTAAAGTATTTGTTTGTTTATTAGTTTTTTGAGATCATCTTGGCAATCAACAATCAATGTTTTTGTCATCATCTGTTTTCACGAGTGTAAAATCGTTGTTTTTTGAGTTCAACCAAACATTAGTGCAAATGTAGAATCTAGAAGAACGAAGAAACAAATATTATTAAACGAAAAAATGTTAAAAGCAATAATACATTACCATAAATGCCCAAGCATTTAACAAATGATTAACAAGCTTCTTTCCTTTGAGAATTTTTCTAAGAGAATATTATTCTCTCAGAAAGTTACAGCATAATAACTTGAGTAGCATTAAAACGCTGTAACAAATTATGATTTTTACTCACAGATCTTTGCTGCCAAATTTTTGTACCATAATTTCTCTTAGATTCCATTTTTGAAAAGGATCAATATGGGAAACTTTTATTCGAACCGGGTCACCGATATTTCCGATTCCTGCCACAAATGATTGTTTTCGTCCCATGTACATGGTCCTCCTACAAGAATTGCAAAATTTAATGAAGCAAAGTTTGTTAAACGTCGTAACTGAATCGTATTTGATACTGAATCTTTTTTAATTCAATACACCCATAGACTTGTTCATTTGCTTGAGCTCAAGTTTTATGAATGCAGAAGATACCCAGCAGTGAAATGTACTTTATAAATTGTAGCATGCAGAATTTAATAACGCATTTAAAAATAATGCATCAAAGGACATTTGCACAATAAATGCTTTAAATGGAAATAGTTTTCTTCAAAGGGATGTTCTCAGGTAAAACGGCAGAGATATCGGAATGAAGAAAGTGGAGATCACCCCTTATGACATGGAGGCACGTTTAAAAAAATGATATTTCACTTTGATACAGCATGTCTTTACCTGTTGAATGTGATTTTGCTTGATGTTGCTTTATTTCCAATGATTTGTATGGAAATGAATCCACCAATTAAATCACCAAACAGCGCAGTTCCTGTCTTAAATGTCACTTTGTAATGATCAACTGAAAATGAATACAAGAAATGGTCTGATAAGAGGTTAATTTAATGTAATGTGATGTAATGCAACGAAATTTGATGTAATGCAATGTAATGTGATGTAATACGATGTAACGTAATGTGATGTAATGTGATGTAATGACATGTAATGAGATGTAATGTAATGCAATATAATGTAATGTAACGTAATGTGATGTAAAGTGATTTAATGTGATGTAATGAGATGTAATGTAATGCAATATAAGGTATGCAACGTAATGCGATGTAATGTGATGTAGTGAGATGTAATGTAATGCAATATAATGTCATGTAACGTAATGTGATTTAATGTGATGTAATGAGATGTAATGTAATGCAATATAATGTAATGTATTTTGATGTAATTAAATGTGAAGTAATGCAATGTAATGGGATTTAATGTGATGTAAGGTGATGTAATGTGATTCGATATACTTCAACGATACTTGATATAACGCACTACGACTTGATGTAGCAAAACTATAGTTTGTATAAGGCAATATAAAACATCTGCAATCAATTTCAATATGCGCATATCATGTAAACACTTTTGAATAGCCTCATAGATTTATTTTACTAAGGCAAACCTAAGTAAGGTGAGTCTCCAGCTGTTTTCAGGTAGAATTTGCCAGTTGCAAGTCCCTTCTGCTGAATTGAATCATATCCAAATGGAGGACACCCACTTGGGGGGCAAGAGGTGCAAGCTCCTTCTAAAAATTCTTCATATGTTGCACATGGATAACCTCTATATTCATCTCCTTTAGTTATAGACTCTGTGAACAACTCATATGATCTTTGATGGCTGCAACTTAACATCTTTTGCAAACCTATGATGAAGTAAATATTAGTTTATATTGATAAGTATTGAAATGAACCATATAGCCAATCAATCAATCATTAGATCGGTTGAGGAGACCTTTTGCTACGTTATACGGATAATGCTCAAAAATTGATATTTGTTAATATTTTTCAAAACTTTTGTTTTACAACATTAAAGTACGTTAGAATCAAAGTTTTAGTCAAGTTTTTTTTCGAAAAAGATGAATTTTTCCCAAAATTTTTTGGAAGGAAAACAAGATATGTTGCAAAAGGGCACCATGCAGTGTAAACTAACTTATACTATAACTATCGAAAAATGCGCTTTTGTGAGGAAAAAACCCTCAAAATACACTTTATTCATGATAATTCCAACGTTTTCCAACAAGCTTTTTGTGTGATAGTCCATGGTTTTTTCGAAAAAATAGAATTTTGAAGTTTTGGTTACTTCATACTATTTTCTAAAGTCTTTCCAGCTCCGAATCGCTTTTCGCCAAAAAACAATTTTGCTCACTACTTTTTCCAGAAGCAAATATTTATAGGATCCTGATACATTTTTTGAAAGCTTAGAAGAAGAGGAACTCAAAAATGTGGTTTTGAGCGTTCTTCCTAATTGTTGGGGGCCGTGGGGGTCAAATAACTGGCATTTGCGAAAAAACAAATGAAGTAACAATAGGGCACTTCACAGTCTGCGCGTTTCTATATGAAAAACTCAAAAGATTTTAGAAAATTGACTTAGATATTCTTAATTCCCCCTACTTAATTAGTACGGCTTGAAAGTTCTATCGACTTTGGGTAAACAGTTATTAAATTCGAGAACGGAATGTCATGTCATGTTTTAAGGTAGCAAAAGGGCACCAAACATAATATGTGATAAAACGCAAAAATAATATTTTTCTTTTTTTTCTATGCCACTTTTATATGTGTTATTCAAATTTGGCAGCATTAAAATGTTTTGGGGGTATACACTGCCCCCATGTTTTCAATCGATTTTGACGGACAGTAGCAAAAGGGCACCGGGGGAAGTGAATTCCCTACGATGCGCTGTTCTTGACATTCGAGCCTTTGTATTAAAAGTGTGCTTTTTGGTTGGTCTGCCGCGACTTAAGCCTTGCTTGCCTTAATATGTGAAATATTCATCATTAATATATATTATACAAAATAGCATGAAAATTGATATATTGTCCAAAACTTTGTTCGAATTCATTTGGTCTTCTCCGTTTTTAGAGCCTAGATTTTTGACAATATCGAATAACCTTGAAGGTTTGCTCCAGTATTTCGTAACGTTTATAACCACAACTTGTAGTTATACAAGAATTAAAAATTAGAAACGCTGAATCAAGGAAGTGTTGAACATCGAAGTGCTTTATCTCCTATCATTTAACTTGATGGCTGATAAAACTTTTTTGTTAATAGCAATCTACTTTCCAACGTACTTTTTTGTATATTAGCCGACACTTTTAATTTTTACCCATAGCTATTGTAGCAGGTAGAAACCCCAAATGTCTTTTGATGATTTTAGCCCCGGAAATAGCAAAATGATTTACCATTGAACCAAATTAACCGGTAAGAGTCAAAATCATTGCCAGGTAAGAATTAAAAGTCAAGAAGGATCTTTTATACAATGAGCTAGAAAGTTAGCAGATTTTCAATATTTTATTGAAAAATTTCAACAAGACAAATCAGGCTGGCACTTATAAAAGTCAAAACGTTTCAAAACTACGAATATTAATAGAAGTCAGTATCCTGCTAATTACATCCTAAGCTACCGTCAGATATCAGAATCTAAAAATGATCAACATTCACATGCACCGGTTCCACTCGTTCTTTTTGGATACAACCTTCCGTTCTAAAATTTAGAATATGGGTTCTACCAATATCTAAATGATCATATCTGCCATTCGATGATTTAGAACTTGGGTAGAACCGGATGTTCTAAATTACCCTATTGCTTTTCAATAAAAGAATCCTTCGTTGGAAACGTGTTCAGTCCCATGGGGTTCGTTTGTCCGGGAAACTTGCCGCTGTTCTGAAACCAACAAGAAAGCATTTATGTGCTTTGCTACTTTTCACCAGTTACTTTTTTTTCTTTGGTCGACAACTGCTGAAGAGGGCCTACAATCCTGTGGAATAATCGGTTCAAAATATTTTCAATCTTGATTAGAACACCCTGTTCAAATACAGGCTGGTACTTCTAAAAGTCAAAACGTTTCAAAACTACGAGTATGAATAGAAGTCAGTATCCTGCTAATTACATCCTAAGCTACCGTTAGATACCAGAATCTAAAAATAATCAACATTCACATGTTGTCATTAGCTTCACTATGGTAAAAAGTTTCCATCTGTAAGTTTCTCAAGCTTTCCGAAATTCTGCAACGGTTATTTTCAATCCTTTCCAAGCCAAAGTTAATTTGCCACTCTGAACGCTAATAAAATACCGTACTTCGGTATATTAGTTCTACAGAACCATTCCTTTTATTATTGCGACACATTGGTTAAAGGAAAGAAAGTAAGGATATTAGCTAATATCAGTATCATCAATAAGCAACAGGTAATCGCAATAAAACAAATAATTAGAAAAAAGTTTTACTTAAACAAAAATGATGAAAAGATTGTAAGTTTAAATCAAATGAAGTTATATAGTCTCTTTATTTTCTTTGCCTCCTGTAGGTCTTTCGAAGACTACGGATTTTGTCTGTCAGTTGTAGTGGTGTCAGGGAAACGATCAAGTGCTTTAGAACGCTGGATTCGTTGAATCTTTCCATCAACTCATCAACGGTTATGGCCTTGTCAGTTGTGATCATGTCCTTGAAGATCGAGCTTAATTTCAAGCTGTCTTTTTTTGAATATCGATATCGAACACCAGTGTCGCTTGACATTGTTTTTTGGTCTTGCACAGAAATGAAGCTCTCACTTACTCCCCTTTATCCTCATCCATATTCTTAAACTTCTGTCGAGGTCTCATCATTATGTTTTGCAATAATTCCAATTCTTTGCAACGTATCCTCCCTCGATTCACACTATTGGGGTGGTTGGACTTTTTCCGATTGTTTGTACTGAATCCAATATCGCACCTTGTCATACACAATTCTGTTTTTTTCTCTATAAACGCTATCACCAACTAATCTTTCTTTCACTTGTTTCATTGAGGGCGATGCTCCCTTTTCAACGAAATCATGGAAAAGGTACCTCAATTTATGGTCCTCATCGTTTATATCGTCTTCATGTTTGGTTTCTTCCTTCTCCTCTTCCATTCTTGCTCGCATGATGTTCCTTAAAAACAACGCCGTAATTGCGGATGCAGCTTTCTTTTCTGTAATGCAGTACACATTTTCTACCGTCTTAACCGAGTGGCACATGTGATCAGGACTTTAACTTTCATATCTGGCCTTGTATAGTGAACCTGTGTGACACAGGATTTACGCATCAGGGCTGTATTCATTGGTTTCCCAGTGGCACTCCTCCAAAATGTTTTCAGCTGTTCTCTTACCTCATATGAGGTCAGACGCTTACCACTCCAGCTGAGAAAGCAAAAATCGCTGTTTCCGATGTTAACTTGTGGTCTAATCTTCTCGAGAAAAATGTTGAAATGGCTGAAAGTGCTCAGTGGCAACACTAAAATTACAGGACCAGAGGTCTCCAACGTTTTATGGTTTAAAACTGTGATAAGCATCAAATCATCTTTTTTCTCAAACGTTTCACCTCTTCCATTCGCATATTTGCAATTGCCCCTGTTCGTGATGGTTTATCCATACAAAAGGAATTTATCAGATAATTTCGAACCAGCGTGTACTCATACTTCCTCGCTGTTCCTGATGAAATACTCTGCCACCAATACAGATTCTTTTTTGGTTGTATACCGAAGCGAAGTACATTGCGATCACAAATAGGGCAGGTCTTGCGGGTGTAACTTTTTCTTTTGCTCCCTTCTTTCACCGCACGCTGCTTTTCTTAGTCCAAGTTTCGCTCTAATACAGTCAACTTGATGGAATGACCATTAGTGGGCTGATACAAGATGCCTTGTATATTGACACATTTCTTGTCGCAATCTTTTACCAGGCAATCAAAACAATGTCTCTTCTTGTTCCTGCTTGCAGCTTTATCGCTGCGCATCCAATTTCCAACGATCTGCGGAAGATATTGGGAAATAGCTCTAAGATTAACTCTTTATTTAAGAGTGATTATAAAGGAAGCAAAATCACCTTCTATAAGATAGTTTAAGATTGAAATTCATATGATATTTGTACCAAATTAAGAGCGATTATTAAGGAAAGAGAGTCACTTTCTATTAGGTAGTTTAAGCTTGAAATTCGTATGATATTTGTACCAAATGAAGAGCGATTATTAAGGAAAGAGAGTCACTTTCTATTAGGTAGTTTAAGCTTGAAATTCTTTTGATAGTTCTATCAAATTAAGAGCGATTATTAAGGAAGCAGAATCATTTGCCATAAGGTAGTTTAAGCATGAAATTCATAAGATATTTGCACCAAAATAAGAGTGATCATTAAGGAAAGAGAGTCACTTTCTATTAGGTAGTTTAAGCTTGAAATTCTTTTGATAGTTCTACCAAATTAAGAGCGATTATTAAGGAAGCAGAGTCACTTTCTATAAGGTAGTTTAAGCTTGAAATTCATACTATATTTGGATCAAATTAAGAGTAATAATTAAGGAAGCAGAATGACTTTCTATAATGTAGTTTAAGCTTGAAATTCATATGATATTTGTACCAAAATAAGAGTGATTATTAAAGAAGCAGAGTCACTTCTATAAGGTAGTTTAGGCTTGAAATTCTTTTGATAGTTCTACCAAATTAAGAGTGATTATTAAGGAAAGAGAGTCACTTTCTATAAGGAAGTTTAGGCCTGAAATTCATATGATATTTGGACCAAAATAAGAGTGATTATCAAGGAAAGAAAGTCACTTACTATTAGGTAGTTTAAGCTTGAAATTCGTATGATATTTGTACCAAATTAAGAGAAATAAGTAAGGAACCAGAATCACTTTCTATTAGGTAGTTTAATCTTGAAATTCGTATGATATTTGTACCAAAATAAGAGCGATTATTAAGGAAAGAGAGTCACTTTCTATTAGGTAGTTTAAGCTTGAAATTCGTATGATATTTGTACCAAAATAAGAGCGATTATTAAGGAAAGAGAGTCACTTTCTATTAGGTAGTTTAAGCTTGAAATTCGTATGATATTTGGATCAAATTAAGAGTAATAATTAAGGAAGCAGAATGACTTTCTATAATGTAGTTTAAGCTTGAAATTCATATGATATTTGTACCAAAATAAGAGTGATTATTAAAGAAGCAGAGTCACTTCTATAAGGTAGTTTAGGCTTGAAATTCTTTTGATAGTTCTACCAAATTAAGAGTGATTATTAAGGAAAGAGAGTCACTTTCTATAAGGAAGTTTAGGCCTGAAATTCATATGATATTTGGACCAAAATAAGAGTGATTATCAAGGAAAGAAAGTCACTTTCTATTAGGTAGTTTAAGCTTGAAATTCGTATGATATTTGTACCAAATTAAGAGAAATAAGTAAGGAACCAGAATCACTTTCTATTAGGTAGTTTAATCTTGAAATTCGTATGATATTTGTACCAAAATAAGAGCGATTATTAAGGAAAGAGAGTCACTTTCTATTAGGTAGTTTAAGCTTGAAATTCGTATGATATTTGTACCAAAATAAGAGCGATTATTAAGGAAAGAGAGTCACTTTCTATTAGGTAGTTTAATCTTGAAATTCGTATGATATTTGTACCAAAATAAGAGCGATTATTAAGGAAAGAGAGTCACTTTCTATTAGGTAGTTTAAGCTTGAAATTCGTATGATATTTGTACCAAAATAAGAGCGATTATTAAGGAAAGAGAGTCACTTTCTATTAGGTAGTTTAAGCTTGAAATTCGTATGATATTTGCACCAAAATAAGAGCGATTATTAAGGAAAGAGAGCCACTTTCTATTAGGACGTTTAAGCTTGAAATTCATATGATATTTGGACCAAATGAAGAGCGATTATTAAGGAAAGAGAGTCACTTTCTATTAGGTAGTTTAAGCTTGAAATTCTTTTGATAGTTCTATCAAATTAAGAGTGATTATTAAGGAAAGAGAGTCACTTTCCATCAGGTAGTTTAAGCATGAAATTCATAAGATATTTGCACCAAAATAAGAGTGATTATTAAGGAAAGAGAGTCACTTTCTATTAGGTAGTTTAAGCTTGAAATTCATATGATATTTGTACCAAATTAAGAGCGATTATTAAGGAAAGAGAGTCACTTTTTATTGGGTAGTTTAAGCTTGAAATTCGTATGATATTTGTACCAAAATGAGAGCGATTATTAAGGAAAGAGAGTCACTTTCTATTAGGTAGTTTAAGCTTGAAATTCGTATGATATTTGTACCAAAATAAGAGCGATTATTAAGGAAAGAGAGTCACTTTCTATTAGGACGTTTCAGCTTGAAATTCATATGATATTTGGACCAAATGAAGGGCGATTATTAAGGAAAGAGAGTCACTTTCTATTAGGTAGTTTAAGCTTGAAATTCTTTTGATAGTGCTATCAAATTAAGAGCGATTATTAAGGAAGCAGAATCATTTTCCATAAGGTAGTTAAGCTTGAAATTCATAAGATATTTGTACCAAAATAAGAGTGATTATTAAGGAAAGAGAGTCACTTTCTATTAGGTAGTTTAAGCTTGAAATTCTTTTGATAGTTCTACCAAATTAAGAGCGATTATTAAGGAAGCAGAATCATTTGCCATAAGGTAGTTTCAGCATGAAATTCATATGATATTTGTACCAAATTAAGAGCGATTATTAAGGAAAGAGAGTCACTTTCTATTAGGA
Organism: Catostylus mosaicus; assembly: GCA_964019065.1. NCBI lineage: Eukaryota > Metazoa > Cnidaria > Scyphozoa > Rhizostomeae > Catostylidae > Catostylus > Catostylus mosaicus. Next base: position 8,970,233 of record OZ025192.1, on the reverse strand, counting down.
GGTTTAAGCTTGAAATTCGTATGATATTTGCACCAAAATAAGAGTGATTATTAAGGAAAGAGGGTCACTTTCTATTAGGTAGTTTAAGCTTGAAATTCTTTTGATAGTTCTACCAAATTAAGAGTGATTATTAAGGAAAGAGAGTCACTTTCTATAAGGAAGTTTAGGCTTGAAATTCATATGATATTTGGACCAAAATAAGAGTGATTATCAAGGAAAGAAAGTCACTTTCTATTAGGAAGTTAAGGCTTGAAATTCATATTATATTTGGACCAAATAAAGAGTGATTATTGAGAAAGGAGAATCATTTGCTATAAGGTAGTTTAAGCTTGAAATTCATATGATATTTGTACCAAAATAAGAGTGATTATTAAAGAAGCAGAGTCACTTTCTTTAAGGTAGTTTAAGCTTGAAATTCATACTATATTTGGATCAAATTAAGAGTAATAATTAAGGAAGCAGAATGACTTTCTATAATGTAGTTTAAGCTTGAAATTAACATGATATTTGTACCAAAATAAGAGTGATTATTAAAGAAGCAGAGTCACTTCTATAAGGTAGTTTAGGCTTGAAATTCATATTACATTTGGACCAAATTAAGAGCGATTATTAAGAAAGCAGAATCACTTACTATAAGGTATGTTAAGCTTGAAATTCATATCATATTTGTACAAAATTAAGATTGATTTTTAAGGAAACAGAATCACTTTCTGTAAGGCATTTTAAGCTTGGAATTCTTATGATATTTGTACCAAATTAAGATATATTATTGAAAGAATAGAATCACTTTGTGAAGGTAGTGTAGGCCTGTAGCAACGAAAAATATTTTCTGGGGGAAACAGAATTTATATAAGGCCAAAGGCCTTTGACGAACAGCTTGGGTGTGTAAAAACACAGCTGGGGGCTTGGGGGTTGCTTGGGGCCCCCAACGGCTCCAGGACTGACTTTGGCAGGGCACAGGGGGCAAAACTCCTGTTAGCTTTTTGTATTTTATGAACAAATAAAGCTGTTCTTCAATCTAGTGTTATACTTTTGCTCAGTTGAGTTCAGTTTTTTATTTTGCTTGATAATACAATAATTAAAAAGGTTTTTTCATTTCATTGCATTACAAATGGACTCGTATAGTGCATATGATAGGCATATTCAATTTAAAGGATGAATAAATGTACATGGCTAATAAATCATGAATATAAAAATTACCAAAAATCTTGTTTATTTCAAATTAAAGGGAAAACATTTTAAAAAACTTTGGGGGGAGGGAAAGAATCCTCCTGCCCGCAGGTTTATATGGGCCTATAGTCTAAATTTGAAATTTATATGGTATTTCTACCAAATTATGAGTGATTAGTTATGAAACAGAATCACATTCTATAACGTTGTTTAAGCTTGAAATTCATATAAAGGAAAGTGCCTCACAAAATGAAATATGAGTTCATACCACAAAGATTTTGGAAAGTAAGCCTGTATCTTATCCTGATGTTAACAGTTATTAATTTCATTTATGTTGAATAAGCAAAACCTTATCTTCACAATTCCACGAACATAGGCCTAACTGCTTAACAATTTTTGTGCAATGTAATTCCATGGAGTTAGCACCAATTTATCGTGATAAATTTAGGATTATTAACATAAAGTCAATCTTAATATAATGTTTGAAAAATTGCAGAATGTCAGAAAGAAAGAATTTTACAGTAGCTTACTCTCCAGACTTTGTCAGGGCCTAACTAACAAAATGAAAGTTAACGGTTCGGCTTAGGCCGGCGTAGAAATTAGGCCTAAGCAAGCTCATTAAGAAATGCTACTTGCGAAAAACCTTCTTAATAGTGATAAAGATGTACAAAACTGTTAGTAGTGACTTACCAAATTGTTTGGTATTCCAATAGGTTAAGGAATGACACTGACCAAGAACTTCCACACAGCAACTTCAACTCCGACCGCCATTACGTTCGATGAGCGCGCTCCGGGGCCTGGGACTCAATTTGAATGCGTAGCAGAAGGGCACCAAGACGTAGCATAAGGGCACCGCAATGTAACATAAGGGCACCAAAATGTTGCAAAAGGGCACTTGGTGCCCTTATGATACCATTTGGATGTAGCAAAGGGGCACCGAGTTTCAAAAGGGCACCAAAAACGTAGCAAAAGGTCACATCGATCAAGCAATCAATCAATCAATCAATCAATCAATCAATCAATCAATTAAACAACCAGTCAATCAAATGATAAGCCAGGTAATCAATCAACTAATCAATCACTTAATCATCCCATGAATCAATCAATCGACCCATCAATGATTCTCATATCATAGTGATCATATGTCATAATCAATGAAAGCCTGAACTACTCACCATCATCAGGGTCAAGACAGCCTGGTTGCTTTGGTCCTCCATTTACATAAAAATCCACGTGGCCAACTTGCTTCATCATACCAATACCAGTAGCTATGGCAACCTTTTTAGTGCTGGTATGAATGCCATCGACGAATTCAGCATCAGATTCATCCAGACGGACATCGAGGTCCTCATGCTCAAAAAGAGGCGCAGCTGCATCCAGGCCTGTCATTTCAAACAACAATTTTTAGGGGAATTCACCAAGACCGTTATGTTAAGATTTCAATAGATAGATTAGTTATATGTCACAGATGACCAGCAGGAATATGAAGGTCATAAGCAAATGAATCATTATGGAATGATTTGAAGAACAATCGAATATCTACGATATGATGATGATGATTATTATTATTTTTATGATGATGATGATGATGATGATGATGATGATGATGATGATGATGATGATGATGATGATGATGATGATGATGATGATGATGATGATAATGATAATGATGATATTAAGCATTGTGTCTCACCACTAATTCTTGCGATTGGATGGCCTCGTTTTCGCAGGCTACTTCCAGCGTATCCCATAACGTGAGCCCCAAGACTGTAGCCAATGAGATGAACTCGTGAATATGCGAGGCCAGCTTCTTTGTGTAGTGCCTCGACGAGATGGGCTATCTGTGCTCCTACTAAGCGGCAGTTTGCAGCGGCTTGAGGATAGCCAACATGTGATCCATTGTACCACGCAACAACAACTACATTGATGTCTGCCCTTTTTAACAAAGCTTCCGTCATTGGTTTGTTCATTGGTGAATTGATTCCACCTATCAAATTAAATCATTACGTACGTGATCAAATTCATCATAATCACTCGATTCAGTTGATTCCATGAAAATATCAATCAATCAATCAATCCATCAATCATTGAATCAATCAAACATTGAATCAGTCATTAACTTTTAAACGGTCAATCATGTTTGCTTGATGCAGCGAAAAAGAAATTTTTCAAGGATCATTTGACAATTTTTAAAGTCTTTTTAAGAGATTTTTTTATCAAATCATTGATAAAAGATAAGTTTTATGTATCATGAAAATAAACGAAATGAATTTGTTATAGCTACGCCCATGAATATTAACCATTTTATATGCCCAATTGGAACCTTCAAGTTAATGAAATTTACCCAAAATTGTTTTATAATTTTATATCGTCTTAAAACTTCTTTTTACCTGTGAAACCATGAGATATGAAAACAGTTTGCTTTGAAGCATCAAATTTTGATGCACGAATGGTCATTGGCTGCAAGCTGTCCAACATTTCAGCATTAGTGGCAGTCGATCTTGTGAAAAGATGAAATTCGGTACCAACTTCAATTGGAGACTGTGGCAATGACATCCATCTTTTATGAAATGGTGGGTCCTTCGTAAAAGTACCGAACGGTGGATAACTGACAGAAGTGCCTGAAATGACAAGAAACTTAAAACAGCAAACGTTTTAAAAGCGGATTGGTGTTCCGTTAACCGGTAACATCAAAATATGATTTATTTGGAATTCGATATGATGATGGTCTTCATATTCGCTCAATCATGGATAACTTGGTCGGGTTGACATCTAGATCTTCTCACAAGTGGGTAAACGCTCTCAAATTTATAGAGCCAAGTTCCAAAGGCAATGCAATCTTAATTTCAAAAATAATTTCTAACTCACCAAATGTTTTCCCATTTAAACCAACTAAAAACAGGATTGCAAAAGAGATAATTGCCATTTTCGAAGTTTAAATTCCTGGCCGTCTTTATGGCAACTGTCGAGCATATGATAAGAAAAAAAAGTGTCGAGGGTGAGAGATAGCAGTTGTACTTATCTCACTGTGTTTGTTCGCACTTCAATTGAAAAACAATTTTTTATTTATTCAGTTGTTATTTGTTAATCAAACTTGTAAATCCGTGAGATTTGCATAAGTTAGTATCACACTTTTAAAACACGTGATTTCAAACCCTTATATAATGTACAGGTATGAGCCATTTTGCTCCCGGGATCATCATTTTGAAGAAGCAAAAATAAAAAACTAATCAGCGAAGCATCACAAACACAAAACAAATACGACAGAGTTATTTGGTATTAACTAACTTCTGGCCCAGCCCATGAGTGCAAACATTAGAATCTTAAAGATTTTTTCGGTTGATAGAAATTGGCACGATCTTTAACAAATTGGTTATGTTTTTAAGAGATGTATTTCTGGCATAGAAATCAGAAAAACGGTGCATTTACCATACATTTTATTTGGTACATTTGTGTTAATTATGAATATACTACAAGATTGATAAACACGTTCTTCAATTATTAATAGGTATATATGTAAGCGCAAAGGGCGATAAATGCAACAAAATGCATCCTAGCCAATCTGCCTCGATCGTAAATACACCCAGTATTACCCATTCAAGGGCTCATCTCCATCAAAATTATGTAACAGAAATTTTACAGCTTCAGAGTTCAAATTAAACATCCAAATAGTATTTAAACATGAAATGAAACGCTTACTTCAATTTTATTTACTCAGGTTAATTAAATAGTAGTCAAAAGATTTGTTCAGCTTCTATTACTTTTTTACTCAAAATGAAATCAAATGCAGTTGTTCTCACATATCAAACTGGGATTGGGTTGAATTTCAAAGAGGGGAGTCACCCAATGCCGTGTACTGGAGTTTGCAGTAAATTTCGTTGCAAAAATTCACTCTTTCACCTGCCGCAACTTGAAATACCAAACACTACATTCCCTGAAACAAAAATGCAGCTCGCATCTTGTTTTTTCGCCTTGCAAAGATACCATCTTTTAAAGTGTGAGAGCATATGATGCGAACATTGGCAGTTTAAAGGGGTGGGAAGAAGGCTCTATTTGGGAACCCTTGTAGAGGGGGCGTACCCACATTTATACCATATCAAATGATACATCTATTACCACAATTTAATCAATAGTTTGTGACCTTTCACGTCCATACTTTGCAAACACTATATCTTTTGGTGTTTGTGCATATCGCTTTAATGTTCTTGGATTGCATGTCGCTCCTTTCTTTTTGTTCGACACCAATGAACTAAGAGAACCCATCGACCAATGTCTTTGATCCATACCCAAAGCTGAGCTTGCATCAATTCCCGTCATGCTTCGCACGCCTGGCAGTGTAGGCCATGATGACGTCATTCCCGTATTGGTTCTCGTCTTTGAGAATTGATCGATTGTCGCTTGCCTTGTGAAGTAATGTTTTGTGTTTTTCTGTGGTAGAAATAGAATAACGCGAATTTTGTTGGCAAAGAAGCATAGAAATAAAGCAAAATTACTGACAATATTCATTGCACAGATGACGTCATTCTTCTCGATGATGCTAACACTTAAAAACAATGGAATGGCAAACATCCATGTGATGCAGTACGTAAATGTCCCAAAAGTAATGTATCGCGCTTCGTTAAAAGCATTCGGTAATTTACGAGCTCGAAACGCCATGGAGGCGCATGCAAGAGCTATCGCTAAATTGTAGCACTGCAGAATTACGAGAATAACCCCGCTATTGTCGCAACAGTTTCGCATAAACGACTTTTCAGTCCTTTTGATATTTCTAACGATTTTCAAACTGTAATATTGGAACCATGAAACTGCAAGAACTGTTTGCAAAAACAGGACAAAAAAGACAACCAGAGACTGGTATTTGTTTTGCAACAATTTCGATTCTTCTGTTGTCTTTTTGTTAAAGATCCTGTAAAGTCTGTATGTTTTGACAAATGTGACTGCTAGCACTGTTGTAGGACAGAACGAGAGCCAAAGTGCTTGCAAGGTACATTGAAATGTCGTTGGATTCATCCAATACGAGACTGGATACCACAAAGAGGCAAACAGCATAAACAATTGTAGCAGTGACAGTTCGCGATTGGCTGATTTGACAACAGGTGTGTTCCAATATTTAACAAATAAAATTGCAACAAATGCAACACACACAATTGCTACAGATGATGCAAAAATAGTCACTTTAAACGTGTTGCTTTCTGTTGTAAAATACAATTCTTTAAGCGGATGACATTTTGTCCTGTTTTTGTTCGAAATAGATGCATAACCACATTTTGTGCAAAATGTTGCATTCCCATTTGTAGTTATTGAATCTAGCTTGCATGCAACACATGTCCAACAACATGCAACATCTCCTGGTATTTTAAACATTCCTGCATTACAAGGGATGCTACATTGCGAGGTCACATTCTTATTTTCCTGCCATGACACATCAAAAATCACAATATCCCCCGTCTTTCCTTCCCATGTCCCTATGTCAACAAACTTTAGCGAATCATTTTCACCACCTTTTTGCATTATTGCTGTGAAAGTATACGATGCAAACTGGGGGTCACCATCTGCATCAAATTTTATATTCAAATCACTTTCAGGATCACGATAATCTACGCTTAATATTTCATTATAAAGACTTTTTGGTTTAATCATTGCCAATTTTTCTTGTGCATTTCCACTAAAACTTCTTGTCATATTATCTAATGCCAATAATACAGCATAAACTGCATTAATTACATGAGAATATTTACTTCTTGGTAACTTGCTACCGTTTTTAATTACACATGGGTTGATTGTTGTTGTGTTTCCCACCGAGCTGATGTTTATAACTGATTTCGGTTCACAGCCATCAACAGATTCCCAGTACGACTCAATCCATGGATTTCCAGTTTTGTTTAAAGACGTTAAGTTCCCTAGGTATTCTTCAAAAGCTTCAACTCTATGCAATGTTGGTTTGAGTCCAACAAACCCTTTAACCATACCCCCGAGTTCAAACAAATCTTGGTTATTGCCAAGTGTTTCACATCCCAACCATGTTACTTCTGTCAGTCCATGTCTCCAGGCCTCTTCAATTATTATTTTTGCTTCGTTTATTTGGCACCAAAGGATGACAACTTTTGCCTGTTTACGCAGCCCCTTTTTAATCTTTTGAATAATTGCATCAAGACTTTTATTGCTTAACCTTCGTTTAAAAATTTTATATTCAGCCAGGCACATTTCTGCTGCTTTGAGCTCCTTCTCCAACTGATAAAATCCAAGCCTTCCATAATCATCATCAGATGCGAGGACGTTGACATAAGTCCATTTGAACTCCCTTAAAAGAGCAACTATTGCTTTTGCTTGGTAAATATCAGATGGAAGTGTCCTAAGAAAGTTAGGATACTTATTTTTATTGCTTAATGCAACACTTGTCGATGAGTAACTGATCTGAGGCATGTCATCAGCACTTAAAACATTTGAAACGGAAGTTGAAATGCTTGACGATGCCCCACCAACAACGGCAATTATTCTGTTTCTTTTGCTGATGCAGCCGCATTTCTTATTTAAAGTTTTATTATTGCCTTGTATTACGCTTAGATCCAGCATAAAATCCAAAACATTTTGCAAGGCAATGTTCTCTTTATTGCAACTATTGCGAATGTCAAATCCCACTTTGATGCCAGGTAATATTCCCGTGTCATTGTTTATCTGTTTTATTGCAAATACAAATGCTTCTACCCACGTTATTGCTACATTGTTCCGTACATATTTCATTTGCTTTGAGTTGTAATATGTTAATGGAAATAACCCCGCAATTAAAACATCGCCGTCGAGATTTCTCATTGCCAACCCAGAATTACATTCATTAAATGTTAGGCCAACAGCCAAGGCCATAACGTGCAGCGAAACAAGAACTTGAATTAAACTGTGAAGCTCCATCATTGTCTTGCATTTGCTGTACTAATCTTTGCTCTATTCGATGCCCTGTTCATTGCAACGCATAATTTGATATCTATCCAACAAACTGCATATTTATTTGCACTCTTGTTCATAGCTAGAAATTCTTGTGTGATTGCAAACCCCTTCCTGTCTCCTGGTCATGTTTGTGTCAATTTGTTCAAAATCTTTCACGTCAACGCTCCTATCTCGATGTCTGTTTGGTTTTATTTGTTTTTTGTTTTGTTTTCATTCCGATTCATCATCACGCTTTCATTTTGTTTACAATTTCAGCAAAAAGTCAACAAGACGATTATTTCAAACGTTCTCGTATCAAATATTGGGATTATTATAGCAAATAATTGCAACTAATTGTGTCTAATGACAAAAAATTGGGCATTTTGTAAATTGAAATGGGAGATAAAAGTTGAAAAATTTTGGCTTGCAATAAATTTTGCCAAAATAGCTTGTGAGTTAAATGAAACGAGGATTTTTCGGTTTTCATTCCTCTTTCCTCGTATATTATGATTGTTTTCTTTTTTAATTTGACCCTTTAAAAATATGCTGTAAATCATTTTGATCCTCTCTCTAAGTATCATCATTAACGTTTCAATTTGCAACATACATCCAGGTTCATTGCGGTAAAATAGATCCATAAAATGGCCATCAAGACGTATCAACAAAAATCAATTGCCGTTGTAGAAATTGGAAGCAATATGTACCGCAAGTTGTATCACCTTTTTCAAAGCAATTGAAATTAAAAAGCTTTGTATCATTTTGGTGTAGGCTTGACCTAAGCGTCAAATGTGAAATGAAAGAACCAGTTCAACCAATTGCTGTAAATATTTGCCCTGCAAAATCCAAATATTTCTCTCTAACGAGACCCCCCAGCCCCACCTCCTTGAGTTTACCCCCGTTATTTCAACAGCCTCAGTGCAGCAAAGTTATTTGGAAGTATGCACTGCTGCACTGAATTGAATTGCCGTGACGATTCGGACGATTCAATGACGATTCAAAATGACGATTCGAGTGAAAACTGGTCCGAGGTCGCCCATTCATAACTTTTTTGTTTTGCGATATTTTTTCGAAATTCTTTCACAGTTTTATAGTTCATAGATGTGGGTAGGAGATTCTCGAGGTCTGCACTCGAAAATAATGCGTTTTCACGGAGAACGGCCGGGGTGAAAAACACCAATTTTCACAACACTTCTATCCTCTTTTTCCACTTATGCCCCTTGAAGTGTTGTGAAAATTGGTGTTTTTCACCCCGGCCGTTCTCCGTGAAAACGCATTATTTTCGAGTGCAGACCTCGAGAATCTCCTACCCACATCTATGAACTATAAAACTGTGAAAGAATTTCGAAAAAATATCGCAAAACAAAAAAGTTATGAATGGGCGACCTCGGACCAGTTTTCACTCGAATCGTCATTTTGAATCGTCATTGAATCGTCAGAATCGACACGGCAATTCAATTCAGTCACTGCTGCGCAGGCGTTTGCATCAGATTCAACATGGCGACCTCCATGATGAACTCGTAACGAACTCGCCGTTCTTAATTTCAAACAAAACTAGCCAACAGAAATGGTAAAGCAACAGTTTTTGAAACTGAGCCGTTTAAATTCAGGCAGATATAACGAATATTGCATCTTTGAGGCTACTACGTAGCAGGGAACAGGCGAAATTTGACGGACGAGGCAAGGTTCAACGCAAGAAGCAAGACAAAGGTTATTTGAGCAAAGTATCAGATACCGAAGATTTAGCCTCCTGTTTTGGTAACTTCAACTCTCTGTTTTGTTTGTTTGTGCTAGCTGCGCTTTGCTTTTTTGCAGTTTCAGGTTGAAAACTGAAACGCAGAACACTCCTTTCCGCAGCAACTGCACGCAAAGGACAGTTTGCAGCAGATCGAACTGCACCCCCATAGATTTGGCCTTGCACGCGCGTTTAGTATAAGTATTGGGTCAGAATAGGTTCACCTGCAGTGTCAAACTGCTTATGATCATCCTGCTTAAAATCAACACAATCAACATGAGGAATCATGGGGAAAGCTGCATAGTGCACCTGAAAGAATCAGGTGTGCCTGCTGTGCACCCCCAAAATTTTTCCTTGCATGCATGAGATCTTGTCAAGTTCCACCATGCCCTGCAGACTGGGGAATAGTATGCCCAATGGAAGTATTTGATTCACCGTTGTCAGTTTTCCTGAAGATGTTTTCAATTTTGACACTGACTATGTGGATCATAAGCGTTGCAGTGAGTTTAGAAAGTATTAAAGAGGCAGGGGGGAGGAAAATAGAACATGGGTGGTAGCTTTATAATATTTCAACCTCCCATTTTCACCCCCCCTCCAAATAAAGAACTCCAAAAAATCTGACATGAACTGTGTGGTTTGAATTTTTTTATTTTTACTTGTTGTCCTCTTTGCAGTTAAAGATGAATGTTACAAGAGAAAATAAAAAGAAAGAAAGGATTGGATATGAATCACTTTTGGGTTCAAACGAACAAAACATGTTCTTTAAACCACCAGATGTTGTTATTGAGGATGAACTTGCTAGTTTAGCCATGTCACAAGGTTACTTTTTCTTTTTTTAAAATTTCTTTCCAAAATGCTGTCATTTGACAGTGCCGAACCCATCAGTTACCAAAAGTAACGTTTTTCTTTGCAAGAAAGAGCTCCTCATTTTTCAAGGAATCTTTCCTTGAATTGTCACTCCTTGGTAAACGTTTCAAGGTTTCTTTTCTCCAGTTCAGGGTTTTTTCCTTGATCTGTTTTCAAATTGTAACTGTGTTTATTTAAATTGTTATTTGAATAAATCAATGATTTTGGATTACACAATAATTATTTTATATATAGTTTATTTCTTAAACTCATATAAAATATTCCTCCACCTTAATTTATAACAATTAATTTCTTTTCTCTTTATTTGATGTTTGCTGTCCTTGCAAGATGTTGTCTTTGTTGCAGAACTCCTTGTGAGCACACCTTTGGATACTGCAAGCCAATTGGAACCTCCAAAAGAACAGAGAAGGAAACGAAAGCCAAGGGTGTACAAAAAATTTCAAGGTATTTTTGAATAAAATATTATAGACAAATCTAGCTGATATTATAACCCATTTTCATCAGTTTCAGTTTTAAATTTTTTTAATTTAACTAAACTAAAATAACTTAATTTTTTTAATTTTTTTACATAAATGAGATAATTTACTTTGGTTTATTTAATCTACCCTACCATCTTTTCTTTATGGATTAAATGTTTGAATTTAGATAAATATGAAAGAACAAATGAAATTTTGGGAAGAGGTGCAAGTTCGAATGTAGAGACAGTGATTGATAAGAAATCAAGAGAAGAATACGCTGTTAAGGTGGATTTTTATATTTGTTTCAAGCTTTTAAAGTCTCAGATCTGATGTAAATTTTAAATTAATGTGAGAAATTTAAAAAAATCCTCCAAGCATTGTTTTTGATATTTTGATGAACAGTAAATTCCCAGATATCTAGATATGATCTGTTTAAGGCCAAAACAAAACGAATGTGACAAATGAATCAAATGTTTAATTTCTTCTTTCTATAAAACAGATTGTCCAAAAGTGCCCTGGATATGACAGAACTGCCATCCTAAGAGAAATTGACCTTCTTTACATTACAAAGGATCACCCGTAAGTTGCCGAGCTTAAAAAATGTATCTTATTTTATTGCTGGTGATGATTCTAGCAAGGGCTGAAGCTTTCTATTCTGTGTACGTCACCTTTAAAGTCACAAAATATATAAGTAAAAATCATGTTTCAATATAGTCATCTAATAGTCATCTACATTCAAATGATCAAGTTGAAGAGGTGAATATGATTGTTTCTTTTTGCTTTCGTCCTTATTTTCAACTTAAAATATTATTATATTTAGTAATGGAGGAAATGTCATGATGATTATTATTAATTTGTGTGATTACTATTTTTTGCAGAAACATATTGAAGCTTCATGAAAGTTTTGAGGAGGATGATTGGTAAATTTTTAGTGCAATTTTATTAATGATAATTTTAAGATACCATTTCGTCTGTTTGAAATATTAAAACCTCATGCTGTTACAACTTTTTTAAATTTCATTTCACCGTGCTATTTTATTTCATTTCCTTTTCTTCCTTTAGTTTTCAATTTTTTTTTTAGTTTCTACTTGATATTTGAAAAGATGAAAGGAGGTGCATTTGTTTTTTCAATTATATACTTTTTAAAAATTACTTTAACAATCATCATCCTTCCATTAATAATATTTTGTAGCACCTAAACATTAAGACTCTAGCGAGTTATAATGCATCTGTAAATATTTTTCTGTTCATCTTTTGAATGTCAGAGGAATCCTTGGATGTCTAGAATCCTGAGAGTTGTGTTTATGATTTTTGTGTCCAATGTCTTTTTGAAAACTCCCTCCAATAAGGATAGCTTTTTTCTTCCATCCTGTACTGCTACTCACTCTTTTTCAAACAATTGTTTGCTAGAATGAGACACAACATTTGAACAAAACCTATTTAAATAGAATACACAGTTATTTCAATTGGAACTTAACAGTTTATCATTTATAATCTACTGTGACACTCTGTTAATTTTTTAGGTCCATTACTGAATCATATTCAAAGAAAAGAATATTTTACAGAAAAGGAAGCAAGTCTAGTGATCAAAGATCTCGCTATTGCATTGAAATTTCTTCATGACAAAGGTTTACTATCCTACTTTCCTATTTTCCTACTTTCTTTTCTGATTCATGGGTTTGAATTACAAATTGTCAATGTATTGTTGCAAACTCAACGAGAAACAGAATACCAACTCTGGATATTTGCAAGTTTTGTTTTGATATCTTTTTCTCCATTAATTTTGATGTTTCGCCCAGCAATAGTTCTTTGACCATTCCATTCCGTCTATTTCAAGATTAATTTATGAAATACTATCGCATTGGTATAAATGTTATCGGAAAAAGCATCAAAATTGAAGTTTTTCTAGATCGTTTGGCAAAACGTCTTTCGAATTTTCTTTCGTCGGATTTCAGCAATTTGTACAAAGACTTTGTATTTCCTAATGTACTGCATATTATTTACCAAAAACTTAAATAGATATCAAAAGATGTAAAATGAAACAAAACAAGAAATTAAACAAACCAAACTGTCCTTTATCCTAATCTTGAATGAAGATTCGCCAGATTTAAACCATCCGGATAGTGTCCCAGCTATTGTCCTATTTCTTCTTGTGCCTCTCATACAAATCAGTACTGCTCGCATTATGGCAAATTATGTGTGTTCTTATCCAGGTTATCACCTTTGAATACTCTTCATCTCTTTTCTCCGCTTTTTCCCATGCCAAGTGTGATGTGGTACGTGCGCACCCTTTGCCAATATTGCCGTTTGTTCCAAAAATCAACGGGGTAAAAGACCCCCCTTCCACCTCCACCACACTTTGTTTAAGCAACTTTCTTTGCGATTTTCTTTTTTCTTGAGATTCTGTTCAGTTGTTAAGTTGGAGTATGAGGCAGCGTGAACTTGAGTCATGTTTATAACAAAGAATGCCCCCTTATCCCTCCTGTATTTTCTAATGCAGCTCCTAATGCGGCTCCTAATGCGATTTTTAATTCGTCTTTTTTATCAGGTATTGCTCACAGGGATTTAAAGCCAGAAAACATTCTATGTAAATATGAGAATGAGGTTAGTATGGCGTTTATCATTATGCCAATATTTTTTTGATGTTTAAATGTTTTGTATTTGCAGTTTGCTGTTTCTTAGATAACTTCAATGGGCTTTACCAGCACGATCTTAACCCCCCCCCCCAAACTAACTGACGCATTCATCTAAGTTATTGTCATTTGTGACCATTCATTGACTTTACCAATGTTTACAAATTTGTCCCGGTGCAATCTTAGTACTTGTGTACTAAGCAACGACCATTTCTCCTCCATTGCATCCTCAATTATAACTTACATGCAGTCAAACGATCATTCATTGTTTTTATTATGATATTTGTGTCCTCATTTATAAAAACATCTTTTTGATCAGTCTCAGGCGCTCTCTCTTCTGCTCTCTCAACATAGTTTTGTTTTTTGTAGATCATTCCCATAAAGATCTGTGATTTCGACCTAGCAAGTGGCCTAAGTGAAATCAATTGTATCACACCAGAACTCTATACACCAGTAAGTGTTTACTGTAAATCTAAGCATTGCCGTCTGCTGTGACTTTCTTATTTGTCAAGAAAATGGCGATTATCACAGAGTATAAAAGGTGAAACATCTTTGCCTCTTCCTGAGTAATAAGCTTTTACTCTGCATATGCCCTTTAGCTCCGACCTATGCCCTTTGCACTCTCCTTTGCCCGCTTAGCTCTGTCCTTTGCCCCTTAGCTCTGTCCTTTGCCCCTTTGCTCCATCCCTTTGCTTGACATATTTTAAGCGTCCAATTCAGAGATGATTTTAATATTAATTTCAATTAATTTCAAGGTGGGTTCTGCTGAGTACATGGCCCCAGAGGTTATTGATGCATTCCACGGTGATGCTCCTGCGTATGACAAACGCTGCGATTTGTGGAGTCTTGGTGTTATATTGTGAGTAAAGCTTGGAAAATTATTTATAACACAGGGGTGAATAAACGCCCGTTTCTAACTTTTATTAGCTAGCTTCTGCTCCCAGATACTTTTGTTAGACTCCCTTTACATTCCATATCACTGGCCCCCAGGCCATAATCAAAATATTAAAGAACCAAGGAAGACATCTTTACAAAAATATATCATGAAATGAATCGAATTGACGTTTGTTGGTGGTTGGTTTTTTCCTCTGACGTTTTGCCTTGTTGGCGATTTACCTCTTTGGTCTGAGTTATTTTCATACTTGAGTTTTTGTGGGTGGGTGTATGTTCCAACAAATCCGTCAAACTGATATTTGTGGGATGGGTGGGCGAAATCAGATTTAGAGTTTGTTGACGTTTTGCGAGGGTGGATGATTGTTTTGTTGCCAAATTGACGCAAGGTGTTGCTATATGAGTGCATATGTGAGGATGTCTTCCTGAAGTATTTTGCTTCATATTTAGTTTATTTTTGTATTAGTTTCTGAGTTACTGTTTCGAAATTTCTTTCCTTAATTTTTGTACAGAGCGAATCAGGCAATAGCTGAAACCATCAAATTGGTTACGATGTTGGATTCTATTTATGCATAAATTTTAAGGGTCTGGGTTATTTTAAGGGTTTGTAAAAGGGTGTTTAAGGGGTTGTTAAGGGGGGATCTGGTGTTAAATTATAAATCTATTCAAGGGCACCTTCAAAGACCTGTGATAAGCCACTCTCTTAACAAATTTTGGCAAATTATTCCTCTAATGCTTAATCAAGGATTCATGGTAAAATGGAAGATTAGGTAAATAACGGATGCATATATAGGAAATGCCCAGGAAATGGAACATAATGTCACAATAAGTTGTAATTTTCAAAGTAGAGTTAATGTCATTTTGACTCTAATCAACTAAAGAAATTGTCAATCAACTTAAAAAATTGTCAAAGCGGTTCTGTACAAGTATATACACTGAATTAGAGCAAAGGATTCTTCATTCATTTCTTTTTATGAAAATAAAACTTTGTGATAACAAACAATTACAAGCATTGCTGCAGTAATCAATAACAAAGCTCTTTGACGTCACAATCAACGTCTCGAATCTCGATGAGATCAACCCGAATGTTCTAAAAAAGGTTTTAAAGTCCATTGAGTAAATTTGAGCTGAAGACGTTAAAATGTGTGTTGAGCTCAACAAGTTCAATTAAGGCCATGACTTTGTCCTTTCTCTTTGAACTGGACTTGTCTCCATTTCACCAAAGGACTCTGCAACGTGAACAGTTTGCTGACTTTTTCGGTCGATTAAAATTGGCCTACTTTTCCAAAAAGAAGCGGCCCCTGTTGTTTGTTTGTTGCCATTACTTCCATGAGTTAAATAACATCCTTTTGATGCACTGCTAGGCCCAGTTGGTTTGCACATTTTCAATAAAATTCACAAGTATTCTCGCTTAGTTTCTTAAATCTCTGTTTTCCAGCTAGACCAACTTTCTGTCGCAGTATTATTTCGTCTGTTTAGACTTGCCCTTGCGGCTATTAATATTTACATGTGCAACCATTGTTCTAGTTTTTAATGACGTCGAAAGCGCATGCAATGGCAGCTTAACACGCAAAATGACGTGCAACTGAGAACGTCCACCCCCTGTTGTTACCTGGTAGTCACGTGTTGATTCAATGATCATTTGTTTGTTTACGTTGTTGAAAGTAATTGAATTGAATACAGTTGAGTTGAATTGATTGACCTCTGATGCACTGCTACCAAACCCGTTCCGATCTTATCCGTGGTAAGGGGGTTTTAGCAGATGGGAATGCCATAAGCAGGGGAGGGGGGGTCATTATCATGGAGAAAGGCAGAAACAATTAGTGAATTACGGTGTGATGGAATAAGAGGAAGGAAAGAAATTTTGTTGAGTGATTAAAATGTAAAATATTTATATTTAGATTTATCATGCTGTCTGGCAAAGCACCTTTTGTTGGAAATTGCGGAGAAGATTGTGAATGGGAAAAAGGTGGATCATGTTATGAATGCCAAAGATCTTTATGGCACAGGATTCAAGAAGGGAAGTTCGCATTTGATGATAAAGAATGGAGACATATCTCAAATGAGGCTAAAGATCTCGTTTCAAAACTCCTGGTCAAAGATGCATCGAAAAGATTGACTGCGAAGGAGGTTCTACGTCATCCTTGGGTTTCTGAGGTAAGAAAAGAGACGATTTCAGTTCTGAGAAGTGTTGCCTATGCCACCCCCTGTTTTATCAACGGCATGTGTTCCAATAAAACATGCCTTTAAGCTCAATATACCGTAAACGGGGGGGGGGGGGGAGGGGTGAATAGTAGCGGGGTTATACAATAGATCAATAACATCAGAAATAGAATCAGGGGGTTCAAGGTTTAGTCTTAATTGACTACTATTTAAACAGCCAACTTTCCCTGAACTAAACTTCCGGCAAATTCGGAAGATGAATAAAACCCCATGAACAAACGTGGTTTGCTAATCGAGTTCTACTAGTCCTTCAAGTACAGGTGAATTATCGTTAAATTGATTAATGGGGCGTTCAAAATACACTGTAGGAGGTACCTAGGAGTACAAATCCAGTTAGATCCTGCTCGTGTAAGTAGCCTCGATCATTTTAAGGTTGATCAATGCATATTCACAATTTCTAATTTTAAATAATTCAGTTTATCTTTTCATCTAGCTTGTCGTAAAAGATTTAATCATTTAAATTTCTTTTTAAGGGTGCCAGTGAAAATGTCTTGAAAACTCCAAATGTTTTATGGTAAGTTCGATTATTTTAAGAAAGTATATTTGCAATGAAGTTTTGTAATATGTAAGCATTTCCAATTCCCCCAGCAATGAGTGTAACGGAGCAAGGAAGACAGCACTCAACTAATTACTTTGTGGAGATGTTTGATGAAAATACCAGGAATTTTGTTGAAAGACATCGCTCATTAGAACCAAAGCATTTTGGTAATTTTGTTACAGGAGGACCCCCTTGTAGCAAACGCAGTCTTTACCCTGTTAAAAGTAAGTAAAAGTAGGAAGAACAGATAGGAATATAAAATAGAAGAGATTTCATGCAAAATTGTTCTGTTGTGCCTTGATGTCACTAGAACTAACGATCATATGATATTTCATTAATAAACTTGAAGTTGATAATGTGAATGTTTATCTTTGCAGTTCTGCCAATACTGATAATCATTTTGATCCATTTTCATTGATGAGCACAGAAGTCCTTGCATACAGTCGAATGCTGTCAAAAAACAGCCCCAAACAAGAAAGCCAATCATTTACGGACATAATTAATGAGTCGAGTTGGCCTAAGGCCCCCTTCGGTTTATCACCTCCGGGTAAATCCAGTTTAGCAAGACGACGTGCGGAGCTTTTGAAGCGGAAAGAAGAGAAATTAAACGAAATAAAATGCGCTGAGCAGCCAGTAGAAGATCCAGCTGTAACAAAACAAAATTTTGACAAATTGGCCTTTCCTAATTTCAAACGATCTGAAGATGCGTCGCGTATACCATGAGATGGTTTGCATGTGAAATGTGTTCAAATGTGATGGTTCCATTGAGAGTTAGAGTCAAACTTAAAGATTATGTTTCATTTGTGATTTTTTCATTTCATGAGTTAAAATTCTCCTCAGCAGCAACTACCTTTCTTCCTTTAAACTTTTATGATCGTGTCAAGTCCCTTCCATCCAACTATACATCCGTTTCTTGAACGAACTCTTTCGAAAACCTTGAAAGAGACCAACTCAACGAGGCCAGAACTTTGCGCAGTTTCTCTCAACATTTGAATTATGAATGCTTCAACTTTTTAGAACGCTAAACATTTTCACAGAAGTATATACGTTCTAAAATTTGTCATTTCACATTTCCTCTTGATATCATTATCTCCCAAGGCTTATCCAGGTATTTGACTGTACTGGGAATTCATACTCACGTTCAGTTGTTTTGTTTTGAATTTTTTATGATTGTTGTAGTTTTAGAGAAAATAGATTGTATTTTGGTCTTAGATGTGACAGCTATTTAAAGCCCTTTTACATTACGTCAGATTCTTGTAATATTTGTAGGAAACTTTTCAGAAGGTTTCATTATTTATAATTGTTTAGATAGTTTTGAGATAGAGTTTAGATACATATTTACAAGAATTTCCCAATGCTCTTGATTTTCCCATCATTTTTTGTTGATTTTTGGTATTCGCCGTTAACTGGAATTTTAAAATGATGATCATGATATAGGGTATGCGATGCAAATTAGAATGCAAGGGACAGTTCTCCTCTTAGGGTCTGGATGTCTCTCAAATTCATTTTTTAGAAAAAACCAGGATTGTCTTCGTTCTTTGGAATGACATAAAAACTCACAACTTGTGCCAACAATGAAGAGTTGCAGAGAAAAAGTTTCATTCACGAGGCAGGAATAAAAGTTTTACTTCCAATGCGAATAAAATATTCAAGTTTTTCTCATGTGATTCCCCATCAATTTTGAAGAATATTTTTGCATATCAATCTTCTTACCCTGTTCTACTTTACTTGTGTTCATTTAATCCCAAATTAATTGTTACCCTTGCTTTTCTATCGTCAAAAGTCTTTTTGAAATTAATAACAACGTGACAATAGATTTGCTTTGAGTATATTAAAAAAGAATTACTTGACTTGAAATGGTTGGTTAGTTTATATTGCGTTTGTAGAGTTGTAAATAAAATATATATTTGGATCAGAATGAAATGAGATTGAGTTAATAACTTTGAATTACTTGAAAAGACGGGTTATAATGAGATTATCAAGTGCACTGCGAAGCATAGACCTTTAGGTTGAGCACTGTGGAGCAGCTGGTGATGATGAAATCTTCCTGGAAAGAAAAATCAAAAAACGAGAAAGAAAAAGAAAGAAAGAAAGAAAGAAAGTAAGAAAGAAAGAAAGAAAGAAAGAAAGAAATTATAATTAATTATAAAACAAGTTATTATTTTCTTAGGTATGTAAAGTACAAATAATGGTTTAGGCACGATGCCCTTTAGCAAAAACAAATATTGGCGATAGTGAAAAGCTGAGGTCGTGCTTGATTGCTCCTACCTATCCCAGCTTCTTACTTGTTCACTTGTATGTTTACTTGTGACAATCATCTTGTTTTTTTTCTCTGTATTCCCTTGTGGGATCCATCTCGTAAAACCACGGTGAGTGGAACATGCAACAATGTCCCTTGAGGTTTACCTAGCATTATAT
This sequence comes from Catostylus mosaicus, assembly GCA_964019065.1. NCBI lineage: Eukaryota > Metazoa > Cnidaria > Scyphozoa > Rhizostomeae > Catostylidae > Catostylus > Catostylus mosaicus. The sequence continues at coordinate 8,950,382 of OZ025192.1, read as the reverse complement.
AAGTGCAGACTGATTGGCGAGAAGCGCTTGCAGGGAACACCAAGCTATAGGATTGCTAGCTAGGCAGTTGATCAGACAGGAAGATCTTCGGTAAGTCTTTTTTATGGTTATATTTTAGTTCTTTATGTAGATTCTTGTACAAGTACAAATTGAATGCTATGAAGCTGAATATTAAGTAATGCTTTTTTTCTATTGCAGTTGAGCGTTTAATCGCATTTACATGATTCTTTACTTTGCGGCCGCTACAATTCCAGTTCGACGACTTTGGTTTGTCAATGATATATGGAAAAGAGAAGGTCATCGATTTAAGGTATGTTGGGTTATATATCCTACTTGGAAACAGTCGAAATATCTTCAAGGCTGTGGCAAGTTGCAGTGATGATATATCGAAAAACGTTTGAATAATCGAATGAAAATTAACTCGTCCTTATTCTGAGCAATACTTGCCTTTTAGTTGAATTTTAAATTGTCTCTATATGCAATATGACGACACATTTCGCTTCATTTTAGTGTCTTATTTCATGATAACAAGATTTAACTGAACTTCTAGAAGATCGTGAAATCGTTCGAATCACATATAGTTCAAATTACTAAAGGTTCAAATAAAATAGGTTCGAAACAGAGAGGCTTCTTTATACCCAAAAGATAAGAGAATTTAGTGAGAGTAGTGAGACGAAGTAGTAAGTGTTCAATTCATACTAGTTTAAGGTAGGCAGAGTATTTAGGTAAAAGTTGGTCGCTAAAGAAACAACATATATCATGACAAAATCTATAAGCATTTAATAAATAAAATGACTGGCCAAATGACCATAACGTAATTTTTTGAATATGCATACTGCTGGCTAAAGTCGAAATTCGTTTACATTTTGCGTGAAAGTAAAGTTAACTACTATGATGATTTACAAAGCCACTCTCCTGCAAAACCCCCTTCGAAGTTGTTTTGTATCTCATTATTTCATTTTCAAATACTAGCCCTGCTCTCATTTGGCTGTATTTTCATATACTTGCACACTTAAAAGTTCCAAAAAATTGATGACTGTGAAATTATGCAAAAGTTTGCAGTCCAGTTATTGCTCTGCCAAGGATCAAGGCATGAATATCGTGCGTGCCTGAAAAAAATCAAGAATTTATATTTTATCACTTTTCCCAAAATTCACTAAAGAAATAAATATATGTTAAGATTAATTCTGTAAATAAGGGGCTATTATCACCGTCTCAGTGTTTAACCAATAAAATTATATTTTTATTTCGTTAAATTTTCCTCAAAGCAAACTCATCTCACCTGAATTCAGTTTGAGACAATGGTTGGAACAGAATCTAAAATACTCAAAAAGCAGATTTCTGCAGAACCTGCTACTTAAAAAATTATCAAAATATGAAATACCTTCGTAAGTGTTGACAGCTTCTAAATTCATCACGTGACGAATCACGTGGTATTCGTCTGAGACACCATTTCCTAATCAATGAAAAACAAATATGGAATATACTCAAACATTTCTAATGAGAACTTAAAGAAATTAAACGAAATTTTAATCAAACAAAGCCTTAACAAAACCAAGAAAAAACAAATCACTTACCTCCAAGCATATCACGTGCATTTCTAGCAATTTCCAAAGCCTTTCCACAAGAATTTCTTTTTATAAGAGATACCATTTCTGTGCTCAATCTAAAAAGAAAAATTATTAATTCAGAATTTAAGAGATTTGCTTTGTAGATATCGAGAAGCAGCGGCATTTTCATCGCTAACATAATAATGATAATAATTTTGTCATGATCCAATATATTATAATCAATGATGACCTTTTTAATACTACATGGTAATAAATCAATGTATTCGCGAGGAAACAAAACTATTATTCTGATTTTCCTGATTTTTCTTAAATAATTCTGTAGATTAAAATATTAATAATTTCAACTTACTTTCCCTCGTCCTTAAGTCTTCCAACTTGCAAGCAAGACTGCAAACCAAGGGAAATCTAGAAATAAATGAAAAAATCATCTAAAAGTCTTGGTTTAATGCCATGAATTGGTTTAAATAAACAACATAAATGGACATTTTGGTAAAAATGAAAAACATATTAACGATGTAGTTTACCTCGGTTGTCATATCCGCCATTTTCTTTTGCATTAATTGATTCTGTGCCAATGGCTTGCCAAATTGATGTCTAAAAACAAAATGCATAGTTTATTAATATTAGTGAATGCATTTAATAAAATTAAATGAAATTGAAGTGCAAAACACCTTTTGACGGAAAGTTGCACGAGCGAACAAATGAAAGAACTACTGAAAGAATGACCGAAAGTATCATCGAATGAATTAACGAATGGATGAATGAACAAACAAACAAGTTAATGAACGGACAAACGAACGAAATTACTAACTAACAAAGGAAAAAACGAATCAAGGAGCAAATGAACGAAGGAACTGACGAATGAAAATAAGAACGAACGAATGGAAGCATAAATAAAGCATTTCACAACTGATGCAATTAAAGTTATGGTTTAAAGTCACATACGAAGCACTAAGTACAAAAGCAAGTAGCCTAAAAGAATCACCTGTCTAGTGTGTATTGTCTGGCAGTATCAAGGCAAAATTCAGCAGCACCAAGGACGCCCCATGCAATGCCATATCGTGCACTTGTCAAGCAGTTGAATGGTCCCTTAAATATTCAAAAAGTAACTAATTATTATATAGATTAATGTACTCTTAGAAGCCAACAGCTAATCTAGCTTTGTCAGCTCTAAATGACTCATTTCCTAAGGAATGTTTAGGATGGCATTTGAAGATAATTATGAAAAACTTTGAAAACTTTTGACAATATACCTTTAAACCTTCAACATTTGGTAACATGTTCTCCTCTGGGACTTCAACGTCTTCCATTACAATTGAGCCAGTTTTTGATGCCCGCAATGAAAACTTTCCTTCTATTTTAGGAGCTGATAAACCTTGCATTTCCTGACGAAGAAATAATTCAGAGGTGATCATTTAAGATGGACTGGTTAACAATTACTCAAGGTTTCAATGTACAAAATGTTTCAATAAAATTGGCCTAATATAAAACAGGTAACAAAACAAACTAGAACCTTTTCTAAAATAAATCCTCTAATTTTGTTATCTTCGCATTTTGCCCAAACAACAAAAACATCCGCAATTGGTGAATTTGTAATCCTGGGAGAAGAAGAAAACTCTTTCAATTTCAAAAAGGAAGACAAAGCATTACTATTAATATGTATTGTGTAATATAAAAGATTTTGCCAATTAGTAGAAGAATTAGGAATTTTAAGTATATTTGTATAATAGATAAATAATTTGTAATTTATTCACAAAAACATACCATTGTTTGGCACCATTCAAAATGAAACTTTTCCCAGCTGGATTATAGATTGCTTTTGTTTCCATTCCAGCAGGATCACTGCCATGATTTGGTTCTGTCAGCCCAAAACAACCAACAAGTTCACCAGTTGCTGTTAAGGTTTGGAAAATTGTAAAATTGCTTAGAAGTCTTTGAATTTAATTTCTTAGATTTCCCCACATGATTTGATGCGAATTTCAAAACATGGCAGTTGTAAACAGGAATTTGAAAATCAATTATGGATATATAAGAGTTATATATCTGACTTGTTGTTTAATAAAAACCAACAAATGTAATTGTGTTTAAACTTTGTAGATTTACTCACCTAGTTTTGGGAGAAACTTCTGTCTTTGCTCTTCAGTTCCAAATATATAGATTGGATACATGACAAGTGATGACTGGACGCTCATTGCAGATCGATAAGAACTGTCAATCCTTCAAATGCAACATAAAAAAAAAAATTTGTGTCATTTAGAGTCTCTTTCAAATAATATATATGTTAAAAAATTAGAATTGCAATTGCTATGATATTTATGAGTCACGTTTTTATCTTAATATTTGCTGTCTTGCATTAACTGTTATTGGTTATGTTTGATGCATGTTTTCCCATTAAAGCAAAAACCAAATTGATATGCTATGGGTGGAAATTTGGAAAAATATTCTTGAAATTAACAAAAGAAAATGGAATTTAATAATTACCTTTCAACTTCCCTTGCAATTAATCCATATGTTACTGATGAAACTCCAGAACACCCATAACCTACCAAAAGTTAAATTATTCATTATCATTTACAAAAAATAATTTATATAGTCCAAAAATTGATAATCAAAAACAATTGACAGTAAGTTTGGAAGGGAATACAACTGATTTTAAGTTTTCATTTACCTTCAATCATGCAACCAAGAACGCCAAGTTGCCCAAATTCATTCATAATTTCACGGTCAAAAACTAAAATAAATAATTAAAATATACAATCATGGTTATTTGCATCATAACATCACAGCAAAATCATCTCTTTTTTGCTATATTTCTTACCTAAAAAGATATAAAATATAATCTATTTTTGGCATTTAACACATAAATTAAGAATGGTGATTTTTTGAGCTTCAAGACATTCCTGATTTCCCACCTTCATGTCTATTAGCCATCAATATTCTTGGCATTAGTTGTTCTTGGCAATATTGCCTCACTTGATCTCTAAAAATGAATCAAAATTCTGTGAGTATGCAAGCAGTGTATTTTATGCTTTGGTTATTAACTGCTTTCAATGACAGAAAAGGGAGATAATGTTATTTGCTTTAAATGAGAAATTTACTCAAAACGTTTAAAAGATAAGAAACTAGATATATGCAATAAATTCGCTTTTTATACCTGATCATAATTTCCTCCTCTGTTAATCTTGTCTCCAGATTCAATGCATCAGAATAATCAAATTTGGCTAAAATTGTGAAATAACAAAATCATTATTGTTAGCTATAAAATAACACATGCATAACAAATATATCAGACTTCTGATCATCAAAAGTGTTTTTATTAAAACTAAAATGTCAAGTACTCAAAAATTCTGGTTGATTAGTTTTGAAATGTTTTAAAGCTGTGAAAACTTTCTCATAATTATATTTTTGATTTTACAGTGTCTCAATCTAGAATGAGTCCTTGATGTTGATCATAAAAGATATTAAAGACTTCATAAAAGACTCACCAAACTTTGGCTGTCGCACTTTACCATCTGGATCAGCAACTGTTGTTACATGTTAAAGAAAAGTTTGATTATTTTGTGTATATTCAACCTGTATAATCATCAGGTAAGATTCACTTCTCATTTTGGGTTTAAAGGAGAGGAACAAGGCTTAAAAAGCAATCATTAAATGAAGAAATTTGCTTATTCTCTGAGTTGCAGTCATTCCATTATTCTGATTATCATTTGCTTGAATTTATGATTTTGTGATTATGAAACTCTAGCAATTTCCAGACTGGAACACTACCCATGGAGGTCTATTCTCTATTAGACAAAAGACTTATTGTTCTACTATTGTTCTTAACAAAAATTCATAAGCTTTTATAATTATTTTGCAGTCATACAATTTTCAAATGGGATCCCATTGGATGACGATAGCATGCATTCTGTAAACTGGTTTGTAACTTAGTTCTCTTCCATCCATTTGACGGTAAATAATCGATAGATGATGGGTGCATTGCATTCAGAACATTGTTACTTAGAGATTAACCGATTTATTTAGAATCATTGAATAGCTTCCTTCCTATGGTTAAAAACTAGTCTACAAACTAACTCAAACACTCGGACATTATGTAACTTACTGTGGGTTTCTTCGTGGTCAAAAACCTTGCAAAGTTTTAGGCCAAAAGTGAGATCACTTCAGCTCACCGTTCTATCAATGCAAAAATCTGTTTATCTACATTCATCACCACAATTTGTGTTCCTGAGTTCACTTTAAATCCTAATTCACACAGTAATTATATTTTCTTGGTCGTTTTCCTTGTTTCAGTGATGACGTTTTTAAATTATCAATTAGTAGAAGAGGATACGTTGTTGAAAGATGTTCGTGTCCACTGCAGCTACGCTTGCATTTCGAGTAAGAACGATGTTAAGACATCGAAATGATCCATTTCTTAAGATCTTTTGCAAAGAATTCATTTCTACTCTTCTGTTTCGTTGTTTTAACGAGAAATTATTAACTGATGCAAAAATTGTTGTGTAACACCAACGAGACGCTGTAGCGGGTTTTCGTTCGGTGTTCTATCTTTTACACTAGGCAATTCTTCAGATAATGATGCGAAAAAATCTTTTGTATTTTTTGTAAGTATAAAACCAAGACCAGAATGTTCTTAAAGCGAGACTTAATCCAAATTGATCTTTAGCCTCGTTTTTAGTGACAACTTTCAAAATGGAGGCATGAAAAAATGGTAGGTGAACAACAATTGGTGAAAACTTGATTTAAAGAAGACACAAAAATGATTATTCCGGAAGGTAATTTACATATTTTATTTGATTTATAATTGGCGCTTCAAAGGGCATAATTTTTGGCTCCTTAAATGTTGTCAACGCATTTATTTTTACTTTTTTAGTGTCCTCTCTTTCTGTCCTTAGATCAAGATCAAAGAAATATCATTGACAAACTTGCAAATTTTGTTGCAAGGAATGGGCCGCAATTTGAAGAATTAACTAAAGAAAAACAAAGATCAAATCCGAAATTTCAGTTCCTTTATGGCGGAGATTATCATGCTTATTACAAATGGAAAGTCCATTTGGAAGGTAGTCGTTCTATTACCAATATTACAAATAAACACATTTCATAGTTTCATAATTGAAATATTTATCATGGAGAATAGTCATTTTTTATTGTAAGAATACAATTTAGTAAAATATTAGTGTCACAAAACTCTGTTCTTGAATATCAAAATATTTCTTATCAGTGTGGGTTTTCTTTTTGTCTGATTTTTCTTAAGGTGTTAAACATCAGGTAGCAGAAATAAGAGAAACAAAATTCATGTTTTAAAGAGGAGCAGAACACTCAATTGGCTCCATTCTCTGGCCTTTTGATGCCCACTTCCCCATCTCCTTTGGCTGAAAAGCCCATTTAGAACTTGTTTTATTTTGTGTTTAAAACCCTTCTTTGCAATCCCATAGGCCAACAGATTAAAGCCCAGGAGCTTCACCAACAACAACAACAAAATTCAGCAGGAACACAACAACCATCTGCAATACCGTCATGGCAACAAGCAGTCAATGTAAGCATGCCATTGGTCACCAAGATTGGATATCATAACTCTCTAAATGAAAGCTAGTAATTCACAATGAACAGAGCAATCTATCTAAAATGGATAAAATCCTCTCTTTTTAGTTACAGTTTTTTTGCATGTTAATTTCAGCAAAACAAATTTTAAAAAGATGCAGTTGCAGTTCTTTGCAATTACATTTTCATCAGAACTTTTGTTCAAGATTTTAATTGCATATCTTCACAAAGTTGATTTGTATGATGAATGGATTTTGGAAGGAAGTGCTCACCTTCCCTTCAGATATGATTTTACATTATGGCAAAGAAGCTTGGCAATTGTTTGCTATTTTTGCAATAAACATCTCTTTCAAACCATCTCAATTTAGGCATATCAACAATCACAAGCTGAACTGCAACCAGCTGCCCATATTGAAGCAAAGCCACAACCCCCAAGTGATTTGAATTTGCCAGAATTAGAGACATTGTTGAAAAAGCTGATGGATTCATGTACAAAAGATAATATTCAGGTATGGGGTGTTAATGAACTTTCATGCAAGGAATTATTAGCAAAGAAGTTGAATTTAATCTGTTGATTGCAATTGAAGGATTATCAAATCAAGTATATGATGATGATGATGAGGATTATGATGATGATTGTGATTATGATTGTGATTATGATTGTGATTATGATGATTGAAATGATGATAATGATGATTATGTTGTTGACATTCGTGATATCAGTGATTTTATTTTAATGTTTTATGACCAAAGAATGGAAAATCATGGATAATAAACAATGCTAAATCAGCACATCATTGTCGTCATATTGCTGAAACTTTACTCACCAAGTATGTTTTTTCTTTTCACATTAAATCTGTCCAAAGTTTTAGATTAACTGTCCCCTAAAATTATGGACTTATGAATAACTCGCTTGTTTTTCATTGCCAAAAGCAATTAATATCTTGGCGTCTTTAGCAAAAATGATGTCGCTGTATTTTAATAGAATAAGAATAGAATTAGAATAAATTCTGAGTCATTTACCATTTCTTTACATTCCAAGCGGATAATTTTTTATAGGGTTGCAGATGAAATGAACAATTTTAGCCACATGTTGCATATTGTTTATTTGATAAATGATGTTGGACATCATTGCTCAAGAAAAAACCTGATTGATTTGCAAAAGGCAATTGGTGATGTTGTTGGATCAATCATTGGAATTGCAAATCATGGCCAATCTGCTGAAAATAAAGAAAAGTTGACAAAAGTCTTAAAAATATGGGAAACTAATAAAGTATTTTTGGATGAAGTTATGGAGGTAATTTTTTTTGGCTGTTTTAATTTGTTTTATTTGTTTGCTTTGATTTGTTTCTATAATAAAAATATTAGCTTTGGCTTTTTGTAGTTCATTTAAGAATTAGGATAAATCTTGCAAGTTTTGGTAAATGGAAGTGAAGTTCTAACGTTGGTCTGCGTTTTCTATGATTTACTTAGTTGTTGAAAGACCCTGAGAAAGCATATGAAGAATATGAAGCAAAACACAAGGAAGAACAACAGCAACAACAACAAGAACAATTGCAACAACAGCAGCAGCAGCCGCAGCAACAGCAGCAACAGCAGGCTTTGCAACAGCAGCCACAACAGCCGCAACTTGTTGGTATGAAATTTTAGTCAATATTTCGGTCCCTAAATTAAACTCAGCCTCATAGCCCAGGACAAATGAACATTAATGTCAGGAAAATTAGCTAAGCGGTGTACCAGTAGCCCTAGCTTTGCCTGACTGCTAGGGGATAGTAATGTCGGTGCTGACCAAGGAAAATATTGCCAAATTTTTCCTGGTACACCTTCCAACTCGCCTCGGAGAAATGTGTGAGAGAGAAGGCTAGTAAGGGAAGAAACTGGAAAGGAAGCGAGCAGAGAGCCAGAAAGAGGAAAAACCAAGGGGCGGTTGGCTTGATATCTACGAATAATCTCAGGGAAGGGAGGGAGGGGAAACATCGAGCTTGTAACGTGACGTTGGTTCTTCTTCCATGAGCTTCACAACGAATGGGTGGTATGATTTGTTCACGCCACGTGAATCCTCAACTCAATTAGCATAATGATGAGATTGATTATCAATCATTCGCTAGAACTGCGTGCGTGAAATCACGTTTCATGGAGCGGTTCAGTAAAGACTAGATTACGGAAGTAACCCCCCCCCCTGTGAGGAATACATTCGCTTATAAAACCTTCCCAGTCCAATATTAACATGGATTAAATGCTTTAATAATGATCGAAAATCAATATCTTAGTGACTTTTCCAACCTTCATTCTCCCTTTATCCAGATTTAGGTTTTTCTAGGTCTTTATTTTTTTCATTTCAAGGCTCTTCCGTTCCAGGTTATGGAAACTTCCAGCAACAACAGCAACATCAAGGACAACAACAACCACAGCCTCAAGTAAATACCTTTTTGTAATAATAAACCTTTTTACTGTACTACACCTATATGACTTGAAACATTAGAGAATAAGTTGTATGAAATGTGATTCTAGCCTTTGATTGGAAGTTTTATATTTCCTATTTTAGTGGCAACAATTTCAACCAGCATTTGGGCAATTTCAAGGAGGCCAACCACCACCTTCAATGCCATTTCAATATCAACAAATGCAACAAGACCCAAATCAACTACAAAATTCACAAGAACGAAAGCCAGAATTAGAAATGAACCTAGAAAACCCAGATGACCCTCATTTAGGTGGAAGCCAGGAAGTAAGGATCAAAAACTTTATTTGTAAATTAATTTTGCTTTATCCTAAGATTTCGATGTGTTGTTGATAAGGTTTCTTGTTTAATTGGCTTTTTGGAAATTTTGTTAGTTACAACATACAGTTTAACGCAAATTAATGTCAAATACTGCCATGAATGTTGAACAAGTTTTTTGATATCGTATATGTGACATGTTTCAGGGTTTTATGAATCCTGCTCACCATGGTGGTCAATTTGGGCCAAGGGGACCGGGACAGTTTGGGCCACAGCATGGACAATGGGTAAGATGATCCTTTTTGATAGATTTCCTGATTCATTGTTTAATGAGTTACTGATTATGTGGTGGGTTGTTTGGTTTGTTAATATCTCCATTGATTAGTCCAAATGTGATTTAATTTTTTTTTAATTTCATTGTTACCTTGATTGTTGATTGTCTGATTTATCGATCGATTGATTATGTATGTGATCTCTTTGCTGTCTAGGGGCCTCGATCTGATTTCAATCAACCGCCACCTCGCTTTCAAGACCCAATGTTCCAGCCAAGGCCTCCACTTCCTTCGCAGTTTCAACAATTTGACTATGGTCATCAACGTCGCCCACCGTTTGATCCCGCTGCTCCTCCGCAGCCCCAGACATTTGACTATGATCACGGGCGAACGGGACCTGAAATTAGACCACCAATGCATCATATTGAAGTTCGAGATCCAACGATTCCCATGGCACCATATCATGATTTACCTGCAGGACTTATGGTACCTCTTGTACAGGTAAATCACATTTGTTAGCAATAAATAAAACCACCCTAAGAACGATGACAAATAGAATCATATCTCTTTCGTTTCTTTATGAATTACAATCGACACAGCCATAAACATGATGATAGATAAGTCAAAAATATGACAAAAACATGACCATTAAGCATTGTTTTATTTTCTGTAAATCATTGAACAAAGTAAAGTCGTTTTCCTGCTTTTTATTCAATTTTTGCAATATTATCCTTATTCTATTTGGAATTTAGCTTTGGGATTGCGAATACATGCCAATAAATCCACAAGAAATTCGCCTTCCTGTTCCTCAACCACCAAGTGAAAGACTTTTAGCTGCTGTTGAAGCATTTTACAGTCCACCTTCACATGATCGACCAAGAGATAGGTCAGTTGAAATCAGTTCATTTGTTTGTTTTCAATGCAACGATCACGGCCAACTTCATCTTGAGCAACTTTGCAGAGATGTTAAGCTTACAAATCGGGACAGTAATAGTCAAAATGTTTGAAAGCAATTTTGATGATAGAAATATCTAGTTACAAGAACTCTCCAGTTGATCTATTTAATTCTGATGCTCATGAAAATGCTTTGGTACTTTTTTAAATGCATTTGATAATGTTGATTGTCACAATTCTTATAAATTTCTATTTTAGTATTGGATGGGAAAAGAACGGCCTATTTGAATTCTTCAAAGCAAAATTGAAATTCATCAAAGACAAACCTCGAAATATCGCTGCTGTTGTACGAAGTCCAAGTCCACCTCCTGTTGCTGCGGAGCCTCCTCCTCCCTTGCTAAAGGAATCTCCAAAGAGAAGCCCTCCAAGAAGGTAAAGATTCTTTTTTTTATTAATTTGAAAATTGGTAATATTATTTTGAAAAAAATTTGTAAATTTGTAGCAAATGATCATCATCATTTATTCCGATTGATTTTTGATCAATTTATTACTTGATTTCATAACCGATTTCTGATTTATTTCTGATTGATTGATTGATTGATTAATTGATTGCTTGATTGATTGATAATCACTAAATCATAACTAGTTTTGTTGATCAATTGATTGATTGAATCATCAAATCATTCTTTGATTTACTTTCGCTATTGGTTATTTGCAGAGGTTTAATGTTTACTTGATATCTCTTTTCAAGATCTTTATCTCCAAGAAGATCACCGCAACGAAGACGATCTTTATCCAGATCGAGGTCGAAAAGCAGGTCAAGATCCAGATCGAGATCGCCAAAACGGCGTTCAAGGTAAGCATTTTATTAAAAAAATCATAACTTCGAATGCATGCAAGAAATGTTTTTGGGGCTGCCATGTGCATCAAAATTGTAGAAATTAGATTTCTCGTTGAACTAGTATTTGCACTTTTCGCTTCGCGATCAAGAGATTTAATGCAAATTTGTAAGAGCCCACTTTCATCCATCGTTTGATTTCAATTTTGAACGATTACGATATTATGTTCTTAGATATAACTCACTTTTCTGTTGAATTCGTTAACTGCAATGCTACTGAATTTGTTATGACTTAATTTTTTTTTCGTTTTGACAGATCTAGAAGTCGTGAAAGACGGCGATCAAGGTCATCATCATTTGACAGAAGAAGGTCGAGGTAATGTTTCCATAATTTTTATTGTATTTTTATACTGTTTACTGTATATTATTTCATTTTGTCTGCTGTGATTTCTATTTTGTTATTTTTTTATTATTGTTACCTTTTTGCAGATCTAAATCAACATCACGTTCAAGATCACGATCACCAATTCCAGTTCGCACTAGAAGTCCGAGACGAAGTCCAACCCCTCCAACTGGATTTGTGTATGGATTTTATGCAACAATTTTCATATTAAAGATTACTGCTATGAATTTGATTTGTTTTGCCATTTGACCCTTTTCCCTGCTTTCCTGCTACTTTCCTCTTGTTTCAGGTAAAATCTTTCTTATTACACAACGTTTCTTAATGAATATAGAAGGTGAAATTGGTTAGCATTTCAGATGATTGGGGTAGTTGTATGGCAGCTGAATGCAAAGAATCATTGCCACAAATATGACCAAATCTCAGGACAAAATTAAATGATTAAATTGGATAAATGAAAAAAAATTGGCCTAATTCTTCCTTCTAATTAAAAACTGTGTAAACAATGATATTGTCTGTTCCTTTTCAGAATGTTCGAATCTAAGACAATGGAATCGAAAATCGAAGAAACGAACGTTGGTCATCAAATGCTTAAAAAGATGGGTAAGAATCAAAATCGATATTTGTGTCAATATTAAAACCAATTATTAATATCAACTATTAAATTTCTTTAAGGATATTTAATATGCATGTTTTAGTTTTCGTGTAAATATCTGCTTGACATATAGTGGTTTGATATTATCTCCATCTATTTTTCCAACAATGTTTCATTTCATTTGTGGTTTTTATGCAATTATTATTGAATATATTTTCTAGTTTTTGTCGAGTTTTTATATAATAGAGTTGTTGGTTATATTTTCTTGAATTTTCCTTTTAATTGGATGTTGAATAAATTGAATTTTCCATTTTGAATAGGTTGGGGAGGTAAAGGATTAGGAAGGGAAGAAAGAGGAATTCAAGAACCAATAAAAGGAGGAGAGATTCGTGAAAAAGGAGACATGTTCAAGGTGTGTTGTTATTTTTCGTTTCTTCTTCTTTAGAGTGCCTCAAACTTTGTGGGTAAATGCCAGAAATAAAGAAATGATATTTATTCATGCACTGCCAAGGCATAGAAGTCTTCTATGTTGCCTTGATGCTTTGCTTGTATTTCTTTCAAGACATTTCAGGCTTCTTAGTTTTAACCCATAAAAAACTCTTTTGGTTGTACATATTCTATAAATTTTCCCCTTGTATTAAAGAATATCTTTTGAGATCATGAGAACCGACTTCTTTTTGTCTCATATATTCTATAATATATCATATATTCCTTTATCATTGTTATAATTATACTCTTAATTATATATTTTTCTTTTTAAAGGGAGTTGGAGTAAGTCTAAACGATCCGTTTGAAAATTACAGAAGAAATAAAAGTTACACATACAATCGGCGTGAGTAAAATTCATAAAGATTTATTCCGTTATCTAATTAGTTATATCTCACCTAATGTTTTTTTCGAACCTTTATTCCTTCATTGATAATTTGAATTTTTTTGCAAATAAAGATAATCTCATAAATGAAAAAAATTATAAAGGCAATTTTTCTTTTCTTCTTTCATTAAATTTTAGTCATTCATACTTTCATTATTTTATAAAAATTTTTATTTTGTTGTTTATTTTATTTATTCATTCGTCAGGTTGTTTATCAGCATATTCTGTTCCAATTAAAATATTTTTACTAATGATATTTTAGTTGTTTTAGTTTTTTCGATTTCTTATTCTATTTGCCACTATTTCTTAGTTCTCTCAGTTTGAACTTTCCAACATTTTCTTTTTTCCAAAGCAATGATTCTGTTCACTTATCCTCTCGTAAAATTTTCCTTGTTTTTTGCAGCTCGCAAAGAGAGATCTTAACAGCAGACCTACTCATGAGCCATGACACTGATACAAAATCATTTCCAGAACATCAACATCATAGTACAAAGTCGTATGGAAGTAAATTAAGTAACTTCTGAATAAATGGCATCATCCATTTTCTATTATTTCCAGCATTATGAAATGAACTGACGCTGTAAACTTTTTCAATCTCTCTTTACGTCATGAAGAGGTATTTTACTTTCCGTATAAAATCCCTCACCAAACCCTTTTTGTTTTGTAACGATATTTATACTAATTTTGATGTCACCAAGATTTTCGAGTTCGTATTTACGGGATTAGCGCGTTATTGCGTTTTGCGATCATTCGATCGTGTCTTTGCGATATCTACGCGTAAATGCATCATTTGCTTCTACTTTCCAAACATATCTTGGACCATTTTCAACTTGCAATAAATAATCTTCGTTATAGATAACTTAAATAAGTTTGACTTGAAGCTATGACGTCATATCACTAACTGCTCCCTTCATTGAATGATTTCTCATTGGTTTAGGGGGGGGGGCTCACAACCCCATTTAAGCCATGTTATCACAGCAATCCTATCCGTATGTTGATCTGTATTAATTTTTTTTTCATGGATTCCAAGTCATTTTTGCCAATGATATTCCCTTTCCAATGAACACTGTGCAAATGCCGATATTTTTCAATGTGAAATTCTAATTCCTACTTTAACTATTTATAACCGACTTAAAAGTTTCCTTGTATGACGTCATAGATAATTTCGGCCATTTTGTCATACCCCATGGGGGTGTAATGAAGATCATCATCCCAAAACAACTTCTTTTCGTCATCATTCATTGTTCTAAATGGCAGTTCTTCTGCCAAATCGCAAAGTATTACATTATCCTTATCCTTCGCATAGTCTCTAATCTTATCATTCACATCTTCCCAAACATTCTCTTTCTCATTTCTTCCTGGCAATTTCGGCGCATTTGAATCCGGAATCGTAACTGCGACAGTTCGAACCCCTGCCTTGTGTGCTATTTCATGCAGTGTCCGTATACCGTCGAACAGGTTTTGTTCATTGCATTGTTTATCAGTAAAATCATTTGTACCACCTATTATTATAGCAAGATTCAGTGGCTGGTATTTCTTTATTAATGAAGGCATCCTTTTGACCATTTCTGGGTTAACACATTCTCCACTTTTGCCTTCATTATAAACATTATATGTTATATGATTCTGTTCTGCGTTCAAAAGCGCAGATAATTTTTTAGAATAAGGATGAAACGCCGTCCCTCCTTTGTAATATCCTTCGGTTATCGAATCACCAACACATAGGATTCTTTTTTCCATGTCTTTTTGTGGTATATTTTCAACATTGTCAATTCCATCTCTTCCTTCACCATCTTCATCACCACTGCTGTTATCTTGATCTTCTCCATCTTTTACTCGTCCCGTTTCATCTTTGTTTGATGAATGATTTTTACCAGTCTTCACTTCTTCCTTTGTTTCTTCTTTTTCTAAAGCGTTTTCTTTGTTTTTTATCTTTTCATTTGCATTTATGTCTTTATTTTTCTTTTCTAAATCAACTCCTTGTGACCCAGAACCAGAATTTTCAGCATCATTTTGCAATGAAGGTGTGCTAACTGCTTCAATGGTTGGTTTCGAACTTGGTGCACTACTTGAGTTAAGTTTGTTCGTAGTTATTTGAGGTGTTTCTCGAATCGTAGTTGGATTCAAAGTTTGTTTTGTTGGTGTTGAAATTACATTTTTATTGTCAGATGTTGTGGGAGCATTTTCAGATTTCCTTTGAGTCTTATTTCCTTTTGCATTTTTCTCATTTTTTGCATTTTTCTCATTTTTCGCATTTTTAACGTTTTTGATTTGTTCCACAGATTTCTTTTTTGCCCCATTTGTCACTCGAATTATCCAACTTTCTGTTGGCCGTCTATCTTCTGGTTCATTAACAATACTTGACTTTGTCGCATATGTATGACGTTTATCACTTTTTATTATTTGCTTTTCTTTATCTTTCTTATCATTTTTCATTGTTTCTTTTACATTTTCTTCATCTTCTCTTTCATATTTGGTCTTTTTCATCCCCATTTTTTTCATGGCATCGCTCATTTTAGGCAGTGGTTTAGCTTTATATTTTTTCTTCTTTGTTTCTTTTCCTTCTTTTTTAGTTTTTCTCTCACTTTGTGCTCCATGTTCCTCGTCCACTAGATCTTTATCATTTTCATCTTTTGCCTCATTACGTCTCGCTCTTTCCTCGATTTTTGTTGCCCCTGTCTCTGGTATTTCTGCCTTCATTTGATAATTTGAGGATGGCTCTCCTTTGTTAAATCTCATTATCACTTCATCTTTAAATTCATCGTCAGCATCTAAAAACAAAAAAATATGAGATATTTTTACTGAATTATAATATGGTCAAAGAACTTAAGAATGGAAACGTCTCAATTGCTGGATAATTCGCATAAACAAATTGAGAACACCACGCTACATTGAATGCAGTTATTTAAGCATTTCAGGAAGAGGCGGAAGACACCGTCGGATTGTTTTAATTTGGAAGATACAGTCGAATTATTCTGCTGCAGAGGAGACGAGGCATAGAAGGCCTAAATGGAACATAAAGATGTCCGAAGCTTGGCTGATGAGACGGTGGGAAGTAATTGCAGGACAGAGCACAGTTATCCCCTAGGTGCTTAATTTATGAAGATTTGAATGCTTCTTTACATAGTAAGTATTGATGAACGTTTACAGACTGTCGATCAAATTACTCTGTAAACCCTTCTTTGCTTGTTAAGCAATTCGCTGGTTTTTGGATCGATAAGTTAGATAAGATTTATGGTCGCAATAAGCCACCTTTCTATTCCAAAAAGGTTCATGAAAATTTCATGACAATCCAACAATTTGGCATTTGAAAACCTCCCTAAGTTCGATAGTTTGTATTTATATTCTTGACGGATGACTGAATGTTGTGCTGAGGGTGAATCACAGTTAAAGTTTGATGTTTAGCTGAAGCAAGGTAAAAACAGCATCGAATGTGTTATTCATATTGGAACTGGATTTAATGATTTTTGGGTTCGTATGATCAAAGGTGACAAGAGTAGCAGTCAGGCTCAGAGGCCTAAACCAAAAAAAAGAAACAGCAAATTGTAACTTCAAAACGTTGAAAAAGATCAGCGCTATAAAGTAAAAGACTTTATTTATTCTAGTTTTAATGCTTTATTGTTTGAATCCGTAGTGACTAATTTCTGTTAAAAAATTTCCGCTGTTAGCGTATGATTCCTTAAACATCGTAGTTGCTGTTGAAATTAAAGTAAAGAATAGTTAAGAATGAATCTGACAAAATATATCAAGACGTACCTGAATATTTAATGACATCATCTGTATATAAATCTTTCACAAAAACAATTACAAAAATTAGAAGGATTTTCACAAACCGCATTGTAACTTTTTCATATTAAAGAAACTTTCAATAAACATTTGAAACAAGGCTCGATGTTAAACACTAAAGAATTGATTTCAACTTGCAAAGTCACGCGGTTTCTATGCTTCAATGGTTTTCACTGGTTCCATTAACCTTGTTACTACATAGCAACCATAGGGCAATCGTAATGAAGACCACGTGATTGCTAGAGTTAACCAATGAAATTAAATAAGTATCCAGGCACGGTCTGTAAATTAATGATTGATGGTAAATGAAACAAAATTGATGAACTCGTATTTACATGATGATTGGTCATACAGGTCCAGCAAAGGGCTAGGACAATGATGATGATGTACGGTCGATGGAAATGAGAAAGATTGGTAAAAACTAATGGAAATTTGAAAATGACATATAGACCATCATCCAGTGGTATTTAAAATTTTTACAACCAATGTTTTGTTATTTTTGCACCTTCCATTCACAGTCTTAGACCGGTCCAATAGAATTCTATTGTTTTTGGTGGGTTGACTGAAGCAGCCATGCAACCATTCCAAATTATAAATCAATAGAAGGCATTGCTTGTAAATCTTAATGCCAAATCATTAATCGCTACTGTAATGTACTCCTTTTATCTACAAGTTATATAGGTACCAATGGTCTACCAAAGATGACGTCATGACTGGTATCGAAATTTAATGCGATTGAATAAAACCTGTTAGCAACAACAGCAACAACAAATCAGCAACAACCACCACATGATTCTAGTTGTTTAACCTGATCATACAACAACAGCTATCAAAATGGTTTTATTTGTTCAGTTTAATTCCTTTTCAAGTCTTTGTTTGCTTAGATTTAACCAAACGTTTTTTGCTCATTGAAAATTAGCTGCCTTTAATCTCAAAATTAAAACTACGTGTTATAAACTAACCTTTTTCATTTAATACGCTTTACTGATCTACTTTCTTCTTTAATTTTTTACTTTTATCATTCTTATATTGAAAACTGTTGGTTTGACAGGAAGCAACATGCTGACTTTTCCTCTCAATTTATTCTTCTTTTTTCTCTTTTCTTTTTCGTCTTGTTTTACTTCAAAGATAATTCGTTTAGATTCGGAGAATTTCGAAGATCACGTTTTTTTGGATAATGACCCATGGATCATTGGAATTGAGAGCAAAGTAAAACTAAGTGCATTAGAAAGAACATATGAACAAGTGAAAGATAGAATAAAAGTTGGATTAATCAATGAGAAAGATTTTACGGCTTACTTGCATCAACAGGTATGAAAAATTTTACAATTCATGGATTTGAAAAAACATGTATGAAATTTCGTAATAACTACTGATGAAATGTTAGAGTCAATGTAAAGGTTTTGAGTTTAATTTAGCAGTTTTTCTGCTAGTTGATACTATACATGACTGCACTTATTTATGTTCTTAATAGAACAATTCCGCGTATGTTTTGGAAGTCATTTAGGTTAGATAGCACTGACAAATTCAAACTAACTTTCAAATTTAATCTCTCAAAATTTCATTTAACTCCTTCAACCGTTTACTTGTGATTCATTGCTGCAATAATTGCAAGTTTAAAACGACGTTTCACATCTCATTTGTTTGTATCTTTTTTTCAGGGAGCAAAGGAAACTAGTTTCTCATTTAAAGCTTTAAGAATTTACCCATTTGGACCGAAGATTCATAAAATGCTAAATTGGGAGGATGTTACATCAAAAGAAATTGCAGTTAGCAAAGCGTTTAAAAGCATTCCTGATGTGACAAACAAACTACCAAATACAATTGACAATAAAAATATAATGCTACGTGATTTCATTCAACAATCATATTCAACAATTCCAATTAAATTTCCCGTCATACTCTTTACTGGTACGTTCTATTTGTTTAATTATTTCCTCCTGGGTTCCACGTCTTCTGAAAGGAGAATTATTATGGTTTGCTTTGTAATTTGCTTTCATACTAGTCACATTTAACTTAAGCTTCAGTAATGAAATCTTTTCTCTATCCTTAATAAAGTTTTTATTCCAAATTTACTTTGTTAAATGGATCTCAATTTAGTCAATCTAGCCCTGCTGGTACTTCGTTTTAATCAAAATTCTAATTCATATTTCTTTTACTATTCTAGATGATAGGAAAGTGCCATTGTTCTACAAACTTCTCTCTCTTAAGTTCTCCTTACTCTTTCATTTTGCTGTTATTGAATGTGCACCACCATCAACATTAGCTGTCTTTAATATTTTTCAAACCCCTCGAATGATCGTTCTTTTGACTGAAATTCTAAACGATGGAACACCCAGGATAAAGCCAATTCAGTACAATGAAAATATCCATGGCAAACTTGCATATCCAACTGCAATGCGATTTTTGTACCTTGTTCATAAGAAGTTCTTTGAAGAATTGTTAAAACAGGCACGTACAACAGTTCCTGGTGATTTCAGTATTGAAGAATTCTTTGAACCACATTTTCATCATTTCCCTGAACTACTTCAATCTCCTTCCGGGACAAAGTCAAACCAAAACATAGACGAAAGGTATGATGTATGCCTCTATACATATTGATATTGTTTATCTTTTGTATGATGATAGATCCACCCTACCCCCCCCCCCCATTTTGCAATCTTCCTTGTTTTATGTCAGATCCATTTCAAGTCTGACAGCTTCGTTTTATGCTTTAACAACCTCTGAATGCCGTCAAAAACAAAAAACATGGTCATAAGTATTTCTCGGTACATTGTTGTATACTTCTCGGTACATTTCTCGGTACTTTCCTTCAAAGTTTATTGAGCCCACCTTAGCTGGTCTTAGATGCCATCTTGAAGATTTACAAAAATATTGTATTTAAGATTAACATGCAAATTAAAGAACTCAAGGTGGAGAGCATCCTTGACAAACAATGACATGAAATGCAGGATCTTATCCCAAAGAGGTGTAATGTTTTGGTGATGCACTGACAAGTGCTAGGAAAAAGCTTTACACTGCTCAGCTTTCAAAGCGAGGCGGCCAAAACCACAAAAAACAAGGAAAGATATAAAATGGCGGAGAGCAAAGATCAGCTACTTGTATGTTTTTAAGGAAAATGTGGGTGAATCTCTTGGTTGATGAACGATGATATATTGCCATTTCTTTAATTAAAAATCGATAGCTTATTAGGGAGAAGATTTTACAAAAGAGTTGAGTTCTGGACTAGAGAACTAGAAGAGGAGACAAACAGCCAAGTCTGAAATTTATTTTGCGCTGAACTGGGCCTTACTGTTTAATTTGACAAAGCCTGAGTCAATTCTTCTTTTATTTGGAACATTCAAAAAGCCTTTTTGGTCGTTTATTTAATGCAGCTAATCACATAGGACGGCAGTTTTGCTTTTTTGATGGACTTATTTTGAACTTCATATTGAATAACAACAGAGCTGAGCCATGGTTCTGCCTAAAGTTTCAACGCGAGTCTTAAAGTTTGCATTCATCTTTGTCATATTTTCAGCTTTTTTTAGTTTTATTTATTTGTGGCATGTTCATATGGGATTTGTTGGAAGACAAAAAGAAAGCCCATTTGATCATTTATCTTCATTATTGCTAAAACCATATTACAAACTCAAATGTCCAAAAATAACAAACAAAAACGGTAATTTATCAAACTGCGCCTTACCCAAGATATTTATAATCAGTGCTCGGCCAGAGAAAGAGAAAAGACAAGCTCAGAGTTCTTGGAAGAAAGGACAAATAAATGTGATAGACACAAAGGAAATTTCTAATTTGATAACAGATCATTCAATATGCAGAAAAGAATCTTGGTCAAACAGATTATTCTCAATATACCAAAGAGTATTTAGAGATGTTTTGAACAAATACACAGAAGATGAAGATTTTATTTTTGTTGAAGATGATGTTTTTCTTCTTGATCATAAATCATTGAGAAGAGAAACATGCATGGCAAGGGAAGCACACCTTCAATTCTACTCATTTTATAGACCAGCTTCACAGCAATCATGTTTGTATCACCATGGAACGCCATGTTTTTATGTACAAAGACAGTTTGTTGAGCACTTGGCAAAATCCGTCCCTGTGAGAGAATTCTGCAGGTTACCTATAGACATGTACATAGCATCAATTGGGCCTTGGTATTCAACTACAAAGATGATAGTGCAGCATAATACAACAAAAAGATTCAACGTCTTTAAATGTAAATAGCAATTTTAAGAACTTTTTTGGTAAAATATTGCTGGTGTGTGGTGGCTGCAACATTTTGGGTGGCAGGGCCCTTAAATTAAAAAAGTAACATACAACTTTCCTCCTCAATATAACTCTTTTATCAGAAATGTCAGGTGTCAGAAGTTGGTGTCAGATGCATATCCCCCAAAATTTGTGGAAACATGCCTTTGTTGTTTGAAGTGGCTCTTTCTTTGATGTATAAATTGAGATTGATCCTCTTATGCATTTGTTTTCAGGAAGGACAGGGTCAAATCAAAAGCTGTTAATTGTGATGATTTGGATGTCTGCTTGATTTTAGTTGGTAAAGATGTAGAAACCGATAATCAAATGTTGAATGATATTACTGTTAATCTTACATCAATAAGAGAAAAAGTTCACAATCAAGGTGAGCACTAGGATTCCTTATTATTCTTGTTTAAAGAAGCCCAACAAATATTTTACTCGTCTTATACGGAATATAAATATAAAAAACATGAATTCTACATTGTTTTCTAAACTGTCTTTAAACATTGAGTGAATTTTTATTGCAAAATGTTGCTTAAATTCTAATGTTTGCATAAATTTATTGACTAATTTGTACTTTTTTATCTTTTAAAGATAAATCGATTGAAATATTCAAACTAGACTTAAACTGCAATGAAGAACTGGAATTGACATTTGATATTTATGTAATGGATTTGCCTGTCCTTTTAATACTAAGACCAAAGCAGATGATATACACAATGGCCATTGTGAAGGAGCTGAGCATGAACATTAATGATTTTGTTGAACAAGCATTATTAGGTAAAATTGCTCATTTAAAATATAAAAAACTGCAAAAGTTTAATGAAGGTAATTGTAAGAAAAATATTCACCAAAGCAATAAAGTTGATAAAAATAATAAATCAAATAATAAAAAGGAACGTAGATTTGAGTTATGAAAAATTGTTTGAAAGAAATCTAAATAACATCAATTTGTGAGTTGATTAAAAACCTTTTTTTGTAATTTGAATGTTTTTAAGTGCTTTTATCTTGAAATAAGCTTTTGTCAACTGTAGCTAATTCATTGGCAACATGTTTTCCGTATTAAACATAATGTTAACATTAAAAAAAGAAGTGAAAAATGATTGATATTGTATATGACAATTATAACCAAGCATAACTTGACTATTAGTTGACAACACGTGACTTTGCTGTTATATTCAGGGTGCTAGAGTGTAACAAGGGAGTTACTTAATGATATGTTGAAGAAAATATGGTAGCAGAAAAAAACAACAAGTGAATTTCGAATGTTTTTACAATCTTTTTACCTTGTTAAATATGCTTATTGTTGATGAAATCAATTAAATAACATCAAGGAAACACGCATTTAAAGACTGCTAAAAATCTATATCATTGCTGTTTTGTCTAGTTTCAGCTTTTTAGTCTCTACATCACTAATTTTTTGTTTCTGAAACTTACTTCATATTCTCCAATTCAGAATCTGGAATCTAAATAAAAAAATGCTTCATTAAATAGAAATCACAATACAGAAACAAATTTAATATGGAAACAAATTTATGGCTGATATGATTCTATCATGATTTTGATCAACTTTGGCAAATTATCAAAATAAAATCAATCAGGAAAAAAATATTGTCGCCTACTTACTGCTTTTTTAAGAGCTTGGTCAATATCAGCAATCAAATCATCTGCATCTTCAAGTCCAATTGAAAACCTTATCTGCAAACAAACAATATTTACGCATAAAATTGCAACCAGCCTTTCCTACAAAATTGACTAGTTTCAGGGTCTTTATATAGAAAAGTAGTTTATAAAAGATTGCATGTAATTTATTATTTAAACTAAACAAAAATTTAAGCAAAAGATTTAATACACCAAATAAAGAAGTTGGTCTATTTGCAAACACATCCATTAAAGTCAAAACATACCAGGGTATCAGTGATTCCAAGCATCTCCCTGTGTTCTGCATCGACTGAGGCATGGGTCATAACAGCTCTGTAAAATAGAAAAGTTGAAATTTTTAACACATAAGTTTATCAAGTGATGGCAGTTGGATAATTGATGGTATGAATTGAAAGTAGAATAATCACTTTTGCTCAAATGCAAAGGTAGTGTAGATGTACTAACGGAAGTTCTGCAAGACTTTCAAATCCACCCAAACTCTCGGCCAACGTGAAGATCTACAAGAAAATTATGACATTTTAAGAAATATCAACAAAAATATTGTCAACTTTGTTTGTTTCTCATCTAGTTATTTAGTTTTGATGTATTGAATTTGCACGGAATAGTAGTAGTAATCAACAAACCTTCAAAGATGACAAAAATGTCTGTGAATTTTTCAGATTCCCAGCAATATCACATGACAACATTCCACTAAATCCTGTGCATTGTTTTTTGACCAGTTCATGTTGAGGATGACTTGGCAGACCTTAAACAATATGAAGCAGTGCATCATGTTGACAAAAATATGGTTCAAGCCAGACCTGTCACTAGTTACTCGTTTCAAAGGCTAAAGTTAAAACATTTTGCAAAAATTTCTCTAGACTAAGTCAATAAACTAATGAACTGAACTATCTTTCAACTCATTCCATCAACAATAAATTAACAATTAACAACCAAGAGCCCCCTACCTGGATAAATGACACGTTTGACCCTTGGAGATGCTTCCAAAAATTTTGCGACAGCCATTGCATTCTCTTGATGCTGCTTCATGCGTACATGCAATGTCTTCACGCCCCTGTTGGCAAGGAAACAATCAAAAGGGCTTGGTACACATCCTGCAGCTAAAAGATTAAAAAATGATAATTATTAACTTCAAGCAATGCAAGGCAAGAACTATTGAAATTTACATGACTCCATTATAACATGTTCATTGCAGTGTCTGTGACATTTTCTAAATATCCCACAACTAAACTCATGATTTAACACCATGCCTTAAGATTGAATGAAAATACTGGTGAAAATAGATTTTCAAAGCAGTTTGCATTCTCATCTGAAAAAAAAACATCTTTTACGGTGGTGCTTTTAATGTGAAAAATTACCATTTTGCAAATATTTCAGTTTCTTGTATACTTCTTCATTGCTTGTGCAAATCATTCCAAGGCAGGCATCAGAGTGACCTTTTTTAAACAAAAACAGTTCATTTCAGTAACTGTAAAGTAGAGGGGAAGGTTTTTAAATCCAATTAAAGGAAAGGTACAATTATATATTTTATATAATAATAATAATATACATTTTTATACAGGGTAAATACCTTATCAATACTAGCAAGTATTGTTATCAACGAGGGCCCTGTTAAAAATTAAAGTTAAAACAATGAAAATTAATGATAGTAATCCTAATAAAATGTACAATTATATATGTACAGGAGCACTAACCATTGATGTACTTAGTCACTGAGTGAAATGTAATATCAGAACCCCACATAATGGGTCTTTGGAAATATGGAGACATAAAGGTGTTATCTGTAACAACAATTATATCCTAAAAAGATAAATCAAAGTGGTATTAATAATGTTCAATCTCAAAACTTCATGCCAGTAAAATACTAGAATTTAGTAAAAAATTTCATAAAAATGATTCCTTTCAAAAAGAATTAAATCAAAAAAGTGAAGAACTCAAAAAAGACAAAATACAAAAAGCATTCAAACAATGGTATGGTTTGCAAAAAGATATGAATTGTTTGTACATTGCATACCTGATATTTGTGAGCAATTTTGCAAGCTCCCTCAATATCAACAATCTTCATTGTTGGGTTTGTTGGTGTTTCAATCCAGACTAGCTGTAGAATTAAAGGGCATAAAAATTATGATTAACAACATTCTGATACCTGTCTATATTATATCTTTTTAAGTTTTTATTGTTGGTAAAAAAATTATTGAAAGAAGCTTAATTTCTAATTGGCAATTGGACATTATTTCTTACATCCAACAATTTTTATACCTTTGTCTGTCCAGGTTTAATGCTTTTCTCAAGAAGTTGAAGATCTCTGCAATCAACAAAGCTGAATTCAATATTATGATTTTTGACAACCTTTGAAAACAATCTGTTTGTTCCTAAAAAAAAAGAAGTTTGTCAAAAACCTTTTTTAACATTTTAGCAGTTCTATCTTGTCTATTGGGAATTGTTTCATATTATGAAAGGAAAATGAATGAATGAGACGATGATATCATGGTAGTTACATTTGAAAATATTGAAATGATGCACCACATTTTAAAGGACATGGCAAATGAAGAGAGAGACAACAAATAATGAAAATTTTGTTACCCCCATAGACATCATCCATGACGACAACATGATCACCGCTTTTGAGCATCATCATTATTGTGGTGGTTGCACCCAAACCAGATGAAAACGCCAAACCTGTTTTTAAAAAGATTTACTAACTTTAAAATCACCTTTACACAATGCATCACTTGAATGAGCATCAGAAAAATGTGCTTGAGGAATGCCCTTGGGTTCTCTTCAAATGATTTCTGCACAAATCTGTATTATATTCTCAATACTGAGCATTAAATGCTATGCTAATGTTTAGCTACCCTGTTTAGCTACCCTTTTCAATATCTCATCACAATAACCACCCTTAATAGGCATCCATTTCAAGTCTCTTAACCTTAA
Source organism: Catostylus mosaicus (assembly GCA_964019065.1). Classification (NCBI taxonomy): domain Eukaryota; kingdom Metazoa; phylum Cnidaria; class Scyphozoa; order Rhizostomeae; family Catostylidae; genus Catostylus; species Catostylus mosaicus. Next base: position 8,924,054 of record OZ025192.1, on the reverse strand, counting down.
CATGAGCTTTGATCATTCAGATTCTACATGATGGGTGGCTATTAATTGATAACATGATAAAAACAGTGCCATACCATATTTGGCACCATCTATTGATGCAATGCATTGCTCAAAGCATTCCCTTGTTGGATTTCCACTTCTTGAATAGTCATAACCCTGAGTAACAAAGCCATATGAATAACGTCTCCTCATATTTATCATATCTCTTTAAAAATAAGTTTTTAAACCACCATTGAGTTGAAGGGCCTGGAAGGGCATAAAAAGGGGGTCAGTGGGGCTGGCTTTAATGCTCATTGTTGTTATTCAATTTCAATCATTTGCAAATGATATTTCTTTTTAGAACTTAGCAAGAGGTGCAGTGTGCATAGACTTGGCCATTCAAACCTCTCGTGATCACATCCTCAAAAGACAGATGTATTGTTAAGTCTACCCTTACCCTGTTTTTCTACCCCTTTTTGTTTAGAATAGAATGGTTGGTATTTACACCCCTTACAAGCTGGCTAACCCTACTGGGTAGAGTTCTCCACTAACGCGGATGAATGGAGCACCCCGGCCGCCACATATTGTTTTGTCCTATTGTGATAAGTGCAACATCACTACTTTCAAAGGAAACTGGATATTTCGAGGTGTGCATTGAAGATAATATGTTATAAACACAGTTAATTGCATGCCGATCGATTTCCCTATCACATATCTTTCTTCTTTGTCTTCTGGAACAAAGCCAGTCGGCCTTTGTTTAACCTCAAAGAAAACCGATATGACACATGATACTAACATGTGTGACGCCGGGACTGTCTTGTTTGAAGGTCGTAGCCATTGAAATTGGTGGAATGACTGCACGAGAGTTCCATTTCTCGGGATCTTGTCCAACATGGATCGCATTTGTCGCGAAATGATCGAACGGTTTAAGGTTAGACATTGTTAATGTTGCCAGTTGATCAAGTCAAAACAATGGAGAGAAGAATTTGCAAGTGACACGTGAGCATATCATTGTGAGGAGGAGGTCAGCCTCTTATTGGAAGCAAATGAGAAAATGGCGCATTTAACAACAGATCCAAGTAATGAACACAGGTATGGAAATCGACGATTATTAGAGTTTTATTAACAGCAAGCAAGTTATTCAACTTACCAATGCGAAAATGAAAATGCCCGATTTGTCATAAGAGCATAAATTAATGTTGAGAGTGAGAAAAAGATAACAATAGCATTTTTAGGCCTATTGTCAAGTCAATTTGAGGATTCCAGATACTTTGATTTGACATTTTTCCTTATCTTTGCTTAATATGGGCTATAATTTGCTATTCAAAGGGGAATAAATCACATCCTTTTGATGAGATTGGTAATGAATGAACCATGATTAACTCTCTGTTTGAAATTGCAGTCTCATTTTCAATTATAACTGAATTAAATGATACCGTTTTACTTTAGATGGATTGTGATATATCCAAGTTTTATAAACAATCGAAAAACAAGAAAAGAAGGAAGAAGGGTTCCAAAAAGTAAAGTGAGTCTTAAGATCGAACTTAAAGTATAACATATTGAAGAATGGATTTATTGATATGTGTTAATATTAAACTGCTTTATCCCTTGCAAGTTGTGCTCCCGTTTGCAACATTTATCATTGCAATATCATGTTAGTGTTGGTTTTAATGGAGGCATACTCCCTAGAACTTACAATTATTTCATTAAGTTCTTTGTCTATTCTGTAAATCATAATATTTAATTGTTTTTTTCATGCAACAGGCAGTGGACAATCCACGATGCAATGAAATGAAAGATGTCCTTCAATACCACGGATTTAACTGCTTGGTTGAGGAGGTATCAAACATCTGTTTGTCTCAAATTTCTGTCCCAAAAAGCACTGAATCATTGGTTCAGCATTTTGTTAATTTTCCAAAGATTGTCTGTCACAAAACTATGTTGAAATTTCCATAAATTATTCTAATTAAAATGACAAATAATGGGTGACATGCTAGGTGGCGCAAATAACCTGAGAGTATAAATGATCAATCATATGATTTAAGGATGCCAGAATATTTAACACTTGATAAATAAAAAAATTCTTGGCCGTAACCTGCACAATAAAATGATCTTTCTATTCCCTTCATAACTAGTTTAACAGTTGTAAAGATGTTTCTATTGCTATATCAATCTTTGAAGGTTTGAGTATCATTTTTTTGTTTCTTTATCAGCAAAAACAGTATCCCAGGGATAGTGCAAAAGATGCTTTATGCAAAGGAAGAATTCGAATCCAAATTAAGAATTCAGATGGTTCTGTTGTTAATTCTGATTATCCTTCAAGTAAGTTGAGAATTCTGTAAACATTTGCTCGCAGAAAAAAATTATGCAGGACCAATTTTAATGCTTTATTCACAATAAAAAAATAAGATGCATTCCACCACTTTGTTGATCAAATCACAGTTTGTGGCCTCCATCAAGATTGATAAAGTAGGCAAAACAAGATGGTATTTTGTGTAATAATGTTCCGTTGTTGACAATAAACTTGAAGTTTGTGGATCCAGAAAGAGCAAAAGCAAAGAAACTAGCTTTAATTATTGGAATGATTTGTGGTCATTATAAAATCCAATAATTACACCCTTTCTAGGACAGTAACTGCCACATCCCCTTTTTGAAAAAAGTGAAAGTTTTTCCTATAGATAACAAGTTATCTTAACATGTAGTTTTTGTTGCTAAGTTTGTTTCCTCTATTACTGTATATCAGTTTAATTTTTATCTTTCATTTCCAGGGGAGTCTGTTATGTTCCTCCTTGGGGAGATGATTCCGAAACTAAAATCAAGGTTATCAAAAGGTGCCACTGCAGAAGTTGTCAGCCAAACAAATAAAAAGGGAAAGGACAAAAAGAAGAAATGAATATTCATTTAGATCTAGTTAATATTTATGCATGGTATAACTACAATATAAATTTGTAAATTCTATTATTCAAAAACAAAGGGTAGATGAGACCTTTTCAAGTACTTTTGAATTTTAATGATATATGACTGAAAGATAGTCCTTTTAATCCAAATAAAAGCATTTTTTCAAAGCAAATATTCCTTTGCCAGAACCAGATAAGGTGTGGATTGCAGCCCTTGACTTAGAGAATTTTCCTGCAAATGATAATTACGCTTTTCAAAAGGCATTCATTTACGTTATAGCAATGGTTGAGATATGTTTTGGCCTTCTAATTAAATTGGCCCATGGCGAATCCGATGTGTGCTGTGGAGGAGCAAGTAAGGGTATCAAGTGGCTTTCAGCTCATGGTGCGAATTGTTTGATGAATAACCCAGTTGCAACTCAAATTAAGGAAAATAAACAAACATAATACAAATTTTCTGTGTTTTTCATGTTTTGAGACCAAACAACGCAGATTAATTGCTGGTTGCTCATTTCGTTATGGCATTGTTTGCCAAAAAGAAGAGCAAAGGTGGAATAGGCCAATTTCGTTCCGACAGCGTATGCAAATTATGTGGGAAAAGATTCACGAGTGATTTTTGTCAAAAATTGCACGAAAATGTTCATAAAATCAACGGAATCAAATGTGAAAGGTCAATGAAACGATGTGTTATATGCAACAAGAGTTTTGAAAGGGAAAACGTGTATAAATTTCATAAACAACAATTCCACAAGAAACCTGGACACAGTGAGGATGTGGCAATGACCGTTGTGTTTCCATCCTGGTATGTCACGAAAAAAACCTCACAAGTTTCAAATGGAAATGCTAAATTGAATGGTAAAGTTTTGAACAACGATAAAAAGCCATCAAAAGATTTAATAGGTGAGTTTCTAATGGATCGTTGCATCAATTGAGGGGCAGACCCTTAACGACCTTTAGTTGCACCCCATTTCCAAAGGATGAACGGTAGAGGCTTGTACTAGTTTTGGGTCAATCTTTGAATGGCCTTGCATAGCGAGATAGGAAAATGCAAAGGGGAGGTTTCCTGCTTAAACGATGCAAGGAGACCAAGATGCTTCCGTTTTGCATTCGGGCATTGGGGATTGTTAGAATGGGGGAAAGGTGCATTGATGTTTGTGAAACGTTTATATTTCATGTGCATGTAAGAAGCAGATGCTGATAGTTTCATGTTTCATTGCAGGCAATAGATTCAAATGCAGATACTGTCATCGTTTATTTGCATCTTTGGAATTTTTCACATCACACAAGAAATACTGCAGATATCAACTCAAGTTTAAATGGAACTGCAATGTATGTGGGAAACCTTTTGCATCAAAACGCTACCTTCAAGGACATCAAAAAGTTCACCAAGGGGAATCCAAATATAAATGCAAAGACTGTGGGAAACTTTTTGCAAGTGCTTCAAATTTATGCAGACATGCTGAAACACATACAGCAAGGAGACGTTATGTTTGTAATATTTGTGGCAACCGTTTTGTTCGCAATGCACACTTAAAACAACACATGAGAATCCATAGTGAAGAAAAGCCTTATGTCTGTGATATTTGTGGTCAGTCATTCCGTGTTTTATATAGCTTAACATATCACATCAGCAAACATACTGGTGTGAAACAACATTACTGTGAGAATTGTGGGAAGGGATTTATGCAACCAAGTGATCTTAGACGACACCAAAGAATGCATTCTGGTGAAAAGCCATTTTCATGTGACAAGTGTGGTAAGCTTTTTGCCAGTGCATCGAATTACAGACGTCATCAATTTACTCATGGTCGTCAAAAGCCATTCTCTTGTGACATTTGTGGCAAGAGTTTTGCAAGGACACGAGAGCTTGAGGGACACCGCAGGATCCATACAAATGAACGACCGTATATCTGTAAGCAATGCAACAAAGGGTTCACAAGACAGGAACATTTGAAGAAACATATCCAAACACATGTTGAACAGAAACAGTTTATGTGTGATGTTTGTGGGAAACGTGTATCAACTGCCTGGTCATTACGCAGCCACATGAGAACGCATTCTGATCGCAAGAAATTGTCATGCAACTATTGCGACAAGGAATTCACTGAAATACGCTACTTGAAGTATCATATTCGAATTCATGAAAATGACAGACCATTCAAATGCAAATTATGCCCAAAAGCCTTTACAAGATCTTCTCATTTGAAATCACATGAGTTTTCTCATTGTAAGGAAAAGCAATTTCAATGTGATGTTTGTGGAAAGAAGTTCACATTATCATCGAATCTCAGAACACATATGAGGATTCATGAAGGTTTAAAGCCTTACTCTTGTGAGACTTGTGGCAAAAAGTTTTCAAGTTCAAGCAATAGGTATACACATCAGAAGATTCATGAGCAACATGAAACAGGAATTAAAGAGTTTGTATGTGATCCATGTGGACGAAGATTCAGCAGTGCCAGTAATAGAGGAACACATCAAAAACTGCACTGCCCTGTTTTAAAATCATCTGTAAAAGTAGAAACAGAAAATTAAACAAACATATATCACAGAATATTTACATCAATTGTTTATTTTTATACTCCCAACCAGATTATATCAATTTTATTAATATTGTATCATGAAGTATTAACAACAATTCTGCAAGTTTTTAAGTGTGTCAATCTAAAAGTTTCCTCCACATGATCATCTTCTAATATGTTCATGGCTGTAGCTGTGCTTCAATTTCTCATAACTGCATTAGTTTGGGATCAATTAATTCTTTCCAATGCAATTCCAAAACATCCTCATCCTCTGGTTCTGATTCTGATTCCAGTTCAAATTTTCGTGTCAGAGTTCCATCTCCTGTTTTTCTACCCTTAGATTTGTCAGCCAATAAAAGTTTTGCAATTCCTTTATCATCAATTTCCTGCACAACTGCTTCTTTGTAATCTGAAATCTCTGGGGTATAAGACAATGACATTTCAAGTACTTTGAAAGCAACCTGATCACCAGCTCTTGGAGCTCCTTGAAGTGGGGTTAATACTCCATAGTCTTTAACTTCATTTCTCTGCCTCATCATACTTTCACCTCCACACCCTTGGTGGCTTTCATTTACTTGATCAGACAAGGTATCTACCATTACATTTTCAATGGCAGAATACCCCAGGTGAACAAATTGCGTCTTGCTAATTTTATCACCATTGCCATGACATGTTTTTTGAGATAGGTTTGATGACATATTTATATTTTGTGTAGATGACAGAAACGCACTACAAGAGGCGTTGCTGCTGGTTCCATTGTGAGCATTGATAGGCTCTGTGAGCGGTGCATGGTTCAAGTCATGTAAAAGGTCATTATCATTATCATCATCATCCGAATCAAAGTAAACATGATTTCCAGATATTTTTGATTTCTTTTTTGATTGAAACGATTTTTCTTCATAATTTTTTACACTTTTACTTAGTATTTGAAATGAGCTCTCGGCTTCTTTACAAATCTGCTCTTTACTATTTCCATTACTGCCATTTTGGGTAGGTTTTTCTACTTTTCTTCCTGATCCTTTCATATCAACTTGGGTAATCTTGCTCACAGCTTCTTTTTTCTTTCCCGTAGTTGCTTTAGCACTGCTTTTCTTTCTGCTTTTAGACTCTGAACTTTCAGCTTTTTGTTGTAATTCTTGCATAATATTTCTTTCATTAGTTTTATCACTTCCTATACTTTTAGTTTTTTCATCTTTTTCTTTAGTCTTTTCTTTCTTACCACTCTTTGAGTCTTTCAAATAACCTTTTGTTTCTTTCATTTTGCAAGACTTTTTCCCATCTAATGCAGGCACTTGTTGCAAAACACTGGAATCATTTTGCAACCTTTGATCATTACCTGTCCCCTCATTTTTTTTATCATTTTTATTCTTTTTCTTTCCTACAGATGTTGCACTAATCATATCAATCCTCTCTGTATCTTTTTTTCTTCTTTTACTATCTTTTTCATAATTTTTTATCAACTTCACACCCAACCCTTCACATGCTTCGTCTTCAAATTCTGCTTTCTCTTTTTTTTTCTTCATCTTCTTCTTCAGCCTGTCACAGAATGAGTCATCAATCATTGCAGAGGGCAGTTCATCCTCATTTAAAGACAATGTGGCTTCATCAACGCTGCTGCATCTTTTGTTGTCCTGCTCGCCATTTTCTTTGTTCTTTTCATCCTTCTTCTTACTTCGACTTCTTTTCTTTTCTTTTAAACCATCCTTGTTATTTTCCATGCAATCTTGCGGTTCAACAAAGCTTAAAAAACGTGCATCTTCATGTTTCTCAATTGTGATTTCATCTTCATCTCTGATTACTGCAATATTCTCCCAAGGTGGTAACACAAAACCTTTTAACTGGCATATCAATTTGTCTGCTGAATTGATGCAGAACTTTTGCTTCACATCAGCTAAAAATTCTCCCACAGTTTCTAGCTTTGCTCTATTCAAGAGGTACCAGCTATTATTTTTATTGCACAAGGATGCACTTTGAAAACATAATCGTATGCGCAAGTTTTCCATCCTCCAACAATCTACAGCAAACTTTGCACAACTTTAACATTTGGTGTACAAAATTCTGTTCAGCATGGAAAACATGGAAAACTGTAGCAATTATGCATTGGCCTCATTTAAATCCTAGGATGCCTCGCATCCGAAATTTGGCGCCAATTCTGAAAAATGGCGGCGACAAGTTGGGAGATGCAATTGCGTGCTGTTGGCAAAAATAGGAAAAGAGAGAGAAGAATCGAAATTAATAAGCCAAAAAGACGGAGCAGAAGACCGCCATGGGATGTATGTAACAGTGGCCACTTTTTCATAAAACAACTTCGTGAGGTTGTCATAAACTTTGCGCGTGGGCGAGATTTAATGAAGAGGCCCGGGCTCCCAATTCCCAACCCATCCTTCTAAGCTCGGTCTGTTTTGGGGCCTTCCGCGACACTCCGTAGTCCATTTCTTTAAATGTACTTGGTGCATAGAGCACCAAAGACAATGGAAGTGCAATTGACCCATTGTTTTGCAGCAAACTTCGCATTAACAGTGGCTGGTCCAAGGGCCCCCGGGGGACGCAAGGGGCACAAGCCCTACTTTTCACCGTAGAATAACGATATTTTGGGGCGCCCTTTGCTTCAATGCTTTGTTGAAGAGCCACCCTCCCAGGGGTAAAAATGAAGTAAAATGAAGTAAAAATGGGACCCCAAACCCCTGCTGGCCTGCAGGTTTGTTATCCTTGCGTGAACTGAACGGACAGTGCCCCCACTTTCCTAGAACCCTGGCTCCGCCCCTTATAACTCTTTTAGATTGTAATCCTATTTTCTTGCATCCTCAGGCCACAAGCTCAGATCTTTCTGTGTTCAAGCCATCAGCAGCAGAATTAGTATGATGATTTATTACAATTCCTATCTTGTCTTATCTTTTGCTTGTTCTCCTTTCCTCAAATCCACAAAGTCTGCCAATTTTTTTGCAATCTTAAACGTTTCCTCTTTATATATGATTTTTGGCAAACATCATCTGAGTATATTTATCTGTATTTGTATTTGGTTTTTGACTGAGATTGGGAATTAACTTAAACTTCCTAGTGATTGTTTGGTTATTTCCTTTTGATTTATTTATCAAAGGAAAGAAGACATCAGCTTCATAAACCAAAACCTCTCTCTGAAAGAAAGTATCTTCAACGTTACCAAGATCTTTTGCTCGAAGAAAATAAAGGTAAATCAATTCACAAAAGGTGCAACTCACCTAAATTTTGATTTTATCCCTGAAAATAAATTTAAACCATAATGGAGTGCCTAGACATTTTCCAGTTTTCTTGCGTTCTCTATCTATCTTAATTTTCTAACGTTATCTCATTTCATAGAAAACCTGGTTAACAGAAAAACTATTTACAAAGATCATGTTGAACGAAAGAAAGCACTCATCAAAGAGATTTTCACAAACCAAGAGATGGTGAGATATCTAGAGCAAAATAGCAATTATGCTGTCCATTCACTCAATTTCTGTTCATTTCTTAGCATTTTGCATATAAGGATGAATTTAGTAACTAATGTGCATAATGATAAGTCTCATTTGATTTTTCTTTCTAATCCAATTTGAATTGATTCTATTCCTATTTTTGTAAGTTTGCTTTCCCTCAAGTTTGGTATTCCTGTTCCTTCCATCTATGGTCTTCCCACATCACCCTGCTGGAAGGGAAGGAACTAGCCAGAAGTGTGTCATATTCCAGCTGGAGCCTATACCCTTTAAAAATAGGTTGTATCTCTTTTGATGTCCTTAACAAAATAATTGTCTCAAATTTTTCCTTGTCTTTTTCTTGTCTAGGAACTAAGCAATGTTCTCGCTGAAACCGACAGAGCGATGGCAAATGTGAAAGACTTGTTTGGTGATGATCCAATGGTAAGAAATTTGTTTAAATGGAGAAAGATTAAAATGATTATTAGTAACAGAATTTCTTGTCAAATTAAAGGTGTGCTCGCTCTTTGTTTAGGGACTGATCTAGATTCATTGGCTTTAACAATGATCTGTTTTCATGCAGGAAAAATTAGTTTTGCCATTGTTTCTAATGTATTTTTATCTTCATTTCAAAATATTATTTGCAATGCTTGATTATTCCAATAAAATGTGATTATTTTTAATTTTCAGAAATTTAAAGCCATTCCTCATATCACTGATGCTCCATACTCTACAAAAAAGCTAAATGGGTAACCATCTGTCATGGCATTGTTCAAGTACCACAAACTTGTTGCAAAACTTATAAATCTCTCAATTCTTCCTTATCAACGACAGCCATGCCCTACATATATATCTCCATGATTTCCCTATGTCTCTTTACATAAATAATTTATACGTACAAATCTTTAACTAAGTTGCTATAAGATCACATTAAGTGAGAAACTTGATGTAATAACTCAAACTGCTTTGCTTTGTCATTAAATTTAGCATAGCTCTGCTTCTACTGCATCAAGCACTTTTTTTAACAGACTGGTTAACGGTAAACTTCATTGCTAATTTTTCTTTATAAATCCCATAGTTCATTGTTGGCCATTGATATTGCAACAGCTTCAAGGTTAACTGCATTAAGTGATTCTGTGATGAAACATCCTGCAATCAATGATGTCGTTCATGAATTTGATGAAGCCGGTAGTCATTCTGGTATGTGATTTGTTTACATTTTGGTTGCCTAATGCTAGTTTATGCTTTCGATTTTGTGCAGTTTTTAAATTGTAAGTTCTAAGGCACAAATTATTAGCTTTGCAAAGTTTGTAATCCTGTCCTTGTGAAGTCCGCTGCGTAGGCTAAGCGTTTGTCGACTCTAGCAAAGTTTCAATCACATGTATTTGCGTTTTCTGACTTAACTCCAATATTTCAGTTCACCACAATAATCTTTCGATCCTTCAAACAGCTCGATTAAAGACAATATCATATAATTTAATGAGAAAAAGACAAGATGGCCAGCATACAATGTTAGCATTTGTAAAAATGACATCTCTTAGTAAGATCTGGGTTGAGTTGGCCTTATGTAGCGGAAATTTCCATTCAAATGAGACTTGTTTTAGCTATGGTACTGGAATGGCCGTGCGGGATGCAAAATACCTGAAGTCGATATCATTATGAATCAATATGAATCAATATGTATCATTGTGAATCAATATGTATCATTGTGAATCAATATGAATCAATATGTATCATTGTGAATCAATATGAATCAATATGTATCATTGTGAATCAATATGAATCAATATGAATCAATATGTATCATTGTGAATCAATATGTATCATTATGAATCAATATGAATCAATATGTATCATTGTGTTTCATTGTGTAATCTTCTTTGCTTTTCTTATAAGATGATTATGAGAGTGATTGTGAAGATACCTACAGAAATGAGGAACGCAACGGCATTTCTTATCAATCCAACTTCGATTTTGAATATTACAACAATCTATTACGAAGAGAGCAAGTAAAGGATGATGATCACAGTAGCACTGGACCAAAACATGATCCTTGTAGAAATCAGGATACATCAACTCGTGTGACTGGAGAGGCTGCGCGAGATTTTCATAGAAATGATCAGATTGAAGCAGCATTATCAAAGAGGTCCATGGCATCGAATGCTTTGCAAAATCATGAAAATTCAAATATAGATAATGAGAAAGGAAGAACTTTTAAAGGTGAGTTTTACAATTGTCTTGGCTCTGATTATACTTCATAGTAGCAGATGCCAAATTATTAATGGGAATAAGGATCATGGGAAGGTTATGGATGCCCATTGGTCAAGGCATCTAGCCAATCACGTACACTTATTCCCTTTTCACGTGGTTTTCGATCTACATGTTGTCTATATCTGATATTTTATAAAACAGAGCACGCTCTATTGATATGCTTTGCCACCTTTCCGCTTTTTCGACCAATTAAAAGCCGTTATTATTTGATTTTCCTTCTAGGTGGTGACAATCAAAGCCCTGATCAATCCAGAAGCAAAATCAGCTCGCTGAACGAATTCGACCAGTTGAAAAAGGTCAGAGCTTTGCTTTCACCTAAAACTGTTCATTTTCTGTTTTGATTTCGTGTTAACATCAAAATCAGCTTATATAAACCGGCTTATCTCGATGCTTTAACTGATCAAGCGTTTTTTATTCAATTTAGGAAATTCAATTTTTGGTGGATGGACAAAAAGATTCGTCATCTATAAATCCAGTTGAATCTTTGATTCAATTCATAAAAAAGGTTAAGTTTGCAATAAATTTTACTCAGTCTAATTCTAATTTTGAGGAATTGTGATAATCTTCGAGTTGCAAAGAGTGCAAATTTCAAGATTTCGAATTACATATTGTTGACTCTATCCTATTTTAATTATCTTACACACATTCTGAAAAATCTTCAAATCATCTTAATGCCTCTGCGCCACCCAGGTCTTTTATTTTCTCGCAGCAAATGTTTGCTTGAATTCTAATCTTCTGGGTGATTGTTTGTACTGTGGGATCTAAAGAATATTAATCGTTTGTATGATATATACGTGATCACAAATGATATGAAACACACAATGTCTGGCTCAATCAAAGTAAGGTGTGAATGATCACATGCATTTGAAATATGATCACATGCATTTGAAATATGATCACATGCATTTGAAATATGATCACATGCATTTGAAATATGATCACGTGCAATTTTTATAGTGGCCTGCATACTCCCTTAAAACAGCAAAAATCATATTTCATCTTTGTAAAAGTATTTTTACCTTCTGCAAATGCAATCTTGTACCTATTCACAACCTGTTTAAGCAATTTTATGTTCGCTCATTCTTCACTTTCATTTTAATCCTTTTTTCAACACACCGTTGATTAGATTACTCAATTTTACCTGGTTTCACGAGGGTGGTCCGTTGTTCTAGCCAAACCGCATATGCTTTCTTATTCTTAATTCCTCTTAGCCGTTTTAAGCAGCATTTGAAAAATGGGTCTTAACTTGATGGATCACTTTTTTGATAACAAACCTACTGATAACAGGATGATCTTCGTGTTTGTTAACTGAGAAAAATTGATCTGCCTTCAAGAAGACGGATTTCTTTAGAGAAAGCCCAACTTCCTCTTCAATTTAATGAGTTCATCTCAAAGAATATTGTTAGATTTGTCTTCATATAATGACTGCAACAAGCGAATGTACATGTAAAATGTGGTTTCAATCTGATTAAAGTATTTGGTGGGGATCCAGGGAGAAACTTCTTCCATCTTCAAAGTACCAAAAGAATTCGGGGGTGTTATTCCTCTCGGATAACAAAATCACAATAATAAAAGCTTTTTAATCCATCGTTCCTTTTCTTCTAAGTAACGTCCTAAATATGAAACGTTTTCTTTTAAGTTTTTATAGTTTGCCGAGTCTGGAAGTTTTCATAAAAAGGTTCCCTAAAACAGCAGGATTGGGACCCAGGCTTGGAGTAACTTTCTTCATGTGTATCATCCTGAACATTTGTATAAGTTTGGTTCCATTTAGAAGATTTGTATTTTCCATAGCTTTCATTTCAAGTGGAGACTGAGAGACAATCCCGTGAAAATTTACATGAAGAATTTCAAGAACAAAGAGCCCTCATTGATGCATTGACTGGGGTGAGTTATTTCTAATATATTAAGTTCAACTTCAAAAATATTAATTTAATAAGACTTATCTTGTAGTAGAGACTTGTAGTATTTTTCTCACACTTTTTTCCCAAAAAGATGCAGATCCAAAACACCAGATTGGAAAACCTTTGTCAAATAAGTATAGAAAATGCACTTGGTTTGAGCGTGATTCAAGTCCATCTTTTTTAATCTTCATCATAGGCGCCGACTACGTGGGGGCTTGGGGGCTCGAGCCACCCCTGGATACTGCTACGGGGGGGCTGAGCCCCCTCTGAGAAAAGTTCAAAAATTTGCACTTTATAGCTTTTGAGCTTAATTTCCCGAATAGGCATAGTATATTCATCTATTTTTAATGAATAGAATACAATACATCGTTAATCAAAGAACCAAACTGCGTTCTTAACTGATAATTTAGAGAAATTGGTATGTAATTGTTTTTCATTTCTAGTTTCAGCCCCCCCTGGTAAAATCAAAAGTCGGCGCCTATGATCTTCATGGACCTTGTTCAACTGTACACCAGGCAGATATTTAGTAGCAATATTTCTTCGTTTATGGCGCACATCAAATCTCATTTGCCAGCAACAAGTATTTTTATTCTGTGACAAGACCCTTTTTGGAAATCTAGCATCTTCCTATTTTTAATTTTTTTTAAAAGGATCTTATCTACTCGCAAGAAGAATATGAGAAATTGCGATTAGAATTTGAAAGATTCAGAACAGAAGCGAAGAATGAAATATTGCAATTGAAAGTAAGAATCTTTTTATTTTTCTATACGATTTATGTCATATTTTGTGTTTTCTTATTTCCAAGCCGTGTTTTATTCTATTGTCCCCTATACTGGACAGTTTTTGTATGACCGAAGCAAAATTTTCAACAAAACTGATGATTGTTTATTTTCTTTATTTTGCGTTAGAATGAAATGCAAACATTATCCTCAAAAAAGCAGTTTTCATCATCACAAGGTCAGTTTCTAATTTTACTTTATTTTCTGTTTTTAACAATTGTCACCTAATTACGGGTTCAATTTTTAAATAGTGACACGGAATGATGGTCCCAACTTATTTCTCAAAATGGCTCGTCCTTTTACTTAACCCCTCAAGGTACCCCGCTTCGAGCTTCTGCACCATTATTTGACTGTAATTACTTCCAATGAAGGATTTAAAAGTTTAATTTTATCATTGGATTTCCTGAAACGAAAAATTTTATTGTTAAAAATGTTTATTGTCTGTTTTAATTAAATTGAAGAAAGTCTTTCAGATACCAATTACCAGCCAAACATATTTGTTTGATGATGGAAATTGAAGCAGGGGAAAATTCTCATTTTGTTATTTTCACGAACGGAAACCAGAGAGGAAACAAGATAAAGAAATATGCAACCACAATAAAAATATATTATCTATCTTGTCATTCATTTCAAACCTTTATTATTTTTATCTTATATTCAGTTCTAAAACTTTTAATTAATTCACTTTTAGGTAAATTCTGTTGTATTTTTATATCTATTATTTTATTATTTATTCTAATTTGATTTAAATTCAAGGCCTCATCCTCAGGTTTGCTTTATATTCTCAGTCTCATTCCTTTTCACCACCCATGTTATTATTCCTTTTTCAGTTCTTCGAAATCGTCTTTATTTAACCATATCACATCCATGTGCATCCATCCATTTGAGGGACGTGTAAACCGGGGGCTTGGTAGTGGTATGTCTCCATAAATGTCCCATAACAACAATGTGCAACCTTGTTCTTTTTTAAGACATGATACACCCTTCTTATATGCTGTCCTTGCAACTTTGCAATGCTTTCACTGTCCCTTTATCGCTTGAAGGTTCGTCACTTATGCAGACCTTTACATATTATCATTTTATAATCGTTTATTTACAGACTAACGTGGCTCTACAACACGGATTCGAGGCCACATGACGTACGGACACTTTTGGCCTGGCATCCGCGATTATGCTTGAACCGGACATTATTATCGGACTATCAGTTCGTGCATTAGATAACAACATGTGATGCTATGCCGCGTTATGCTCGTGGTTAGCGTATAGTAGTTATTCAATAGAATTTCAAGCATTTTGCCAGTGAAAGTGAGACAGACAAACTGAGGTCTGCGTTTGTATTTTTGTTGCTGAATAATGGTTAATTAAGTTCAAATTAAGGGTGCAGCCCCCCTTGTATCACAGACCCAAACAAAAAGGCAGCAAACATGTATCTTTTTCATGGTGAATATTGAAATGACCCAAGCAATAGACTTCCTTAGAAATACTGGGCCTTCTGGTGAATACCTGACCGCCATTTTTTCTAAAATGATATGCCTTCCATCTCATTGCCTTTGTTCAGCTGGAAGTATGATTATTTTTAGATGAATTGAAATAACATTTTTCCACAAGTTGTTTAGCAAGGGTTTGAGTATTTTAACTAAATAATTTGAATAAATTATTTAAAGACTTGCAAGTAAAATATTACTTAGAAAGGTATTATTGATATTTAGCATTCTTAACAACTCTTCTTCTAAGTTCCACATTAGAAGTAGTTATGTGCCATTTTCCACTTTTAATCTTACATCTTAAGATGGTGGTTAATTTTCCCATTGTATTCTTGACAATGAAACGTGCATTTATTTTGATGTTGCTGTCAAGTTTTTTTGGTTGATGAGACAAAATGTCTGCCATTTTAGGAAAGGTTTGTGACATCCGTGAAAGGCATGATGGTCTGTGTTGATGTTGCCATAGGAACTTTAGGGCAGGTTAAGTTGGTTGGATAACCGGGGGATAAGCTTTCTCAGAGACTGCCCCACAGACCATAAAACCTGAAATACTGGGCAAATTTGGACTTTAAGGGTAGACGAACATTCCCTTCAACTCCAATGTTCTGCTGTTTCATGCAATAACCTTATCGTCCCGTATAGCAAAGAAAGCAATGTTGCCCCAGTCCTAGCATCATAAGTAAGCTGAGAGAATGTAATAAAGACTCGCGATTGGTTGTTCTGTCCCTCACCCGGACAATCATATCCTCATATTTTGAAACAGGGCTGCAGTTTGAGAGTATAGATGGTTCACCCCATCCCAAAAAGGGAAATGTCATTTGCCACAGCAAAACTAGTCTGCATTGCATATAAAATATTTGACTGTTACAAAGTAACGAGCAATGGCCCCTGTATCAAATGTTATAATCTTTAGATTTAGTTCCAGTACGCGTAAGGCAGTAGAGCTAGTCTTTATTTTGTGTTGAGTAATGAAGGCCGGAAACCTCGAAAGCAAGACACAATAAATTCTTCGAAATTGCGATAAGGAGTCACTCGTTCTCCCTTCGAGTCCTTGTGAAATCAGCCGTGTTCATTTGCATACATTGTACTTTATCCCATGAACAAAACAAAATTACAATAAATATGGCCTTGCTTCGTTGCTTTCTATTCGATTTATTGTTATCTCATGTACCATCCAAACTATTTTGTACATTTGACCGCTCACATTCAGCCTCTCTTTCCTCAGCCGCAAATTAGAGAGCCGAATGAGGCTTGAGAATTATACAAGGAACTGGCTTGGTCTTCTGACACGCCATTCCTCAACTGGCAACCAAATTTCAATATTGGAAATTCTTTTACAGTTTGCTAACGTTTTTGCGAAACGAAAATGGCTTGCCAAAAATCTTGATTCTTAGGAGGGTAATCTTTTCCGTGAAATGTCTCTAAAATGTCCTTTAGCTTCTTTTTTCGTTCAGCTGTTGAAATTGAATGATGAAAAATGTTTTGAAAGCTCAAAAAATTGTTTAAATGTTAATGCTGGCAACCTGCATTATTCATGGAGTTTTCACTTAAAAGTTTAACACAGTTTGAAGAACTGCTTCGTAATCTTAAAGCATAACGAGGTGAGAGAAAGTGCTCGCTGATTGGTCATAATAAACAGCCAATCACGTACGCTGTTTCCTCTTCCCACGTGGTTTTCAATCCGAAACTGTATATCTATTTCAGTTAAATTTTTCGCCATTTAATGTTGATGTTTGACAGCAGAACGCAAAATGTTAAATTAAGTTTCCTCTTATCAATGAAATATTTGAATTTAGAAGTATAGATAAATTCTTCGCTTAAGGGAAAATTTAATTTTTTTCTTTTAAAATTAAGAATGCAAGAAAGGGAAAACCTAAAAAATTTGTCGCCTGGAGGTATTTTGATTTATTTTTCAC
Source organism: Catostylus mosaicus (assembly GCA_964019065.1). NCBI lineage: Eukaryota > Metazoa > Cnidaria > Scyphozoa > Rhizostomeae > Catostylidae > Catostylus > Catostylus mosaicus. The sequence continues at coordinate 8,906,877 of OZ025192.1, read as the reverse complement.
TTGATTAAATCGCCCCGAGTATGCCCTTTTGGATGAATGGGGTTCCATGGGCTGCGGCCGAAGGCAAAAAGCCGTGGCATGACAAGTTGTTTTCTTCTTTACGAAGAAAATCCTTGTTTCGTTGTAAACAACCTTTGTCTAAGACGTCTGTACAAAAAGATAAGCAATTGTAAACTGTAACCAGGCCATTTAGTTACAATATTTTGTTTTTCAAGGGAAATACTGGTTTATTTATGACAAACATCGCGTTACTGGGGCGGCGTCAAGTTGTTTATAATCTTTGCTCGCAGTGAAACTTTCATAAAGGTTTGAATTATTTATTTGTAATTTGTTAACTATTTCGTTATGCTCAATATGTATGGTGTTTTTTTATCCTTTATATTGTATATTTTACAGGTTAGAATGCTTTCTAGCGTTTTATACCGGCATGAATTTTGATTTGTTTTGTTGATCGTAGGATGATCCGAACTTTAATCATGTTCAAGAATTTCTTTCATTTAGGCCTCACTTATTAATTCCACATGGTCTAATGTAACTGAGTTTTTTTTCGATATTTTGTCAGGTTCCCAGTTTTATTTTCAAAGAGCACTATCTTAAACGTTAAGATAGGGTACGCCCTTTTACTTTCCGCTTAAACTATTCAGGAATTTCTGTCTGGTTCGCTCACGTTTTAAATCCTGTTTTCCAATTTTAAATTTATTTTGTTTGCTACAGTTTTTTCTTTACTAAGCTTCTCGTATCCAATACCCCCTTTTGAGCTAGTCAAACACCTCCCCCATCTTTTAAAAACTTAAAATAGGACATTTCAAGGCAAAATTGTCCTTTGAAGACAGACTACTCCTTCCAACGATATGCATCCCTTGATTTCAAATTTGACTGAGCAAAATTTGATAATCACAAAGCAAGTATTCAATCCCTCCCTGCATAAGAAAAAAATGATCTACCCTTCCATTACTAACGTTCCTCTTGACTGGTAACAAAGTTCAGAAGCATGATTTCAAAATTAGTCATTCTTGAGAAATTGTGATCTGGAAATCTTGTTTCGTTTTGTGAAAACAAAGAGTTGACCTAACTTTACCATCATTCCACGAGGCAGATAACTTATGTAGTTGATTTTGTTTTCAACTCTTTTCAAAAGTAAGATATGATTGTATTATTAATATTAATTTTTTGTGAAATGATTTTGTCAATAAGCATGGCAAATAATTTTTCATTTGAGTTTGAGATGCGGATTCAATTTTATTGTTAAATTATAAAAAAGCTACCTATGCTAACGATCGTTCTTTTAAGCCTCCTCAATTCCAGAATGCAAAACATTTTTACTTAAATACTTTAGTTAAATGTTAAATTTTAACATTAAACTCGTGAAGTTATTTTAAAATTTCCCTTAAAGTTACGATTACATTCTTGCTATTTTTCGTTTTAATTATAGACTTGGATGCATTAATAATGAAAAAGTGAGGGGAATTTTGATAAGCTTTCTATATGATCAGTGTGGGTTTTATTTTCCATCTAAAAATAGGATTGAACCCCTGTGCTGTTCATTGTAATAATGAGGTATTTCTTCTTTCATTGTTAAAAATGCCAATTTTTTTCTTATAATGGACAGGAAATGGGAAAGAAAGACTGAAAATAATTTCCATTAAAATTAATCTGATAATAAAGGATTTTATAATTTGGGAGGTGCCTATCTGTAAAAGTACATCCTCTCTATTTTCAGAAATGCATCATCAAATTGCTTTTATTGATATTGCCATTTACAATTAAAATTTTTAAAATTATAATAATTAAAACCAAATGCAAGCACAGGATTGGAGAATGTGACAAACAGGGGGGGGGTCTAAATAATGATAGCAGCAAAATCAAATTGGTTAGCTTAGCTAGGAGAGCCAGTCTCTATATAACCCCCATCATTGCCCCCTGACAAAACAAATAAAGAACAAATAATTTTAATTGAAAGGGGTTAGAAATTCGGTACTTGGTTCTGCTTAAAAGGCGGACAACCAACCCTATCTGGCAGCACGGGATTCACCTTTGATCATGATCATCAGCATGATCGGTTTTGATTTTAACGCTCTTCTGTAAATACATCGGTCTGAGTTTGCGAGAGGAAGGTCCCAGGTTCGATTCCCCATCCGGCCATTGTTTAAATTTCTGTTATCAGCTATCGTCCCCATTTTGGATTATGTTTCTGGATGGCAACTCTGCACCTTTAACATTAATTTATTCACAAATAAATGCGTGGATAAATTATTTATTCATTAACAAATTTAATGTTGCATAACTTAAAAAGTGCCTGAATCAGCGGGGACGTAAACATACTGGAAACTTATCCATGCGACACTCCACAGAGCATGAAAGAGGATTGAATAGCTAATAGGCAAATTGAAATTAAGTGATAAATAATATTAATGACTATATTTTTGATCATCAGAAACGAAATGACAAAGAGAGGCGAGCATTGAATCACGTGGAAGAAAAAAACGTTGTGATGCTACGAGTTTGTGTTGTTGGAAGTGGTGGTGTTGGGAAAAGTTGTGTTACACTTAGATTCTTAAAAGATGAATTTACAGAGGTTTTCAATTGTTCATATTTTCTTTTTAACCCTTTTACTACTACGATGTAACTTAAGGATGCAAATATTGAACGGTCAAAATAAAATCTAGTCATTCGAATGCAAAGTTTACCGACATCTTGATCAGTGGGCCCTGGACATCTTTGGTACGTTATTCGACCACCAACATTAGCTTGTGCAAAAACTTGAGACAAGAAACCTTTAAAACATCTGCTGCACACACAAACCTTGGACCAACCTCAGACTGTTTTCTTTTTAATAGACATAAGCTTTTAAAATTGCAACCAAGCTAGCCAAAACAAACTACCGTTATACTAAAGTCCCATATCATCTCTTTTATACTATTTGATATTGTCAGTTTGATATTTTGACTTTCTAATTCAGTTTATTCTGCTTCTAGTTTAATTTGGTCATTCTTTTTCTTTTTCAGTATTATGATCCAACTATGGGTAAGTGAATTTGGATTTATCTTGTTTTTGAACAATTCATAAGAGTATTATTTTCGTAGTTCAATCTTCTTAATTGCTTAATCTGTATATTTAACATATTCAAATGCTAGAAGTCACTTCCCCCTTGTTTCAATACTTTTGATGCAGCTACTATGATAAAATGAAGATTACCTCGTACTGCTGCTGTAAAACTAATCTGCATTGCTGCAGTAGCCTCTCTTCAAAACTGTTTACTTGTTAGTCATTGGCGATGATTCCAACAATAGCAGCTGATTTTCAAACGAGGTTGCCACTCTACCAAAGGGGCTTTGCGAGCCTTCGACCACAGTCTATATTAGCTGTTGTCTTGCTGGATAAGATGAGTTTGTGACCCCCTCCCCCTTCCCCAAACACTTGCTATCAAAAAGGATCGTTTCAAGTCATTGCATGGCAAAAAGTGTCATTGTGCATGCCCCATGACTGATGGACCCTCAAGCAGCGAATTCCCGACCCAAATGATGAATTAATTAGAAGCGTACAGGATTCATCTTCTCATTGGCTCTTCTCCCATCTCCGTCTTTTCTTCTTTCCTTAAAGGCTTTAAGCATTCGAGTTATTTTTGGCAGGGATTTTACCTAATCATGAAATGCTTTTTTTAACATATGCCATATTTTTGTCTAGACCTGTTTGTAAAATACGCCAAACTATAATTGTAGGCCACCTAAATACTCCCTATTGTTTATAAATTTTTGTGTATTCATTTGACTGTTGCGACATGGTTGAAAATCTTTTTTAGTTCTTCTCCTACACTATACAGAGGCCCACCGTTTTGTTTTGATAAACATAAACAACATTCCATCATGGATTTATTTTTAATTCTTTGCAACCGCTTTACCTAATGTCATTCTTACATCCTGGGAAAATGGTTTCTTTGAATGTAAGCTGCCACTAGTTGGTTTATCGCCAGTTCTTTCGCTATTTTTGTGGTTTCGCCTATCTTCTGCTTTTCCATGGTTTTTTTGAGTTGTTTGTCTCAAAAACATAAATGTGTTAGTCATAAGAAAGAAAAGAGAGTATGATTGTTTTGATTTATAGAATGATTGTTGCATTGAGTGATTGAGTGAGTCAATGATTGAATGATATGGAGGTCAGTCAATGATTGATTTGCCAACTGATTGCATGATAAATTGATTGGTTGATTTAAAAATATTTTTGAATAATTGATTGATTGTTTGATTGATCGATCGATTGATTAATTAATCACTTTATTGATTTATTGATTGATTGATTGATTGATTAATGGGTTGATTATTTGATTGGTTAAATGATTGGTTAAGCGATTTAGTGAAAAGTTTATAGATCAGTCGATCGATTGAGGTATTCATTGATTTATTGATATTTTACGTTTCCATAATTTATTTAAATCCACACATTTCAAACCTATGACATTTTTTTCATTTCAGAGGAAACGTACCAGACAGAGGTGAGAAAATTTCTTCAAATTCTTACAAAATCACGTTTCATACAAGATTGCTCAATTATTTAAGAATCCTAGGGACGCCAAGTTAATTTTTTATAGTTGAGGGTATGAGTGTCCCATCTCCAAACCTCTCTCAAATGATGCTTCTTCTAAGGCTCGTATAGTTTTCTTTTCTTTTCTTCAGATGATTTATTCTGGCAGAGGTCATGAAGTTGAAATTGTTGATACAGCAGGACAAGAAGAATTTACCTCATTTTTAGATTCATCATTAGCGACTGGTGATGCATTTATGGTCTTATATGCCATCAATTCGTTATCAAGTTGGAATGAGCTCAAATCACTTAGATCAAAAATTAACCAAGAAATTGAATCGTTAGGAAGTAAAAAGGTTCCAATGATAATTGTTGGCAACAAAAGGGTGAGCTTATTTTCACGAATTAAAACTTTCGTTCAATTTTCAACTCTTTTACATATATTGTTATATTATTTTCAATCCATTTTCAGGTCCTTGGCATTTATCTCTTTCAAACCCTTTGCAACTCTTCTACAACTACTTTCATCTTACTATCAACAACTTGTGTTTAATTCTGTTTCAATTCTAGAACGCATGTTTTTTCAACTCCTTGTAGCTCAGCTTTCGTTGCTTCAAATCTACTATTCAATTCTCTTTCACCTCCCATTCGTATTTTTTGATTTCAAGTATCTTTCAAACTGCTTTCAACTTCTTTCAGCCCAATCAATTTCCTGTCTTTTGCAACTTACTTTCAGCATTTCAATAACCTTTCAGCTACTTTTTAACCACTTCCAGCCCTATTTCAACTCATCTTTCAGCCCTCTTTCAACCGAACGTTAAGTTGTTGATCATCTCACTTCAAACGTATTTCTGTTATCTATTTTCTGTCGGTTTTTCATCTTGGCATTTTCATAACACGATAAAGAATAAATTATATGAATTAATTATTCATTTTAGGATCTTGAAGATGAGAGAATAGCCTTACCCGAGAATCCTGAAGATTATGCGGCCTCAATAGATGTACCTTATATTGAAACTTCTGCAAAGGTATTATTCATCTCTGCTTATGACCAGAACACGCATAGTTTGAGTTGTATGATACGCAGTTTGCACGCGGGAGATCGCGGGTTAGATATCTAGCTGATTCGCACTTAAGAGTTTTTCCAAGCTGCAGACTGCTTGCAGTATTTTCCCGGGAAGGGCATGCAAATTAAGAGATATTTCAATCAACTTGAGGCATTGGTTCTGTGCTGAGGTGTTTATTAAAAAGCGTTTTAAAATCTTGCACAAATCACATGAAATTGCAGTTGCGTTGTCATAACTTTTGGCTGCAATGAAATTCTCTCTCCTCACTTTTGTCCCATTCTCTAACAAACCCTTCAGATCAAACATTGCTGCCTCCTGCTGCATGTGTCCCTGTGTAAAAGCACTTTGAATGTTTTATTCCAGACTGGTTTTAATGTCAAAGAAGCATTCCAACTAATGATACGTCAAGTTGATGCCGTTCAACCCGACCTCTTGCTGCGAAAGAGAAAATCAAGTGCAAAAGACAGAAAGCAAAAAGATTGCATTGTCCTTTAGAGGTATTGAAGATGATGCCTTTAGGCATCAACTAATTGAAAAAAAGTTAGACAAAAGAAAACAAGTATTTTTGTTAAATTTTTCATTCTTCTTATACTTGGGAAATAAATTGAATTTTATTTCAAATAATCTTGTGTCTGTATGCATCCTGCCTTTCAAAAGTGTTCTCTCTCTTTACAAGGGGTATCTAAAAGGGGCATGGGGGCAAATAATCTGGGCCGTTGCAAAATGATCATAAAATTATCACATTGCGAGGCCCATTTAGCAAATTCCGGTCTGGTTGCTGGACAAAATCAAATCCTTAAAAATATACATTCACATCCCCTATTACCCTCTAGCTTCCTTCCTCTACCCTTTTGCGCCGGTTCCCAGGGGCATCTTTTCACCTAATCTCACCCTGCCTCTAAAGAACCGCCCCCCAGCTCGCCCCCCAGCTCGCCCCCCAGCTCGCCCCCCAAGCAAGTTGTATACATATGATGCAGAACCCTAGCAACGATACTCAGAGAATAGATGCATGGATTCTATTGGTTGAAATTGAAACGTCATCATAATAATCGATGCTGATTGGTTGAATTTTGATAACAAAACAATACCAAGTGTATTTCAAAGTAAAACTCGGCCTCTTGGGAATTTCAACTTGGCGATCGGAGAAGAAAAACAAAATAGATTTCGTAAAGAAATTTATTGCTGCTCAATTTTAATGCCTTTTCATACCCAGATGCTGCCAAATTAATCGCGATGACTGAAGATCAAGAACTGGCAAATGCTTGCGAATTTATAAAAGGTGAAATTAGCGGTTTTCAAACGATTAAACTGCTTTGGTTTTGTAACGGGAAGGAAATTTGTTGCACTATAAACATTCTATACCATGTGTTGCAGTTTAGAAGATTTATTTTGTGTTATTGCACTTAAAATACTTCACCAAAGATTTATCTGACCATTTGATGATCTTAATGGTCTACAGATGATATGCTTTGACAAAGAAATGCACTATTATTAACCTGAGTATCGCCGCAAATGATGACAGATTCAAGCTATATTCATTTTGCCAATACCTTGTTCTCCATTGTTATGAGGCTTCTATTGCTAATCATTTGCACAAAAAAGATGTTTGTTCAATTGTATCTTATAGCCATGTATCTTCGCAGTCATAATCTAAAGCAAAGCGATTGTTACTCGACAAAATACTGCGATAATCCTTGCCACGAAATGCACAAAATAATCCCTCAAAATGGCCTGCTGCATGTGAGCAAACATGGTGTAAATCACCGCTCGTCATTTCTCATCTCCCATGAAAATAACGCATTGCTACCAATTAACACGTTGTTAATTTTACATCTATTTAGATCGCCTGTACTTCGCAACTTTAAGAATAAAACCAAGAAGCAATGCAACAATCCATTACTTTTGCGTCGATGATGAGCTCGTTTATGAGAAGTAAGTTAGGCCCTTTTTGCAAATCCGATATTTTCATTCAACGCAACCATTTCTATATGCTTTCAAATATTACCAAAGTAGCCCTTTGAACTGCCTTTAATTGTTTAACTGAAATGATTTTGAACAATCTTTCGAACTTTTTCAATTATTTTTTTTTAATTTAGAATTTTCTAAGTTAATTTTTTTTGTAGTTTTTATGCTGACTTCGGTCCCTTAAACTTGGCAATGTTATTCAGATACTGCAATAGACTCAACAAAAAATTGAAGGTAATTATCTTCTTTAGAATTTCCTAAATGCCAAACTAGGGGTTGCATTTTTCTTTAAATCGTTTTGTTAGATCTTAGCAGGACCATTTAAAATTGTTTCAAATATAGGAGAACCTTTTCTTTGCTGATAAACAACCTGCAACTTAAAGTCTTCAATTATGAGAATCGTAAAAATTAAACTCTTTGTGACTTTCATCCTGATTAACACTGTTGTTAAAGTTTCCTTTTTGATTAAAATTTTCCTAGCATTAAAATAGCCACTGCAAAGATCAATTGATACCCTCCACACATCTTTACAAATGAGTGGCAAAGTAACTAACCCCTTTCAAAAACCAATCTCCTTTGTAAAACAACCTTTGTTAAGACAAACAAACTCTTTGAGAGTTGTCTGTTATCTATGATAGTCTGGATAATGCCTGGTTAGCACCCTTTTACTTCTACTTTTGGCAAAACTTTTACTGTCCATCTTTGGAAATTTAAAAAATTAAAGAAAAATTGCCAGAGGTCATACCTGTCCTTCAGAGTTAGATGATATATTTTTGCTATAATTTAGATGATTTCATGGTACAAACTGCCTGAAATGCATATGTCAATGAACCATCTATGGTTATCAAGCATGATTAAAGTAAATGACCAGGGAGAATATATAGAATTAGGAAATCCCGAAGGTGTTTTTATTGATGAAGGCTATTTGGGTAGCCTTTATTAGCTTTTATTTTCTAGTTAAATTGTCAAATAGGACCTTTACTCTGTTTGTCGGTTTAAAAATATCACATAATTTCTTCAAAAAAAAAGAATAAAATAGGTGGAATTTGCTTTCAAACCAACATCACTTCTAAGAGAATGACTTTACATTAATATACAAAAATATATCATTGAGGATACAATCATTGACTTTACAAAAATATATCATTGAGGATTTGTTGTGTGAAAGCTTTTAGTATATTTCCTGATAAGCCCATGTGAAACTCATTTCTGTGTTACCACCTGCAGTGTAAAAATGTTTTATAAATAACCAGATTTTACCTGTTGTGAATGGATTGAAAGTTGAATTGAAATGTCAGGGTTCTTTTATAATGGCTAAATAGTGATTGGATATAAGATGGGTATTTTCTTTAAAAATTGTAAATTAAACCTGTTGCGATTGTATTGCAGTTAAACCAATTGCTTGAATTATAATATATTTCAGCTTTTACTACAATAAAGGTTTTCTAATAAATCTTTGGCATGAGCATATTTTGAAATATTGCATTTAAGTCATAAATATGGCGGAATTTAGCTTGATTTATAAAACAATTCATAAAACTGTATAGCAGAAGTAAAGCCATCTCCTTAGGCCCAATTCAAACGATATCGGATTTAATTCAATCAGATTCCTGATCCAATCCGATGGAGAAAGTTGGAATGTGGTTGGAGGAGCAAAATGGCTACTCAAAAGACAAAAGATTATCAAATTCTCAAAGGGATATTGATCGCATTTATAAAGCAAATATACAAATTAGGTTTAATTTCTGGCCCTCAAATTCTCTTTACTTTAAGCATCTACCTTCTTACAATATACATAATTAATAGGACTACATGTGTTTTTTATGCCTTAAAGTTATAACTTGGTTTTTTAGAAGCTCTAGTTCAAATCTTGAGGAATATTTGGATATAAAATTCCTCTAGATCAAATTTTAAGGAATATACAATTTTTTATCTACAGTCATATTCGTTGTCAAAGAAGAAAATTGTCCACTACACTTCGTATGACAGTAGAAAAAGAGCAAATGCTGCATTCTTAATTGGTGCTTATGCAGTATGTTACATTTTACATATTCATTTATTAGCCTTCTTTACCACTGTCATTCATATTTGTTTTATGTTTTTCATGGAAGTTTTTAATCTGATAGATCTTCCAACTGGTTTTGATTCTTGACTTCTTTGCCCAGCTGGTCTTCAAAAACCACACAAGAAAATTGATTAATGCTACCAGAAACTCATTAAAAATTGATGATTTTTGTATTGTGTTGCATAACATGCAATTAAATATTGACCTAGTATTTTAGAATTGATTCTTATGTTGGGAATAATTGATTTAAAGAAGTAGATAGATAATCTTGATCAAATCCAGTTCCTAACTCAAATAGGATTTAGCCAAATGACAGAAATTAAAGTGACACTGAATTTGACAGAAAATGAACCACTGTTCTGAAACTTGTCATTTGTGGCTACTTGATATCATTATTTCAGACTATATGATCATTCTCAAATCCGATTTTCATGACACCAACACATCAATGCTCTATTTCAAGTTATCTGTTTTTACTCACTTTTTCATCATGAGGTGTATCTTTTTAACCTTCCTCCTGCTGTGGAAATGTTTTACTTAAGAAACTTTGGTGTTTCTGAATTGTATTGTGTATGATAAAAATTTTTTGAATAAAAACACATCACTTGCAGGTCATTTACCTGAAATGGACACCAGAAGATGCATATAAACCACTTGTTAGTGGTTGCAATCCGCCATATTTGCCATTCAGGTATGCAAACCATGATATTAGGGTTATAATGGGATAGAAGTAAGGAGAAAGAACAAACTAATCAGCAAGATTCTGGTTGGTTTTACTTCACCAAATCTTGCAAGCAACCAATAGTTTGTTCAAAAAGCCCTGCATCAAAATGATAAGTTTTTCTTGTGATGCAAAATGATTGAGTATGTTAGCTTAAGAGGGTCAAACAATGGAAATAGGATAAACAATAAGAAAATTTAAGAATTGGGCTTTTTTTCTTAAAACATGCGCATCACACATATGGTTCTATGCAAAAGAGAAATTATATTTCAATACAAAAGGCAGAATATTGTGAAGGATGCATTGCACTTATAAACTAAGTGTGAATGTCACTTGCCATTGGTAAAAGTCACTCCTTTCCTGTCATTTTACTCTCAAAAAAACTGGCAATGAATATCTCATTTTTCGATACCTTTGTAGAGATGCATCGTTTGGAAATTGCACATATAATTTAACTATTTTGGATTGCCTAAATGGTGTTCAAAAGGTGAGAAATTTGTTTATTTAATTGATATCAATGTAAAATTGATCTCAAAATTTTTATTGATATAAGAACAAGGTTTTTTTCAGTGGACTACTTGCATCATTTTGATTTCATGGCAAGTTTTCTACATTTTTTAGGCCATGGATAACAATTTCTTTGACTTTACAACTTTTGATGTTGAAGAATATGAACATTATGAGGTAAATCTTTTTTTGGTGTCTAATTCGACTTTTGTTATTTCCATTATTCGTATTTGGTGTTGCTAAGTCTTTAATCTTGTTAGTTTATTGTATATTTGATCCTGTCGTTATTCATTTTAATTCGATATAACCCTTTTCCACATTACCTTTATACTTGCGACCAAAATTCGATAAGCACTGCTGTTGTTGGGTCATTTAGAATGCAAAAATATTTTCCATTTAGTTTGCTGAATTTTAATCAAAGTTGAGGTTAAGTTTTTTATCAGTTGTAATTCGGAGTATGACTTGATTTGATTTTGAAACCCATCAACGCTTATCATCACCCTCTTCAATATTCAATCTAAGTTTTGAATGCTCAAAGCATGTTTTTGCAAGTAACAAAAATGCAAAATTGGCAAAAGACATATTCATTGAAAACTGCTATTCGCAATAACCATATTTTACTTATTCAATTCACCCCTCATAAATTTTGTGAGGGAATGAGGCAAAATATATTTAGATTGTTTGTCTTTTCATCAGTGTTTTCGTCATGCTCAGGAATTCGAGGTATAGAAAGTTTTCCCTCAGGATTAATGCAAAGTGGTTGCCTGGCTGCAAAGATTGAAGACCGATTAAGTTTGGTTTGATTCATTTTGTGGTTTTGTTCGGCATATTTTCCCAACTTAATCCTTTCTATTTCGTTTTTATAGAGAGTTGAAAATGGCGATCTTAATTGGATATTACCCGGTTTGTTTATATTTCATATCTAACTCTCATCTCAAATCAAATTCAGTTGCAATTAACACCTTGCTCAACAAAATCTTTGAATCATATTTTCTCCGGAAAGGAAATTTCCAATTTAAATTGTGTGGTAATTCCAACATGATTTCTACAAATATCGTTCACAAATATTGCGTTTTCTGGGAATGTGAATTGTATTTTTCGTTTTTCAGGATGTCAGGAACCTTCCTCGTGACTGCTATGTTTCCGAATCCTAATTTCTTCCTGTCTCCTTCAATTTTTTTTGTTTTTTTGCCGCAGGAAAATTTCTGGCGTTTGCTGGACCACATGAAAAGAAGAAAATTGAAAATGGTGAGTTTGAATAACGAATTTGCGAGTGAGTTCATTAGCTATTTGCCTTGTGGAATAAACAAGAAGTTATGCTTGTTTAATGGTGGAAGATTTTTTTTAAATATATGAAAGTAAATATTGAACTGTAATACCTGGTCTAGTAAAATTTTGATAAACGGATTTCTTGCAATGAAATAAATGCCGATGTTTCAATGCTGTTTTCTTCGAACGATGAAATCAAAGTAAGACCAGTAATGAGTGGAGGTTAGTTTCAATATGAACATAAAGATGAAGAACCTTTTTGTGACCATGAAAAGAATAATGATGTTTCGTTATCATGTATGTTTGCCAGCCAACAATAAACTGTTATACATTCTTATGACTTGGAATTATATTAATTCTCATTACATATTTTAATTCGTTCTTAAACTTGGAAATTTTATATACTTCTTTATTTCAGGCTACCCTCTTCATTCTCCGGAATCGTATTTCGAATACTTTAGAAAACATGGGATCCGAACTGTAATTCGCTTGAATAAAAAACTTTACGATGCAAGAAGATTTTCAGAAGCTGGTTTCGACCATTTTGATTTGTTTTTTGTTGATGGCAGTATTCCAAGTGATGCGATTGTCAGGTATGCCTTGATATATATTTTCCAATTGATAGGCATCATTGTATGGTTCCAAAGACCGCCATTTAAGCTTTATTTCTAGGACCAGTTTTTGGCGACCTATGATAATTCCTTAGCCACTGTACTTCTCCCTACCCTTGTCCCTTAGGCTTTGAATCGCTTCGATATCTTTGGTCATATCTTATTTATAGCCTTAAACTGCACGTCTATCCAAGCAATCTATACACTTGGTACTTGGAATAGACTCATCTCCTGGTATAGCAGCGTTTTAAGGTATCATCTCCATCGCCATTTCGTGCTGAACTCGAAACAATTATTTTTGTTATCTTTGTTTTCAGAAAATTTTTGACAATTTGTGAAAGTGCAAAAGGAGGAATTGCAGTGCACTGTAAAGGTAAATTTCCTTTTGATGTTTCTCATGTTTAAAGCTTCGTGTTTTCATTTATTGTATTAACAAGGTTTTGGTGTTTTGCAACTCTCACAATTTTCGTTTCTGATTTCAGCTGGACTTGGTCGAACTGGCACATTAGTCGGCTGCTACTTAATGAAACATTTCCATTTCACAGCTGCTGAAACTATTGCATGGATAAGGTAGAACCATTTGAAATCTTCCCCTTCTGCTCATAACAATGCCTGTGTTTATTACGCTAATATAGGAGGGACCATTTGAATCTATTTTGTAAGAATGTCATTTCTACTGAGAAGTTAAATTCGTTTTGCATTGAATTTATTCATTCTTTATATTCCATTTTCATCTCATCTCTTCCTTGTTGTCTAATCCGTCTTATTTGATGTCTTTCTTTGCTTTTTACACCCTGTTTCATCTTTTCTTCATTTCTCCATTCTTTTTGTCCATTTGCTTTCATTTCATAAGAGTTAAAAACTCAACTGGATATTTCGTTTCATTTATAGTGGTATGGAGACCAATTTTTTTTTCAAATCATTTATTTGCAATAACGAAAATTGTTTTTGTAGAATTTGTCGCCCTGGCTCTGTGATTGGCCCTCAGCAACACTTTCTCGAAGAGTAGGCCCTTATTTCTTATTCCATCTTTTATTGGTCTCAAATTTCTTTTATTCTATCAAAAATTTAATTGCTTGCTTCTCAGCTTTCTTTAATATTCTCAACTGTGGGAAAGCTAAAGGATGGACAGCACCAAGAACTCTAGACAACATTGGTTCTTTTTTATTTGTTTGTTAAAAATGTTGTTTAAATGTTATCGAGAGATCATTTGAAGTTGCCATAAAATGAAATTTGCTACTAAAAATGTAACACTGTCATTTTAAAAATGTTGACATGATTTGTGTTTTCATGATTTTTTGGGCAGTGTATTTTACTATTAGCCAGTTTTAAATGTTTATCCTTTATTTTTATCGTGTCTAATTAATTGATTTTTAATTTTATCAGAAGGCAAACAAATTTGTGGATCCAAGGGGACATTTACAGATCAAAATTAAAAACTTCAGGTAAACAATTGATTTATATTCGCAAACTTCTTTTCATCGCTAATCTCACTTCATTTTATGAGCCAAGTTTTATTCATTTCAATTGCAAGCAAAATTCAAGCACAATAATTGAAACAACTTTTAGATTTTTGAATTATATATTTTACAAAATACACTTTCGAGACTAGTTTTCAGTTTTATTTGATGCATTTGGAAAACTTTTTTGAGTGATTTATTTTTCTTTCGTAGATGCAGCAGACAGGAAGAAAACAACATTTGATAATATTGTTAATGGTTTTGATGCAATTAAGATAACAGATCCTGAAGATGACAAACCAAGATCTAAAAAGGTTTATTTGGTTTTATGAAATCATTTGTCTTCATAATCATTGGCTTCCACTTTCAAAAACACCACTGTATGCCTAATGACAATTCGTAACTTTATGTTAATCATATTTTTATATTTTTGAATAATTATCTTAATTATTTAAATGTAATGATGATTTATGATAATTTATGCTTGTTTTAGGAGCACAAGCCAATGACCAGATCAACTGTGCGAATGCATCGGCATTTGTTATCTGACAGCCTGACAATGGAACCTAACAATAATAATTTCTTAGAAAGTATGCGTTATAGCATGGATAGCAGAGGAGCAGAAGAAGGAATTGAGACTCAAGGAGATGAGCTCCGAAGACTTAAAACAAGTCGTTCCAGGTTTACCAGATCAGCAACAACTGGTTTGCTTTTGTAAGTGATTGCGTAACATTTCTGAACTTAAAACTTGGTATGGTTTTTTCATTGAAATAATGCCAAAATTAGTTCGTTGGCCGTAACTTTTCTCATTGTTTGCCCACATCCCTATAGAATTGCTTCTCCCTATCCCCAACAAAGCACTAAATTAATTTGTTGTTGTAACGTGGTCTAATTTGCCCATACTACAGTCAATCTCTGATAGGTACATGCAAAAGTAGAACATACAAGGCCTAAGGTGCGTCTTTTGATGCGACACTTGTCTGAATATGAATCATTGGATAACTTCCGAAAATTGAACGGTTTCAAACAACAAGATGCGGATCGGAATCGCATGAGAAATAAAATAGTGCGTCTGAAGCTTTGGTATTAAGAAACCGCATGTAATAGCGTTACAATGTGGTTCCCTTCCAATCTAATGCTGGAAGAACCAGCTGTGCCTATCCACTTTTAAACTCGAGTATTGAACTCAAGTCTTTGCTAATAATTGTTTAGTGGTTAGTTATATTCAATCTAATTTTAGGAAAGACGATATCAAGCAACCGCATATTAGAACATCATCATCACAACATCTAAGGTATGCTCTTATACATTCAGTTATTTTTGTTATTATCAATATTAATATTGTTATTATTATTAATATTATTATACATATTTTTTATTTTGCACAAGAGGCAAAAAATGTAATGATCCAGAACTTCTTTTTGCATAGAATCGTTTTTATTTTTCTTTTTGTAACGTAGTAGCCAATTGTAAGCTACCTAGCTATGGCGAGGTTTACGATTTTATGTATTGAATGTAAGAATAAAATAAAGTTTCCCTTATTATCGTTTCCTGTCCACTTTTACCTGACCCTACACCTCCATAATATCCACAAGCATTCTCACTCTAAATGATTCGAAAATAGATTTTTTATCTCTTGAATATCTTCTACCAAAACCTGGCGTTGAAGGCAAACATTCAACAGATTATTGATTGAAATATCCATTTCTATGAATGATTTGCAGGGTTTTTTATCATATTAATACATCAACAAAACATGTTACCCGAATTATCGCTTTTGTGTGTACATTGCATTTATTTTTTGAGTAAAACATTAATTTTTTTCCTTGCAGAGGTGGCATGATGTCATCAACTGGATCAAGTTCAGCCAAACCTTCTCGATTAAGTAATGCCACTGGTCAAAGATCCACCCGATCAGCTACAACAAATCCGCATATTTTAAGATCGTAAGTTGATCAAATCTGTATTCACATTTAAATTAAAGGAATGAATGGATAAGAAAAACAGAAACAAATTATGAGCTATTGACGTGAACAGAATGGGATTCAAACGAGCAATTTTCACTTTTGTTTCATAACCGGTGCTGGCCTTTTGGGCGAAGGTCGAAAGACAGTGCTCCTAACAAACTCACATCGACCATTCTATTCATGATAAATGATAATTGAAGTATTTAGCCAAAGCAACTGTTCAGAATCTCATGAAGTTTTGAGATGTTTTAGCTAATCAGTATTAAATAATGTGAGAAATAAAATCCAAAACAGATGAATGGCCTGTTTTTGATAGGTCCTTAATTCATGCTCATGCTGACGGTTGAGAGAGCGCACTTTGCGTGAATAATTGCGCTCAGAGGAAATCAGAAATCCACAACAATCCTTAGCGTCCATATTCATAAGTGCGTTCTACCTTAGTATTAAACAGATACAAACACAGATACAGCTACAGATACAGATACAGATACAGATACAGATACAGATACAGATACAGATACATATACAGATACAGATACAGATACAGATCAATGATATTTTTGATTATACTTTAATTGTTGTTGTTGTTTTTGTTGCATGTAGGAAAACCAGTAGCCGCCAATCACCACGTCAAATTAGCCTAAGTCTGACGACAACAGCTGCAATGGCGGGAAAATGACTACGGATATCTGCATGCAAACGACTTCACTTTAATTCACCATATTGCCATTCGCACAGCACATGGAAAAGAGGCAGGAGACTCAGAGCATACAGTGATAGCCATAGCTCTTAAAAGATGAACGGAACCCGTTCGAGGCTGTCATAATCAATTTTTACAAAGATAACAGAATATGTTTTTAAGTCAGTTAGACGATCATGGTTTTATGAAGGAAAGGCACTGTACACTGACCAGGAGTAATGCTCGGTCGACGATTGCTTGAAAAGAGGCCAAATAAAATGGATCCCTCAAGCAAAAAGAGGCAAGATAAAAATGGTTGATCATAGTAAAATGGGATTGTATAAAGGTGGATCACTGTAATGAAAGAGGCCAAATAAAGATGGCAACTGAAGCGATTTTGGGTGCATGCAGGGTATGATTCAAAAACAATTTGTTGCTTTATCCTCATTGATGTTTTAATCACATCTTTTAAAACTATGGTAAAAAAACTGTGTTTTCATCAGAATCTGGTAATCTTTTTTAGGTTTTATGATGATAAAGTAGCATTATATGTAGATACTTTGAAGTTAAAACCCTAAAGACAACTCATCGAGACTTTCTCCTTGTTGTTGTTATAGTTGCAAAATTCTGTAAGGCCAAAACAAATTGTAAAAATATTAACCATTGTATGTAGATCCTGGAAACAAATGAGACTTTTTAAAACCGAAGCTTGCATTATAAAACTTTCGAGAAAATTCCACTGAATCCTTATAACTTGGACATTCGATTAGTCGTACGGATTTCTTGCCCTCCTTGGATTTGATGACCATTATCAAGATTCGGATATCTCGGAAAATTTGCTTAGGTAGACAAATTTGTTATCCCTCTTTAGGGTCCGAGTTAACAGGATTCTACTGTCCAACATAAGTGCATTCATCATGAACAAAGACAGCATTTGAAGGTACTTATTGGACATTGTTACAGACCCATCTTTTGAAATCTCGAGATGTTTGCATTGAAGAAATTTGATTAAAAAACCATCCATTTCTACTGTTTTATCATATTTATTTTTGCCCCAATGGTGGAACTTGGCACAGTTTAAAACACGAAAGAAAATATTTTCTTCAGCTGATTATGTAGCCGTAAATCTAGGAATTCCTCCTTCGTTCATGTCCCCTGGAGTAAGCTCCTACGACCCAAATCCATTTCAGTTATAAGGCCTTAATACAGTTTCAGTTAACCTAAACCAGCCAAATGACTATGGGTGATTTTAAACCAACAGCAATCTTAAAGAATCCAAAATTCCACTCTATGTACA
The DNA here is from genome assembly GCA_964019065.1 of Catostylus mosaicus. NCBI lineage: Eukaryota > Metazoa > Cnidaria > Scyphozoa > Rhizostomeae > Catostylidae > Catostylus > Catostylus mosaicus. The sequence goes on along the minus strand of OZ025192.1, from coordinate 8,888,754 downwards.
GTAATTAGACCTTGCGAAGGAGGTAGCCTCGTTGATAACATTACCGTTTCATTGTTTCTTGTGGAATTAAAATAATAATCAATTTGCTAATGCAAATAAGAAGTAATCAATACAAAATAGGATATAACTATTAGTCCTTCTATAATTAGGCACATGGTATTTTATATGTATTTTTATAATTTATACTGGGTATTACTGTTCTTAATATCTTGTAAATAACTAAATCAGAAGTTTGCAGCAGTCACTCTAGTTGTTTTCAATTTTGTTTCTATTTCCTCAAAGGATTAACCGAAGGATTTTCGTATTCAATTCAATGGCAAGCCTATAGCCTTACTTTTTTGGCAAAAAATGCCACTTTTTGAAACAGATCATTTTTGGCAAAAATGGTAAGCCTATAGTCTTACTTTTTTGGCAAAAATGCCACTTTTTGAAACAGCCCATTTTTGGCCAAAATGGTAAGCCTATAGCCTTACTTTTTAGGCAAAAAAAGCCACTTTTTAAAAAAGCCCATTTTTGGCAAAAATAGTAAGCCTATAGCCTTACTTTTTTGGCAAAATATGCCACTTTTTAAAACAGCCCATTTTTGGCCAAAATGGTAAGCCTATAGCCTTACTTTTTGGGCAAAAAATGCCACTTTTCAAAACAGCCCATTTTTGGCAAAATAGTTAAGCCTATAGCCTTACTTTTTTGGCAAAAAATGCCACTTTTTAAAACAGCCCATTTTCGGCCAAAATCGTAAGCCTATAGCCTTACTTTTTTGGCAAAAAATGCCACTTTTCAAAACAGCCCATTTTTGGCAAAAATGGTAAGCCTATAGCCTTACTTTTTGGGCAAAAAATGCCAGTTGTTAAAACAGCCCATTTTTGGCAAAAATAGTAAGCCTATAGCCTTACTTTTTTGGCAAAATATGCCAGTTTTTAAAACAGCCCATTTTTGGCAAAAATGGTAAGCCTATAGCCTTACTTTTTTGGCAAAGATGCCACTTTTTAAAAAAGCCCATTTTCGGCCAAAATGGTAAGCCTATAGCCTTACTTTTTTGGCAAAAAATGCCACTTCTCAAAACAGCTCATTTTTGGCAAAAATGGTAAGCCTATAGCCTTACTTTTTGGGCAAAAAATGCCAGTTTTTAAAACAGCCCATTTTAGGCCAAAATGGTAAGCCTATAGCCTTACTTTTTTGGCAAAAAATGCCACTTTTCAAAACAGCCCATTTTTGGCAAAAATAGTAAGCCTATAGCCTTACTTTTTTGGCAAAATATGCCAGTTTTTAAAACAGCCCATTTTTGGCAAAAATGGTAAGCCTATAGCCTTACTTTTTGGGCAAAAAATGCCAGTTTTTAAAACAGCCCATTTTTGGCAAAAATGGTAAGCCTATAGCCTTACTTTTTTGGCAAAAAATGCCACTTTTCAAAACAGCCCACTTTTGGCCAAAATGGTAAGCCTATAGCCTTACTTTTTTGGCAAAAAATGCCACTTTTTGAAACAGCCCATTTTTGGCAAAAATGGTAAGCCTATAGCCTTACTTTTTAAGCAAAAAAAACCAATTTTCAAAACAGCCCATTTTTGGCAAATAGTTAAGCCTATAGCCTTACTTTTTTGGCAAAAATGCCACATTTTGAAACGGCCCATTTTTGGCAAAAATGGTAAGCCTATAGCTTTACTTTTTTGGCAAAAAATGCCACTTTTTAAAACAGCCCATTGTTGGCCAAAATGGTAAGCCTATAGCCTTACTTTTTAGGCAAAAAAAGCCACTTTTTAAAAAAGCCCATTTTTGGCAAAAATACTAAGCCTATAGCCTTACTTTTTTGGCAAAATATGCCACTTTTTAAAACAGCCCATTTTTGGCCAAAATGGTAAGCCTATAGCCTTACTTTTTGGGCAAAAAATGCCAGTTTTTAAAACAGCCCATTTTAGGCCAAAATGGTAAGCCTATAGCCTTACTTTTTTGGCAAAAAATGCCACTTTTCAAAACAGCCCATTTTTGGCAAAAATAGTAAGCTTATAGCCTTACTTTTTTGGCAAAATATGCCAGTTTTTAAAACAGCCCATTTTTGGCAAAAATGGTAAGCCTATAGCCTTACTTTTTGGGCAAAAAATGCCAGTTTTTAAAACAGCCCATTTTTGGCAAAAATGGTAAGCCTATAGCCTTACTTTTTTGGCAAAAAATGCCACTTTTCAAAACAGCCCACTTTTGGCCAAAATGGTAAGCCTATAGCCTTACTTTTTTGGCAAAAAATGCCACTTTTTGAAACAGCCCATTTTTGGCAAAAATGGTAAGCCTATAGCCTTACTTTTTAAGCAAAAAAAACCACTTTTCAAAACAGCCCATTTTTGGCAAAATAGTTAAGCCTATAGCCTTACTTTTTTGGCAAAAATGCCACATTTTGGAACGGCCCATTTTTGGCAAAAATGGTAAGCCTATAGCCTTACTTTTTTGGCAAAAAATGCCACTTTTTAAAACAGCCCATTGTTGGCCAAAATGGTTAGCCTATAGCCTTAATTTTTTGGCAAAAATGCCACTTTTTGAAACAGTCCATTTTTGGGAAAAATTGTAAGCCTATTGCCTTACTTTTTAGGCAAAAAAAGCCACGTTTTAAAACTGCCCTTTTTTGGCCAAAATGGTAAGCCTATAGCCTTACTTTTTTGGCAAAAAATTCCACTTTTTAAAAAAGCCCATTTTTGGGACAAATTGTAGGCCTAAAGCCTTACTTTTTTGGTAAAAATGCCACTTTTTAAAATAGCCCATTTTTTGCAAACATTTTTGCATTATTTTTTGTGCAAAAATTTTCACTTTTTTAAAAAGCTTAACTCTGGCCAAAATGGAAGCGGATAGCCTTACTTTTTGGCAAAAATTTGCACAAACTGAGGCCATCTGAGCCCATAATCCTTGCCATTTTTAAGTTGTTAGATAATTGATGTCAGATAAAAAGATGTATATACCTATAAGATGTTATTAAGTATCTTATCCAATTAAATATTGGATACTTTTCAATCAAAAAATGTACAGACATGTTATAGAAACAGTCAAAATGCAACATCTAAAATGTTACCAGCCTTTTACTAGAAAATACCACTTTTCTATCATTCGTTCAAATCATTTTTGATGCTCTTTCCTTGTGATAACAAGCAGCACTTGAAGGAGACAGAAATTGATAGGAGTTGAAGTCCTAACCAGTTCTTATGTCTTCTTGTGTGGGTATTAGTTACTGAACTAGTCGATATGAGATGTAGCGGCCTGCTGTTTCACTAGGACGAATTATTTTCACAACCTAGAGGACAACAAATGAAATTCTAGTGACAACACTTTAGTGACAATGAGCTCAGCTTCAACTCCTTCATTGTTCATAAATGTCTTCTATCACAAAAGTTTGTTTCACAGATTATACATCAGATGTTTATGGAAATGCATTTACCTTTAAGGATTCTAAATTAAGAGAGGAGGGTAAGACGTGGGTAAAATATGTTATACAAAGGGAGTAATACCCTTGAATGAGAGAATTTTCCAGATGGTAGAAGGGAAATACAAATTATTTGTGATGCTTAATTTCAAAAGACAGTTTTTTACATCACCATTATAAGATTAATAGATGGTTTTAATGTTACATTGATAAAGATGTCCAAGCACAAACAATCAAAGTGAAAGAGGCTGGCAAGATTGAAGGGGGAAACATGAAACAAAGATGGCCTACCTGTCCACGTTTTAATCCAAAATATCTTGCAACAGGGTCACCCTGCTGTATCCTAGGCAACTGGTGCTCTTTCAGTTTGTATCTTGCAAGAAGTTCAGCTTTTTCTTCAGCTGTCATCACAACATGTTCTGGAACAAGCTAAAAACAGGGAAATCAAGTGAAATTGTGACATAGTTAATTTATCATGGGAAAATAAAATAAATGCTGTTATAATTGCTATTTACAAAATATGAGTATTTTACTTCATTGCCTGAGACTATCATCAAGTTAAAATTGGTTGAGTTCAGAATGTGGTGGGATTCAACAGTCATTATTTATTATATTTTATATTTCATTAGTTAAATATATTTCATAAAATTAGTTTAAACAGAATTTGAATTAAGTTATCTTAACGAAACTGGACTTATAGATGCAAACCACTTTTGGAAATTGAATCAAAGAATAAATCAGCCATTTGCAAAAAGGATTTTTATCAAAAGCTGTCAATCTTTTGTATTTTTGTCATTATAATCTTTCATAACAACATTTTAAAACTAGGTCATTTAACAGAAAAAAAAAGCTGCTTAGTATGAGCACAAGCTGATTCAACTTTGCTGATTTTATACTAACTGAAACCTCTTCATTTAACAGCTAAGATGGAGATTATGTGGGATTTAGTAACAGACAATCAAAATAACAAACCTTCTGCCATAATGTAATAGATTATTGTGAAATAAACTCCAAGAAATGCCATCTTTATCAAATCTCCAATAATCCTTTCCAAAATCTTGAAATCCAAAGGGTTGTTAATCATTTAAAAATTAAATTAATAATCATAGTATTGCAAAGCAATTTATTCACCTCATGTTCGGTGATGTTAACCAGAAGTTCTGTTTCCAAAAACTGTTCTAAAATGTACTTTGGTGCCATGTCAACTAAAGCCTAAAATACAAAAAGTCAATTTGTTAAACACAAAACTATAACCTAGAACTTGATTTTAATCACATTGAGGATCTTAGAGCTGAGAAATTGGACATTAAAAAAGCTAGCCTGCTTGGCAGATGGTGTCATGCCCTGTTGTACAACAATGATGGCTCTGTTGATATTTTCCTCCTGCATTCTTGTGCAGTACCTGAAAGAAAATAAAATCTTTTTGGTCATGTTGTTCATGTATTAAAATGCTAAAGAACTCCACAAAAAGATCTCAGAAACCTGAGGAGGTTTTAAAAGGAGATTTGCATACATTTGTCCCATGAGAGCCTGTTGGACCAATGAAGTATCATTTTTATAGACTTACTGTTTTATAGTTTTAATCCCAACTTTTTCTTCTTCAGGGAAAAACACAAACATTTGGTCTGAAAAGAAAAAAAATTCATCTTTAATATATTGCAGAATTGTTTAAAAGTTCTTTTAGCAAAAATTGTCTTAATAATAAACATTGTAGCATATTTCCTAAGGGGGTCAATAACATGGGGGTTTGGTATAAAGTTGAATGTGCTTTTGTATTATGGAAAACCAGCTCTTGAGGTTGTTCAATATTGTTGGCATCTTGTTCACTTACTTGCAATGGAATTTTTCTGAAACATTTTCAATGTCAGCCTTTCATAGTGCTTTAATTAATTTGTCATGACACACATGGCTATAGTTACAAATTAATAAATAGTTAGTTACCAGTTGGATCATCATTGTGTGCCACTAGGATTGACAAATCACTTCTTGATGGTCTGTTTTCACTAAAAGATTAAGAATTGATTGAAGTGATTCTTGATGGTCTGTTTTCACTAAAAGATTAAGAATTGATTGAAGTGATTCTTGATGGTCTGTTTTCACTAAAAGATTAAGAATTGATTGAAGTGATTCTGCATGATTCTCTGATGATTTTCCTAAAATTTCTAATGGTTTTGATTTAAAGATGTGATCCTTTTCAAATAAAACAATTTATACCAGATAATTTTCCTGTGCAGGACCATTTCCAGACAACTTTCATAAAAAATCATTTGCAAAATACATCTGTTTGATATTTCAGTCCTCTTTGTTTTGGCTGCAGGATTTTGATATAAATAAACTTAATGTACAAGACTTACCTTGGTTTGTTGCCAAAATGCTCAATAAATTGTTCAACTGATTGATCCAACTCATCTTGTGTTACCAGGTAGCCTCGATCGTGGCACATCTTTAAAAAACAAAAATCATGATAATACTTTATCATAAAAATAAAAGCACAGCAAGATACAACACACTACGGTTCGTTTGATCACATGTGATGCAGCAAGGCTTTGCTCTGTTAGATTCAAAAGCCCAAACCAGAATGCAAAGTATGGCAATGGCACACCTAAGATAATTCTTAAATGCCCAAGAGACCGCACCTGGGTGTCTCTAAGATTATCATATTTCTATGTTTGTGCAGTGGTACCCATAGTTTAGTGGCGTACCTCACGATTTTTGTACGGTTTTTGCGCACCCGCACCTGAGGTTTTGGACTGTTGGCGCACCCAAGATCTTGTCAAGATCGGCCATTCTCTGCAAACTGGGGCCCAAAGGGACCGATCGGAGAAAGCAGTTCACATGTATGAGTGGCAAAACTCTACAGCTCTTTACCTGCTTAAAATGCAATCTTGTATGCAGAGCGCTGGTAACCCTGTCAACATCCCACACAAAATTCAAACTGATAACATTTTAGTTCAAGTGGTTTTCAAAGTAAATTTTTGTTTTAGATGTTTTCAGGTGCAATATTTAAAATGCTTTTAGATAAAGATACTGTAACCCAATAAACACAGGCAAACCCTTTTTCAAGCGTCAATAAATGTTCTTTTTAAATACAAAAATGCATCACCTCCTTATTGCAACACACTTGTCAAGAAATGAACGCTATGATGAAGTACAAACCTGCATAACTGTTTTTCGAATTCTCCATAGCTTATACGTTTCTGCATCATCGTCCATTACAAAACTGAGCTCGATTTCTTGCCAGAATGTCGAATGAGGACGGCACAAATGGGATTGCACACGAGTTTACATGGAGAGATGAATTGAAAAGGCTACCATGTGCGATCTGCCTCGTTTATGATATTGACTAATCTCATTTCCAACTTTCTATACCTTCATGTCAGTTGTTCTTGTTGAGCTAGGTGTTTCACGTTTCTATCTTTTCCTTTCAACAAAAACAAATATTTTTGTGGCAATGGCAAACAGCATTTGCAGTAAAAATTATAGCTAGAATGAACAAAATCAGTTAGCGATAGAAACGACACATCCACAGCCTAAATTAGAAAAACCTATGAAGCAGATAATTAGAAAAAAACGACATTTTCAAGTTAACTGAATTTTATATTTCATATCTACTCCTTTATACAGCACATGGTCACTATTTTGTGACGGAATTATTATCTACAAATAAAAACAGCTTAACTGTTAAGGTAAAAATTAAAACTTACTTCGATATGGGTTAATTACCATTGAGTCATAGATAAAGATATTCAAGAGAAACATCATTTTCTACTTTCTCTGAAACGTTTGTGCTAATCTATTTACAGCTGGAGAAGTTAGTCAAATGTTTTTAATCTGAAAACAACGAACAAAGTTTATTCTTGCAAATCAAAACGAATCTGCCTAACAGATTGACCAGCCAGTGGTGAGGTTATTCTTTCGTTTTACAGTTTTAACAAGTGAATAATTAAAACATATAACATGAAGTGATGTTTCTTACAAAACACGATTTAGATGATGAAATGACAAGCATGAAAAAAAAAACAATAAAAAATGCTCAAAGGGCAAAGTTTGTATTATTATTTCCGGGGTTGGGTTAAAATATTTACTGATGAAGGTAAAATAACATAAAATCTAAGCATTGTATTGCTCATTTCGACGAAACATTATGTATTCACATCAAACCATAAGCTTTTTGCTAATCTCAATTCTAGTTATGAGCATCCCAGGGTATTGGGTATTACCAGTGTTTAATTCAAAGTCATCAGCCATTCTTCTACTTGGTAGCACCGATAAAATAATTGTTACAAATGGGAAATGAACATGACAAGAACATATACAACATGCAATAAAAATGACAACAATAATAATTTAAAAGATAATCAAATTGATATGTTCTATTTTCTGCCCTTTGTGCTCCAGGCATCTCAAGCAATGTTCTAATGTTATGCTATTCAAAGTGCCATTCTCTCATTCCAGCAGTGTCCAAGCAATTGTTTTCAAGATCGCCGGCAAAGCAAGTTCTTAATAGCTTGGCGGAACTGGGTGTTCATATAACCATATATAAACGGATTTAGCAGAAGTTTCGCTTCAACCAAAGTGACAATGATATGTAGATGAACTGCTGAAGGTTTGATCGCATTTGATAGAAAAAGAATCGTGGTTATGGTGGCAGGGAACCAACAAATTGCATAAGTAAGCACGCCAATGAACAGAACTCGTGTTACTTTGATGTCTTGCCGGGTAACTTTCATCTTGCTTCTAGTTGCTCTTGAGTTTGTCTTTTGATTTATTATCACCATTCTTGCTTGTCTTTCAACTTCCACCTTTCCTTCCTTCATAGCTGACACAGTTCCCCCCGCTAATGCTCCTTGCTCCATTCTTCCGTAATCTTTTCCCTTTTGTTCAACAACTCCTCTTTCTTCTTCACGTTCCTTTCCTCCTTGCGCATCTAATTTGCCAGCTTCGTTAACATCTGTTGGCATATTTACTTGTTTGCCTCTCTCAACATTTATCAATTCCTCAGCTGTGCGTACATGAGGCGAATCTATTGCACCAACCATTCCCTTTTCAGCATCTTCTGATTTTGCTGTGCTAGCTTTTGTCGTCATCTCAGTGATGGTTCCTTCAGCGTTGCTGCCTCTGCGAGGGAAAATCCTTCTTCCATGACTTCTGAGAAAGCCAAAGATTCTCCAGTAACAGTAAATTACAACTGGATAACTTATGCCAATGTTGTAGATATAAAAAAGCGAACGAAACAATATGTTATGGGGTGCCCAATTGGTGAAGCAAGCACCATGGAATGTACTGTAGGTGTATTGGCCAACGCCAAGTACTGGTAAGACGGCGAGTGCAAACACAGCAATGACGATGAGGAAGGAATACAAGATGCCTTTCTTCAATGAAAACACTTGATCGAAAGTGTCCCATTTAATGATCTTAAAGTATCTCACAACAGCAATTGCTGCTAGGTACAAGACCGCCAGGATTGTCGTCATGGTGACTATGATGCCAGAGACTTGACAGTACGAATTATCGAACGTTTTCACATCGGCAAAGAGGTTGTAAACTTTGATAGGCAAAATCAGAGTTGCTTTCATCAAATCGGTGAAGGATAATTGAATTAGAAACATATTGGTCACATTTTGAATTGATTTTGTCTTGGCAAAAGCAGTGATGATGATGGTATTAGCAACAATGGCGCCCAATGATATAACACCATTAAATGATGCGATAAATATGACGAATAGATCAGGCATTTTGACTTGCACAATCTCCAATGTCCCCTTCAACAAATGTTTTTTGTTTTTGTATGCTTCAAACTATTTTTATAGTTTCACCTGTAAAAGACAACAACCCATTCAAACCAAGATTATTATGAATAATTAAATGCATCAGAATTGGATCGATTGTGATTTACCAATTGCATTAACAATTTCCTGGCGTGAATGCAAGAATTAAAGGTATTGGAGGAGATAACCTTACTTTGATTTCATTTCAGATATGTGAAAGAACAGAATGGGCAGCCATCATCCCTAGATTAATTAAAACACACGTGCATATGATAGCTTATTAATAATCCTTACTTCAGTTTTTATGTTAAAAGCACTCTAAGCAAAATGATTGATTGATTAAATCATTCATTAAAGTAATGATAAGTAGTTGATCGAATGATTGATTTAATGATTGGATTGATTGATTTCCTGATCAAAATTCTGCTTAATATGATTGGTTGTATAGTTGCATGATATGTCGATGGATTTTGTAACTGGTTAGATCGTTGATCGATAAATCACCCCTTCTCATAAAAGATATTCCTGCGTTTGCGTTCTTTCGCAAGGTTGATGTATGCGTGAGGCAAAGTAAAATACATTGAAAATCTGATAAACTGTTTCAGATTCCTATTTCTTCGCAATGTTAATATAACTAGGCGGGATTCTTTGCGGGGAGTGTTTGCATGATGATATGCTGTTGCGAAAGCGAAAATGAGAGCTTCAGGTAAATACACCTGCCTTTTATAAGAAACCGACCATATGTAACGAGTAACTATTGCTGGAACCAAAATAACATCTATCTTTTATACTGTAAACTTGGAAACATGTTCTTAAGTCAGAGAAAGATTCATCATGTTAATCTTTGTTTGTAAATTAATTGTTTTAATTGTAAAAGCAAATGGTATTGAAATTTATGCAAAATTTGAGAAAAAATGAAATGTGAGAGTTAAGCATCTGGCATTATTTCTCATGATAAATCAATTTTCCTCACAAAAACAAAATTGATGGCATTTTCAAGACAATTGGTGTCTTTATATAATGGCGAAAATGACGAAATTTTTTTTAGCTAGGATCATTTTAAATATTTTACCTGATTAGCTTTTAATAAACGTATTCCTATACAAGAAAACGTAATTAAATTTTCAGCTTGGCGTTTTCTATATTACCATATAATTTCAGCTTCTAGCATTTCATATTTTGTTTCTTATTTCTGTGTTTGAAATTCCTGTCTAAAGTAATGTCCAACAATGACACATGGGCCAGAAAGAAATTGACGTCGCTGCAATGGATGGCTCATAGGATAACGAAAATCTCTTAAGCAATGGTTTAAGTGTTCAGAGCAACAACTTATATATAACTTTCGTTTTATAAGAAAATAGTTTATAACAAAGTTGTCTTTAAGAATGTGGTATTAGATCCCCCTCAGAAAGGGTCAGGAAGTTCGTACTGAGTTCCAAACCAAGAAAGTTTATTACCAAGTTCTCTTTGAGAGAATTCTTTCGATTCCTAAAATGTTTTACAGAAAAATTCCTATGCTGAGCAGGTGAAAGAAAGCATCCAAGACTAAATTTTGATGACAATATCGATTTGAAAAAACTGCGTAGTACTTAAAACATGCCAAAGTTTGTAACAGAAAAATAGTAAAGTTAAGAAAGATCTAAAAATGCTTCAATCATGGAATCCTGCGATTGCTAAGACATTGTCAGTACTGGGCTTTTCTCAAGCTTTCTTACAAAAAACGTGGGGATGAACTGGAAAAATGGACTTTTACCTTTAACATCACATTGCGAAGACAAAAGAATAATGAAATTGAGAAAAATTTGTTACTTTTGAAAAGGAGAAAGCACTATGATGCAAGCAGTCATAGACACATACCTTCTTTAAATTTAAGAAGACTTTCAAAATTTTGTCGCTTCTGTCTTCTTCCTCGTCTTCTCTCTTCTTGTTTCTTCGTCACTTTCATGTGCTGTCAGCCTAAGTTAGGAAATGCATCTCACATGATAAAGCAAATCGTCAAAGCCACTTATCTCGGTGGTTCCTCTCTCTTTGCGTGTCGGCAACTGGAATGAGGTTATGATACTAAAAGAGCAGCTTATATAAAAGAGATCAACATAAATTATAAATTGTTATTGCTTTTTGAGCTGATTCCCCGAAGTGCAACAGCTGTTGGGTTTGATGGAAGGGAAATGCATAAAGCTCCTTGTACCAGCAGGGGCACAAGTAGAAAGAGAAATTGACACAAAAATATTATTAAATAATTGATCGACAAACGATAGAAAGGGGGAATATTTGCCTACCCACATTTGCTTTCGACGATAATGAATGTCGTACAAAAAGAATTATTTATGGCAAAGCAGCAAGCCATTTAATTATTGCTGCAGAGACGGCGTTTTTTGACTTGAAAACAAACAGCCCACTGACAGTTTCTGATGTAAGTATGTTGCAAGGAGTCTTCAAATGGCTAGGGCTTTATCGATACTGTGACGCCATGTCGCTGCAACATATACAAAACAGACATTGGTAGCGGTTGGTCAAAACAAATAGCAAGTAGCCAATCAAGTACGCTATATCTTCCTGTCATGTGGCTTTTGATCCGTAGCTGGTTTTATGTTCGTTTATCATTATCTGAAGTTTTAATTTGACGATATTTGTAAAGAGAAGAGGTATAAAGTATACGAAACATTGTTAAAGAATCATACATTTTTACTCCAACAGCTCTATTCTTGCCATAATGACAATGAAATGCAAGAGCCCCCCCCCCCCCCCCACTGGAACAAGAAGTCCTGTCTTTGGTAGACGGAATCCCCTGCATGGTTGGATAGAGATAGTCCATGTAAACAGTACAGTTGGATTTGGATGGTGAGAAGGATGGGCTGGTGATTCACTGAAACGAATGATGATTCAAGCGAAGGTACCACGATTTCAACTTCATGCCTTTTTTAGCAATGCCTCAAAGTTGTCTCCCTCTTTTCACAACAATTCTAATCCTCTATTTTCTCCTGCCTCAAGCATAAAATCATCCTGCCTCGAGCATAAAATAATTAAGGGGTATCAACAGAATTGTGTGGAAGTAATTCTCCACAGTATGCCTGGTATCGTTAATGATTTTATGACATTTGACTAGCACAGAATTAAGAAACCCAAAAAAAAACAGAATAAGTTTCAGCCAAGCGATAATTTTTATTTATGATAGTTCATGATGCATTTATTTTATTGCAGATATTTGCTTTGATCTAATGCTATCAAACTAAAAACCAAAAACAAATTCTAACTCAACAGCTTATGATTACAAGTGAATGAGTTTACAGTGCAGGAATAAAATTAAATTTACCTTTTTAAACAGCGTTGCAAAATAAAGCAAATTTTTCTGAGTGCGTGGCCACGTAAAAGTGGATAAGATGCTCGAAAAGTGACTAAAGATGTCTGAGGAAAATCATTCAAATGATTACCTTGGAATATTCGACAGTCAATTCAACGAAAAGAAAATATGCGAACAAGTATAATGGAATTTGTCAGGCCTAATAAGAATTACAAACTATGATTTACCAGTTTGTTTATTAATTATTTTGTTAAAGGTTTTGTTAGGTTATTTCATATCAATATGCAACAATGACAAAAGGATGAACAAACAATTTAAGATTTGAAGTAAAGAAAGCATTGTGGGAATCTCGAAATGCATTCTGGGCGTCTAGAAATGCATGATGGGCTAAGAATAAGGGATGAATTACAATAAAAGCCCACAAACAAGAACCTATTTATTTCAACTGAGCTTCTCCCGTTTCTTATGCACTGAGTTACTTCCAGACTCTGTCCACCATTGGCTATGTCATGTTTTAGGAGCATTTGAACTGACAAACTAGTTGAATTAATTTCCCAGCGGATAAAAGGCTGACATCCCTTTATTAAGAACCTTGTGAAGATATCAGGCTGAAATGATTCTTATGTAGTGGGTGCAAAATATATAATTTCAGGCTATAGGTTCTTAATAAATGTATTTTCTTATGTGCAGATTTTTACTGCATAAAAAAATGGTGATGTCATAAAATGGATCTGTATTTTCAAACTGCATCATATAATATTCAAGGGGCCCATCGGCCATGGGCCGGTGAACCGGCTTGGCCAATCCGCCAGTGTGTTACAGTGTTCCATCTGTGTTACATATGGAAAGTCATTAGATGGCATTTTTATCATTCACTATTGAAATACTTATTATTATTATTATTATTATTATTATTATTATTATTATTATTATTATTATCGTTATTATTTATTATTTATAGGTATCATTATTAAAATTATTAGCAACATTTTATCTCAGTGCAGCAAAATATATTAAGCATCTTTCGGTAACATTTGTTCATAGGAAACTGAAACTTTGCATTTTTTTGTGTATACATCGACTAATTCTTGGATTCTAAATCACTGAAATTTATTCACCACTTATGCCTGAATTTAGTATTATCAGATTTCACACTTCAAACGCAAAATCTTAAAATAGATTCTTATGGCGTCACAGCCTTCTCAAAGATGATGTCATTACTGTAAAATTGGGAAGCCTGTGGAATAGGTTCCTGACTTTGCAGCACTAAGGTTAGCATTTATGGTTATGTCATCAAAGTTCGAAAAGACTGATAAAGTCCATAATATTTGCCAATGCATAAAAAAAAAAGTTGAATCCATAAACCCAGGGGGGCGAACTTTGAAGGGTAGGGTGTGCACCGGTGGTAAAACGCATCCCTTTTACATATGAACAGATTTTCAAGAATGCTTTAATATGAATAACAAATTGATTTAAAATCCATTGATGTTTAAATTCTGATCAAAGTCATTTGCCGCTTTTGGGGTTTTTTGCAGCCAAAAACCCACAGCCACACGTGAAACAGCAAAAGAAGCAATGAATATACACTGAACATAGCATTGCAAAGCAAACCTTGGCCTCATCAGCAATTTTAATTACCGGCATTTGATTGTGATTGCGAGGCTCTCGAGTCTCCATCCCGTGTGCTACTTGAGACTGCAGCAACTCCTTTTAGAAACAGTGCTTTCAAGGCTTGCCTAAACTGCTTGTTCCATATTCCATAAACCAATGGGTTCAGCAATACCTTCATGTCAACCAATGTTATGATTATAATGAGGGCATTCTCTGGTATGATGTGGCCTACAGCAAACTCGATGACTGTTGTGAAAAAAGCAGGCAACCAGCAAATTGAAAACGTTATTACGACAACGAACATAATCTTCGTTACACGTATTTCGTTACGAATTGCATGCCGGGATAAGCTTGATGAACTATCCTTTGCTTTGCTGCCTTTCTCTGGGACGGAAACCTTTCGGGTTTTTGCCAATTCATCATTCTCTTTCAATGGCTTTTGAACGCTTTCTTTTTTCTCTCTGCTGTGCTCTTCACAAGCGATTCCATTCTCTGCAACTTCTTCATTTTTTGCATTCGCATCTTCCTCGTTGTTCTCACTTGCATTTGTCTCCTTTGTTTCTATTTCCAAAGCAAGATTCCACCTTACGACTTTAGTTTCACCGTCCTGGCCTACTTTTATGTCATCTCCATCCTCCACTGCTTCGTCTGTATTCGCCTGCACTGCTTCTTCTAGATTTGACGTACTCTCCATCTTTCTATATGATGCTTCCTTTTTCTGCTGTGCCAACGTAGCTGCCTTTTGCGCCGATCGACGCCGTGCCATTTTCGCATTCAATAAGATTCGTTTTTTATGCTTTCTAAGCGAGTAAAAAATGAACGAGTAACAGAAAACGAGAACTGGATAACATATACCCATGACGTAAACATAAAATAAAGTGCGAAATGTTTGGTTTTCGTCAGCCCAGCTCGTGAAGCAAACGCCATGAGGTTTGCTATAATCATACCTCCCAACACCAAAAATAGGAAGCAATGCAAGTATTGTTGTGGCAAAGGCCAAACCAGAACAGTAACATATCATTCTACGTCGTGAAAAGAGTCTCTCAAATGCTTTTGGTTTAACGATTTTGACGTAACGAACTGCGGCGATCGCCGCAAGCAGCAACGCAGAGTGAATGAACGTAACGCAAGAGATAAAGCCAGAGAAGGGGCAATAAAATCCAGCAACGTACTGCTCCGCTCTGAGTTGCGTGTATGTTTTTACAGTAAGAATAAATGCAGCTTTGGTGAAGTCAACGATTGCAAGTTGAAACAGGAACACATTGTTAACTGTTTGGAGTGGCTTTGTCTGTAGGAATGCCATTATTACAAGGATGTTTACAATGCCCCCAAAGAATGATATAAACCCGGAAATGATTCCGTTGATTACAATTAGAAGTGAAGGCATCTTTTCGTTGTTTTAATCCAGGCTTCGAGCTGTATAAGTGATGGTCCATGCGTCGTAATTTGTGGAAATCAAGCGAGAAAGCCAGACGACAAATAATACCAGTTAACTGATGATGTGTGAATGTTTGCCAGTTAAAATCAACCACCAGCGTTCGTCTAATGTCCTTGCTAACAACTATTGGTCTTATTTGTCACCAAATACTCGTGGAAAAGGCTTGCGAAGTCCTATACTTCCTTTGCAACCAAGAACTGCGTCTTAATGCCTCAAAAGCGAACCTTACAATGAAAAGCTGAGTGTAAGAGCCAAGCTCAGTCAAGCGATTGGCCTAATTCGATTGCATCAAATGCTATGAATCAAGTAGCAGTCAGGAAAAAGGAGATGTGAAACACGATGATAGCACGTCTGAAATAAGTCAAGGCCAACTGTTCAGTATCACGAAATTGTCATTTTACCTTCTCATATTGCATCTCAAATGAGAGGAAACGTCAGTCAAAATTTCTCCCTTGTTTGTGCTTGCAAAATAGACCTACCTACGCTAAAAACAAAGGTAATGAGAATTTGCAAAATTTAAACTAGACCACGCCCAGAGTGTGTCTTGAAGCCTCAACATTGCGTAAAACTGACCAGACTTTCATTGAATTGCTGATAAATTTTTTCCTCTTAATATTGAGGAAAAGGCAAACTTTAAACTTCCTTTTACAACTACACTTGTATAGAAGATCCGGAATTATTGTGAAAACGGCATTTCACAAACATTTATAATCAAGGCAAAGAGGTTGAACAAATTTACTTTACGTGCATACCTCCCTTGTAAATGTTTTTGAGAAGGAAACAGTTCATAAGAAAGCTGGGCTAGAGCAAATTTAAAATGAAACAGCTTGAGGGCCTGATAAAGAGCTATCAGCAACCATATAAAAATCCAAGGGGGGTAGTGACCATATTTTCATATGGGGTTGTGCATGTCATTATATTGGGTCTAAAATTTTAGGCTAGAACCTCCCATTTCTATGGGTAAGGTATTTTCAGCCCTGCCATTTTTTGGGCTCGATTCATCTGATACATCAAGGATAATCTACTATTTGATGCAAATAGGGTAACACTGAAATATTGACTGAATGCATTTTTTGGGTTAGAATTTGACCCCCAGTACGCACACACCCCTGTGAAAATGTGGTAACTGCCCCTCCTTGGACAAGAATGTTATATGTCAATCTGCAACCTTAATTCTGCTCACAATATTAAAATCAGCCATCATCGATAGTATGGAGCCAGATGTTTATTTATTTTACACATCGGGACATCATATCATCATCATCATCATCACCATCAACATCATCATCATCATCATCATCATCATCATCATCATCATCATCATCATCATCATCATCATCATCATCATCATCATCATTATCATCATCATCATCATCATCATCATCATCATCATAATCATTATCATCATCATCATCATCATCATCATCATCATCATCATCATCACCATCAACATCATCATCATCATCATCATCATCATCATCATCATTATCATCATCATCATCATCATCATCATCATCATCATCATCATCATCATCATCATCATCATCATCATCATCATCATCATAATCATCATAATCATCATCATCATCATTATCATCAACGTCATCATCATCATCATCATCATCTTCATCATCATCATCATCATCATAATCATTATCATCATCATCATCATCATCATCATCATCATCATCATCATCATCATCTCATCATCAATCATACATCGCCATCATCATCACTGTCAATCACTGTGATTATCCAATCGTTGCAGTAACCACGATGCATTTTAAACAACAAAGACTTTCGCAGCTTCCAAAAATAGTTTGCAACAGAAAGAGCAAAGAGCCCCTGTGACTACATTTGTTATTGTTTAGTAAGCGAAAACATTACCTTCAAATATTTCATGTAGAAAGTGATTGATGTAGAATCTTGAACGGAAATCTTGGAGCAGATTTGGAAGGCAAATGAAATTAAAGTCAACATAAAGATCGATATAAATTATAATGACGGTGAAGAAATTGATTTGATGCAGGTCATACTGTTTGCACAGATGCAAAAAAGATGATAACAACTTCTTCATATTTGTATGATGTCAATAAACTATAAAATGAATGGTCATTACAACTAAGAAAATCCATCATCTTAAAGAAAATCTGTTCAGATGTTGGGATGATGAGGGAAAGAATTTTGTGGTCTCCTTGTTTAAAATGAATAATATTCCCCTCCATTGGCTGCATCTTCCTTGCATGGTTGCTTCAAACAGCCGGGAAGGGGCATTGCCATGATTAAACGATACCATGAGCAATTTTCGGTTCTAATTGGATAAGTTAGGTTTACATTGAATTTTATACAAGGAAATCTAAAACAAAGAAAAAGCAACTTCATTCTTGATATTGTCGATATTTACAAGAATCATACGCTTAAAGTTTGTTTGCTATTTAATCAAAGAAATAATTTCTTAATGCAAATGAGATATTACAAGACCCGCGCATCATCTGCGGGTGTTTTTGTCTTCAAGTCAGCATCGAAAATGGCTACATCGAGCCTCCAATATGAAACGCGTATTCCTGCGTATATGATTTCATAGGCAAAACGAAATGTTTACATCTGCATATTCACGCGGAACGCTGCAATAAAAGCGCGGATTATTGCAGATCGTACGCGAGATTCATCTGACACTCATGAAAGCTTCAACGCATATTTCTGAGCTTCTCCCACTGTTTCTTAGGATTTGTCAAGCGTAGTTTTGCACCTATCAAGCAAGATCACCTGAAAACACGCGAATTTCTGCATACTTTACGCGGGTCCAACTCGGAATTCTTCAAGCAATAGCTGCTTCAAGGCTTTTCTGAACTGACTGTTCCAAATGCCATAAATCAAGGGATTCAAAAAAACTTTTAACTCAACAAGAGTTACAATCGTAAAGAGAACGGTCGGTGAAACTTCCACAAGTTGTGTTAACATAAATATGTTAACAAAAAATGCTGGTAGCCAACACAACGAATATGCAATAAACACAATAAACATTACTTTTGTCACTTCGATCTCATTCTTAAACTTTCGAAACTCTAATTTAGAATGGTTTTCGCGTGCGTTCTCATCCAATTTCTCTTCAATCGTTCTTCCTGGCGATGGCCCTAACATGCTTTCAGATCTTTCAATCACTTCCTGAGCATCTGAGGCATCTACGAATCTCACTCTTCTAGTTTTATTTCCTGCATTTCTCTTTGATTCTGTTCTTCTATCATCTTCGATTATCTGCAAAGAACGCATTTCGTTTCCAGCAGCACGGTCTGCCATTTTGGATTTTGTTTCTTCATTTCTGCCATGTCTCATTGTAAAAATGTCGCGGTTGATTGCACGTGAAACCAATTTTCTGTGCTGCTTGAGAGCAAGAAATATCTTGCCGTAAGAAATAATAAGAACAGGATAATTTAACCCAATCGTAAAGACATAAAACAGAGTCCTGTAAAATGTGTTGACTGCAGACCAATCAGCAAAACAGACACCATGATACATGCTAAATTTATATCGGCCTAGTCCAATAATCGGCAAGAGGGACACTGAAAAACTTACCAAAACCAACAGCGTTGAATACAGAATAACTTTTTTCGTCGAGAAAACCTGTCCAAATTTGAAAGGTTTTATGATTTTGAAATAACGGATTATCGCGATCATGGCAAGAAGAGAAGAAGAATGAAGATACGTGAATGAAGAAACAAAGGCCGTTAATTGGCAAAATGTCTCAGTTAAAAGTTGCTTAGCTTTGAACTGAAAGTAGCACTTGAATGGCAGGACCAAGGAAGCCTTTGTAATATCAATGAATGCCAATTGGCATAAGAAGACGTTGTTTACAGTATGAAGTGACTTTGTTTTCATGAATGTATATATAACGAGTGCATTGCAAACTGTGCCAAGAATGAGAATGATTAGGGTGGCTATGGCGTTGCATGTCACAAATAATTGGTCCATGTTGCCGTCAATTGGAGCAGGTACCTTTGAGTACTTTCAAATTAATACTTCTTTAAATGACGGGAGTTTAGGTATGGCACTTTCAAGGGAAGTAGTTCATTCGACGTTCTTTGAATAGTGTCCAGACGGGCGGCTCTCATCCATGCGTGTAATCATGCCTGTATTCATAAAACGTAAAATGGAAACACAAAACGAGTAATAATGCAACAACGTCTAGTAGTTATGAGATTCTGTGATATCCTAGAATTTCCAAGCAAGCTATCACCATAAAGTTGTTTGCAATAACTGTTAAATGGAGCACAACATACTATAATCAGAAGCACCACCAAAATTTGCAAAGATCGCTACTGATGTCCAAAAATCTCACATCAAAATGTTACATGTAATCGGGTATAGATCACAACATAAATTTCTTACGTGTCACAACATAAATTTGAAATTCCATCAAAATTACCTCGTCCCTTCTGTTCACCATCATGTGCCTATCCCACATCTCAACAGCGCGTCCGTTCTCAGTGATTCTCCTCTCAAATACTCGCTGCTCGTTGCTTTTCGATGACTTTAATTAATTTTTCTCTTTAGCTATATGGTCTTCAATAATATACGTACTTTCATTATTGAGCTTTCATTAGCCAATAGAGTTGATTGAAATGATCAGGACAAAAATCATACACATTCATCAATAGAACAAGTATGTATTTACAAGAACAAGGAACCAAAAGGCAGATGATCATTTAAAATGCAATGCAATATTAAGCAATTCATTGTCTTAGCAGCTGCCACTGATAATTTTAATACAGGATGTGAAATTCATACATTTTCTTTCGCGCAACACTTTGAACAGCTATCAAGCCATCAGTTTGCAAACAAAATTCCTGATTTCTCTCACAACTATATATAAATCTTGTTTTTGATATTAGAATATTCCCGTGCCTCATAAACACAGCTGCACAAATGGAACTGATGCCTGCCCGGGGGACAAAACACAAAGTCAGTTACCCATTCCGCGGTAAAACGTCTGCGCCGGAGAAAAACTCGTTTCAGTGTTCTAAATTTTGATTGCGTTTGTTGCAGCACAAACTAATTATTGAATTTGATTCGTTAGAAAACATTAGATTTATTGATTAAATCTTGCAAAGTTCCTGGCAAATATTTCCGTCACGGTCCATCAAGAAGTCAACATAATCGCCATGCGCTTTGGGCCTAAAATGAGCCCAACATTTCAAAACATTCTCCCGTCAAGATCATGATAATTGACCTGGTAAATTGATTCTTGTTTGTCCTCTAAGTAACTCAAACATAGAGAGCAGAGACACGTGTTTGGTCAAGGTTTATCGCATTAGCTTTGTCGACTGTTCAGTATTCTTCTCCAATTGTTTACCATGCTACCAACCGCTGTTGAGTCAAAAACATGCTTAATTGAAGGACAAAACACAGCACACAACGTAAATACGCGGAGGCATTGTAGCCTGAATGCAGATTAAAAAGATTCCTCGTTTTTTGAAAATCCATGTTTACGCAAAATTAGTCATTTCCAGTGAATTTTAAAACAGTTAAAGTAAAGATTGGTTTGGCAAAGATTTTTTCGTGATTTCATCTGTCAATTACGTCATATTTCCGTGATAAACGCACATTTCTCGCATGAAATTAGCTAGTAACGAAAAAGTAAGCTTCTCAAATTGTGAGAAAGTCGAAAATTTAGTTTTGTTTGAATGCGGAAAAGGGATGTTTGTGGATTTCAAGTAACTTATTTATGGTGAAACTTGAATTTGCAAAAAGATAATTTAGTTGTATCATTGTTGGATTTTGTCTATTTTTGATTCAACCGTTTGCTTTCATGGGTAAGGGGGGGGGGATTGTTGGAAATTGCCTGACCTTGAGACTTCAATACTTATTCACCAACGTTGAAAAAAACTTCATACCATCCAATCACGCCCTTTTTTAAAATATGAAAACAGGCAAGCAATTGAAATCCACACAATTCAGCATCTCTGTTTAAATACAAATTGTTTTAAGTAACAGAACCATAACACAAAACCAATATCAGGAGATCAAAATGGTATTGAAGACATCTGTTTAGAAATAACTTATAATTGTGGTATGCATTCTAAATTAAATGTAAAACTCGAAACTAGAAATATATATTAACACCATAAGAAATCCCTGTCATCAAAGAGGACTCATTACCAAGTCCGGAAATTCCCAATGTTTCTCTGACTGTTTCAACCAAAAAAGTTCTCAAATACCTTCATTCCATTGAAAGATATTGCACCAATCGTTAAAACTCAAAAGGCAGTTTAAGTTGAAATTGGTCTCTGAGATCTGCTAAATGTTCCCATTTTATTGTTGAATTTGAATTATGAGCCAAATAATCTGGAAAATATCAAAACAATACCATAAATTAGCAGGACGCTTTAGACGTTGGTTGGCATGTTTTCAAAATGAAGCAGAGGACAATGTTAAAAGCAGTAATCATTGAATTTTGAAAAAATAATTTATAACGAAATATAAGAAGACAGAAAACCAATGAATAGAATCACATTGTAAATGTATACAAGAAATAATCAGAAGTTACATTTTGAAAGTAAACAGAATTCTATACTTGCAATCATTAAAAAGCTAATATTTGATTTACGTTTTTGAATCAATGATTGGGGAGGATTGTAATGATTATAAATTAGCATAAATTACATACATTAACATGAATATAATGACAACAATATTCCAGATTCCAATGAAAATTCGGAGATGACGAAGATTCAGCAGGAACTCTCGGATTTTGTCACCTGAAAATGTCAAGCAAATGTTTCTATAATAGCAAAACATCTATATTTTAATATTTGTAAACAATTGCTAATTATAAGAATTTACTTCAGGGTCAGTTGGCCTAAGATAACATGATGTTATATTAGTAAATAGAACAGAAACAGTAAAAAAAAGATTTGACGTAGTAGACAAAGTGTAAACATTCTTAAACATGTAATTTCAAGACACAAGAGAAATGTTGAGTTCAAAATTCTTTGAAGTAGCATTATCAATCAAAATTCAAAAAACCAGACAAGAATTTAGGTGGAAAATAGATTTTACCAAGTTATGTCATAATCATATATAAAGTCGTTTATTCTGTGCCATAAAATTATTTTTGTGCTTCGGAGCAATAGTTCCACAATGCCATTAGCTCAAATCCAATTCACAAAAAGTTTCATTCTGTTCTAGAAGATTGAAATATTTTATTGTTAGAGGTATCTTTACTTCTCAGCCAGTTCATCTTTTTGTTCGGCTTGGACGACAAATGTATTTGCATCATTTCCAAAAATAGGAACTATAAAAGTAAGGATTTATATACCTGCATTCGGTTCTTCATTCACAAATGAATCATGAGGTGGTTTCTTTTTTCTGCAATTAAAATGAAAAGAAAATTTAGGTTTTCCACCTTGTACATTGAATCAAATACAGTTATTTTCGTCAATTAAAACATATTCTTAAAATGTTTAGATTTTACCACCTTAAAACCATATGTTATAGCATTCTTTACAACAAAATGAATTTTTTTAAAATTGATTTTTTCTATTCTAGATACATCTCTTTCCTTCGATTCTCAGTGAAATCCATGAATTCAAATAAGCTCCTAAGACAACAAAAAAATTTATCAAAATTATTATTTACAGTAACAGATGAGGTGAAATACTTACAGTTTAAAATTAAGTATGGCACATGCATTGACCATTAAAGTGCTAGAATAAAATTACATTTATTAAAAGTCATAACTACAAATAATCGCAGAACACCTTGTAAATGGGGGAAAATCAGGGTGCATTCCATGCACTATACCCCAAAGATGGAACTCTGCATATAAACAAAGGCTCATGTAATGTTTTCTTAAGGTCCAATCTGCAGAGCATGGCAGAACTCAATGAGATCTTGCACGTGCAAGGTGAAGAATGGGGGGTGCATGGCGTGCACATCTGATTCTCTCGGGTGCGCCAAGTCGCTATATGTAGTATGAAACTCCAGTTGAACCTATATTGAGCCTATACACATAAAATGCGCGCGTACAAAGCCTAATTTTTGGGGTTCAGTTCGATCTGCTGCAAATTTTCTTGAGCGTGCAGTTGCCACGCTCTGCAGACTGGCTTGAGGTTATGTGTCCAGTGTGGAGTATACATGGAATGCTCCCTGAGACAATCATCATCATCAATTCATATTTACACATTTGTAATAAAAACTCAATGACTTTTATCATACTGGTAAATAAATGGATGAGAAATAAATCCAGTATGTTTCAATGCAATACGTTTGTGAACCCTAAATCCATACATTCTGTTTGGAATAATAAATATGAAAAATCCAAATCTCAGTTTTGCTTGCTTCAAACGCACAATTTCAAAGGGTTGCAGCTGCAGGAAGCTCACATCAATTTTGAAGCCACCTTACACATGATCCGCATTGACAAATAATTAATGAACAAAAATCCTTTGAGTCACCATTCTCGAGGCCTTGATTGTCCTATTTTTGAAAAAACCACAGTTTTGCCTTAGCTGGATTAAATAACAAGTATTGGCATCATTTAGCATTTACCTTGTTGTATTAAATTATTAAAAAACTAGAATAACTTACCAAAAAATGACAAGATCAGAAATCAATGCCATTTCGTGACTTTTGATGACAAAATGGCGACGTGGTTGTTTTTTATTTTGGCTTGGATTGAATTGAATGAAAACCTCGATTTCGTTTGGTAACAAGTGGAAATGGTGGACAATGAAAACAAGGACTTTCAAAGTGAGAGACCTTGGAATAGAGAACCCTTGAAAGTCTACAAAATTTGCAAAGGTAAGCAGGGCTGGTAAAGAAAGAGTAACAGAGCAGTAGGCTTTTTTAGAAATGGTTGAAACGAGGTCAGAAGATTTTGGAAGAGTTCTCTTTTTCCACTGGCCATGTTGTAAATTAATTTTTGCACTGGTTCTGTAATTGATCTATTGCTTGATTAATTGATTGTTTAATTGATTAATTGATTGATCGATTGGTTAATCAATTGGTTGATTGATTGCTTGATCGATTGGTTGATTGATTGATTAATCGATTGGTTAATTGAATGACTGATTGATTGATTGATTGATTGATTGATTGATTGATTGATAGATTGATTGATTGAGTGACTGATCTCGTTAACCTTTAGTAAACAAAGAAGAATTTTCGTTGAAATATTCCATTGCAAATCCATCAGATGTGGGCTTCTCAAAACATAAACATAAACTGTGAATGTTTCCAGACTGATATTAGTAAGATGCTTTTTATCTATCGCGCAAAAATTTCAGGGAGAAAGGGGAGATGTATTGATTATTTCTCATTACGGGTCCACTTCACAATCTCTGATACATCTGAATCGGTTGTTTGTGTGTCATAAAGCTGAAGGCAAATTGAGAACGAAGATATCGTATATGTTGACGCAAGGATAGTGAGACAAAAATAGCAGTTGTTTATTCACACAGTTTTTCAATTAGATAAGACGGAGCTATACAACATTGAGTATAAAATCAACACGCAAGAAATATTTTATCTACTGCAACCTAGTTCACTTTTATAACTGGAAAATCCCGTTACAAGCAGAAGCAAGTAAAATTGACAGTTCCAAAGCTGGCAATCATGAAAAGTGGAGACAGCCTCGTTTGTTCCTAGTGGCTGCGAGCCGATAACGATTGAGTAACACATGTTGAAAGTAATCTATAATACATCAAAACAACCAACTAATGGGGCAATAACCCCCGTCTAGGAGAGGCATTTACATATCTTATGTAGGGCGATAGGCGAAATTTAGGGGTGTCCTTTGGCTCTACAATACATTTGTTTTCGGCTATACATTCCCCGTGTTTTGGTTGCAAGTTGAAGAAAACACTAACAATTTTTCACATCAGATCCTTGACTTGCACTATTATCAAGTGGCAATGGATTCTGTACCATTTGAAAGAGTATATTCTAAATCAAATTTCAGAGAGAGCATCAAGAACCGCACGTTGCCATACACCAAGTAAGTCGAATGCCAGCCATCATGCCAATATTCTGCTAGCCTCAGTAGTACATTTACATTGAATATAATAAAACATACCGAATATTCAAAATATGTGGTAATTGTTTGCTAAAACGTTTCTCGCAAAAACTTAAAAATATATGTCTGATTACATACTTTCTCTATTCTATTTCATTTTCTTTCTTTCTTTCTCGATAAAGGCAGACAAAGAATTTCCAATCTCCTGAAACGTAGGCCGGCGTTCGGGCCTGGATGAAAATAAAAACGAGATGAAACTCACCAAATATTGAATCACATACAAAGAGCTTCGTTCAGAATATGAATCATTAGAGAAAAATGTGAAACCTTGGGTCGAGTGAATTGTCCACATCACTCAAAATATAGACTCATTTAGCATCTGACCACACATCATGGAGAACTTGTGTTATAAATGGAATAGATTGTTTAATTAATATTAAACCTATAAATTGTTTGCAAATTTGCCTATAAAGGCCTTCATATCAGGAACCATTTATAGAGGTATATTGGTCAAAATCATACCTGCAATTAGAGAACTAAACAGTTAAAGCCCATCATAAAGGCTGTACATATCCATTTCTTGATATGGGGGAAAGGGGAGGGGGGCAAACTGCTACAAAATGTAAATTAAAAATCACAGATGGACCAATACTGTTGACTGCATTTGAATGAGTGACGCAAAAAGGTCCAAATTAAATAACAATTCAGTAAACTTACTGCCATTCCCAGCATCTCTTCATTATATCATGAACCTCCTTTGAACAATTGTTAGGTCGAGGCAGACGGTAGCCCCGTTCCAAATCTTCTATCAACTGTTGGCCCTTTTTCCCCTGAAAACGGAAACCATGGCAACAATAAAAATATGTTCATTATCTATCTTATTACCAATGAATAGGAACTGTAAAACAGAATCATAGAATAAAGAGAGAAATGACTAAAAGGAAACAAATATAAACTAATAGTAAGACAGGATATGTTTTAAAACTTCAATGCATCTCTTTCACACCCGGGGATAAAACAATTGCACAGTAACAATGAATGCATTTGGTCAGATTGCAAGGGGGTACTGTGATTGATGTTGTTAAAGGAAAGAAGCATTTCAAGCATTTAACCAAAAATGAATCAAACTATTGACGCTCTAGCCCCTTCTCCTAAGAAGTAACCAATTCTCGTCGAAGTTCGAAGAGCTATATGGTCCCTCCAAGGATAAAAAGGTTACAGACTTTGTTACAGAAAAGTTTATGAAGACTGAACTAAAAATGAAAAATTTGTTGTAAAAATGAGTTGAAATGAAATGAAATTTAAGATGAAAATGTAACATACAGCGTAGGGTTTGGCACCAAAATTAAGTGCTTCCCACATCGTCACACCATAACTCCAAACATCGCTTTTACTCGTGAATTTAAAATAGAATATGCATTCTGGTGCGTACCATTTTAATGGCCATTTACCAGCACGTTCTGCCTAAAAAGAAAAGGCACGAATCATGAACCCTGTGGCATTGCTTGCACCTGGTTGGTAATTTATCAAAAACATTCGATAAATGAAAAGGTAAAGAAAGGGCAAGGATGGTGATGATAAATATAAGAAAAAAATTGTACAAAACATTGCATCATTCCATCATATCTTAATGGGACAAGTTTGGCAGAGGGCTCCTCACGCTTAAAGCTGTTAGCAATCTGTTGGAACAAGGCATCTCTCCAGTGCCAACAGACAGTGATTCCATACTTTTGATGTCTATGACCAACGCCAAAGGCTCAATGAAACTTAATATGAAAATGGCACAGTGGCGTATTGCTACATTGTAAAGACAAGACATCTTTCTAGTGCCTACCAAACTATTGATTAAATACTTTCACGCTTTGTTACGCAGGCAGCATTGTTTCCTATTTTTGGATGCATTTGAATGACTAACTTTGACCCTTGAAATCACACAAAATACAAACATACCCTGTAATATTCATTGCCAGCACCCATTGCTCGGCTCATCCCAAAGTCGCTAATTTTCACGAAATTTTCGGACACGACCAACACATTTCTTGCCGCTAAATCACGATGTACAAAATGCTGCGATTCAAGATATTGCATTCCCTAAGAAAAGATAAAAATTGAAGAGCTGAGAAAAGCTGCGCAGCTCACTCTGATACGAGACATGCAAGAAGAATGAACCTTTATGAAACAATAAAAAGCTGTGAAACTATGATGTTTATAAGTATTTCGTCGTGGTCTAGGTATATGTGAGGTACATTGGCTTTATCAAATACAGCTGATTATTAGAAGCTCCGAGCTCTTCGATGTTTCAGTGATTCTGGCCCAAATCCCAATCGTAAAGGGTCTTTGAATAAAGGAGAAATGTGGAAATGAAAGAACAACAAACCTCATCAACTTGAAGCATTAAGATCAAAATGTTCAATACTGTCATATTTCTGAAACATTAAAAATCGAAGATTAACAAAAACCAAAAGAAAACGTTTTCTAAAACCAAAAAGTATCAGCATCTCTTCAAACGACGAAGAATGTTAAAACAGCCTGAGATCAATGTATATTTAGATAACACCAACTAACTAAAATAGAACAAGGATTAACATCCTTAGGCCTGTTTTCATTCTGTATCGTTCGCCCATTCATTCCACTTTCTCCCATCTCGATACATACCACAGCCAGCCATTACGTCACTCACTCTATCAAATTGCCATTAATCCTCTTTCCGGATTATTTACGTTATCAATGCCACGCTATTCAGTTCGCTCATCACCTTTACTCGCCCGTCCTATTTACGTAATTCAAAGTTAAATTTAGTATAATCAAAAATTTATGTAAGCCTATATTTTAGCTCACTTAATTTAGTCTAGAGTTTCCGTCTAGAGTCTAGAGATAATAGTGTGGAGTTAACAGTCACATCGTCTCTCTCTCGCACTCTCTCTGGCTCCGTGTTCTCTGCACATAAAAATAAGAAACAAATCGATGGCCTGGATAGTCCATAGCGGTTGACAAACTCAGCTTGGTGGGAAACGACCAACTGTTCCAAATACAACGGTTCCTACAATCGCTGGATACCGTCAACTATTTCTAATTCGAACTGATGCAATTCGAACTTTTACAAATTCGAACAAAACTCAAAGTTCTTTTGAAAATGACAAACTTGATAAACTTCCATAATTCGAACTTATTTTCAGTAACTCGGAAGGTCTTCAAAATCCTCAGCAAGTTCGAAATTACAGTTTACCGCAGTAGGAGAATATTGGTAGCTGCAAATTGTCAAATTCTCCAAAAACCCGAACGAATTTCTTATGTCAAACGAACGTAGCTTATGTAAATAGAAAGTAATCGGAATTCTTACTTATGTTTTTTCAAATATTTATTCAGTGGTCCTTCTGGTGCCAATTCCATTACCAGCATCATCTCCGCACCTTGTGTTACACCTAAGAACAACCAATAACATTTAATATCATATCAGATTTTCTCCGCTTTTTCATACATTTCAAATTCCATTTTAAATCAAGGTTTTGTTACAAAGTACAAAGCAAAATCCAGAGTGTGGAAAAACAACACAAAACGAAACTGTCACATCTTGATAAGCTGGTTTGAATAGCAGAAACATAAAATTATGTTTTCAGTGAAAAGTTATTTTCTTTTTAAAAACACAAATCAAAATTATTAAAGATACTAGTAAAGAAAGAACTTTGGTAGCAAAATCTGGACGATCATGGCTTGGTGAAAGCAAACTTCAATTCTAAATGTGTAATATACGAAAAAATACGAAGAAACCGCCTAAGAAATATTTCAAAATATGCAGATTTGAATAATTCTTACCAATCATTCTGACAATATTTGGGTGGTCGAGTTTTGCCATAATTTCAGCTTCGTGAATGATTTCAGACTAAAGAAAACAAAAAAGATGCTTCTAAATTTGAAATGGCCTTGACATGAGGGAAATTGACTTGAAATTGTCTAAATTTGCTTGAATTTATTCGAAACTTTTAAAAACCTTTTGCAAGTAAGCATGAATATCTTGATGTAGAAGTTGCATTTTTATTAATTAATTATTTTGGTTACCGTTTGATTTGGGATGTCTTCTTGCTTCAATGTTTTTACGGCAACGGCCACAGATTTTCCATGTGAAATTGAATAAACACCTTTCATGACAGAACCAAAATTGCCATGGCCTGAAAATGGATTTGCTTCTAAGTTTCGAAGGTTCAAGAAACAAAATCATGGCAAGCAATGTTATTGGTCAATAAACCTTGATCTTATCTAATTAATATTCTCGATTAGGGACTAAGTCTTCATGTAAACGAAGCTGGATATTATACAACCGGATTGTTGATATGCTTTGGTCACAGTAAAATAAACAAAAAATAGCAACAAATTGTCAAATAATTCACCTAGTTCTTCTTGAATTTTCAATTTCTTCAGATCAACCACTAAATTTCTTGGTTCCTTTACACCAGTAAAAGGATTTTCATACCCTTCCATTTTTTTCATCTTCACTGCATCATAAATTCCCTCGTATTTCCATGCATTGCTACCATCAACTGAATCCCTATCAAGTACTAGAAAAAAAGGAATTTCAATTGAGACAAAAAACCCGCGTTGAGCGTTGGCCAGTCGAAGGACCAATCAAATATTGGAACCCGAATGGAACATATTTGTGGTCACTTGTGACAACATTTGAAATTAGGAGGATAAAAACTTACTTGGAGGGCGAACAGGACTTGATGGAATTGGTGGCGGCACTTGTCGCGATGGTCCAACTGTAAAAAGACATAAAATAGGATACGTTATTGCTTTGTTTTTACTTTATTCACAGGATGCCTTGTATTCTTTATACTGAGATGGAAGAACATTATTGATTAGGAAGAAAAACAGGACGAGTTTGGAATTCTTGCTGATTCAAAGGATTGAAACTGGATTAACCTAGACTGTTGATAAATCAAGAACAATAATGTCATTTGTAATTAAGGAACTAAAAGTGGGACAACCTTTTTAAACATTTAAGATGCGTATATTCCAAAACTGGTGAGGTTATCTGCTGCATGGGAAAGCAGGGCTCGGTATGTTCAAACACAATTAAAGTGGAAATTTTATCGATTAAAGGTATTCCTTTTTGCAAAAATAACAACACGGAGTCCCAATGATAATTTTAAATTAGTTGGCTCTTTCGTCTTATTATTGTTAGCATTTCACTATGGTATAATATCTATTTCTTTAATGATACAAAGGGAAATTTGCAGCACAAACCTGGGATACTTTGTGCAGATGAAACTGGCCGCTTTGTTCTTTGCAACTGCATCAATTCTGCCTCAGATTTCGTCACCCTCCTTCGCAGCTCAGTTTGAATGTCAGGATCAAGCAAAAGGTTGTCTTTATTACCTGAGCTTGGCGTTACTTGGAAAAAATCAACATTACAAGGAACAGTTAACCTGCAAAGAAGCCCGTCACTTTTTAATGAGTAATATTCCACAATTTGCATCAAGTTTAAAAACTTCTTTCCCGTTTTTATTGACAGTTTACCCTCACTGTCTGTGGAAAATAAGTAATGGTAAGGTTTGCCATCATGCAAAATTCCTAGAACATATTCGCATTTGCCACCTCCACGTTCGCGAAAGAGAAATGTTCCGTTAGGATTTGATGGATTTTCCAAACGTCTATCCGCTTCCTCTCTTGGGATGATTCCATGGTACCAAGGCTGTTTTCGGTGTAGAATGTTTGCAAGGAACTCTTCCACTTCACCTTTGAATTTTACAACTGCCTCTTCACACTAAAATAAGCAATCAAAACAAACAGTCACACACTTGCAATGCTTTGAATACAGATCTTAAAAAAAAACCCAATTACTGATCAGCACTTTAACCTCTTACCATCTCAAACATAACCGACTGAAACTACCTCTTCTACAAAACTAAAAATTTTAGTGCTGCAATTTCCCAAAGATGCAGAACAATGCCAATTTTGAAAAGACATTCAAATACCTTGTAACAAACAGAACTCAATTCCATCAACTTTTAAACAAAGAAATATTTCTTTACAAAACAGCATGAAGGATGCGTGTGAAAACATTTTTATCGGCATTGGTTTTTGGTTTCTTTTCAAACTTTTTTCTATTAAAATTTTAGTTTAAAGAAAGTTAGTTTTATGATTTATTGGAGGTAAGAAATAAATGCCAAATTTATATGAATTGCCATTACTTATTCATTAATATAAAACCACAAAACAGTCATAATGTTGTAAACTAGCAAAAAACTGTAGACGCATGCAGAATTTGCTGCAAGAAAAAGTTGATGCAGTCCTAATTCTAGTTCAGAAAAGGATTAAAGTGTTTACAAAAAAAGGAAAAGCTTTTGGGATGAAGCACATCAAAGTTAAGAGACACAGTGAATCTTTCTTTGGTAATCAACTTTTTCAAATTGACATGATCAGGAAAAGAACTGAACCGAATAAGATGCCTTTATTGGTTGTCATCCTAATCATGAACTTTATTGAAAGACTGCGTTTTGAATATCCAAGTCGATAAAAATGATCATGAATTACAGTACTGTAAAGATAAAATTATCATTGCCAAAATTGAAGTTTTATGTTTTTCTAATTTTGCAATGAAAATGTATTTAAATCGATCTATATTTAAACTTTTTTCAGTATCAAAAGTTTAGTTAAGCAAATGGAATATTCTCACAATTACATACATCAATTCCAGCAGCTTCATAAAGAGCTGCTCTTGATGCCTCCTCCAGGTCATCATGTGTAATGTTGCGGAATACTTTTGCCTTAACACCGTATGGTTTCACACATGGTATTGTCAGCCTTGTAAGTAGGCCATCCAAGTTCACTTCGTGGTGGTGAACAAGTTCCACTGGGCCTGGAAACCTCAATCCTTCAGCAATACCAACTGTTCCATCTCTATTCCGCAGAATTTGATAATGAACAACATTGCCATTGTAGCAAACAGACAAGACATAAGAATCAAGCTGACTTGTACTTTCTCTTAATAAATACTTCCCATTTTGCATCAAATTATTTTTTAGCAATCTTTCCGATTCATCTCGAGATATTCGCCCGTGAAACCATTGCTGTGCGTTTGGATCTGACATCTTGAAATTTCTGAGAATACAAATGTAGAAAGGAAGACAATGAAAGTAATATTAAATTTCCTATTGTTTAGAACAGATAAAAATTCTTTCCAGAAAATAAAGGGGGGAACATCCGAGAAGTACTGAACTTTCTAGATAATGGTGATTTTCTATCCATGGATTTTCTATTGCATGCTTTTATGACTGGAGCAAAATTACTTCCTCATTCTCTATAAGCTCAATCAGCAAATTCACCTGATGAAGGAAGTTTCACTAAACCTCCTGTTTTGAAATTCATGAATTGATAATAAAAGAGTACCTATACTGGGGGGGGGGGCAGATGGAAGCACTCCCTACCCTCCTAGATCTTCTTTTTCTGTTATTTTTGCCCTAATCGTGCATGGTTTTTCATCATTGCCCTTCACCACAGCAGATGCCCCAGGATGAAAGTGGTACAGCATTTCACATCTTTGGAACTTAATTCACAGTTTTCAGAAAGAAATGCTCCTTTCATGGATGTGTTGCTTTCATGTTTGGATAATTGTTAAGAAACCGCGGCATCAAATGTCTTTTCTTAGGCAAAAACTGAACTTGGCCTTGTTATTCTGCTCGGGTCCTAAAAATCTTCATGTAAAAGTTCACAGGTTTCCGTTATGCATAACACTTGTTAATGACAAACTAAAATTAATAGCATAAACAAGACTAGACGATTACTTTAGCTATAAATATGTAAACAGCTATTTTCCATACCTACTTCCTTCTTTTGCCACAATCACAGCAAAAGGCGTTAAGTTCTGCTGGCCTAAATTCCAAAGTTTTCTGTTTCTTCTTTGTCAAACCATGCAGCTGTAATTAGTAAATTTTGTGCCCAAGGATACTATCACATTTATAAAAGATTTAAGCCATTTTCCTGAGGAAATGGACAATTAAGATATTTAAAAGAAAAACAATTTTAATTCTACTTTTTCCGTTCTGAATACAAGTTTGGAATCCCGGCACGCATGCGTAAATCTGGTGAATACATTGCAATTATTATAATCATCATAACTTTATTGTAGTAACATCAGCGAGAATCGCGGCCGTATGGGGGGTGTCCACGATGCAATTGCCAACAAAATAGGCGTACAATCCTCTATGTGCCGAGAGGTTAGCAAAACCCCTTCACCCTACTGTAGAAACGGCTCTGCCGAGAATCACTCCGATATTGTACATAGAAAATAAATCTTTATCAAACAAACGTCAATATTGAACAGAAATTTAGAACAAACCAAGATCAAACTGAGGCTGCAGCATGACATGTAGAGGGAATATTTGGGGTGAACGGAAGGGGGGGGGGGCTTCTCGAACCATCCCTGATATTCTTTCTTAACATCACTTTGAGAGAAATGTCTTCAAAACAGCCCTCTAAAAAGCCATTGATTTGATCTTCATGTTATACCCCTGATCAAGAAAAAGTTGAAGGGAAAAGGAAGACTTAAAATGCATGGGCGAGACTTAAATGGGGTCCAATTTTTGCTGCGTCACACAAATTAGAAAGAGGAAGTGTTGAGTCATGATCAGTGGTTTCATGGTTTCACATCATTGAGTTCTTGGAAAATGCGTCATCGTGAGGAAATTAGGAAATTAAAAACTTAAATAAGCCTTCAGTTATTCTAGGGCGTAACACGCTTTGTTTCTTTGATGGCTAATGTAATATTTAATGCAAAGCTTTCTTGCTGAATTGAAACAATTAATTATTTATGAACTCACTTGCTGAGCATATCGATCGATATTTGAATTGTTGGTTTTGTAGCAAAAAGCAATATATGTAAACAGTCCTAGAGACCGAATTTTTTATCATGCAATTCCTACAAGCGTTTCTTTAACAACATGAAAAAAACGATCTCTGGAATGCATCGTGCACTAAGGAACCATTGAAAAATTGCGGTTAAAAAGTGTTCACTTTGTTAAAGACACATAACCTCAAATAAAGAGGAGTTATGAAATCAAATCGACACAATGAAATAAAGAAGATAATAACAATATAACAAACATCTTGATGCCCATATCGATAATCATGAAGATGTTATAGTAAACAACAATTTTTTATCCTTTTTATAAATATATTCTTAAGCAACAGTTTCTTTAGCTTCATTAACAAAATATTCCTTCCTTAATTCATCAATTCGTTTCTCAATTTCCCCGTTTTTCTTTTCTTGAATTTCAATTTGCAATTCACAAAATCTTAAATTTTCTTCTAGTTTATCTTTCTTACTGTTGAGCTCCTCCACAGTCACTTCCATCTGAAGCAAGACCCCATTTTTAGCATTAAGCTCTTGGCTTACAAAATCCATCATGTTACTCGCTGTTATTGTATAGTTCCTTTCATTATCAATCTCACAACTCAGCTCAAAATCTTTGGCTGCAAGCTCTTGGACT
Source organism: Catostylus mosaicus (assembly GCA_964019065.1). Lineage (NCBI taxonomy): Eukaryota > Metazoa > Cnidaria > Scyphozoa > Rhizostomeae > Catostylidae > Catostylus > Catostylus mosaicus. The sequence continues at coordinate 8,853,742 of OZ025192.1, read as the reverse complement.
CGTTTCTGATTCTTCAACAAATTCAGATAGAGGTCATTCTTTTTCATAATGGCAACTTTACATGCTTCTTTCGTATCCTCTATTACACTGCTTGACTTTTCAATCCTCGTTATCAAGCTGTCTCTGTGTTTCATTAATTCTTTGAACTCAACTGAATTGAAAATTTGCTTCCTATAAAGAAAATAATATCTTATCACCAACTGGAGTCATGATTATAACATTGTGGTATTTGAGTTGAAGATGAAGGCATGTTTTGTTGTGCCAAGAATTTAAAAAAGGAAAACTCAATACTGCTCGTCATCCAAATGAAATTAATTGCACCTTTAAGGAGAATGCTGGCATGGATATGATGACATAAATAAGCGTAGAAATCAAAGAGTCAATTTCCAAGTTACTTGGTAGGCGTCTAACAATGGTTCTTTCAAGATGATCAATTTTCACTGTTTTTTCTTAAATTTAGTTCGTCTGACATAACAAATAAGATCCCTAAATTCTAGCATTTGGACGAGAACATAATTGAAAAAACTAGGGTTTGAAAACATAAAAAATCAATTGACTTTAACCTGTTAATTTCTGTTTGACGCTCCAGTTTAGATTTTCTTGCAGCAATTTCATTGTCTAGAAAAGCTTCATTTGCGTGTAATTCTTTGAGTTTTTCTTCTTTGTCTAAGAATTCATTTTCCAAATTACCTTTCTTTTCCATTAATTCTCTCATTTTTGGCCCATAAATGTTCGCAGCTCTTTCCCAACAGTTTCCAATCGATGCTTTAGTTTTCTTTACAATTTCTTCAGCTGCAGAATTTGTCTCTGTTATTTCAGATTCAAGTTCTTTAATTTTGTTCAAGAAATAAACTCTGCCTTTCTTGTCTTTCACTTTTTGCACGATTTCCAAAGTTTCTCCCAATCTTTTATTTTTACTTATTTCATCAATTAAATGCACCGTATATTCATAATTTGCATTTCTTAGTTTTATATACTCTTTCATAACTTTTTCGTAAAGAGTTGATGGTTTTCTTGCATCTTCAAATTGAAAAGGTAGAATATATTTCTCATCTTCACATAACGGAATAATTTCCTCTTTTACTCCCCATTTGAATAAATCTGGTTTCATTTCTTGGCACTCTTTTAAAAAAATCCCCTTTTCAGCCATTTTTGCATCCATATTCTTTATTACAACTTCCTTACTGGACAACAATTCTTCGTGTTTCTCTTTTGCCTTCTGGATATCCTCCGCAAGGTTTTTCAGCTCCTTGTCCATATCCTTCATAACATTTGCACAGGGATTTTCTGTTCGTCTTGTACAGGATACCTTGTCATTTAAAATAGGCAATCTTTTTGTAACTGGCTTCACATGTGAGATACGATCCATAGAACTGTTTGCGCGAAGTCTTGAATTTGAGGATGGCATCTTGACAGACCGCACCTTTGCACGGCAATAAAGATATATCTATTCATTTATCAATGTATGCGTTGGAAATGCGATATATTTGATGAGAGCATAATTCCACTAATGGAACTCTAGAACTGACAATTCGAAGTTCGTCTTCGCTTCATCGTATAAACAAAACTTTGACGAAATAGCAGCATATATAAGAACACTGTGACTGTTTTGTTTAACAGCAGCCTAATTAGAATTGCGCGCTAAAAACGCACTGTCTGCAGGAAAAACGCACTGTTCGCGGGGAAAGAGCACCGTGCGGGGGGATAATGCTGTGGCTGTTGGAATAGCACGGAATGATGTGAAGAAGATACTAACTTGAAAGCAGCATGAGTTTTCGTAGAAGGAAATAAAATAAAATATTAAGCTTATAAAGGTGTTAGAATTGAAAAGTTCCAAGAACAAAATATAGCCATAAGTCATTTCATTATTATTTAATAAAGATTTTTAATTGTTAACAACAATACCCAATAACAAAATTGCCTATAACAATAGAATACGATTTACAAAATGTGTCATTCAAAATTTTAGCTCCAGAAGAGAAGAGAATTTTGTTTATCAAGATTACACGATTTATTTTACAAATTCGATGCTTGCTTTGGGCAGTCAGAACCAACCATCTATCCCACCAAACCTCATTAAACCTGAATTTGTCACCAAAATGTCAACGTTTCACGGCAAAAAGAACAGCGCCTTCTTAATGGTAAAAAACTGCAAAAAATTTAACCAAGGGTAGTATAAACCTAGGGCGAACCTTGGTTAGTTTTTGTAGGGTAGACAGGACTAGGGATGCATTACGCATTAAAAATTTTGCGATAAGGTACATTTCTGAAATCATCTTCACATCTTAACAACTCTAGCATGAAATTTTTGACCCAGAAAAGCCCACAAGATTGCTACCTATAGCAATATTTGTATAATTTGTTATCCTGAGCATGCTTTTAATATTAAAGATGTTGAAAATGAGGATTCAGTTGCTTGAACTGCCCTTACACCCATTGCGCCATTAGACCGGCCTAGTCACTTGAATACCTTTTACAGAGGAAACTTTATACGTTTCTATCACGTGACAGATCTACATCAAGATGGCGGCTTTATCCCCACAGCTACGCCAGCCCCACTTTTTCCAACTGGCATCATTTCCGGTATGATTTGCCACGAGTCCATTGAATTATCGTATGTTTCAATGCTTGATAAAAAATGTTCGCCATCATAACCACCCAGAGCGTATAATTGATCATCGACAACGGAAATGCTCAATGCACTGCGATGGGAGTTCATTGGTGATATTATCGTCCATTTGTCTTCCTTAGGATCGTAGCATTCAGCACTGTTTAACTGAGTTATGCCATTGTAACCACCAACTGCGTACAATTTTCTGCAAATAAACGTAAGTTTGAATCAGATGGGTTGTACCGCACTTACCCGCGTCTTTGGCGCAGGTGATTCGACGGCTTCAATTCCAAAACCAGCGATGGAGATGAACGGTTTGTCCCAAAATGCTGGTGGACATCTGAAGAAAGATTACTTTAATTTGAATATTTATTATATTTCAAAATTTAAAGACAATTTCAGACTTTTGTAAACCTACCCTTTGAAGGAGGCAGCACCCGCCCCACTTCTTGGTGTGTTCATTGGAGCGACAAGTGACCATTTCTTTGTATCCGGGCAATAGCATTCGGCACTGCGAAGGCGATTTTCACCATCAAATCCACCAATGGCGTAGAGCATACGATTGAGAACAGCAACAGCAACACCTGGAATGTAAAATACAAGGAAAATAAGAATCTTTTGTGCAGTGTTGTTGGGCGCTTTGAAGAGTGCTGAAATTTGATACACCAAAGCCTGGTATCTACGAAGAACCATGAGATTAATCAAAGTCCGGAAAAGTCTTTAACCTTCCTCCAGACAAAAACATACCCGAAGGCAAGCCTTCCTCCGAGACAATAAAAAATAGGCATGGCTTTGGTGCACCATATGAGTTTCTAATCTTTCTGTTGGATCTACCTCCAGCTCAGCTAGTGCCCCTATGACCGTAATGCTTTCCGAACTCTGTGATAAACATGATCGCAAAACTGGCATAATAAAGATGCATTTAATAACTCTTTGGTGATGCTTAATATTAAAAAAAATTCCCGAAAATTGTCTATATCATTCCAGATAGTTTCCTTTTGATCTTTGAACCACTGTTTCAATATCTATCATAATTATCTTTATCAATTTTACTCAACATTTCATCGAAATATCCTTTCTTTACACACTTGAAGAAAGTTAAAAGATAAAAGCATTTTTAGCAGTTAAGTCTCAGTTTTTCAACTAAAAAAAGTGATATACTATCGAACAAAACACTCAAATGTTTCTATTTCATTTACCGATTCTTTTCGTTATCATTGATGGTACTTGAGTCCATCTATCTTCTTCAACGTCGTAGGTCTCAGCTGAATTGAGGTGCATCATACCTAGAAGTTGCAACAAAAGATTGATCTTACATGATACAAGATTATATGAAGCTTCATCAAGCATGGCTCTGATCATATGGAAACAATAAGAGCATGGATGTAAGGGGAGTGTGACTGCAAGCAAAGTTATTTAAAATATGAGTAACAAGCAAAGTAAGAACAAGATAGCTGTCCACCAGATTTCAAGAAATGCTTGTGATAATGTGTGTAAATGACTGCAAAAAGTAACGACGCAGAGCAGCAGGAATGCGAACAAATACCATTAATTTGGCAACTATAGGTTATGCTAATAATACAATTGAACGAAATAAGTATTTTCTCTCATTTCAAATGCGTTTGCAAGAGTTGTTTGCCATTTTTCAATGCAAACTTATCAAGACTTTGTTAGAATATGCAAGAATCAAGAAAAACTTGCGAATAAAAGGAAGCAAATATTTGAGGACTAAAAAAAGAAATTGTAATACCGTCACTGCCTCCAATTGCATATACAACACCATCAACAACACCAATGCCAAGGCGATTACGAGGCACTGTCAATGAAGCCACCTTAAACCATTCATTGTAAAATGGATCATATCGTTCAACAGAGTCAGAATCCATGTTACCATTAGCACAATTATTTCTACCTCCAATCAGATACAGTTGACCACCTGAAGAGTGATTCATATTGTTTAAGGTTTAATTCATTAACTCATAGCCCCCTGCAGATGCCATATGGCACAGTATACGTTACTGCAAATCAAAGAAAAACCTGGGGGTAATGTTGTCAAGATTTGCAAAGTTGATCAGACAACATCCACGGCAAGTTTATCGAAACATTGATATTTCCTGTATCTATGTACCCCCTGCAACATTTGCTTCCACAGTTATCTGTCTGTGAGTTTCAAATGGCATCAGGAGGCAATGAGTTAAAACTGTTGTAAAAAAGGTGATTTTACATTTATTTAATTTGTACAAAAGACGTATTTTTTATAGCAAAAACTCTTGTCTTAGGAGTAATGAGGCATCTTAAATCTAACCTTAGCTAGATTTATATGGATCAGAATAATCTGATGTTGGGCTTCAGGTCAAATGAAATTGGTACCACAAAAATCAAACTGGACTCACCCACAAATGCTGCCCCAGCTCCACTTTTTGGATTTGGCAACTCTTTTAGCACACTCCATTCTCCTGTCTCTGGATTGAAGCATTCCAATGAATTTAAAGAATGTTTTAAATACCCACCAGCAGAGTAAATAACCATGATTCCATGTGGAACACGTCTTTTCTGTGATATTTCTGTCCCACATTCAAGTTCCTGGAATTGAAGAGAAATTGTCATGCCTATCATGAGACTTCATCAAGAATCTAGTCCACAGAAGGCAATGATGGATGAGTTTTTTCTAGGGTCAATGCCTGTTTGGGGAGACGGATACTTGTAAAGTCCCTGAAGAATAAGTCAAACTTGGACTTGACACTGTAAAAGTAAACATGAAGTGCCCCAACTATCTGGCCACTTTGCCAGCTCATGGTTGATCCTATTCAATGAAAATCAGGTAAATTACATGAATACATGATTGCACTGATTACATGAATTGAAAGAAAACTAACTTCCTGATTTAGATCTTGAATTGAATTAAAACATTTTGAGATGCGCAAAATTACCTTGATTACGCTTTCAATCATGGTTTTACATCCACTTTCTATTGTCACAAATGGATTGCTTTCCAACTGATGTTGTAAAAATGACTTTGGAAGTAAATACAACCGGATCACCTCAAGGATCCGATTCAAGTGCCTTCCTCTTTGCTTTCCATTGTGTTGGATCCATTCCATGCCGGCTAAAAAGACCTAACAATAAAACATTTATAATCATAAGACAAATAGTTTAAATATATAAATCAAATGAAATGAGGCGTTTCTAGCTGGATTTCTATATTTCTGAAAAACAAAGTAAATAATTCTGAAATCGGCCATCTTTTTCCCTAACAGATTCATGCTTGATGCCATTAATTCTTCTTGTAGAAAGGTTTTTAAAATCTACTGAATCTGCAAAGAAATTAGAACTACTGAGGATTTTTAAAATCTACTGAATCTGCAAAGAAATTAGAACAAATGGAATAAATTAACCAGGCATCCAGAGCACATTAAATCCAAAATCCATCCAACAACTTTCCTTAAAAACAATAGGAAAACTATTGCTTTTGCAGATTTCCAGATTGCAGATGGCACTCGCCCTGCCCAGGCACATCTGTGAAAAATGATCAAAATATTTATACCTCAGTTTCTGACCGAACGCAAAGCTCACTATGTGATAAATACCAACAAACTCTTTCCAAAGGCAATGACAAAAACTCTTCGTGCTTGATAACCTTTGAGAAATAATTATCACAGTAATTTCTAGCATTTGCTTTCAAGTCAATGCAACCATGCAGCTCCGCAAATGCATAAATTCCAAGGCAATTGGAGGCATCTAACTGTGCTTTTAAAAATTCACAACATGCTTTTTGAACCCTGTTCATCTGCAATATCGTTGCAACTGGAAGCAATGTCTGTACATTTTGAGATGAAACGTTTAAATTAGCGGTGTAAGCAAATTCAATTAAAGTTTCAACAGCGGAAGCATCCATGTCTTTTAATGTAATTTTTGTCTGTTTGCTCTCAACCAAATCGCTTGTAAACATTGCATAGAAATATGGTATAGTCGATACTAGTACAAGTTTATGCGCAAATATTTCACGATCGTCCACAGATAATAATATGTCGCACATTATCTTGTCTTTTCTTAAGTTATTCATTGTTCTAAATGCACCTTTCATGTGCTCTTCTGTCAAATCAAACTCCATTTCTGTGACTGGAGGTTCCGGCGCCATCTTGTTGTCTTCGATTGAAGAATTGGTAACAGCAACAACTACTACCATCGTCACGATCGTCTTCATAATAATAATAATAATATAATTACATCATCATCATAATCATAAACATTATTAATTTTGGTATGACGGTGGCTGCAAAGTCAACAACGTCCAGTTGTGAGTTCCTCAAGCCTAATAAGGCATGAAAAAGTGTGTTGCTTCAAAAAATATTTTCTTTTCCGTAGAAATTTTTTGGTGTCCTGAAATTTTATTGAAAAGTTTTAGAGTTCTTATATGGCGAAACAAGTGCATCGAAGGCTTTATTTGGTATAAAATATTATCCATAATAAAATATCATAAGATGCTAGTGGTAGTAAGATATAAAAAGTTAACTATTGCTGAGAAATTTCCAGGAAAAATTCAGCATTGTAATCCTGCGATTGCTAAGAAAGATTCAATGCTAAAATTGCTCGTATTTTCTTACAAAAAGAGTGTATTTCACTATTCACTATTTAAGATTCATGCCACAACGTTCATGATGTCATTAATTAGCGAACATAAAACGGAATTATTCCTTTCTTGAAGGATATTTAGTTTTAAACTTTTATTTACATTTGAATTTGATGCAAGAAATACCTTTTTACATGAAATGTTTTTTGTTAAATTACTCCAAATGTCATTCAATGGACCCACGTAAGAAAAGTTTATTTTGCAACCTTCATATTTTGCAATCTATATTACAGCAAAGTTTCAACTTCTCAAATTTAAGTTCCTTCTTTCGACCTAACCCCGCCCTCCCCCCCCCCCACCTACCCCTCAGAACGATAGGCTGAACCAAAAAGACCCAGATAGAATTAAGCGGATTACACGATAACACGCAGCGTCCCGCGTGAAATGATTAGCATTTGCAACAACACAAGGATGCAATACCACGGAAACTGAAGAAATATGGTTGAAATTGAAAATATTGAAAGCCTTCGCAGTTTTATCTTATTGCCAAAAACTTAGGCGCATAATGGTTGCTTTTATTTTATGTTTTTAAATGAATGACTTGTAAAGTTTTATTTGCTTGCAAACTGCTCGAAAACATGGTGGACAGTCTTGCTTTCCCCGAACAGGCCAAGTTCTTGATGGGATCGGATGATGGCATTGATTATTGGTCTGATGATGAATTTAATTTTGCAATCCATCGTGTTCCTTCCGATCAAATTGTTTATGAAAGACAAAGAAAGAGAGCTAAAATGGTGGGAAAGTATTTAATGGGAGATGAACTTGGCGAAGGTTCGTATGGCAAAGTGAAAGAGGCCTTGGATACGGAAAACCTGTGTCGAAGAGCTGTTAAAATTATGAAGAAAAAAAAGCTTAGAAAAATACCAAGAGGAGAAGAAAATGTCCGAAGGTACAAGAAAGACGAAACTCCGAATTCTGTTTGTTTAAGGCGTTTTAAATATTTCAAAAGAATTCCTGTTTTATTTTTCCAACATGCTACATTATGACACACAAAAAGAGCGATAGCCACGCATGCAAACATCTGCATCCCTTGCAAGTCGGAGCTTTTCCGCAATATTTGAGCATCATATTTTAGAACTAAAGTTAAAAAGCTTTGAATCGTTCATTTCCGGAGAGTGTAGGGCAGTTGCACAGAGAGTTTGTGAAAGATATATCTTGGAAGACCCTCTGGCCTCTAATCATTTAAAAGAGAATGCAATGACTTGTAATTTTGTAAAACTCCAATACGAGCACCAATTTTCGCTAATTGCTTAGAAGGACATCAAATTTATTGGCTGCACAACACCTGTCTCGCCAAGAACTGCCATGCAATGCCAGCTGGTAGAAGACAACACCAAAAAGCATTTTGCAAGCCTCATTTTTTTTAGACAAAATGGGAAATTGCTGAAAGCAAAATGTGAAATGATTTCTCCAAGTGAAGGGCTGAAATAGAAAGTAAAAATACAGAAGTACAAAGTATTATCCATGCATTACCCATGTAGCAGCTGTTCTTGCTAAATTCTACATACATCTTTCAAAATTGTTGAAATCCTTTTATTCAAAATGTCCCAAAACTTAACCTTGGCTATGATTGACTCAATTTGTGGCCAACCTCAATGAGACACTCCCCCTAAAAGGGGTGTGGTTTTTTTGCCAGTAGGAACAATTTTAAAACCATTCTTGCCATATTATACAGCTGCAAAAGGCAACTTCTAGTTTATTGAAAATATTACCAATTGCAATTCATTTGAAGTAAAAATGTGTCAGAGATGACTTTGTTTTCTAATATGAGACACTCCTATTTATCTGATTTTTGCAGAGAAATACAATTGCTGAAAAGACTAAAGCATAAAAATGTGATCAGTTTGATTGATGTCTTGTATAATGAACAGAAAGAGAAAATATATCCTTTTCACAAAGATACAAACTATTTTTTCCTTGTAAATAAAGTTGGGTGGTATTTATCGAAATTTTTCCTTTAATGACTTTCTCTTTTACTTTATCCAAGTCAAGCAATTCCAAAAATGTATTTCCTTAATTCAGAAACACGTATATGGTTATGGAATACTGTGCGTGTGGAATGTTAGAAATTTTAGAACAAGTTGAAGACAATAAATTTCCTGAGTGGCAGGGACATGGGTAAGGAGATCTTAACATTCTTAATCATCAAATTTAAGCACTTGGAAATTCTTAAGACTTTTGAGAAAATCACCTTGCATATGCTTAAAATATTTTTTAAGAATTGTTTAATGAAATCAATATTTCTTGTTTTGCTTGCAGATATTTCACTCAATTAATCGATGGCCTTGAATACCTTCATAGCAAAGGAGTGGTTCATAAAGATATAAAACCATCAAACTTACTCATTGGAACTGATGACATTTTAAAAATATCTGATTTTGGAGTTGCAGAGGTATGATAATGATTTGTTAAAATAGTGATTAACAATCATGAAATTTGAATAAAAAAAATGATTATAATTAAATATTTAATTTTAGGATTATTGGTTATAATTATTATTAGATTTAATGCTCTTGGATTTGATGATTATCATGTTGACAACAGCGACATAAACATGCTACCATTTTTTAGCAACTAGATATATTTGCTGCAGATGATACATGTCATACAAGTCAAGGATCTCCTGCATTCCAACCACCAGAAATTGCAAATGGCGTTGATAAATTTTCAGGTTTTAAAGTCGATATCTGGGCTTCAGGTGTAACTTTGTAAGTCTGTGTTACTTTTGCAATAGAATTATTATATTTTGAATGAACATTGATAGTTTCATCGCTTGTTTTGTATTGTTTGAGGTCACCAGCTTAAGTTCCTTTCAGATTACACCAGAGATGTTATTATCTTATGACCTTTTCTTTGATTCTCAACATGAAATGAAGCTGAAAAAATTTAAACTATGGCATAATCCGTATGAGTTTTAGAGTTTCTGTTGCATATTTTAACTTATTTCCATTGGCCACTTTTACTCAAAACATTTGTCTCTTTTACTTCATTTTAACTTTTTTTTCTTTCACATTCATAGGTTTAACATTTTAACAGGAAAGTACCCTTTTGAGGGTGAAAATATTTATAGACTATTTGAAAATATTGGAAAAGGTGAACTCAGTATCCCTGAAAATGTTGAAGAAAATCTTGCCAGTCTACTGAAAGGTAATATAACACCTCTATATTAAATTAGTTTCAATTTATCTTAAACACATCCTTATCTTTTTAACTTTATGACTTCAAAAGATGGTTTTAACTTAAGTAAAAAACCATTTGCCCGATCAAATTTAGTTGAATTTATGTTTATTTTCTACTCCCCTTTTTCAGGGATGTTGAATAAAGATTATGATGAGCGTTTTACATTACAAGATGTCAGACGGCATTTGTAAGTATAATTTACCAAATATATTCATTCATGTCAATGCAATATTTATCCTCCCATTATTTGGTAACTAGTCAGTTCTTTCAGATTTCAATAATTTTATTTTCCATTTGTATTTCAGATGGTTTCGCAAAAAGCCCCCCAAAACAAAGGATAGGATACCGTTTCCTCCTTTGGCAGGGCACGAACATGATCCTCACAGGAATACAACGGTTATACCATATTTGGAAATTTTACATGAAGAAGATGAAGATACATTTTCTTCTGAAGATGCGGCTCATCTAGGTATCATAAATTTCATCTTCTTTTTCTGCCTGCTTACAAGTAGAAAATTGGCTTATTTTGTGTATCACATGATAAGGTGAACCATTTCTGATAGGTTACTTGTTTTGACCAATCAGCGCACTCAATTATTAGCTTTTGCCAGTAACATGAATTTTGTTAATTTTTAGGAGAAAATGGCGGAACAGTGGCACATCAACCATGCCAAAAAGGCAACAAACATTCAAAGAAGAAAACTGTAAAAGTTCGCAAATTTACTCCAAACAATTGTAAATCTATGTAGCCTAGCGCTTTGTTAATATTTAAAGAAATTAATGTTGTACAAATTTACAGGTTTTAGATGCTTATGTATTAATTTATAACAGAAGTTTTGATTTTTATATTTTGCTTATAAGTTGGACAGGCTTGGCTTAACTGCGTGAAATGACGACTTTTTTATTTGAAAAGGCTGCTTTAAAATAACTGAAATAAATTCATATCAAGTTGTTTTCCTTCATTAAAATCTCTTAGAACAGCAGTAAATAAATGTTTTACTATTTTAAGCTTCGAAAAACATTCTTCAAAGTTTTTCACGGCCATTTTAGGTAATGGCAACTTTTGGGAACTTCTTTTGTTTTTCACCTTTTCCAACTTTGTCGCAGGAAAATTCGAAAAAAATCGAAACTTTAAAATCGAACCTCTTCGATCGAAATTCGAACAAAAGATTTTCGATCGAAAAACAGTCGTTATACTTTAGCCGATCACCATCCTATCAAAAACGTATTTCGAATAACCAGTTCGAAAGATCGATTTCGAATTAATCGGACCGGCTGGCGAAAGTTAGCAAACTGAAGTGTGTAACTTCATGGATTTGAATATATCAACAACAATCTTTATTGCATAGCATGATATAACTTAAGGTTTATACCGCAACGAGAACCGAACATAACAACACGGCAGTTAATTACTTATTTAAAAATGTTTATAAGAAACGAGGTCAGCAAGATCAGGCGAAGTAAAACAGTTGCTTCACATGAAAAAGTCAAAGAATCAGCAAATTGTTAGCATTATCAAATTGACAGAGGTCTTCCCATCTTGAACCTTGTTTCCTCGTTTCTTATAAAACGCATGGACATTCTTAACAAACTTTATGAAAAATAGCAATATCTGAAGCGTCATAAAAATTCTATAAAACATCTATTTACCAAAAATATAGCATACGTAGCGTTTATGCAAAATATCATGAAACGAATTTGATACATAGGCAGTTCAATTTCTACATCTTAAAATAGATACCAAACTACAGTGATACCCAAGGGACGAAATGAGATCAGATATTTTCTTAATTTTACTGTCTAGAAATATGGTCTTAGCTTCTAAGGCGGGCGATAGTGACCGGGGGGCCGGGAATTTCAATTGGCTTCAAGAGAGGATTTAGTACTGCCCTACTTCATCAAATTGGCTGATTGTTTAAAACTAAAAATGTAGGAAAACATGCCTAAATATTGGACACGGTTTCGAAATAGGTTTTTAAGGTAACTCCAAGTACCAGTCTGATGTTCAGAAAATGATGCAATAAAATTGAACTTTATTTCGTCTTTATCTCAGATGGTGGTATAAAGATCGTTAAAAAAAACCATTCTTCATTTTATTTGGACAAGAACTGGACTTTTCTGGTCTGTGTAAGAAGTTGAATAACTTGCAGTTTGAAGTTGATGTTTAATCACTTCAATAAGAACACCTTTTGAAGCATTGTTATAGATATGGGCAAATAATCAGTAAACAAATCATGAAAGTAAACAACCCAACGCACGTCTAATTATAAAACGTAAAAAAACATCTACTTTCGTAACATTGAGTTTCTACGACGTATCCTTCCTTTAGTTGGTGATCTCTTGTTTACGCTTGCAGGCGAATCTAGCAACTGGGTAGCGCGATACCTTGTTTCGTTTCTTGCTCGAATCTTTTGCGTTATCTCCTCGATCCTTGTTTCCCTTATTCGTCTTGGACCAGCAGCGTGTTCTGTGCGTATCGCTTTTCTTGGCGAAATTTCCGTTTTTTCGTTAGAGCGTTTGCGACGCTTCGAAGGGTTATTGTTTCGTTGGACCGAAACTCTGAAATCCTTGGCGTAAATATCCGTGAATCTGTCACTAATTTCTCGTTGTCGGATGCTGGTTTTACAGTTGTTTTGTGAATACATCCTACTTCTCGGATCACTTTTTGTCTCCCGTCCTCTGCCAGATACATTTCTAGTTGTGACGTCATCTCTAATGGTCGCCCGAATCATCTCGCTGCCATAGCTACCTCGCCTCTCCTGTGGTTCAATATTTCTCTGCCTCTCAGGATGGATTTCTATAGAGTTTCTATCACGCCTTGCTTCAGAATAATCTTTATCTACATACGACCTATTAGACCTATTTCTATATCCATCATACCCGCCATCTTCATCCAACAATAAATTTCTCCTGTTTTTGTTCATCAACCTAAGTCTATCTGGATGAATGCTCGCCGTCTCCTCCCCAGCTACCTTGCCACGCTGCTCATGGTGTATAACAGTCCGGTCATGTCCATAACGACCAGCCTCTTTTTCGTTTAGTGACCGCTCCTGCACGCTATAAAATCCCTGATCCTCCGCAATGCCAGTTGTTGAAAATTGAGCTTCCCGCAGTCGTTCTTCGTTCATTCTTCTTGACGCATCCAATGTGCGCAGCCTTTCGGCCTTACCGTATCCTTCAGTATCAAATCTCGCATATTCTGATGCCGGTTGATTTGTTTCGTAATAAGGGACTTCATTTGCAATCATGCCTTCTCTATGATCCTGATAAAGTCCACCTTGACCGCTCTCGTACTCTCCATAATACAACGCATCTTCTCCGTAATCACGTTGATAAAACTGTCCATTTTGATGGTCATCAGATATAAGGTATGCAGCGTCTGAACTGACTTGATACTGCCTGTCTGGACTGGATTGATACTGCCTGTCCGGACTGGATTGATATTGCCTGTCCGGAATAACTTCGCGTTCCAATGCTGAATCGAGTGGATATTGTCCATAGCCATATGACGAGTTCATTTCTAATTCTTCTTGTTTTTGTAGCTGCATTGTTTGACCATGAAATCGATCGTTACCAGCGCTGTCAGTGCCATTGCTATGAAAGGAATACTGCTCCAACGCAGTGGAATCTCGCGGGCTGTACCATTCCATTTTGTATGCCTCTTTAGATGACTCCAATTCTTGCGGCATTGTGGATCCTTCCAATGCAAAAAAATTTGATGCTTGCTGCCATAACACATTCGCTTTCGCATAAAAATATTCTCTTAACTCAACGACATTTGACTGTGGCTGTCTCCACGATTCATTCGATTCCAGTTCATCTGATTCCCTGATCAAACCATTCGAATTCAGGTTTTCGTTTTCAATTTCTTTCTTCTCATTTTTTTCAGGGTTATCATCCGGCAATGGTGGTGGTTTTCCAATTTCAAATTTTTCTGCAGGCAATGGGGGTGGCGAACAGGCTCCACCATCTTTCTCATGTTTTCCAGTTTTTTCATCTTTATTCCCAACGTTACTTTTGCTGCCTTTATATTTGCCTTCATTCTCTTTATATTTTGCATCTTTCTTCGATAAAACGGAATCCGATATCGGTTTTTCCTTTTCACTGAACTGTTCAGCCTTTGATTTGCCATTAAATGTAGGTGTCACTGCCACAACTGGCCTTCCAGCTTCATAATTGCTCAGTTCATTACCATTTGGCAAAGAAACTGATCTTGAGCTATCTTTCACTTTAATTTCATTTATCATTTTGTTATTGTTCGTTTCAATTTGTATTTCTGGTGATACAGAGCACGATTGAACATCGCTATCATTATCACTCGGTCCTTGGGTTATGCTGTTTTCTCGTATATAATTAAATACAATATCACTCTTACCATTTTTTGCTTGTATTCCAATCGCGATCTCATTATCCCTCCGCTGCTTTTCTCTTGCCTCAAGCCGGACACATTTTTCCACACATCTTGTACCATCACTGTGGTCATGAGGAAGAATTAAATACTTAATGGATGGGATTGACCTTTGTCCCACTTTTGGTCTTTCTCCCATCTTGGCACATTTATCTACGCATTTTGTTCCATCACTATGCACATGCGGAAGCTTTCCACGCCCAACAGGCTGTTTCGCTTTGCTCTGGAGATTGCTGTCAATTGAAGGAACAAGTATTTTGGCACACTTATCGGTACATCTTGTTCCATCGCTGTGTACGTGTGGAAATTTCACAGCTCGTGTTCCAACATTTGGCAGCTTCTTTGTCACAACATCTCTCGGTGATTTCAATATCCTGTCACCCTGTTTGCTTGCAGTGTTATTATCACATGACCTCTCCTTCTCAGTAACCTCAGTTTTATGCTTCTCAGTGCCACTGTCTTCACTATTGCCAATCGAATGAATTGGTTTCTTTCGTAGAGTGTGACTTGATTCCCTTCTTCCATCAACAAATTCATTCACCTTCTCCAGTGCCTTATCTTTGTTACTTTCTTTGGCTTCAACTTTCCTTGATTCGAATGCTTTAGTATTTTTAGCATTGGCACTTGAGTTATCAGATTGGATTGGCAATGCTTCGAATTGTGATCTGCTGTAAGCTTCTCCATTTTCTTTCAAAGAATTCGATTTACGCATCGGCCCGTGATGCAACGTTTCTTTGGCATTGACAAACACGGCATTATCAGCATCATTTGTCGATGCAATGTCAAACAAGAGATGTCGTGATCGTGCGAATTCCATCAAATCTTTCCAATCCTCATCAATCTGCAAAAAAAAATAATGAAGAATATTACATTTCCAGAACCATGCTAATTTTTAATGACGTAAATAGAAAGAAAGCAATTTAAATCGATCTCTTGATCTCGAGGCAAAACCAAACGCAGATTAAGTTGAACAATTTTAATCTAAAAACAATCTCAAAGTTACCTGTAATGATTCAGCGTGGACAACTAAAATCAAGGAATGTTTTGCTCTTGTTAAAGCTACGTTCATCCTTTGGGCATCTTGAAGAAATCTGATTGAGACAAACATGAACAAATCAACGATGTCTATTGCAAAACAATCCATTTTAGTCCTTGAGAAATGGAGTTGAGGTGCAATAAGATTTCTGGTAGTTTAGGATAAGATATGTCCAATAAATACTTTACTCAATTGCCTACGGTTACTTTTTACTTACAAAAGCTTTTTCACAAATTATCGTATGTCCAATTATTACATTTCATTGCAAATTATGACGAATAATCATGCATAAATTTACCCGATTCCAAATTGTACTCTTTGCGCTCTGACGCAAGACAAGATGATGATATCTTTTTCTCTCCCCTGCAAAAAAATTTTATTTTCATTTCATTGTTCATTGTGATTCCATGTTTTTGTAATTTAATTTGAAAGTTTTGCAGTACGAGAAAAGATGTTTTAATTTTTACAGATTAAAATCTAAATGACGTTTTTCAGTTCATAATTTATTAACTAATATTTCAAAACATTCCAGTCATAAATACATAATTAAACATTTGAAGCTAGCTGCACAAAAACTGACCTGAAATCCATCTATTGTATTTACTTCAATCTTGTTCAACTTTCTGCAATGTAATTTAATAAATAAATGAATAAATAAATAAATAAATAAATAAATAAATAGATCGATAGATGAACCAATAAATATCATCAGTGTATCATAAAACTGCGATAAACAGGCAAACACAATTTTAAAAACAAAGTGAAACGCCCGTCCTGTAATTGGCCACAGTGTTCGATGCCTACTAAATGGCATTTCGCAATTTTTAATTTCGATAATATCAAACTGACAGAAATGCATTTCGATAATTACCTATTTTTCAATTCATTGCGTAATTCTTGCAGTTGCTTCCTGTAGGGAGTGATCACTCCAATCTTTTCGTGTTTTGATATTCCTCTCTTGACGATCTCTTTGCAAATATGTGTGACATATTTCCTCTCTTCTGGATTGTGGATAACCCTACAAAAATCAAAAACCAAAATCATACAATAAAACAGGTTAATGATTGCAGCAAAGCCAAAATTTGCTTGGCACATTTAGTCAAATTAACAAGCCTCAGTCTAGGAAATGATCGAAATACAAGGCACAAGATTCAATCTGTCTACCTTTACTCTTGGCAAAGACTTCAGAAAATAGTAGATCATGGATTTAAAGTATGGTTTTTAGTCAAAAGCTACTTAGCCTAATTTTAACTGTAACGTTTGGTTGCAATGCACAGTAGCATACAGCAAGGTGAAACCAAATACAACATATGCTTGACCGACTCTGCAATATTCTGTAAAGACACAAGCAAACCAAGTTTTTAAGAGTCAAATTTCAAGTCAAAAATACAATGACAAACCCAAAGCTTTCATTTGCTTCGCGACTGTTGTTGATATTGAGAACCAACATTGGTTGAATCCCTGAATTAAACTGGCGCTGGAGTACTTCCCTGAATAGATAAAAAACGGAATCTTATAAAAACATTGATAATGGAAATGAGAAAAACGTTTCAAAACGAAAAATGAAATTACAAAAATAAACAGAGAAAGGTGTAAATAGATTGGAAGTTACCTTGCAGTCATTAGATTCCCATGATAGAATTTCTGAGAAGGAAATTCACAAATGGCCGGATGCATTCGATATTGTTCTTGTAACATCAAAACCGGAGACTCTAAAATGAGAAAAATGAAATAAATCAAAAAGAAACTGCAACATGTATTTTTTTAGCAAACGTTTCAGGGCATCCAACGATGTATCACAGAAGGTTGCTGCAAATAAGATATTCGATGTTTTAAATTTCAAAAACATAAAATGCACTAATAACTCTTCATTGTTGAGAATAAAATTCAAAATATCCCTTGGAATAACATCTCTGCTGTTTGCAGATGAAGTTGAATAATTACTTTGATCGTTGATCGGTTATTACTTCTCTTATTTAATTACTTCGTTAAAACCAAAAGGGTGTGAGGAAATTTGAAAAAAAATTAAACACAAAAATGTACCGGTATGTTGGAGAAATGCTGACTGAATTCTTTCAAATAATGATTGACCATAACCATATCTTGATGCACGCTAACGAAGAATAATTTTGATTAATTTACAAATTACGACTCAAGTGCTAAAAAACAAAATTGCATTCACCAATGGATTAGCTTCAAGAGATTTGGAATTTTTGGGGAATGGTCGCAAAAAGATGCTAATGCACGGGGTGACAGTTGAATGATCAAATGATTCAAAAAGCAAATTACCAGTTAATGTTGAATCGATTCACAATTAAGATAAAGCTTCATGAGATACAAAATACAATGATAATTACCTTCGATAAAACAGTGGCAGGCAGTTGAGCAGGATCTCCAACAAGAACAAGTTTTGATGAACCAAATTGTAATGGAATCATCGCCTCGGGTTCGCAACATTGACCAGCCTAAAATTGAAAAGATATCGAAATTGCTTCTGAGAGAAAAATTGAAAGAAAAGTCAATATACAATTAATTAATCAATCAACCAATTAATCAATCAATCAATCAATCAATCAATCAATCAATCAATCAATCAATCAATCAATCAATCAATCAATCAATCTTGCAAGCAATAAATCAATCAATCAAGTAAGCAATCAATCAATCAAACTATCAATCAATCAATCAATCAATCAATCAATCAATCAATCAAGCAAGCAATCAATCAATCAATCAAACGGCGAACAAACTGATGACTAAATTAAACCATCATTTCATTGATCAATCAATCAATCACAAAAGATGAATCATGAAAACAAACCTCATCAATGATTACACAAGCGAAAGGAGTTCCATTTCTGCGAAGCAAAAAAGAATGAAAATAAAATGCTTTTCAGTTACAACTTACTCATTCTTCGTTCATACAAATCAGCATGGCAAAGTTTTGACAGAATTTTCTCAATCTTGGTGGAGCATCTTTTACTTAAAATACGTTTAACGTTTTGAATCAACACTGGCTCCTTTTCATCATAATGAAACGCATACGGCCATTGAAAATGCAAACGGGTCAAAAGGCTAAGGGTCAAAGGTGAAGTGAATAACAGTCATGCTTATTTTCCATTGTCTTGTGAGGAAGGTTTGCCTGGTTTGTTTATCTGGTTTGTTCGTGTCCGGAGGGAGGTTAGCAAAATTCCGGGCTTTGGGGTTAGGGTCAAAAGATTAAGGGCCAAATGTCACAGTGCAGGTAAAAATAGATTTTAGAAGAATTATTTACCTGATATTCCATTCATTCCTAAATGCATTAACCATATGTTTACTACCAGATCCATTCAGAGTGCAACAAATTATATCCGCTCTTGTTAAAAAATACGTCCTCAATCGTTTCTCCTCTTCTTTGGGATCTCGCCTCGATCCAGTGCTTTTAATCTTCTTCTGTAAATCTTCGTAACATCTTTGCAGTTGCTCGCGCTCCGCCATTTTCTTTTTCAGCTAAAAAGATATTTAAGTTTTGTCTTTAAATCCAGAATTATGATTCGCTCTGTTAATTAACTGAAAAACTCGCGTAAGCTTTAGACACAAGTTTCGAAAGTGTTGAACAACAAATCGGATATGAAAAGATAAATAATTTATTTCATTCGAGTACTTTAGTCAATTTTTGCTTATTACTGGGGAAAACTGGCCTAAGAAAATTCGTCGACACATGAAATTCAAACATGAAATTAAAAATTATATTGGAATTTAATTCAAAATATTTTAGAACGGTGATGATGATGGTGAATACCCACCTCGCTGTGTTTATTTTTATCGCCTGACATTTTCAATTTCGTGCAAGTTTTATCCAGCTGTCGTAAACTAAGAGCAATTTTGTGAATTTCAGATTTCAACGAATTTCGGTCGCTTTGCATCTTAATTTTGTCCAACTCATTGTTCACGAGATACTCCAATGAAAATTTCGTCACTTTTGGATCGATTTGCGACTTGGATCCGATGCGTAACAAGTTGAAATCACCGCAGTTTGTGATGTCTGTGAGATCAATTTAAATGTTATGTAAACAAAACAACTCTTTTTTGTATGTCATAGAGTAAAATGTAACCTGTTTTCAAGGTCAGCAAGTGTCTCGAGCCCAAGGCCTTTGGTTCTTAGTATTTATTCTTCAAGGCTCTGCACTGCAGCTAACCCATCAGCTTACCAATAAGTCGTATTTTAATCTAGCATCTAAAATATCACTTATCCTAGTGTTTCTCTACATTCGCCTCTACATGGGGAGTACATTTGTTTGAGTACCTCAACCAACCAGCCTTTAAACATACTATACAAAAAAGGAAATAGAAGTTATTTAAAAAATCATTGTTAATTGATTGACCAATAAAATTGTCGTTAAAAAAGGAACTCACGTTGCTTTTGGTTTTGGCGGGAGGCACCCTGTGATATACCATTCTTGTTGCTGCTGTTACTGTCACACAAACGAGGCGGATCTTGCCTCAGTCTCAATACAATTTCATCCACGGCGGCGTTCGAGGCTGCGCAAATCAAGATCCGGGAATTTTCGCATTTTGATAATGACTATAAACGAAACAATAGAGCATTGTATAAAAATAGGACAATTATGCAAGTGGAATTAAATTCATATAAGATTAAACTTTGTTTAGTGGCTGGCTTCTAGAGATACGAAAACAACAACAAGCACTTGAATGTAAATACAACGCATAGCTCCTGCAGCCATCTCAGCTATGCTGTGTCGTTAATCAATGAATTCTTACCAAGGGACGCTGCTCAGCAGCGTCATCATAAGCGTAGCCGTGGTGTTTAAGGCAGCACATAACACATGAATGTGAATATGATATTCAATTGAAAACATTCACCTGTAGAATATTTTTAACCAATCCTTTCAAAGTGTGAGTTTTTCCAGTCCCCGGAGGGCCTTGCAGAAGTCTTAACTTTGGCAATGGAAATGCTTGTACGACTGCCTCTGTTATTTTCATTATTGCATTGCATTGGCCAGGATTGAACTATAAAAAAATAGGAATTTTTTATCAAGATGCATTAAAATTTTGAGATACGTAGATTACAATGTGGATGAGTCGGTATTTATGCTATGGAACACGTCTAAATTACCAGTAATGCTATACATGCATAGTCTGTTTCAGCGAAAATGTCTATTTTGATGTTTGCTTTCACCTTGCCTCGTATGTTGAATTGCTTCTTGCTTCTATGGTTATCTATGCATCCTTCTTATCGTTTGTTTGTATTCAATATGTGTTACTCTTTAAGTTTTATGGATTAAGAAAAAAAAACTAGTGCCATTGAAAATAAGGACAAGATGAAGCATGTCGATTTCTGCCATCAACTGTGATTAAACTCTCCAGGTACAATGAATTTTATTTATTCGCTTACCTCGCGTGCCAGGTCACTCGGTGCATCACTTGCTTTCTTCCCATTGGCCAATTCAAATACCTGTGGCCTAAACGGGCTCAATATGTCGCCACAAAGTAGTGATTTGGGCATGCGCATAAGCGCTTCCCATCTTCGATACAAGGAGATCATCGATGTGACAATTTCAATTTGCAATGACGAGATTTTCATGCCAGGAGTTAAATTCGCGACTTTGATCTTCAAATTGATTAGAGTAAAGGAGAAGCTTCCCTTGGGATCTAAAAACAAACAAAATAGGTAGTCAAAACTTATAAAATCGGAGAATCTGAATACTGGAGCATACAATTAAGAATATTCTGGTAGATAGGGACAAAGATGGATAATTATTTGACATTTTTTATACTTTAAGTCATTATAAAAATGGAATTCATGAAATTTTACACAAAATGAATTTTATAGATAAGAAACAAAATAGAAAAGAAAGGAAATGAGAAATATGTTAATTTATAACAAATAAACATGCCAATGGGTTAAAAAAAAGTTGCGACTTGGCCCAAAATATAATCACCTTCTGCGTCACTTAAACATGTTCTCTCTACTTCTTCGATAACTCCAAAACCTTCAATAATGTGTTCGTCAGCGCATCTAAAAATGACAAGATCATTCTCACATGGATCCATGCTTCCATTTCCGCCAAATTCTTGCACACTTTCACAGTGAATAATTCGAAATTGTTGCAATTCAATGACAGGATCAAAAGCTTTGAATTTGTAGTCCAATTGTTCTTTGTCTCGTTCTTTGTAATCTTTTATCATCTAAACAAATAAACAGTATGATTCTACTCAGTGTGACTGAAAAAGCTTAAGAAAATAGTTGTTTTGAAAGCAAGCAACATCAAATTAAGTAAGCAATCAACTAAGTGCGCATTGAGTCAGCACATTCTACCATTCTAGCAACAAGACAAGTTCAATCATCAAACTTTTGCTCGTCTCATTAACTGTAATACTCAGAAAACAAGAAGCAAGGCCTGCATAGAAGAAAGCAACGACTAGCAGGAACTCGTAGAATCACATCAAATATAATTCTTGATAAATAGCATATTCAAAACTCTTTCACTACCTGTGCAAAAAACTCAATAAGTACCAATGGCCACATTGTGTACATATAATCATCATAAGAAGTGTATTTGTGTTGGACCATTCTTGGTTCACATGGTAAAGTGATTGACAACTCATCTAGTTGTTCGTTTGATATCCACACTGGGTGCCAAGAAAGAATGAATCTTAACAACGAATCAATCGTATAGAGTTTGTGTTTTCGAACTTCTGGCAAACTTTCTTGTGGCAATGACGTCATCTTCTCGATGTCTTTGGCGATTTCTGCAAAAGAAACTTTCTTCACTTTACGTAACCGTCGAAAATAAGCACAGAATTGAACCATAATTTGCGATCAAAATTGTCGGGCAAATTTTTTCATTTTTTGATTTGACCAAGTTAAATGGAACGTTCAAATGAACATGGTAGAATAATACGTTCCAATGATTCTTATAGAGTTCGAATGTAAACAAGTTGCAGCGAAGGCGCTTTTTATGTCCGAATAAGGAAACATTTAAAAATGGCGGCATAAGATTTTCATCATACCTTCCATTGCGTGGTCTTTCTCTGAGCTGACATCTTTCTTTGGACTTTTTATGACGTCATTCACAATATTTTGTGTGCCTTCGTCGAGCGATGCTCTCAATCTTTGTTTTTTTACATATTGGTCGTATAAAATACTTTTTCTTCGTTGGAATGCTTCACTTGACATTTTCTTCTCAGCTTGATCGTTCTGATCAGTTGAATGGTCATCTGTCGCATGACCTTTAACCTCTTCACTGACATCATTTTTGACTTCTGACTTTTGAGTTGCGTGCCCAGAACTTTGCCCATTGTCTTGATCTTCATTTAAAGCATCACTTTTGTCAATTTTTTCTTTTCCCAACACCAAATCATTTTCATACATTTCATTTCGATCGTTCACATTGTTATTTTTCTTAATTTCACCGATGAAATCAAACAAACCTCTTTTTTTTAATGGTGAAATCATATCTTGCTGTTTTTTGTTCGATCCTGTTTGGTCTTTGTCGGCTCGTTCTTTCTTTTGCTTCGTTGATAATTCGAGAGAACCATTGTCTTTAGCAACTTTAACTTCTTCTGCATCATCAGCTCCAGAAACAGACACAATCTCGTTCAATCTATCTTCAGAAACTCTCTTCGAGGCCTTTTGCAGGATATCAATATTTCTCTCATCACTTTCTTCATGTTTTCTTTTGCCCTGTTTTATTTTATCTCTTTTCATCTTCAACGACCTCAAATTATCATCTTTGATTTTGGTTTCCGAGTAAAAGTTCTTCGTTGTAAGCACCTTGTCCTTCTTGTGTTCTTCTGCTGGTATGCTTTTTGAACTCAAATTGTTTTCAAGATGAACAACTTCCGTCTCATCACCTCTTAATTCAACACTGCCAATCTTTATATTTGCTTTCCCATTGTCTTTACGTTTTACATCCTGGGTTTCTCTTACTCTTCTAGGCGCCAGATTTTCTTGTCTTTTTACATTTTCTTCCTCTTTAATATTTTCGTCATCATTTTCATCTGATGTTTGAATAATAACAACTTCTCCACCTTTTTTCAAACTTACTGATTTCCCAACTTGCAATGTTTCAGTAGCACTTCCTTCATCGCTACTTTCAAAATGTCTGTCTTTCTTATTTTCATCCGACAAACTATCCCGCTTCTGAAGTTCTTTATTTTCACGTGGTATTCCACGTTTTTTCCCATATGAGTATTTAACAGGGGGCTTCTTCTGCGTTAAAAACCCATCACTGTCTGATATATCATGTTTATCTGACACCTTAACTGAAACTGACGCTTTTGTTTCTCCAACTCCAATTTTACTTGCTTCTTTCTTTTCAAGTACATTCTCTTTTGTTTTCACGTCACTACTTTTGCAAGATGGACCACTCCGGATTCCTTTGCTCAATTCTACCTCCATTGGCCGCCTAAATCTTCCTCCGTCATCATCTGATGTTGACACACCGCCATACTCATTACTGTTGTCGAAATCTTTATCATTTTTAAATTCACTTACATTTCCATCAACCTCCTCAGAATAATCAAGATCATCCTCATACGATATCGGCTCAATCATACTTATTTCTTCGACTTTTGTTGGACTGACAAATACATCATAATCATCATCACTATCAATTATATAAATTGGTTTTTCTAATGTCCCTGTCATCTTTGCCGAGTCATCTTTGGTTCCATCTTCTCTCGGCTGATCTCGTCTCAACGCATCTTCTTCCAACATCTCGGATTCCACAGTCTCCTCTTTTACTCTACCATCACCCTCCAATGCCTCACCTCGCACCGCCTTTTCTTCTCTCCCACATGTCCCATCTTCCAACATTCCATCCGCTCTATTTTCCCCTTCTGCTGAAGCACCATCTTCCTCCTTCGTAGCACCATCATCTTCCAACCTTGATACGTTCCGCATCTCTTCATGAAAATCATCTTCACTTGAAAAAGAAAATAGCCTGCTGTTTTCAAGATCCATGACAGACAAGCCAGATTGAGCTAATTTTGATAATTGATGCAGGACTTTAGGCAGGTAATTAGTCAATTTCATAACCATTTGGTTGTCGAATGTTTTGCCTGGTCTCAGCATACGAAGCCATACCAGCAAATCAGTGGCCGTTTTATCATGACTGACGTCAGCAACTTGATTCAACATTGCTATCAGTATGGAATGGGATTTCCTCACAAGCACTGCCCATCTCTTCAAAATAAGATAAGTAATGGTACATCAAAAGAAGGAATAGTTAATGGTGGGTGCATATTGTACGATCAGTTGCAAGGTCTATGATGTGAGTTGAAGATTAAACAATCACCATTGGAGAATAACCTGATTGCCCAAAGTTAGCCCAATATGCAAAATGAAACGACCCTAAGTATATATTAATAAAATTGTTCATGTGTATCTTTTTTGTAACTGTATATTTAATTGTTGTCTAGTTACTGTTGCTTTATGCTAAAGATTGCAGAGTAGACATGTTATCTTGCACTCCGTGGTATACAAAAAAACAATCACATAACAAAGAATCAATAGTTTATGACCAGAAAGGGAGAGAAAAAAGGAGAACTAAACGTGATTAGATTAATTGGGCATTAGAACGCAGCAGTAGGGGATTGAAAACAAGAATGAAAAGAATACCTTGGGCGGTGCTTCACCATCCATGTTAAAATGTCCAAAGCGTAAACGGCACATGATCGAAATCCATAAATTAGAGACGCTCTTGATTAGAAAAGTAAGTTTGTGATCGATGAGATACTTCAAAATATCACAAAAAGAATTTAAGACGAAATAATCAAGTTCAGTTGGCAAGGAATTTGACCAGAATGTTGTGCCTAGAAGAAAAGTCCTTTTTGAGAAATGTATGAAGTATTGAGGAGGAAAATTAAGAAAAACAAACTGAATACGTGTGGTAGCATAGCAGTAGAGGTGAAAAAACATGATGCATGGTCATCAAGGTCAGATTATCTCATTTCAGTTGCATCAAAACGAATGAAATGTCTTTTTCAGCCGATCTTGTGATCTAGTCCAGACCAGCAAAAGCATCAAGATTGATGGAACACATTACAGGATTTTAGACTGATTAATTGGTATCAGAGAAAAAACCTGCCTCAAAACAGAATGCAAAAATACGCACAGCAGATTGGATTTTGTCAAAACAGTTTAATGACAATCTAAACGAGAAAAGCTTTAACTGATAATGCCAATTCTAAAACAACTCATCTAAACTTACTTGGTTGAATCAATGAAAGGAGATAATTGATGACATCACATGTCACCTTCTCGCAAAAATCTTCCAAATCAATAACCGTAATTATATAAGGAAGCATCCAAAAGAATGGTTGACATAATTTTTTCCCGCCATTATTATTCTCTCCGTCATCATCATTCTTATTCTCTAATTGGCTTAAAGTAACCTCGTCTTCGGCTGTGTCTGGCCTCACTTCAAAATGCTTTGCTGCAAGTGATTTTAATTCCTTCTTGTGCATCGAATGCAACAGAATCAAACGAAATGTAGTTCGAGGTGCATCATCGAAATCAGTAAGCAACCAAAATGTAGATTCCAGTTTAGTCATTAAAACTTTTAAACAAAACAGCAGGGACCAAAATGCTCCCTCTGAATCTAAAATTAAAATGGAGAATTTTAAAGGATATTATAAAGAGAAAACAGCTTATCATTATTACTTGAATCATTTGCTTCTTGAAAAGGCGTCGAAAGATACAAATCCAACATAATCAGATCTTTAGCAGATTCGTGTGCACAATTGAGTATTTTTCATATTGCTCTTTCTAGAAAAAATTTGTTCATCATTTATCGTTTCGGGAGATGCTTTATCCAAAATCGGAAATATTGAAAATGGCAGAGGCTATCGATTTGATATTGAAATTATTCATCTGTCTTCTTACCCTGTTTATCATAATTCAAAATGAGCCTCTTTTTGTCGAAGAAATGTGTCGTGAAATCCCTTTAATTGTTAAGTTTCCTTTGTTCCAATTTAATCTCAATCTTAATCTTAGTTCTGTTAACTGACCATTTTTATGTTCTCATCTAATGCAATTAGACACACTGCATTCTACTGCTTAATATTTGATTGTTAAATAAAAACAAAAATGAAGTCTACGGAAGTCTTCATCGATTGCAACATGTCAAAAAAATTAAAGATTTCTAAATCTACTCACCAGGATCTTTACTTTCCAGAACATTCTTCAGTATTCCAAGAACTTGGCAATGTCCTCCAACACTGAAAAGAATCCGTAACACGTGCTCGTCTAAAGCGTTGAAAATTACACCCAATCCAAGCCACAAGTCTTTCTTCGACAAAGGTTGATAAAGATGAGGGAGTGGATTCGTATCATCGTCAATTGTTGTCATTGGAATTGGCCATGACTGTGATCCATCTTGATTCTCATCCAAACCATACAAGATTATTTTTAATAAAAAGTTGATTACTGGAGATATTATATGGTAGTCTTCTAGTGAAATTGTACCCAGTTCCTTTGCGGTCTTCAGAGCCCATTGACGTGCCTGTAACAAACCATAGAGATAATTCAACAAACAAAGGTCCAATATGGCGGCTAATTCCCCACATTACAGCTATATTACAGTTGAGTTAGGACTTTGTAAGGACTATACTGCAACGCCAGTGCAGTGTAGAGACTGAGAAAAGTTACAGTGGAAAAAGTTAAGATTTGGGTTAGGGTAGGGCTAGCATTTTTGAAGAAGGAGAAATAAAATGATGAAAAAATAAAAGTTATCAAACCTGTAAACATGGATTTACAAGTAGTAAGTAAAGTCCAGGTAACTTTTCATCAAGTTGGGGAAATTTTCCATTGTTGATTAACAAAACCAAACAATCAGTGAACAAGTTCATTAATTCATTGTTAAACAGTAAATATGGATAATTCAATAATTCCAAAATTGGCACTTTCAAATAATCTTCAATGTCGTAGGGAAATTCTGACAATCCAACATTCCCTGGTAAGTTTTCTTGCTGATTCAACGTTTCTGAAAAATGATTCCGAAGTCTTTCTTCCTCGATTTTGTATAAAATCTAAAAAGAAATAAACAAATTAATTCAGAATGTAAATACGTAGAATGATACAGCAGCTGCTGCCAACTAGTTCTTTATGGATACCTGGCCTGGTGACATGAACACCGCTAGCGGCTGTGTCCTGCTACATGCAATTAAGCATGGCGATCGGGCCATCAAACGAACCGTTGTTTGAGAAGACTAATAAGGTACATATTCATATCATCTCTTTGTTATCGCTAACTCTCTGTAAGATGAAGGTAACTTCTACTCGGTATACTCCCTTCCATTCACCAACATGCCCCTAATAAAATATGTGATCATTCTTCACACATAAATATCTGTGGAATTGAGAGTTTAAGCACTCGATACTCGAGTGAAAAAAATAAAAATGGTTGGGCAATTTAGTCTATACCTTTTCACATTCAGGCCTTTCTTTGACGAATTCATTTTTCACCCTGTGGTATTCTCTGACACACGGTGTACAATAGCAAAGGTCGTTATTTGCTTCCTGTTTCCATGATTCACTCTCTTTGCCACAAAGTGCTGGAATGAGACGCTTGGCTATATCTTCGTCTTGACACCAGTTGCAGCTCATTTTGCATGGGTGTGCGGGTTCCAATTCGTTCTAAACTACATAATCAAACCTGAATCAAAAAGTAAAACGACCACCATGAGCAAGATGACAATCACAAAGAATTTGACAGTAAAATATACAATAGAAAAGGGACGGTTTAGTTTTGAATGGTCATAACGGCAAAAATTCTTGAATCGCTGTCTTGTGCTCTCACTAACGCACCAAAAAAAACTTGGCCAAATGAGAGTACATCTAAAATTAACAGGTTGATGACACCAAGGAAGGTATAATTTAGAAATCGCGTTCAATTTTCAATTCCTCGTATTAATTCACCATTAACGGATAGACCACAAAACAAATGATTCTGTTTGCAATGGGTAGCAGTTTTGAACAATTTAAGGGTGGGTAAAAACATCACGAACTACAAATGATGTAGTCAGATTAAGTTTAATAGGACCGTTAACAATCGAAAGTCGAACACTGCTGTCGAAACCCTTGTCAAAAATATTCGAGAATTAGAACACGAACTTCCATACAAAACACAAATGTACTAACAAAGTCATCTACATAAATAAAATGCTGTGATGTGTCATTGACCAACAGGACTTTTCGCTAAGGCACGCTGCCCTGCGCGATTCAGCGTCATCATCATGGGCGTAGTTTTCATGGCAGTGCATGCAAATAAAATGTACGGTCAGTTGTTTTCATCAGTTCATTTAGACCTTTAGTTGCATAACCTTGAACAAAACAGGTCCTCTATGAGGCAATTGCGACGATGAAACATCACAACCTTAACCATGCCAACACAAAATAACTGCAAAGCATCCATAAGTGTTTTAATCCGCTCTACACCATAAACAGATACATACAAGTATCAAAAATCCTCCAAACAAATAAGCCTGACCATATGTGGCACATTTTTTGATACATCGAAGACGAAAAATGATTGATCAAGATCTTTTCATATTTTCAAATGACCATGTTCATCGATTTTTAATGCTTTGAGGATAACGGACATTTAGCATGTGACTTTTACGTTTATTTTATGACATCAGCTGAATTCATAATGACGTTTTTCTGCTTGAATTCATATGGTTAAATCAAAGAATTGTTTTTCAATTTTGCTTTCAGTAAGGACTTAGACTTGAGGAAAGCCATGAAAAATGTTCAGCTTTTATCCTTAAAGTAAATGAACCAAGCTAAGTAGCGTCCGTCTATAAATGAACAAAGAGACACCGACAAGCGCCATTGTTTTCTGTCTCTTTGCATTCTTTCGCCATGTGTCCAATTGCCAAATACAATAGGCTGCTTATAGAATCTGTGCGATCGCCAATTTTAACGTTGTTCATTCGCTTTAAACATCTTTCAATGCAAATATGCTTTAAATCCCATTTATCATTGGACTTTCTTGAAAATCAAATGCGACCGCTTATTTCATTTTCAACATTCACTAGTAGCATATTGCTAGAATGTGCGCATCATTATGTTGGGGTCTCAGCTGATATCTGGTGAACTGAAATGGTTCGAATTTCCAAATAGCTGAAAACGACCAACCAGTTATTCTATTTATTATCCTTATTTGTTTATGGCTCAGTTTTAGCATCTCTTTCTTACAATTCGTTGCTTTCTTTGACAGTTCTACTGGGTATTGCAGATTTGATGAGACAAACCACCTTGCATATTTGCGTCCGCACATCCATCAACTTGAACACAGTCACCAAAACCACTATGATGATAGTCTCATTCTGAAAATTGTTATACAGGTACATCATGTAATAAGTACACAACACCATGTTGGTTATTCTTCAGCCTACAGCGTAGGAGGGACTGACTCGACCCATGCTTCTCGCAGGTTTCAATCAACCACATTGATATGGTTAAAGATTTTGATCTGCAAAAGATGTTGTAGGATGAATTGCATTCAAACTTCCGCTGGTGCAGAAATGAATGCTGCCATTGATGATTTTAAAATCAAGCAAGATGATCTTGAAAACAAGAACAGATAATTTTATCTGAATCAAGAATTCACTTCACATTCCACAATCTTTGTCTAGAATAATGCTTCACACTTGGCAAATATGACGCTATATGAATGTTTTTTTGATCTGACATTTATTTCCTAAACCTTTAAATTTTTGAGTGCATATTTTGCATACATGGAAGAGTGGTTAAATCTTTGCCAAGATGCATATATCTTCACAAGGCATTACACCAAAGATTTGTGCTTAACGGCATAAAGCAACAGATTGGCCAAGTCGGAATTGATGGAGAAATCGGGTCTGATTTATTCAGTCTCTCAACAAGAATGCAAACAGTTTCACGTTGGGTGTCTAACCGCATGATTCCAACAAATAGGCGAGTACATTTTCGGTAAATGTGTAAATATTTTGGTAGATGGTAATTGGTAAACTTCTCATATCAAATGCTACTTCGACATTCTTGTACAAGTACACTTCAACTATGTCATTGTTGCTGCTACTTTCTGATGCATGTAGTGATTGCTTTATGATTATTGTGAATATTGAGATTGTATGATTGTTGTGATTGCTGTGATTGTGATGATTCTTGTGATGATGATTGTTTTGATTGATTTGATTGCTATGGTTTATGACGCGCTCTGATGCATGCAACCATCTGGAATCGTATTCAATTATGAGCTTGAATATTCTTTACAAATTGACTGTTGCTAAGCCTATGAAATGGCGTTAGTGCAATTTCATTGCTGTAGGCATAAGCATGTTAAGAGAAAGGGCAGTATAGCATTTTACAGATTCGTAAGATGCAAAGCTGTGGCTTTGTTTCATGCAACCAATTTGAACCAGATTTTGAATTGTCTAATTTCAAACGAGTATCCTTTAGAAAGCAAGATTTGTCACGTGAGCTCACGTCAATTTATTCCGGTGTAGATTTCAAAATAATTATGATTTCCATCTGTGTTTGTTTTTACAAACATCACACAAACAACAGAATGCGGTTTGGATGTGGCATTGAAATTGCATTTGACTTCAATTACATTCCATGTCATTAGTTGTCAGTCAATGTTGAGATTGTAATGTTTTAGACAGTTTGGTGAACACAATAGTCAAAACCAACAGTTAAAACAGCATTTGAAGGCTGATCTGTTATCAGGATGCAGTGCTGGATTTAGCACCATAATCAACTTGCTTTGGAAATTGATGATGGAAACATACTTCATCGTCTTACATTTCTTTGCAGAATAGGAAGTTTAGAATCAGCCAGTTTGTATAAAGTTCCATGTTGCTTCACCTTTACGAATTTATTGAATAATCTCAGTAAATTTATGCCAGTGTATTTAATTTCGTTTGAAATCCAACAATTCGAATTTTCATGCAGATATCACTCATGAATCATGCAAAGCTTGCTACATGTTATGATTTGGGCAAAACTGACCTGTGACCTTGTGAAATGATTTGTAAACTTCCCTATCCATGTCCTTTTTGGTATTTGACTTGCCTCAAATCTATCACAGTTAGTTTTGCATCTTCTAATGTATTGCTAATACCATATTTTTGCTTAATTAGTTCCAGTTTTAAGTCATTTCAGACTAGCTTTGACTTCAAATTGGCCTTTACCCTACAACCTTTGTCCCTTACCTTAAATGGCAATTTTCTGAAAATAATTGGCCATACTTTGATGTTACACAGCAAATTCTTTCATCCCATTCTTGTATTAATTCTTTATAAACCAGCATGGTTTCATAGTTCATGTTTTTTTATGGATAAGATATTATCCTTTCTGTGGCCTCTGACCTATGATACAGAGGATTTAAAGGGTGATAGTACAGAGCTCTATTAAACAGAAATGGTACTATATTTTCTCTTTTTAAAAACAGACTCTTTGTGGCAAAGATTTTGATCTTCATATTATTTTCTTCTTCTGACAAACAGAACCAAGGCAAAATTGAAATGAATTCAAGGCGGTGAATTTACCAAAAATTTTCACTGTCACGTCTGTTGTATGTATTTATCTTCCAGAAATTTCCAGTCTTTTGTGGTCCACAGCAGAAACTGAGGCCTTCTGATGAATTTTTGAAATGATATTTGAATTTGTGCAAAAGTCTCTGTTGCCATTTTTCAGAAGAATTCACTGAGCTTCATCCAAATTTTAGCAAGAATGTCCAATTAAGCTCCACTTTATTCTAAACAAAAACACTGGCATAATACCAATCCATTTTCAAGCTGATCTTCTTTACCTAAATAGATTTTTTGAGGCTTGCTTCTTCCAACTTTATTTTGTTCATTCCAGTTCTTGTTTGTTTTCATCGGATTCTTTCCGTTTCTATCATTTCAAGGCAGAATGCTTTGCAATTTTCATAATGCAAAGTCATTCAGTTTTTGAAATACGATTGTGATTGCCATGTGATTGAAATATGATTCACATTGCCAGGGTAAAATTCACCTGAAACCAACACCATTCCGATTCATTAATGAAGGTGGGTATCGACAATAAAATGAACCATAATTGTCTTCCATCAAATGCATCAACTTCGTTTGCAAAAGTAAATGTCAGAGAACTCCACATCCCTTACAGTCATTTGTTTACCAAACTGTATACAAGAAATTCATTTTCGAATTTTGCAAACGCATTTGAATTCCAGCTGAAAAAAGGAATGTCTTCGATCTTTCAAGAGTAAAATGAGTTGTAAGAATCTTCCTTTCAGGTGCAGGAAGCCCACACCAATTCATTTTCAAATAGTCACTTCATCTTTTTCGTTGGTCTTCTGAAATTTAAATTATTTTTCTGCAGGTCTTATAAGCCTGATAACCTTACCAATTGTTTATGAAATCCTTGGCGTGAAAACATAGCAAGACAACCAATTCACTGGTACTTTTCTGTAAGCATCCATATGGGAAAAATAAAAACTTTTACAACCTTTTATAGCCCATTCAATCCTTCATTTACTTTGAAATTACTTTTCGCTTCTTCTCAAGTGTTTCAGGCTTACATTCTGCAAATATTGATCTGATATTCCTTGCTGTTTTTTCTGCTTTGATCCATTGTTGATAAGTGATCTGTACTGTCTTGTCAATCTTGGAAAATTTTTTTGTTTGTGTATTCAAATTCTGATCAACAAACATTAAATGCTTTTCAGCAACAATTTACTGCACAAGAACATAACTTGGGTTGATTGAATTCCATTTCTTGTCACAGTAAGTATCCAAAACATATAGTCAGATCACTCCAATGAACTTTTCCAAGCAGTTCATTATTTGAGTGGAGTAATGTTCCATGGGCATTGGTTAATATTGAGCAGTGTATATCTGTTTATGCCAAGACAGAATCTATCTTTTAGCATGATTGATACTTACCTGTTTATTCATTTGCAGAAAATAGTGCAATATGTATTAATATCTTCACTTTTGTTCTGTTTTCCTTGGCCACTAGCTGTATTAATGTAGCTCCATCTTGTTAGTTCTAGAGATAGCCCACACAGTGTTTAAAATATCATCCTGGCAAAATTATTTATCTACATTTGGTCTTCATTGATATCCAGTTGTAACACCCTTCATTGCACGTCTTCAAGCTTTCATAAACTTCTTCAAGCTTTTAAATCATATGTATGGAGTCATTCATGCGTAAATTTTATCTTTGTGGAGATGTGTGATGCTATTTGTAAACATTAATTTGAAAACAATAAACTCCATTTTATAATAACGTTGGAATTCCCTCGCTTGAATCCAACGATAATGTTTCAATCTCGTTTTTCTCGGGTATGAAACAACGTTTGCAATCTAATAAAATTCAATCCAACCATTCAAAACATGGCGGTGATCCAAATTAAACTGCATGGTTTTTGAGGTACCTCTCCCAGTTTACGAAACTATGCTTTATGCAGCATCAGCGATACATCTTTTTTGTGTCGAATAGCCTACTGCGAAGGGACTGTTCTATAACTTACCTTCGAGAGAAAAACGTCAAAAAAACCGAAGCAGACTTCGCACATGTCTGAGATGAATGATTAGAAACGGTCTAGTGAACCACAGAGGGTGAAACATGAGCCTTCAGGCACAAATCGATGGAACTCCATGATGAAGATGGCCTAAATGTTGTCAAACTCTTTGGACAGCAGCAATATTCGGCCAAACATAATCTTGAACGATTCCAAATGCATAGGCTGGCCTTTATCCTAAAAAATTTGGTTAAATTAAGTTCAACTCCTTCAGTATATTACTCCACTCATCCGTTGCTCAAAACCCTGACGAATCTCCATGCTGCATGTGTTGATGTTTTAGCCACAGGGAATCCAAATCGACAATGAAATAAGCTATGATCGACAGGCACTATTGTTTTTGATTGGAATTGATTGACATGTTTGTTGTTTTGCATTTGATTTCTTTGTTCTACGTTCGAAAACTTTCGTTATTCAAAACCCAGGGGTGCCATAAGCAAACTTTTTGGGCTGGGGTACTTTGCCTCAGGGCCCCAAGGTCTAAGGTTCCCAAGGGCTTCAACGACTCCAGATTCCCTTATTTTTTTGGCCCCTACTGGTGAGGCGCACATATAAAAAATTTATCAACTTTCCTTGTTGAAACTCGAATACGCATAAAACCAATACTTGCCAAGAGAAGAGCATTTACCCATCAATTTTCGTAATGGGCTATTCACCCTTCATACCCAAAGCCCTAACAATGTTTAGGGCACATAATTTTTCCTTGGTGGAAAGATGAACGAGGCAAAATGAAACAAAATGATAAAATATGGTGTGTTGACAAAGATCGCAGCAGAAATTGGCGAATTGTGAAAAATTGCGTTGATAAAGATGTGACTAACAGTCCTATAAATAGAAACAATTGGTCCCAGACTACTAAACGCATGCTGGGTTCATAAGTTCACTTGTGAATGGTCTAAGTTGTGTAAGGTTGAATGTACCGTTACTCGCATCTCAAGGAACGATCTGTGGACAATATTGATGCATTCTGATTGTTTTTACTTGATTTTATGACAAGATTGGCGAGAAGAAGATCGTGAGTGAGGTAGTAGATACTTAGATATTAACATACTGAGATAAGAAGTGGGGAGTATAGTTTAGGCCCAATTTGATATCGTCACAGTAATTCCCTCATGTAATAAAGATACTATGCGTGACCTATTTTGAGGGATTCTTGTTCTCCGCACGCCCTGACAAACATCAATCCGAATGTTAAAGGGAAGAATTGAAGGTAAAATGCTCATTGGTTTTGGAACAGACTAGCGGCGATGAGGACATACAAGGAAGTACCATGTTTGGGCCAAAAGTCGCTCATTTAGGGGTCAAGTCTAGTGTCTTGTCTTTATATATCTGCAGCCCAGTTTGGGCGATGTCTATTTCTTTTCCTATGTTAGCTTTTCTCTCCTGTATTATTACAATTTTCCAAACCAACCATGTACATTTGCCCATCTTCTGAATAATTTCACTTTGTTTGTAGCTGAAGTTAACATTCCATCATGGCTACTGGAAGATGGCCGGAAAATGTTGGAATTCTGGGAATGGAAGTCTACTTCCCATCAACCTATGTATGCCAAGAGAAACTGGAGGCATTTGATGGTGTGGGACAAGGAAAATATACGATTGGGTTGGGTCAAAAGAAAATGTCCTTTTGTGATGACCAGGAGGATATAAACTCACTTTGCTTAACCGTGGTGAAAGGATTGTTAGAAAAAAATAGAATTGATGCTAAGGATGTTGGAAGGTTGGAGGTTGGAACAGAAACAATTATTGATAAATCAAAATCAATAAAGACAGTTTTAATGCAATTGTTTGAAAAATCAGGCAATTATAGCATTGAAGGAATTGACACAACAAATGCTTGTTATGGTGGAACAGCAGCATTATTTAATGCTTTGAATTGGATTGAAAGTAGCTCTTGGGATGGTAAGTTTTATAATTAAACAGCAATGATTTTCTCAACTTTCTTTCTACACAAATGCCATTGTCTCTGAAACAACATTTCCCACTCATTCTAACACCCCATGGACATACAGACAAAGATAAATCTGTGTTTAACTAAAAATTTTTTGTTATAACAGGTCGATATGCCATAGTGGTAATGGGTGACATTGCAGTTTATGCTGAAGGGAATGCTCGTTGTACTGGAGGTGCTGGTGCCATTGCCTTTCTTGTTGGTAAAGATGCTCCACTTGTCATCGATAGAGGTAAATATCTTAAACAGTTGATCTCAACTCTCTACATCTTAAATTTTGGTGCTTTAGAAGCTGTCTTTATAAAAAAATGAAAAGCTGATTTGTGCCAACAGAAGGGGTCTGTTTTCTGTTTTCAACTCTTTTTTAAACAAAAGCATTTATCCAACCTATATTTTCTCCTCGTGTGATTTTTTATCCAAAATTGGTTACTTATTATCGATTCCCTTCCAGTGAATAATGAATGTTTACTCTAAGGAGTTCAGATTAGAAAATTGCTTGTCAGCTACTAAATTCAGCTTCTAGAGGACATTTAAAGAGGACATTTTTATGCTGTGCAGTTAACCAAGAAATTAACTGTACTGAACATAATTAAAATTTTAAATCATATTTTCAGTCTGCCAAATTTCATCAATGGTGGTTTTTGTTTTTTTCAGGAGTCAGAGGAACATTCATGCAGCATTGCTATGATTTTTATAAACCAGATATGGTTTCAGAATACCCAGTGGTTGATGGAAAACTTTCGATAAAATGCTACTTTACAGCTCTCGACAAATGCTACCAGTTGTATAAGGACAGTTTCAATCGTAAATTTAAGAGTTCCTATTCAAAACCCTCATTAGAAGACTTTGATTATATGATATTCCATACACCTTTTTGTAAAATAGTGCAGAAGTCATTTGGAAGGTTAATGTTACATGACCTTATGAGCTTTAGAGATGAAATTGATGGTGATGCCAAAGAAAAATACAGAGAATTACTACAATACAAGTAAGTAAATACAAGTATTGGAAGTTTTTGTCAGGATTCTCCTTTTAGAATAAACACCAATTCAAACACCAATGAACACTGCAGCACATGAATGTACCCTCAAATCCTTCTACAAAAAGTTCTGTTTCTTCCGTTTAATGTGCTCACTGTGTCTAGAATAGTTCAGGTTCAAACAATGCACCCTCAGATGTATTTTTTATCACTTAGGGTTGGTTATTGGATTAATTAATACAATTGAATGCTAATCCAGAATGCAGAGTATTGGAATGGCACAACCAAGATAATTCATAAATGCCTAAGAAAGCTTACCTGGGTGCCCCTCAGATTTTGAAACAATATCAGCCATACTCTCCAAACTGGATAGTTATGAAAACCTATAAATCAAGTAAAAATACCACTCAACATTGAGCATTGCTGGTCAGCAACCGGGTTTCATTTTTCTTGAATTTATTTATTTTGCTACATTGCAGAGACATGAATTTAGAAGATACATTTAATGATGAAAAGCTATTTAAAGAGATTGAACGATCATCTGTAAAATGCAGTCAAATTTTGTTTGAAAATATGACAAAATCATCATTATTACTTGCTGAAAATATTGGAAATATGTACACGCCGTCTCTTTATGGAGGACTCATCAGTCTTCTTGTCAAGTAAGATTCTTCTAATGCTTTGAATTTAAACTTTGCATGAAAATGTAGAAACATGATTTAGCATTCTAAAAGTCATTTCATTTTCTGTCATCTCAGAGTATGACAATGTTGGAAAATGAGGAAAAAAGAAGGAGAAAGAAAATGCCTGTAGCTGATCGAAAGTGGCAGGAGATGATGAATTATCAATTATGATTGGTTATTTGATTTGACCAATCAGCAAAATTCACCCATGCTCTTGATTGCAAGTTAAAAAAGCGAACTCAGTTTATCCTCCAGAAAAGTAATTTTTAGAATGCTAGAACGTGCTGTTTCACTGCCATATCTTATAACATTGCTTTATAGTATGGTCTTCGTTTTTTGCAATAACTACATACGGTCGCGTATTATCACGTTGGATAAAGGAAAACATTTTACAAATATCGTGTTCTATTTCTTTGCAATAAGGCTTTGTGACTGAGCCAGCAATTCTTTACGTCAAGATAGTTTAAAGGCTAGTTTCTCGCCGTTTTTCGCTGTCCGTATATTTGTTTGCAATTATTCTTTCTCCCCAAACCAATTAGTATGTTAACTAAATTTGGTATTTATATTGTAAACTAAATTCGTTTTTTCCCGTCTTGCTGAGAAAAAGTACGTACCTCAAAAACAGCCCTAAATTCATTTCTTTTGCTTTTTAGCATTGATGAAGACGATCTTCTCAACAAAAGAGTTGTCTTGTTTTCATACGGTTCTGGTCTCGCCTCTTCCATGTTTTCACTAAAAATTTGTCCAGATGAACGACTTCGGCCTAAATTGACAAAAATCTTGTATCAGATGCAATCGGTGAAGGCAAGGCTTAATCAACGAATGGATGTTGAACCTGAAGAATTTGTGAAAATATTGAAACGACGCGAAGAAACTCATCATTTAAATGATTATAGCCCTGTTGCTTCCTCCAGTGATTTGTGGCCTGGGACTTATTATTTAACGAATGTCGATAAGAAATTTAGAAGAACTTACTCGAGAAAAGCAAGAACATCAAAATTTATGGAATCTGCAGAAACATCTTGTGGATTTTTGTGATTAGTTTTGTAAATTCTAGAGTGAATTTTGGACAGTTTTGTTCAGTAGCATCTTCAACAAATTTTTGTTCTATGCAATCTAATATATACAGGCATTCACTTTCTCACTGCAGTCAAGACCATTGGGTGAAGGGAAGGGGGGGTAAGGTGCCAAACCTCCAAAAGATCTTATTTGCTTTGGCAAATCCATCAAGCGAAAGAGAGCTAAACTTCTTCAAGAGAGATATTTTTCGGCTTAGATCTACTCAAAACGTGCCACACCCATGCAATGGCTCTTGACTTCCTCAATTCTTAGTTATCTGAGCATAGCTGAGACGCAGACAGGATAACGTCCTTTCCAGCCAAACATTTTTACACTTATTTAACGATCTTCAATGCTTACAGTTTGCGAAAATTTGGATTTCTTTCTTGAAATAGTCTTCAGTATTAAGTTAAACTATGCACTACTGTGCCATCTGTTGAAATGGAGTCACGGCAGCACCGTGAAATTGGTCATCAGTCACACCTTCAAATCAGGGAGGGGGTAACAGGGATGAAAGGATTGTGGTAACCCCAAATGATATGCCATACTCTCTGTCGCTAGGTAGCGCCTTGTAAATGAAAGGGCCACCGTCTTACCGGTTTTTGCTTTTAAAGTCAAGGTATCATGCATTGGGAAAAAACTAGCTTCGAAAAGCATTTGAGCAGAAAAGAAGACGTTTTACCAATCATTTGATGTGATGTTTTTTTAATAATTTTTCGCATTTAATCTAATTAAAATGATAAGAAACTGCTCTAATTTCTACATCAAAGTTTACATTTTTGTACTTTTTCTTTTTACCCCGTTTAAATAAAATCTTATCAATGTGTTTGCACCAAAAACGGGGCCGCCAACGTTAAAGATATTGCAACCAACTCATGTGGCATCCATTATCTCTGGAAATTGGAGAAACCTTCGAAATAATGGCGTTTCATTTCCCAGGTTTGAATTATCACACTGGAATTATAGAGGTCGGAATTTTGGACGTTTGATACATCTGTTGTTTAAGCGAAGGGACCAGAGAGATTCGTTCGAAACGGTAGAAGTTCGGATTAGTGGAACTCGATTTTAATGAGTTCGAACGAATGTGAACGAGTTCGAATTATACAGAATAAATTGTTGTGCGAAGCTCTATCTATACTTGATAGGTAAAAGCTCTTAGATATTGGTTGTTTAATCGAAACACCGTAAAGATTTAATTACGTGAAGGCGAAAAATTTACTCCTGACAATAGAAGCTAGGGAGAAGGGTGCGGTTGGAAACCAGAATT
Source organism: Catostylus mosaicus (assembly GCA_964019065.1). Classification (NCBI taxonomy): domain Eukaryota; kingdom Metazoa; phylum Cnidaria; class Scyphozoa; order Rhizostomeae; family Catostylidae; genus Catostylus; species Catostylus mosaicus. The sequence continues at coordinate 8,813,375 of OZ025192.1, read as the reverse complement.
TCAATTCAGAGCCAATAAAGTCGCAATGGAGGTCCAAGAAGGCTTTGAATAAAACAGCTATTGACATTCTGCTTTGAAAAGCCTGGAATGATGTGTTTCTGTGCTGCGAATAAAGTGAGGGTAAAATCTGCAAGTGTAGCATTTCATGTTGCGAAGCTTTCTGACTAGCAAGGATCATCATTGTTCGCATTGGACCCATTTTGGCTGCGAATGCTTCGTCCCTGCTCGTGAGGGGCCCAGCCCCTTACTCAATGCCAGACGGTTGAGAAACTCAAATCATGTTAAAGATACTTAGTAGCTGAATCTTTTTACATGACCCTAATCATCTTGTTGGTAATACGAAGCATTTTGGCAAAAGAAACACTTTGCCATTTTAGGTTCATTTGGGCCATATGAAACTTCCACAAATCAAATTTCCCTTGTTTAATAAACCAATGACAGCAACTTTGGTGTTCTGCTTTCACCAAAATTTACGAATTTCAGTCTTTAAGTTAACAAATTAAATCACTCATTTACGGCATTATGGATAAAAAAAACTGTACAAATCAATTAGATTGTTAAATTTAATAATAATTAGGATGTTTTGTACATTAATTAGTTATATAAATTAAATTCTTAATAAATCTCTTCCCCCATAGATTTGCGCATATATATTTCTCAATTTATGAATCTTTTTCACGTGGGCTACCAAGAGACCTTTTTCTCAAAAAATTCAAAATCCTACTTGAACTTGAGGACGACTTCTTTTGCAACGTTGGACGCGGTGCTTCAACGGATTGGGCACGACTTTGACGTGATTTCCGGTTAGGAATGCTGTAGCGTCTACTGCTTTGACTTTTTTCTGTATCTTCTGATATTGCAAGCTTGTCTAATGAGTCTACGGATACAGCCAACTTTTTCCCAAGCTTGCCTTCGGCTTGGCGTGGTGATAAAACAGTCATGTCTTCACCATTTGTGGAACCACAAGACTCGCCCTTAGTACCATTGCCGTTTTGCGAATAGTTTTTGTATGACATCATGTTAGTGGGTAGCGAATTACTATTTACATATGTATCACCTGATTTTTGATAACTGAGTTGAGTTTTTTGCTCCGATTTTCTTCTAAACTTGCTCAATTTTCTTGGCTTTTCGTGTTTTTCGCACTTTTCGTTTTCAAAATGCTCGTCTTTATTCGACGAAATCACTCGTTCATCGCTAAATAAAGTGGGGCTTGCGATTCTTTCAGTACTCTCATTATCTGTGTCTGCATATTTCTGTGCGCCTTCCCCGTGGCTCGAATGTGAGGAGAACATTTCGTGAAAACTTTTACGCCACCTCCGTTTTACGTCCTTAATACCTTTCTTTCCTCCCTTGTGTCGCAAAAGATTTCTGAAAAACTTTGGTAGTTTACCGGGGGTATTATCAACAAGTTTGCAAAATTCAGCAGCATCTTGCGACTCGTTTAGTAAAACTCCTGCGGAATATTCAGGCCTTAAGATTGGCAATGCTTGCGTCTCCCTTGGAGGTGTGACGTAGGGGTCGTTCAAAACCTCCCCACTCTGATCAACATTTTCCTCCTCCCTACCTGCATCATATTCAATGTTATTATCAATACTCTTCCAAACTCGGCCTCCGCATTGAACACACCTTTGCAATTTACTTTTCAGCACTCTTCTCGACGCCCTTTTTCTCACCGAACCAAACCGATCCCTGAACATCTCAACTCCTAGCTCAACATCATTCACGTCCTGTGTGTCATCTTCATAAAAATTATTTTCATATACAGATTTGCATGTGCAAATGAGGCTGTGGTCCAAAAAGAGGCTATAGTCTGGGGTAGCATCCCCTGATAAGAGCTCATCATCACTATTTACGAAATTGTCCAGCATGATGTCCAATGCTTTTACAATGTTGTCGAACGATGGTCTCTCTCTTGGATTAAACTAGAGAGAAAAAAAACTAAATTAAAACTAAATTAAGAGTCAGTTAAATATAATTACTTTGACTATTAAGTTTTTTCTATAACAGTTCTTTTTTCAATCATCAGCATCTTCAACCATACTTCATTCATTATTAATTTATACGACTCTTTAATTATCCAGGTCCTAATTAGCTAAATCTTTTACAAATTCATTAATTCTGATTTTTTCACTGCTTTCTCAACTCTCTCATTCATTCATTCGTTTGCTCGTTCGTTCGTTCATTCATTCATTGACTGCTTCATTCTATCGGTAACTGATTCACTCATTTATTAGTATTTTCCACTCATTTACTATTCAATGCCCTGAATTTTTTCTCTTTTGGCATTATTTCACCACAATAAATTAACTAACAAAGTAATTCCTGAATCTCCCATTCAAGCATTCCAAAAATTGTTTCTTTTACCTGACAGCATCTGACAGTCAAATCCAACAATGATGAAGGACAATCTGACGCCATTTCTGAGAAATCTTCAACAGCAAGTCCAAAATCCTTCAAAAATTAACGAAGTTTAAATCTTTCCATTGAACTATTCTTGTTAAATAAAGCATTTGCTATTCATTTATCTTGGTGAATTCAAATATAAAAGAGTTTATGCTAATGGACGAGAAAATGAATCAAACCAAAAAGTATATTTGCTCAAACTTTTTCCTACTTAGCAGTTCAATAAACAAAAGCCATTCACGCAAGCAAAGAATTCAAAAAAATTTTCAAACTCTCTCTGGCTTCAAAATTTGAGCCTGATAAATGTTCTTAAAAAACAAATAAAAAAGGGTGTGGTTTGGGTGTGGTATGCTCCTTTTATTCAGTCAGCCCAGTCTGCTTCTCCTGCTGTGTAACCGAGATGTTTAAAGCATTTAAGGACTTGTGTAGAGAACAACTGTCCGCATTCTTTGCAAAGCATAAATAACAGAGATTCTCTTGTTTGCAAAATAAGGCTACGTTTACACGAGAAAAAGTGGATCGGATATAACCTGGATCCGATCTACTTTTGGTTCGGATCTAAACTGGATCTGATTTGAAAGGGATCCAGAAGTAGGTCGGATAGCGGACCAGAACGGGATCGGATCTGCGAAACCTCGTGTAAACGCAAGGCGTAACCGTATAAAAACTAGATCGGATCCAGTCTAGAACCGCTGCACTTTTGTTCATGTAAACGTAACCTAAGAGTCCGGTACTTGGTCTGCGTTTTAACAGTGGCTTATTGACAAGACTCCCGCTGATCAAACAAAATAACCTTGGAGGATAAGTAAAGGTGTGGGAAGTGATTAATACAGCTTCTAGAAATTGAAACTCTAATTCTCAAGTGAAATGCTAAAAAAGGAATAAAGCAGATGAAAATTAAGTATCTATAATTGAAAAGAAATTCTTACATCATTCCTTGGAACGTCGTCAGGATCAGCCCCAGGGGACATTGTTATTATTTCACAGAGAATAATACCATATGAAAAAACATCAGCCTTTGGAGAGAAAATGATCAGAATTTAAAATCGATGGTGAGAGTGTAGGATTGAAGGTTTAAAAATTTTAAAAGAATCAGTCATCTTGAATTGATGTTCCCTGGATTGAAATTCACTTGAAATATTAAAACGTTATTTTATCGTAAGCTAAATCCAAGGAAATCAAAAGCTAAAATTAAAAGTCAAACTTATAAAACATTTTAAAGTGTATGGACCCAGTATTGAAATAGGTCGGAAAACAATGTTTGGCTCATGCAGTGAAGAGATCGTAGAAATTAAGTGTTTTCTCGGGCAGTCTTGCGATCTATTGTTGACCTTTTGTACTTGAAGAATTGTAAAATCAGCAAAAGCAGAAAAAATTCATTGCAATGATTGTGAGTGTAAACAGTGGGTACAAAATTTCAAAAGGCAACTGGCTGTAAATTCTCTTAGGATTTGAAGAGTGAATGAAGAGTGTTGAGATTTCTTTTGAGAAAACGAGGAGAAAGGAAAGCAGAGAATGGGAACATCTTCTTCAATCTGGAACAATGATTAACTCATAGCCCCCTGCAGATGCCATATGGCGCAGTATAAGTTACTGCAAATCAAAGAAAAACCTGGGGGTTATGTTGTCAAGATTTGCAAAGTTGATCAGACAACATCCACTGCAAGTTTATTAAAATAAGGACATTTCCTGTATCTATGTACCCCCCTGCAACATTTGCTCCCACAGTTATCTGTCTGCGAGTTCCAAATGGCATCAGGAGGCAATGAGTTAAAATTGCAATCTGAGTCTGAGAATATTTTTAACTGCATTTTTAATCTGAGTCTGAGACATTCTGAGAATATTTTTAAATGCTTTTACAAAACGGTGATTACAAATTGGAGGCAGGTTGTTATCATTCATGAGTCACCTTCAATTTTCTCTCGATTTTGATCTTCTTGCTAAAATGTTATTGATGAAGGCAATATTGTGACATGGCTTTTTTAAAGAAAAGACAACAAAGTTTACCTTCATATTGTATGGCTTGTGATTAAGCACTTCAGGTGCCATGTGAAATGGTGAACCAACTGTCTCCAAGTCATACTCTTCTTCACTATAAGAATAGATTACAAAGTTAATAAACAAGGCTAAAACAGAGAGGGTATATGAATGAGGAGGTAGAATATCACTTAATAGCATTCCTAGACATTGAATAAGAAGAATATATTTTTTTCCATTAATTCATTAATCATTTATTTGATTTAAAACATTAATGGCTGAAATTGTCTATAGACATTTCATGTTTAACACCTGCAGGCAAAGTCTGATGATATCATAAAATCCATGAGAAAGTTAAATTCTTGAAATTGAAATATCTCAGACGAATTCTTTACCTCAGTGCAAGCCCTTTTACAGTATGGCTTAAACCCAAATCTGCAACAATTGCATGGAGTCTGTCACCTTCCCGCTTTCGTATCAGAATATTCTAGTTAAAGGAAAAAATCATGAGTTCAAAACTTTAATATGCCACAAAAAAACAGAAACATAACTTTCATGCTAAACTGCTTTCTTATTTGAAAATCATCAGGTAGTGAAAAATTGGCTGATCATTTAGCAGAGTATCAGTATCATCAGAATAAAGAGATATTTTATACCTTTGATGCAAGATCTCTGTGAATGACACCTTGAGAATGCAAATAATGCATTCCACAACCAATCTCCAAGGCAATCGATAACCTTGCCTCCCAGCTATTTAGTAATGTGCTCCTTTCAACTAGCAGTTCATCTAGAGAACCTCCAGTGATATACTGAAATGCAAAGGCAATGGAAAACGCTGTTAGAAATATTCTTTAAAACTGGCTATTAGATCATTTAAATGGAGAACACAATATGAATAAAAGCGATATTTAAAAGAAGATTTATCTTAAAATAACATGATTGGAAACACACCTCCGTCAACAGGCAAAGATTGTCATCATGAAGAGCCATGCCTTCACATCTGCAAAAAACACTTTTATGTTTATTTCATGTTTTAAAATTACTTAACAAGGATATAATTCATTAAAATTATAAAAGATGAAATTTTTCTCTTGATGTCTGACAGCAATATATAGTCTCAAAGTTGGAACTAAAAGTAAAGCCTATATCCTAATGGCTTATGTCTCAAGTTAAGGTTTTGGAGAATATTGGATATAGGAGAAGATCACATCAGTAATTTGAGGCATTTAATAACCGCTCAATAAATCACCTGGCAATCTGTTGGCAACTGCCTGGAAACACTGACCCCAACTAATATCCCAATGGTTTTGCCTTGCGTGGAATCTTAATGGTGTCACAAATGTCACCCGAGTTTAGCATCATATTTAGAATGAAAGCATTTTGTGAAATTTGAAATCTGCTCAACAATTCAAAGCCTAGGATTATGCAATACACAAACTATTTTCAAAGATGTATCTGCATTGAAACGGTGATCATATCTGAGGTTACTTTTTAATCATTTTCATGGGTCCTGACTATTGGTGGGTAAACCACATATGGATTTTATTCACACATGAATCCAAGTTGAAAGAATGACTGGTATATATATTCATGATAATATTTAAGATAAAAACAGGTTACCATATTGACAATCGATTCTTTTTTTAACTATTATTAGATGTGAATATGAAAAGACTATTCACCACCAGTGAATAAGGTCATAGCCACAACATACAATGGAACTCTGTTTTGTGGGACAAAATACCTTTCTTTTCACATATGTTATCATAATATATAGAACTTGTCATTTCTCACTACACATTAAATATGTGCAGGCTATACCACTTCATATACTCCTTAGAAGATTCTGGATGCAAAACTTTTCATAAGATGAAAAAGCTTAGATTTCCCTAGGGGCAGGCATGTTAGTGGTCTACCTCCCCCAAGCATCTTTGGCTGTACACTTTTTAAACATATGCAGATCTTTAGATCATATAATAGGTACCTTCTCCAAAACATGTCACCTTATACCATAAAGGCATAAACCCATCATTGGCTTGAAAATAAAACTACCAACAATGGCAAACAACTTACTTCAAGACATTTGGATGGCAAAGTCGATGCATTGTTTTTATTTCCTCAATGAACATTGTCTTATGTTCCTCGTCAGTTGCACTTTTCAACTCTTTCAGTACCAAAATATCACCTGAGGTTTTGTGGGCAACCTACAAAGGAAATGTTATAATATAAATTTAGGACAGCGAAAGAAAGAGACAGTGTATTGCACCCAAATATAGTTCACACGTTTCAGAGTTCAAAATACTTTTATGGACTCAGTACCTTGATAGCAATCGGGAAATTTGAGTGCAATAGATTACATCAAAAGTTAAGATATTCAATAGACCTAAACCTGCCTTAGAAGAATGTGCTTTTGGGTTTTTGCTCAGACCCTCTGTCACAATGTATAAATTCAATCAGCAAAATGGCTTTAAAAACTTAAGAATGACCCCTGGACTTTAATTATGCTTCCTTTATCATTAATATCATCTACAACAGAATCTGTTTCCTTGTTATTCTCTGTCAAATATTTTATTCTCTCATAAACCAAACCATACATTTCAAAAGGCCTTATCAGTGGGCATGGCTTAATCTTGTATCAAAAAAGAATACAAGGGTCACATTTTTCTATAATGGTCTGCTTTGTGGTTTGTCCATTTCTAATGAAAAGATGGCTTAAATTTCAATTTTGAAGTAAATACACAATTAGAAATGTTTCCTTGACACAATAAATTGGAACATGCTTCATGCATTTTTAAAAAGATGAGCAACCTGTTTTTGAGACAAACAATATTTGGAATTCATATGTCAATGAGAATAAACAAGTTACCATTAAGGTGGGGCTTTTCGTAAAACATAGATAAGAAGCATCAACCCAGCCGATCCACAAGGCGTTGCAAAAAGCCCCTCAGGAATTCAAAGTCATTGGTCTCACTTTTCTGGTTTTTTATCATCAACCACTTATTTATCACAGATGCTTGATGACTACTAATTGGATCCCATTTTAAGGCAAACAGTATGACAACACCCAAAGGGGAACTCCCAATGACTCTCATTGTCAGCATGCTTGTTTCACTTAACTATTAAGTGCTGCTGGATTTTCAATTTTTCACAGTTTTTAATAACTTTTAGCATGAGCAAGTAACTTCATCATGTTTGGAAATTTACCCAGACATTTTCTACACAGCTGCTTACTTGCAAAAATGCGTTACTTTGCACATTGTTGAAAAGAAAGGATTGTTTCAAATCTGATATGAAAACAAGGAAACTGAATCTTCTGTAATCAAAATGTAAATTGCAGAAAGAAAATGTGGCCACATCAGCAGTATTAGTTTTACAATTAGCAGCATGCGAAATCGCAGCTGTGACATGGCAACACCTAGCTTGGCTTTTAAAACGTTTTCTATCAGCACAGGAGCCAAAACAACACGTGTGTTTTGCAAAATATCTAGGCAAATATTTCCAATTACACTTAAAATAAAGAGCAGCCGGATACGCCTCTAGAATTTCATCATACTAAAGATATTTATCCTTGAAAACAGGTGTCAACAAAATAAAGGAAATTAGATTGCATCTTGACCTCACCTTGTAAACATTCCCGAAGAAACCTTCGCCAATTTGTTCAAAGTGAAAATCATCATACTTCCACACACGTAAAGTTGGAGGCAAAGTGAATATGACATCTGGACTTTTATTCCCTTCCTCTCTCAGCATCTCTTCAACACTTTCGGCTTTAGCTTCATAACATTTGTGGGAAGGACCTTTCAATATAATGTTTGGTTTGGTCCGCGGAGCTAGGCCCATTGTTGTTCGGTTGTCGGTGCGATCCAGTTCGTGTTGGTTTGGATAAATCAGCATCATCGCAGCTCCTAGTAGGCATGACAATTGTTGAATGAAGTTGTCATTAATTTAGCAGTTTATTGCAAGTTTAAAAGTGTTTCCTTTCGACGGATAAGGCGTTTAAGTTGATAAAGATTTTCTGTTAAGGTTTCTCTTGCCGCATTTTCCGCCATTACTCAAAAAAACAGGAAATCAAATTTGTTTTCACACGCACACAGGGTATCAAGAGCTGAAAGATTAGCCAATGAAATCGATGCATTCAGCTTTTATTGATACCAGGAAAGAAATGCTTTGCGACACAATATGTGCCAAAATTCCTTGACGTTGGTGTGATGTTGGACACACAATCTCCATTCTTCGCATTTGACCTTTGAAACATGAGACAGGCTCTGTAACCTGAATACTAGTGCCTTACATAGATGGAATGCAGAGAAGGAAATAACCAGTACTTTCGTGCATTCTTTTTTCTTTGTTCTTTTTGTTAGGCTCTGGCACCTGCTCTGGTAATGCCAACTAAGTTTTCCCAAGAGACACCTTGACCCCTAAGAGCCGCTCCAACCCCATTCAATTCATTATACGCAAGAAAAAAGGATTACTTCTGCGGGGGCAGAGAATCGTGACATACCGCCAAGTGATTTCTTCACCCCCGCAGAATTAGACATAATTTTTGTAAGATAAGAAAACAGAATTGGAGAAAGTCTTCCAATAAACAGGACGGCGGGACCGTTTTAAATCAATGAAAAACAGCGTGCATAAGAGGATTCAAATTTTCATATGTTTTTATAAGCTAAAAGCAATTAAATTAATAATGGATCCCTCTATTTGCTACAGTGATATAATCCACAACGCCTCCGCAGGCGCGGGTAAAGCAAGTTTTGCAGAACGGGGGGACACAAAGCGGCAAATCCTGACCAGGATTCATTCAAATGTTCGCCTTCAGATTATTCTAGCTTTTACTTCACGGTTGATAAAAGGTTTATATTTTCTCTCCCAATCATGCATGTATGCTATTCCACTTGAACCAATATTAACCAATATTGATCATATAGAACATTTTTGTTAGATGACGTAGTATGTATGAGGTCATGCAATGCCCTTGAAATTAGTGGATGGTTCCCACTTCCCAACCTTTAGGCCCCCGCTAAATCGAACAGCAGATTATCGTCTATCAGATTTTGGTGAAAAAGTAGATGGAAATTATATCCACGTACAAAAAGGGCCATTTGGTCCTGATTGGTCATAAAATTATTGAACGGGTTCCCTGTTCTTTCCCTTTCCCCTTGATAGAAATTGATAATCACCGTTTGGCAGGGCCTGGAAAAGCTTTTCAGAGTTTGAGGGTAGAAATGTAGGATCAAAATGGTCGCAAAAAAGGTTTTACCCCCTGTTTCTATTCTGGCCTAAGAAAAGAAATTGGAATTGGAATCTATTTCCGCCTGGGATAACAAGATTTCGATTTACCCTTAAAAGGGGGTCAATTACTGCAATTCAAAAATGCCAGAATCAATTAAAGATTTTAAATTGAAAGGAATGCCAGATTGGAGATTTTAAATTGAAAGATTGACAGATACTCTCGATTCTAAACAACGCCTATCTAGAATGGCACCCAATTAACGGCTAGGGTAGGCCTGCTTTTACTTCAGAAACAGAAACAAAGTCACCTTTGCCTCAGCATGATCTTCATCATAATCCGAGTAACAATGATAAAATCAAATAAAGAAAGTAAAATTGACCTTGAAACAGTGAGGGAGAGAAGGCCATAGGACATTCTTGTTTTGCAAATACCCCTATATGGTTTGAGGACAGAAGTTGAGACAAATCAGATATTGATCTTCAAAGTCTAGGCCATCAAGGTGAGTAGTTTTAATTTAAAAACCCTGCAATTCTATGGAAAAAATCATTCGTTAACATTACATTTAGGAAGGCAAGGAGTATAATCTGTTTACTGAGAGCCTTAATGCAAAATGAAAGTTACAAAAACATAAAGAAACATACCATTTATAATAATTGAACAACTTTTTAATCCTTGTCTTCTGGAGTGTTCAAGCTCCAAGCTTTGCCAGTTTCCGTGTCGGTGCAGAAGAAATAATTCGGAACCATTGAACGCTAAATGTTGAAGATTTCCATACCCCTTGGATGGTTTATTGCAAGCTCTTAAAACAACGTAGAAAGTAATGAAAGATTATGTCAACAGTTTTGAGGAAGAATAGTTAATCCCATTAATTCACAGTGTCATCACAGCGTAGTTTCATGTGCAGACTCAGTAATGTTCTGTGGTGCTGGCGTGGTGCTGCGTTGCATCTGTTTTTGTTGAAGTTCTATTTCGAAACTGACCTAAACAGCTGATCGTTAAAGCAAATTTTTGAGACGATAAAGACAAAAGACTCTGTGCCATTGAAATGCCTTGCGTTGGTGAACGGTGCAGGACTTTGTCAGCATGCAACTGCAGAGTTGCTGAAGTATCATCAATTTTTCATCACTTTAGCGATAGTTCTCAGATAAATCAAGCCTCAATTCAATCAACGTAAATTGAGTATACAAAAATGTGGTTTACAAAAACCTGTTTTAACTTAGTATGACTCAATGCATAAATTATTAGACGAAACATCAGGGACTCTTGTATACTATTGCGTCACAGAGGCCGAATTTTGACCAACTTTGCCAAACCATAAGCGCACGTTAATCAATTTCTGCTTGATGTCGACCCTGAATCCAATGTGATTGAATCTGTGCTCATAATTTAAATTGGCTTAGTTCTTGTTTTCCTGCTGCGATGGAGAAAACCTCATTTTGATTATGCAAAGATGTCTCCAAAACGGTGGCTTCATTTGATGAAAACAGAGCTCCTTGCTGCATAGCCAGAATGAACAAACTCCACCCGAATGCCACGGAATGCGAGGATATTTCAAAAAATGCTACTTCTTCAATAACGCTCAACCATCCATACCTTTGCATTTTCAATTTTTAAATGCTTAAGCTGCCTTTTACTTCATTGCCCACAGGCCCGAGGTCAGAAGAGGGTTAGGGGGCATAGCAAACAGACTAATAAAACAATAGAAAAGCAGCACATTTTGCTTTAATTTTGGAATTAAGCCCCCCAGAAATTTTATCTTTCCTTGGGCATGATGGCCTCAATCCTTTCACGTGATATCTCTGTCTTCATGTTCTTCCTTTCCAACCTCGTTCTGACCCCAAAAGTTCTTCCAAAACCGCTCACGTATGCCAGATAAAATGCTAGTTTTATCGCCCATTGCATTGCAAAAGTTCACCAAACCACTATCAACATGCATGCAATACACTGATTAAAATAATGATAATATTCCATATATTTACAGGTTTATTTGATAAGTAAATAATTTATTGTTATCAACAAACCACTGTAATGATATATAACAAGGATAATGCTTGGCTTTAAATTGATTCCAGCAACACTGATTCTTTTACGTTGGTTTGTTCGGCGATGAAATATTTGTATCGGGTAACTTACGTCATTCCCAGCTGAAAGCGTATCAGAAGCAGCTGAAACGAATCTGAGCGATGTTGTTGTATGCCATACCCCCGTCACTATCTTTGCCATGCATGGCATTAGTTGAAGGAACTCCGGTTGAGAAGAAGCGAATGAATACTTTAAAGGCTAAAGGACCGGGGGCTATTTACCCGTTTATAATGGCAGACTTATTGTTGCCCCTAAATGCTCCTTGTGATCTGTTCCCTTCCAGCTCAATTTCTACTTTGGTATTCTGCTTTATAAAACCAAATGATCTGATCCTTTCTCATTGTCGAGAAAGTTGTGACACCTTACTTATTTGAAATTTTTAGTGAAACACCACCTCTGAAAGCACCGAAGAGTGCATTTCAAAAGTTTCTCTCCAGGTCAACCCTGCTGAAATGCAGTCTCTTCTGACTGAAGGGCAACTATAGCTTATACATTTGACACATAATGAATTTAAAAATTGAAAAATGAGCAGGAAGCCTAACGTCTTGCTGCAGAAGAACTTGTGCATGCAGATCTACCACAAACTGGCCCTGCTGCCTTTCAAGTCCTACACCTCTCGGAAAGACTGTGATTGCTGACTTGGACATTCAGACGGGGGAAAACAGAGTTGGTTGAGTATCGAAGGCGGGGTAAACACAGATTCAGAACTCCTGTACCAAGAATGTATTGCGCAAGATGTACCTGTGCAGACGTAATTTGCATAATGCAATGTTTATCTTGAGAGAAAATAACAAAGGATGCGGAACTATCGAATGGACATGGGAAAGAACCAGACAGTTAGGTATTAAAAGGATTTCTACGTGAGGATATTAATCTAATTTGTTCAGTTGAGTTAATGGCAACTTCCAGGAGGAAAGTTAGTGAATTAAAAAAAGGTTCACCGGAGTCAAAGGGCGCCAGAGGTAAGCGATCTATCAGTTTCTCTTTTAAGCGACCCTGAGGAAGTCAATTATTTTGATTTATAATACACAAGGGACAAAGGCCTTCTGTTTGGAATTTTGAAGTAATGTGACTGCAGAGGGTACAGAGGGGCTATGAGGACCAATTTACTTTCGCAGTTAATGTGAAAAGAGGGCGTGAGAGATATTATTGTAACAGCTTTTGTGGTTAACCGGGAAATTGCTCTAGAAGAGGCCTCGTTAAGTATGCAGTAGGTTTTGCAAAATCAATAAAAGACAATTTTTATATGATTAATGTAGCTGCCGTCTCTAGGAGCTTGGATGTGCCCCCTCTCATTATGAGCGGCGCCTGCAACAGAGGCAAAGGATTATCGCCCCTCCCTCCTCATTGCCCTCCCCCCCTTTTGCATTGGGCTTTGGCTTGTTTCTCCGTTTTTATACTTCCTAGACGCCCTTAGGCAACTCAAACATTACCAACAAGTTTAAGAATTCAAATCCTTGCAGAAATTTTATGCAGTTTTGTTTGCTGAAAACGCAGATCCTTAGGCCAACATTGAGGGTTGAAGGGTCATGTTTGTCAATGAAACACATTCGTGTGAGTTCTAGCCTGAAAAGAATGAATTTGGCAGATAACCCATAGGCTATGACGTCAAATAAATCATTATGGGTGCTATAAATGTTTATCATTTATAAGAACTTCTAAGACCTTGATTATCCTCGGATCAAATACAATGTTCTAGATTGATCAGTGACCCCTTTGATTTGAGTTCAAAATTGAAGATCACGGAACTTTTTCAAGTGGCATTTTTGCAACATGGAGGTGCTAGTCAATGCAAAAATTCCTGAAAAAAGTCGTCGAAACACCAATGAAAAGTCATGCTTGTTTTGTGGGTTTCCGGGCCTATATTGCTGGCAACAGCCCACATTTCGTAGTAATGCTTGTTGCAAAGGACAGTGCCTTATTATTCATTTACAAACCATTTCAGTCATGAGGTAGCCATGAAAGAAGACAAAAATTGTGGTTGGTGTTCTATCTAATGGCAGGGATTTAAAAAAAAATAACATATTAACTCCTGGTATGGTCAAGTTGAATTCTCCCGCCTCTATGATGGCCTTTGAAAATTTGGTTCCGGTAGCCTTCCTCTGGTTTCTATAGTGACAAATTTGAATTCCAGATAGTCGCAAGTTTTACGACCACAACATTTCGCGTGAATTTTTTAAGCATTTGCAGAAAACAAAAACCTTTAATGGATCGTGGTCAGCGGAGAATTCGCGTTCAAAGAGATGTTTTTTGAGAACGTACCACTTCCTCATGAAGAGGGATATTCTTTGCTTTGTAAATTAACATGACAACAAAGAAGTATTTTATGTTTGCACCGAAAGCCTTTGTGAGAAAGCGATAAACCACTATATTTAGAATCAAAAGCAATCATCTAAACATACATAAAACACAGACTGGAAATCTTGCGATCAAACTCGTTGCAAACGGCAATCATAATGCCTGTTTTTGTAAAAAGAAACTGCAAGATGCCTGAACCATAGACTGCGAAAAATCACCTCAAAGATGAATTACTTTCATATGAACAAAATCTCAGCCAATTTTTACCTAGCTTAAGAAACACAAGAACACAGGCACCATTTAAAAAGGCACTTTTGGGCTAATTGTTCATCTTGTAAGAAAAGATAAATGAAATAAAAGAGAATAAATAAAATTGGCCCAGGGATACACTCTTGTGAGACAATAACGATATTATGTTTTCAATGAATAGCTCAATGGAAAGTATTCACACAACTCATTTAATTTATAAACAGATGAACTGATAATTGTATATACAATCAGTTTTAGGAGCTAATTTCTTTGGTGAATTTAGCATTCACAGAAGCTGATAAAAAATCTTTGCAGATTTTCTTTGATCAAATATTTAATTTCCAGATTGTTAGTTACCTATGCACCATAACGGAGTTTGCCATTTTTGGCTTTCAGACTTCATAAAATGAATATAACTATGGGGAGAAATTTACTTTCTTTAATTCACGGGATGAATGGATTTTAAAAAATTCTTTTTGGGCATTTCAACCCCCCCCCCCTTAAAATCGTGTCTTAGGTATCTGCTCCATGGTCCGTCTTTTATGAAGGGCGAATATCAGTACACAAATTAGCGTAAGTGCGTCAAGTGTTGAACAATTTGAAATTGCCGTGATTTACGGAGGACATCTGAAAAAGATGGGAAAAGACAAAGAAGCTGAGAAATTTAGTACGTTATTCTACTTTTTATTGTTAATTTGCAAACATGAATTGAAATGAAAATGCACAATGCACTGTCATGTAGCGTCACTTAGGTCACTAAATGTGATATTCGGTTGGTGCCAGGGTTGACGGCCTAAAACCAGTTATTAAAATGTCGAATAAATTCTAAAAAAACTATTTCAAATTCAATTAGTATTATAGAACATGAGTAAACAATTAAATTATTGTCTGTTAAATGACTAAACAAATTAGATTTTCAGCTGGTGGTCAAAGAAGATCTCATTAGGAGATGCTGAACAGAAAAATTAGAACTTCTTTAATAGGAGACACGGCTTGTTGTAAAATTCATGTCTTGATAAAAACGGAAATATATCCTCTGTTTTATGATAACTGTCTGATTTGATTTTTCAAATATTATGCAAATTTGATAAGAAATACCCTAAGAACTTTATCATAACCGGGATAAAAATATTTTCAATCCTTTGGTGAAACATTGTGCGGCGGATTTACATTCCACTTGCTGGCAATTATCGTAAACTTCTGTGGATTTAGCAGGGTGAATTTGCAGTCAAGTTTCTCAAATATATTCTATGCTATGATGCAACTTGTCCTGAGAACGATTTCTGTGTATGCACGCCCCCGTGGTTGAATGTCAGGGGGTACCAAGCCAATTATCATGTTTCAGACTCCATCTGGGAGTTATCAAATCTTTTCTAAAAAATTTTTGGACCTATGTCACAATGTTAAACTCTGCAACCCCTCTGAATTTCTATGAGTACAATACAGGGATTGCTTGATATATATCCCAAGTAAAATATGATAATGGGATTTAAATTGCACAAGAATTGGTCAAAAAAAGTGAAATTAAGAAACTCGTGGGTTGGAATTATGCAAATGTGTGTTGTAGCAAACACAGCAGTGAAACTTGTTTAG
This sequence comes from Catostylus mosaicus, assembly GCA_964019065.1. NCBI lineage: Eukaryota > Metazoa > Cnidaria > Scyphozoa > Rhizostomeae > Catostylidae > Catostylus > Catostylus mosaicus. Next base: position 8,797,543 of record OZ025192.1, on the reverse strand, counting down.
GTCCTTCAAAAAATGTTGCAAAGTACAAGAAATGCTTCTAATGGTGCCACAATAAGAATCATAATTGCATGAAATGTTACTACAAGAACCATGTTTTCAGTTGGGTTTTTAAGTATCACTATTTTGAAGGCCATTGTCGGAGAAGGGTGGAGCTCTCCCTGTGAGGGCCAGGGGCAAGTGCCAAGGGGTGTGGCAACTGAATTTTGACTTGGGACAGGGTCTGACATAGGAAATTTGTCAACAAAAATGGATGTCCTGTGTTTTCTGTAGTTATTGGCTGAGAATGGTTAACACTTGGATCTTATCATTAAATAGAATTTTCTGACAGAAGTTAATAAGGAATTGGATTACACTAAGAACGTCATTATGTTGAAATGATCCCAGGTTTATGTTTGCCTAACGCACAACATATGGGGACAATGGCCCCCCTGTCCTAATTCAGTGTTTCCCTATTCTTAATTTTATTTTCATGGTTTTTACCCCTTTCCAGATATACCCCAGGTGCCCCATTTTGTTTCATGATTCACTTGGGAATTTATCATAGCTGGGTGAAGCAATTCTAAGATTTCAAATGTTGATCCATTGTGGTCTTTTAAGATATTTTCAAAACTAATGACATTGACATTTGACAGGTTTTGTGACATTTTAATATTATCGGGATATTAAAATATTTGCATTTGGTTACATTTAACATGAAATTAATGGAAAGGACATGCCTAGGTACCATGTTTTGTCAAAGCATGCAATGCCCAATGTTGCCATACTCAAATTTATTTGTTCAAATTTATCCTACACTCCCAGGAGTATAAATTACCTTGCTGGCATAAAGATTAATAGCAGGGGGTAGCTACCTTAACCTCCTTCCCTTGGAGTGCATCAGGAATCCCTGCTCATTGGCCCCAGTTTCCACTTTTTCAAATTTCAATAGATTGCTAATGTTTTGCCACATCTTTTCTTATTCCTACGTTCTGGAAATAAATTTGTTGTGATTTTCTTTTATTAATTTTTTGACCAGTTATCTGTTTGTGGCAACCCCCTGCCAAGTTTTTGGAAAAGATTTACATCTGTGTAGATAAAAACACTGTCTATTACTCCCCTAATACTGGTTGATAGCAAACCACATTTTATTGTTAGTGTTTAGATACTTTTCTCATCGACGAAAATATAGAACTTTGCGATATCTTTTCAAATATCAGGCTTTCAAACTTAAAAAAAGTTGTTCAGATAAGGCCCAGAAAGAACCACCCGCTGGATTTGTAGATTCAATGCCCTGTCGACGTTTGTGACGTAAACTACAGTTATAACTGGTTACTTTTCTGCTTTTGGTAAAAATGGTTAACCACGATCACGATAATAGATAAAAATAAAATGGAAATTCAAAAAGGACTCGCACTCAAATCTTATAAGGATGATATGGGCGCGTTCAGAAGGCCTAAAGTGAAACATTTTGGTTGTTGAATAGGGTGCATCTCGTTCATCCACTTAAATTGAAAGCAAGCTCAACCAATGCTTATTTGTATCGGCATAACCAGTGGTTGGGTCGCGTGAACACCCTTGACCCTTTTCACCAAACCCCTCTAAACTCCCCGATCTTCTGTTTATCTCGCTGTTTCCCGCCCACCACCAATTATCTTTTTCACATCATTCATGAAACAGGTCTTGGGCCTTGCTCTGCGAAGCGGGTTGGAAACAGCTCATATGCAGTACAAATTTATTTGAGAAAATTTTATGCTGTCAACCGAACTAAGACGATTCGTGGTACAGCCGAGAAGTTGTTGCGTTGGGGGCAAACCTCCCTCACCCCATCGTAACTATGGTCCTAGTAACGTTCATGCTGAATTCTAGGGAGCGAAATAAGTGGTTGTCTTACTGCATAATGAAAACGATCTTATGCTTTTAAAAAACCCATTGAGCACAACGCCAATGGCGATTTGATTACTAGATTTCGTTGCTGGATACCCCCTCTTATGCTGAACTATGGCATACAAACCATCCATCATTTTTTTGGTGGGGGGGGGGGGGCAAAAAGCTAATGAAGGAAGAATCATTTCCAGCAGGAAAATTCTAAAGACGTCGAGAATCTTGTACATAAAGTTATCAGATCTTTCTCTCATTGTCTTCTCTTGTCTGCAAGTCAAGCGTTCACCTTGCCCCCTGACTACTCTACCACCCCTTAGTATTTAATATATCGTCATTTTTGATAGCTCTGCGGATCAACCATCGTAAATATATGTGCCATTGATGACCCTGTAATGCAATTGCAAGATGGATGTTAAATCTATTTATGAAATTTCGACTCGACCCTTCCTAGTTACTCTTACTCTTCACCTTCCCTGTCCTAATGGTCTTTGTGTCTATCTGTCAGTTGTTCAGTGTATTTGAGTAGGCCTGTTCCAACAGTTATGCACCTGCCATGTCTCTTCTTAGTCCCAGCTTAATAGTGGATTAAATATTCTCATGAAATAACCGCGCTGACAATTACATCTAATGCATCTTTTCTTTGCAAAGGAGCGGCGGTATATCCTTATTTTGCAGATACCGCACTGTAGGCTCGCTGATAAATCCAAGAATTTCATCAAAAATGTTTATAGCCGGGATAAGAAGCTACTCTTTGATAGCGGGTTCTGTAGCATTTGCTGCAAGGCGAACAGTTGTTGGTTGCATTCTTGTGTCCTTTGTTGGTGACTCCCCCAAGAGGCGTTCCGTAGCCGCTTCTTTTTATATATGCTGATTCAAGTGCACGGTTAATTTAAAATTCCCCAAATAAAAGGAGATCGCGTGAATTATTTGAAGCAACTCGACACCACTACAGATAAATTCAAACGTAAATGAAAACTGTACCCTCTCTCACATGAGAGGTAGCTGATTTTCCCTAACCCAAAACACCCTCCAATGAGGAGATATCAATAACCCCCTCCCGGGGCCTTTGGGTGTGAATTGTATCACCCCATGGCGATAATTGCAATGGAAAGCGTTGAATTTTCGCTACTTTTATTAATGATGTATTGTCGGATAAATAGCTCAAATTGTTTGGCTTTACAGCTTTGCCACAGCATATTGACGGAAAACTGGTTTTAACACCTGCTTTGACTAAGAACCTCGTGTCAGGCCTTGTATCTGCCAAATTGTTCACTTGAAAATGGCGGAACCCGACATGGGTCTGGTTGACCAGCCCCCTCTTCCCGCCTATGATGCTCATGCTTGAAAAATATGGAATACGTTTACGTCAAAAATATATGAATGAGTTTGGGGATGGTTTGATTTCAGTGAAGATTTGAAATTAAAGTAACTTGTAAGAGTTCCAAGGTAACTGCCCTTGAACACGGGGGTCTGCAGCAACGTTCCCCCTCAAGGCTTGAATTGGAAATATGTCAAACTGAATTTTGCTTTACATTGAAAATTCGACTCGTTTTCCGAAATAGCCACCAAACTGAAAAATCACTCGGTGAGCATTACAAGAGAAACATTTTCTTACCAACAATTTTTTTTGAAATGAACCAAAGCTATCTTACCTCATAAGGGTTTCTTGCAAGTTTTTCATGCTTGTTAATATGGGGGTGGGGCTTAAACACGTACCCCCAAGCCAGACACATTAATGGTAGTCCACCATCCCGTGACAAAACGGGCCTTGGATTAAACCCACAATTTTCTCTATCTTGCTTTCAAGCAGTAAACAAATTTGTGTGGCTTTTATGAGCGATTTTTTTGACTTCATATCTTTTTTTGCAAACAAATTGTTCTTGGGCCACACAAAAGCCAGTTATTTGCGGACAAGAAGAAATCTGAAAAACAATAAATGTTGTGACGTCAATGGCCGGTGGTAGCAACGCTTTTATATTGAAAGCCTAAAAACATCTGTTTTTATCAGTTTACCTATTCAATACGTTTATGTTGGGTTTATTTTAATCCCTGTCCTGTTCATGAAATGGTTGAAGTTGTAGAAAATCTTGCAGACCGCAATATTTGGGACGGAATCTCCATTTATAAAACTGAATTTCATCGTAGTTTCCTTCCATCGACATTTGCAGTATTGATACATCCCCCCGTCTAGCCATCGTACAAATGAACTTGTTGAGCATAATTTTATCGAGATTAACCAATAATAAACAAGAATGTCTTTGTGTTAGCCAATCAGCTTAATCGAATGAGCTACTTGGAGACGGCACTTAACTGCTGCAGGTCGACATCGCATAGCGCGAAAATATTGTGAAATTAGTTGCTAGGACTATTGAAAAATATGCGTTCCTGATATACTTTAAGTTTCATATCAAACTAATATTATATAAATTGCAACTTAAAGAACTCTAGAAAGAGCTAACAGGGCAGAAATTCACCTAGCATCTTTTAACATCGACAAATATGGGAAACGCAGCTACAGCAAAGAAAGGTGATTCAGAAAATGCAGGTGGGTTTTGCTAGACGGAGGCAAGAGTGGCCTACCTTTGAAGACTTTCTCACTTTGTTTGACTTAAAACAACTAATACGTGTTTGAATCTATTTTATTTTCCATGCAGTGAAAGCCTTCTTGTCTCAAGCCCAAGAAGATTTCAAACGGAAATGGGAAAACCCGTCTCACGTAAGTTTATTTTGATCTGCCCTCACCTCAAACTAAGAAAGGTTGAAGGTCTTTGCAAAGATAACAAGCATCCAGGTTTTTTACAGACCGACGAGAGTTGGTTCACAAACAAAATAATTAAATCGAAAGTCAAGTCTACACTTGTGGTTGTGAGTGAATAAAAGTTGTTACTGCTTAAAGTTTATGAAAATGAACAGTTGGACCCTCGCTTTTTGTCGAGATACAGCTCAGCCCTCTCAACGTCCATAAAGCAAAGTTTTTTAGCAACCTGATAAGCCATTCTAAAGTGTAGCTTAAAAGCTTCAATGCCGAGGGTGTGCTAAGCATGATTTAAATAGATCTACAAAATAAGACTATTGTTGCCTTTCTTGATCTGCTTTTGCTACATTGAATCTAGGCCTAAATTAAGGCTTAACTTTTCATTAAATAGCTAAAAAAAACTTTTCCTTCACCTATACATTCATTGATATATATTTGCATAAGCCATCTGTTGACATGATAAAGGGATGGGTAAATTTTGATAGCAACCAAATAACTAAAAAATTGGGATGCAACCCAATGACTCAAAAATGAAAGAGTTATGTGAGAAGCATTGTGATGACGAGAAGGCACAACCTTCATAAATGACAAAAAGAAAGTCACAACATTCCTATTTTTCAAGGGAAGTTAAATTTGATGTTGTGGAGTAGCTTGTTTTACCCTGAAACCATTCTTTACATTAGTATCTCCTTAAGGTGGTATTGAAGCCCTACTTCAATGTTTGCTCTTTGGTACAAATGCAACACCCTTAGCCCCATAAGTAATAAAACAAGTTGCCTCCATGGGGAAAAATGTACTATTTGAACAATTACGTGGAGCAAAAAAGCATGGATGAAGGGGAAATGAACTTTTAATTATTATAAAAAAAATCAGTTGACATTAAACAATGAGTCAATTTGTTTGAAAGATGTTTTGCTTGTCACAAATGCAAGCTTTCAACCTTTTGGTTGATCAAATCTATTAGTTTACTCTAGATGAAAGTATGTGACTAAAATTAGGGCTCTTTTTTCAAACTGAGACATGAGACGATGACAAAAAAGATCATCATTTATGTTCATTTTCATGAATTTCTTAATTTTAAGGCAGCCATATATAAAAAAGTATGCTTGTTTACTGAAACAACTTCATTTGACCACATAAGAAGATGATATTATCAGGAAGGAACTGGGTCTGTTTATATGTGCATAAAAGGGAATAAAGTGAAGGTTTATGATTGGGTTAGGTGCAGGCCTAAACAATAGATGGCAGCAAATAACATTTGATATGCAATCATAAAAGGCAGAGTTTAGGAAAATTGTGGAATTGCTTTCATTCATTGATTGTTTGATTGTTTTCTTCAGAATACTGCATCATTAGATCAGTTTGAGAGGAAAAAGACCCTTGGTACAGGGTCATTTGGTCGTGTCATGTTGGTGCGGCATAAAGAACATGGAAATTACCATGCCATGAAGATTCTGGATAAACAGAAGGTATGATGTTGTTTTTGGATACCCAACCTTAAAGTTTATGTTTTCCAATTGCATTTTATCATTAACATTAATTTTCATTGTTCTATCTTAAATGGCAGGGTTAAAATTTAAACTTAAGGGTAAACAATCACAGTGTGTTGTCATTATGTCTGAAAAAATATGCACCTGTTAGGGGGTATTTCTTAAAATGAGATAATTCTCATAACAGGAATGTTTGATGTGGGAAGGACATGTGTTTGGAGATGGCTAGTCTGCTAAGGGAAAAAGGGTGTGCATGCTTGCAGGCTACCAGTAACTAGTTTATTAAAATAGAGTTCCACGAACAATGATGGAACATGTTTAATTACAAAATGTTTTAACAATGGCTGTTTGTTAAAGGTTGTGAAGCTAAAACAAGTTGAACACACATTGAATGAGAAGAAAATTCTTCAAGCCATAGAATTCCCATTCTTGGTGAAACTGGAGTGGCATTTCAAGGTATGTTGTTCGATATCACATGAGATTTAATGTATTTGTTAGTTTAATGAATAAATTTTAATTTATTATTAACAAGATGTATACAATGTTGAAGTCAATATATGAAGCAAATAATATGTACATACATCACAAAAATAACTCTAACCAGGCCTTTGATTTTATACTAATTTTTGTTCATTTTAGGACAATTCAAATTTGTATATGCTGTTAGAGTTTGTCCCTGGTGGAGAGATGTTCTCACATCTTAGGAGAATTGGACGTTTCAGGTAAGTTTGAATCTTAGTTGTTATTTCTAAAAATTATGGCTTAAATTTTGGTCTTAGATACTCAATTTATAAAATGGCCTTGCAAGAACATACAGTTTGAATTAATTTTTACCTGTGAAAGCAGTTGCAATGCAAATCGAAACACAAGAGAAAAGTCTTTTGTGTTTTCAAAGTCGCCATTTTATTGGCCTTAAGAAGTTGGGGTTCACAACAGGTTGAATCAAAAATCTCATTGCTCATCCCTGCCAGTCTAAAATTATCCATAAAATGAGGAAAGCTGATATTTGCTTTCCAAAAAAGTAAATGTTTCAGTAAGATAAAAGTTTCTAAGGAAGTGTGTAAAAATTTATTTTATTTGTTGTAAAATCCTTTACCATTACTATTTCTGTTTTATACTTTGAAGTACCATCTGAAACAATCTCTTCATACTTTTTTGATAACTTGCTTTAATTTCAATGTAATTTTTTGTTAATAGTGAACCACATTCAAGGTTCTATGCTGCTCAAATTGTTCTGGTTTTTGAGTACCTCCACTCCTTAGACATCATTTACAGGTATGTCAACATCAATTTTTGAAAATTGTTTCATTAAGCAGAAATTGCCCCGCAACCAACTAGACTTAACTGATTTTATTTTATGATATTCTTCCCTTTGTTCTTCTTAATTTCATTTCCTTATTTGCCATTACAGAGATTTAAAGCCAGAGAATTTACTAATTGATGATAAAGGCTATTTGAAGGTAATTTCCAGTTTTAATTTTTTTATAAATTTGAGCCTAGATATTCCTTGAAGTTGAGTTGTAAAAAGAATCATGGAAATGCCTTTGTTTCTATTTCCCTTCTTCAGATTCATGCTTCATCTGTTAGATAATCTCATTGCAGGTCATTTTCACAGAAATGGAAAATATGATCATGATTTTGTGATCCTTCGCAGATTGTGTCAGCCAATTAAGGACCCCTATGATGCAGAATCCTACTCGCTTGTCAACTGAAATATTTTTGTAGGGAAATTTTGCCCCTCAGCTCCCCTATTATGACATTCCCTTTAATTTGAGACATTTATTGTGGAAATATTGACTAAATATCCCATATTGTCTTTTTTCAGGTCACTGATTTTGGTTTTGCGAAGCGTGTCAAAGGTAGAACATGGACACTTTGTGGAACTCCAGAGTATCTAGCCCCTGAGATCATTCTAAGCAAGGTACAAAATACATTGATCTCTGCCACCCTCTTTACTTAATATTCTGTAAACCTCTGCCATTCCTAATACCCTAATCTTTAGAATGGTGCATCTACACATCACTTTCCCTCCCCCATCCACATTCTTACCAACATTTCCATTGTAAGGGCTGTATCATAACAAAAACCATCAACATTGACTTTAACTCCCCAGCCCCACCCCCAACTTTGATTTCGTAATATTTGACTGTTTGTTATTATATGGTATTAATTGCTCTTATTTTCTTCTAACAGGGCTATAACAAAGCCGTTGATTGGTGGGCGTTAGGTGTTCTAGTCTATGAAATGGCTGCTGGATATCCACCTTTCTTTGCTGATCAGCCCATTCAGATTTATGAAAAAATCGTCTCTGGAAAGGTAAGTTTTAATGATTAGCAATTATTTCTAAACATATTTTCCTGGTTTGCAAACAATAGCCTAACTTGCAAGTGGTCATCAAGCAAATGTTGGAAAGGGCTGACGTTTTGAGAAATTATTTTCTGCCCATCAGAGTGAAAAAAACGTGATCAATTCCTGGGCACGTGAGTAGCATGTCTGGTTGATTATATTAAATTCATTTTTGTAGATGGCAACCACTGTTATATGTAGAATGCAAATTGAAAACAGCTGCGCCAAGAAGGGAAAGCAACGATAGTATAACTGCTGTGTGAATAGCCTTATGACAGGTATCAAAACAGCACACATGCTTCAAAGGGCCTAGTGATGGAAGAAGTGTCTCTAGTGATTTGTTAATCAGCTGATTCAGTTATTGATAAACAGGATTTTCTATATGCAAATGTTTGACAAATGCTGAGAGAGAAGACAAGCATCAGTTTCTTAAAGCTAACTGACATAATTTGTCAATTTCAACGTTTTCAGTGATGGCCTTTTTTTGCCGCCAAGCTGAGAATGTTTTGTTAAGAGTGTCTTATAATCTTCAACTGCACTGCCTCATGGATAGATTGTCTGATTCTGATAATTTGATTACAGATGCGTTGCCCCTCGCATTTCACTCAAGACCTGAAGGATCTGCTTAAAAATCTTCTGCAAGTCGACTTAACAAAGCGTTATGGCAACCTAAAGAATGGTGTCGCCGATATCAAGAACCATAGATGGTTTTCAACTACCGATTGGATCCAAGTCTACCAGAGAAAGGTATCCTATCATGCTTATGATACAAGAACATTGCCTTGGACATCTAACCATGTTGTTTCTTCTTCCAGTTATTTTTCAGGGGCAAATGAAACTTAATTCTAAGCATTTCGTGTCATTTGCAATATAAACGCCCCGAGTCTCCAAGTCTTAGCCTCTTACTAGACAAGTTTTACTCTGATGTATATTAGATTTTGTATGTTTGGATAAGAAAAAGGGCAGTTTTGTCATCATGCATGTTGACTTTTTGTCTTTGTTGACAGGTTGAAGCACCGTTCATTCCCAAATGTCGTGGACCTGGTGATCCAAGCAATTTTGACGACTATGAAGAAGAGGCCCTGAGAATCTCAAGTACGGAGAAATGCGCCAAGGAGTTTGCTGATTTTTAATGACATTTATTTAAGTTAAACAAGGGAATTTACTGGATTCTAATCATGTGATGAAGGTAAATCCAATTATCCTTATTACAAGCAAGGTTATTTCAAGGCTCGTTGATCAAGGCCTTGTAAAGAGCAACTTCACACAAATGTTTTATCATTTTTTTCGTTTAATGTTTGTTTGCCCGCCTGCATAGTTTATTGTTTAGAAATAGATGCTGTAGAATTTATGGATATAAAATTGGTGAAATGATAACCGAAAAAGCGCTGAAATGCTAGCAAAAGAGTTACAAAACTTTTAATCTCTTTTAACACAGTCGGAAAATATGGTGTTTAGTATTTTAAGATGATTTACTAATGGAGAGTGTTAAGTAGTTTAATTGGGTGTTCAATTGCCACTAAAGCGTGACCATGATGTCACTGAGTTTAAATAATTTTATGGGATTGACCCATAAACTGATACCAGATATCGTCTTATTAGTGGTATGTTTTAGACAAGTGAAAACTATGACCTACGCTCAAGAAATGAATTCGAAGAATTTTTGTCGATTGGTCTCATTTATTGCCTCTTCAATCGAAGTATATGCTCGCAGTTTTAGGAGTGCCAGTAACTCCAAATATGACATCAAGAAGAAGTAGGCGAAGATACGCACGATATTTTAAGACCTGTTCCGCCAAATTTGTTTATTGTTGGCGATTTAATATTCACTTTAATTGGCTAGCCTTACATTTTGCTCGTTAAAAAGAAAGCTTTGCATGCAGTGTTAAAATGCCACGTCTCCTTTCCTATTGACATCTAGATCAACGCCCATTGCTTCCCTCCATTTCCTTTCTGAAGATGTTTTGACAAGTTCAAACTTATAGATTAATTAATCTGGCAGATAAATTGTCATGTTTCGTTGTATAGTTAAGTTATGGATATTTATTAACTTAAATTCCTTCAGAAATTATGTGAACTCAGACATGTGAAATGTAAATAGGAAAAACTTGTTGCGACTCCATGTTTTAGAGACCAAGTAACTGTTATGTGTTGATAATCAAAATATAGTCACATTACAATGTTTAAAAACCTTTTTCTAAAGTCTAATTTCTCTAAAATCGAACAGGTTTTCTTCAGATGAGTTTTTCGTGATTTAACAACAACAATTAACGCAGCCTCAAGAGATCAATTTTGGGGAAAAATTTGTCCAATTTTTTTATCCCTTCAATTTTTGGCAAAAATGCAAGCCTACAGCCTTAGTATTTGCCCAATTTTGCCCATTTTTTGTTCCGAAATTTTTATGCAAAAATTTGTCCAATTTTATACTGCCACAATTTTGGGGAAAAATCCAAGCCTATAGCCTTACTTTTTGGCCAAAAATTGCCCATTTTTTGTCCCGAAATTTTTATGCAAAAATTTGTCCAATTTTTTTCCGCTTCAGTTTTGGGCAAAAATGTAAGCCTATAGCCTTACTTTTTGGCCACAAATTGCCCATTTTTTGTCCCGAAATTTTTATGCAAAAATGTGTCCAATTTTATACCGCCTCAGTTTTGGGGAAAAATCCAAGCCTATAGCCTTACTTTTTGGCCACAAATTGCCCATTTTTTGTCCCGAAATTTTCATGCAAAAATGTGTCCAATTTTATGCCCATTTTTTGTCCCGAAATTTTCATGCAAAAATGTGTCCAATTTTATACCGCCTCAGTTTTGGGCAAAAATCCAAGCCTATAGCCTTACTTTTTGGCCAAAAATTGCCCATTTTTGTCCCGAAATTTTTATGCAAAAATTTGTCCAATTTTATACCGCCTCAATTTTGGGCAAAAATCCAAGCCTATAGCCTTACTTTCTGGCCAAATATTGCCCATTTTTTGTCCCGAAATCTTTATGAAAAAATTGTCCAATTTTATACCGCCTCAGTTTTGGGCAAAAATCCAAGCCTATAGCCTTACTTTTTGGCCAAAAATTGCCCAGTTTTTGTCCCGAAATTTTTATGCAAAAATTTGTCCAATTTTATACCGCCTCAGTTTTGGGGAAAAATCCAAGCCTATAGCCTTACTTTTTGGCCACAAATTGCCCATTTTTTGTCCCGAAATTTTCATGCAAAAATGTGTCCAATTTTATGCCCATTTTTTGTCCCGAAATTTTCATGCAAAAATGTGTCCAATTTTATACCGCCTCAGTTTTGGGCAAAAATCCAAGCCTATAGCCTTACTTTTTGGCCAAAAATTGCCCATTTTTGTCCCGAAATTTTTATGCAAAAATTTGTCCAATTTTATACCGCCTCAATTTTGGGCAAAAATCCAAGCCTATAGCCTTACTTTCTGGCCAAATATTGCCCATTTTTTGTCCCGAAATCTTTATGCAAAAATTTGTCCAATTTTATACCGCCTCAGTTTTGGGCAAAAATCCAAGCCTATAGCCTTACTTTTTGGCCAAAAATTGCCCAGTTTTTGTCCCGAAATTTTCATGCAAAAATTTATCCAATTGTTTGCCGCCTCAATTTTAGGCAAAACTGCAAGCCTATAGCCTTACTTTTTGGCCAAAAATTGCCCATTTTTTGTCCCGAAATTTTTGTGCAAAAATTTGTTCAATTTTATACCGCCTCAATTTTGGGCAAAAATGCGAGCCTATAGCCTTACTTTTTGGCCAAATATTGCCCATTTTTTGTCCCGAAATTTTTATGCAAAAATTTGTCCAATTTTTTTCCGCTTCAGTTTTGGGCAAAAATGTAAGCCTATAGCCTTACTTTTTGGCCACAAATTGCCCATTTTTTGTCCCGAAATTTTTATGCAAAAATGTGTCCAATTTTATACCGCCTCAGTTTTGGGGAAAAATCCAAGCCTATAGCCTTACTTTTTGGCCACAAATTGCCCATTTTTTGTCCCGAAATTTTCATGCAAAAATGTGTCCAATTTTATGCCCATTTTTTGTCCCGAAATTTTCATGCAAAAATGTGTCCAATTTTATACCGCCTCAGTTTTGGGCAAAAATCCAAGCCTATAGCCTTACTTTTTGGCCAAAAATTGCCCATTTTTGTCCCGAAATTTTTATGCAAAAATTTGTCCAATTTTATACCGCCTCAATATTGGGGAAAAATCCAAGCCTATAGCCTTACTTTTTGGCCAAATATTGCCCATTTTTTGTCCCGAAATTTTTATGCAAAAATTTGTCCAATTTTATACCGCCTCAATTTTGGGCAAAAATCCAAGCCTATAGCCTTTTTGTCCCGAAATTTTTATGCAAAAATTTGTCCAATTTTATACTGCCTCAATTTTGGGCAAAAATCCAAGCCTATAGCCTTACTTTTTGGCCAAAAATTGCCCATTTTTTGTCCCGAAATTTTCATGCAAAAATTTGTCCAATTGTTTGCCGCCTCAATTTTAGGCAAAACTGCAAGCCTAAAGCCTTACTTTTTGGCTAAAAATTGCCCATTTTTGTCCCGAAATTTTTATGCAAAAATTTGTCCAATTTTATACCGCCTCAATTTTGGGCAAAAATCCAAGCCTATAGCCTTACTTTTTGGCCAAATAATGCCCATTTTTTGTCCAAAAATTTTTATGCAAAAATTTGTCCAATTTTATACCGCCTCAATTTTGGGCAAAAATCCAAGCCTATAGCCTTACTTTTTGGCCAAAAATTGCCCATTTTTTGTCACAAAATTGTTATGCCAAAATTTGTCAAATTTTTTGCTGCTTCAGTTTTGGGCAAAAATGCAAGCTTATAGCCTTACTTTTGGCCAAAAATTGCCCATTTTTTGTCCCGAAATTTTTATTAAAAAATTTGACCAATTTTTTGCTGCCTCAGTTTTGGGCAAAAATGCAAGCCTATAGCTTTACTTTTTGGGCAAGCAATACCCACTTACGTGCACTGGAGTTGCTTCAACCTGAGATTGATTCAAAATTGGAGGAAATAGTTAAAGGAACCTCACTTACAATGTGCTCAGAAGTAAGCAATTGCGTACACAAAAATGTGAATCAAAAATAATTAACCTTTTTGAATATGTAATACAATTTTTTGTTAGGCATACAACAGACAGCATGACAGGAGATAATAAGATATGAAATAACAAAGAGAGAAAATCAGCTCACTTTCAACAAATAACCAAAGCATTCACAATATCGCATAAATTTTATTTTGATTGTTCTTTCTTGCTTTCTGTTATCCTTTCCTTTAGTTTCCTTCGCAAGTAATAACTGCAAAAAAGAAAAATTGTTATGTTTTGTAACAATTGACACATTTCATTTTGTTGAGCATGCATATTGCAGTGCTTGAATTGATTTGAATGATAATAGAAAAATACTCACTCTTCCATTTGACATTCCTGCCATTCATGTTCTTCATGTTTGCATTTCCATGGAAAGAATTTATTATCACGTTTGCAGTTTTTGAGTGGAATCAGAAGATGTGCACAATAATCCCTGAGATGCAATGGCAATTTGGCATCTGACATTTGTTGCTGCGTCACCTGCATTTCTAAAATGAGCAGAGTTTAAAGTTACAATATTTTGGTTTAAGATATATTTTCTATCCAATGCTACTGAAAGAAAAGCCGACCATTTTTAAACATGTTTTTACAACCAATGTGATATAGAACAAATATTCTCCTATGTTGTTTAAAAAATTCAATACAACGGCCATTTTTAAAGCATTTCACTTTATCTCTGAGCTAAATTAGCAGAAATATCAAACCGTGCATTACCTTTTTGTCGATATTTGAACCCCAAGAAGTCCTCATCCTTTAAAAGTTTCTCCGCCATTTTGATTTAGGACACAATCCCTTGGCCTCTCATTCACGCTATCTCCTCCACAGCAACGCTATTGATGCTTGTTACTAAATTTAGTTGGTCAACTTTGTTAAAAAACAAACCAAATGTTCTTGTACTTGAAAAATGAAAGATAAAACTTATTCACTTTTTAATTTCCCAGTTTGAAAATAACTTTCTTAAATGCCTTTAAAACAAAATTATTTCACTTTTGCTGTTATCTGGCAAATACGAAAGAAATAATAATTAAATGGTTTCCTCGTACATAAGATAAGCTTCATTTGTTAGAAAAAAAATTTTAAGCCATCTTTGATCAGCAGCATTTGCATTTTTATTCCTCATTTCTACAGATTTTGTTCAACAAATATTAGGCATCTTGTTGAAAAGAACAAACTTCAAGCAAATTTAATTACAAAATGTCCAAGATATTATGAAAAATAAAGTCAAATGATTGCAAAATTTCAGCAAGTTTTAGAATCTTCTTTGAACCATGATTTTGTAAGGTTTTGGTTCGTGTGTTAGGAACACATATCCATCCAAAATTGGGAGACTCTCATTCTCAGCTGGAACGAACTGAAACTTTTGAAAAATTTGTGTCAAAACCAAGAACAATTCCATCTTTGCCAACGCCTCCCCAAAACAGACTCTTTTCCCAGCTGAAAACGGAAGGAAAGGCTCATGTGCGCCAGGAAAATAATTCCCGTCTTCATCCAACCATCTTTCTGGGCGGAATTCGTCTGGGTCTTTCCAATATCTTTCATCATGATGAATGGCATAAAGATTGTAGAAAACATGGGTATGTTTTGGAATTTTGAATCCTGCAACAGATGTGTCACAGGTGGTCCAATGTGGAACTCCAAAATGTGCCACAGAGGCTAGCCGCGCGGTTTCGTTGATTGCTGCTTCAAAGTAAGGAAGTGTCGTGTGGTCTTCTAAGGTTGGCTTTTTATAGCGTCCTATAACCTTGTCAAGTTCTTCGTGTAGCCTCTTTTGCACGTTGGGCCACAAAACAGCATAAGCTACAAACCAATTCATTGTCGTCGTTGTAGTCTCGATCCCAGCATTGAAGATATCAGCCATAATCATAAAGAGGTTGTCGTTCTCCAGATATCTTTTATTTGATTCGTTCTCAACAGCCTCCTCCTCAGCAGCGTTGATTAATGCGTCAGTAAAATCCCGAATGGTCTCTCTGTCAAAGGTCTCCTGGTGCTGTTTAAGCCATTTCGCCAGAATTGGATCTCGCAAACTCGCAGCTTTTCTTAAAAGATTGATATTGTGGTTGGGGAAATGACGTAGCCATGTTAAGAAGTCAACACCATTGGCTCCAGCCAAACCTTCAAACATGATTTTATTGTAGTAAATAATTGAAGTAAATTCGGCATCATCAATGTTGTATTTAGATCCAAAAACAATTTGGCAAATCACGTTTGTTGCTGTGAGGCCTAAAACATGAATTTATTCAAACATTAATGGATCTGATTTGATGCCTTTCAATTGATTCTATAATCGAGTAAATCATTGATCGATTGATGGATTGATTTATTGTTTAGTTGATTGATTGATTGATTGATTGATTGATTGATTGATTGATTGATTGATTGATTGATTGAGCAAAGTACAAGAAGACATGCTCAAATAATATTATGATCATTGCAGCAAATAACAATGCACCAAATAATCTTTCCGTTTGGGCCAAGAGGTAGTCATCGTCTTCCGCTCCCTTTCGTGTCGTTCTAGTGGTTTTGTGCAATGCTTTGATAAATATATTGGAATGTAGTGTTCGTTGTAAATATTTTATCATGAATAAATTAAGAAAATGATGCATTGCCTTATTGCATAAGTTACGAAGTTACGAATGATTGAAAAAGCTCATGTAGATGTCAGATGTTTCCAATCAATCTCATTGTTGTTTTGTTATTCCAAAGTAACAGGAAACCCAATCGCTAATTGTTTAATGGAAACCACACGTTCGAGTGAGTAATTCGAAACTCAGTCATGTTTAGCGGGCAGGTTAGGGACAGCTCCACTAAAAATAAATAGCTATGAATAAATATGACAAAACCCCACATAGTTATGATTTCTTAAATCGAGAAAAGGGTAAGCAAGAATGATAAATTGAGATGTTAGTTGAGAAAGAATTGTAATATAAAATACTGACAAAGATCTCTCTTCGGATTAAATGCCTCGTCACATTTCTTGCCCAATCTCATAATCAATTCACTAGCGTGAGTGTTGATAGTCTGTTCCAGTTGAACACGATTTGCTCCATACATTCTCAGCGCCTTATGTGCCAATTTGCGAATCGTTTGCCAATAATCCCCATAATCTGAGTACACGATATCAATGCCCCTTCCAGTCTTCTTCCCCTTTGCAATCTCGATCCCCGTATAACATGGTGGCCTCCCAGCAAAATCAGTGCTTTTTTGAATTAAACTCTCCTTGGCTGCATCGATATTACTCACAATCACAACTTTATAACCTCCAAAATAAAGACTAAAAACATCGCCATATTTTCTGGAAAGTTCTTTGCAAGCTTTGTGGGGCTGGCTTCCAAGGAGATGAATGTTTCCAATCACAGGCAGTGGTACTGGTCCCGGGGGGAAGCCTTTTGGGCGAATGAATATCTTGAGATACCAAAAAACAGCTAAGATGAAGCCACCGATAAAAACCGTTTCTATTATCATCCTGAAATCTGGAACAGAAGTGCATTGTCAGATCAGAACGCAACAATGTAAAGGCATGGATGCCAGCTGCAGTCAAGAGGTACGGGTCAGGACAGTGGAAAATAAGGACAATACATTAGCATAATAGTATTGACATCATTTGTGAGGACTAAACGATTGTGAAATGCCTTAGTTCTGCATGGAAAACAAAGCCCATCAAAGCAACAAAAGGTTTCTTATAAAGCATTACGAAGTCGGTCATTTGTCTCCAAACCGAACATAAAAATCCTGGCTCATGTTTTTATGGCAGTGAATAGCTAAGAACTTTCTATATGGGAAAATATATGGGATGAGTTGAAGCTAAGCAGAGGTTAAAAGGTATTCATAACAATGCCAAAGTAAGGAGACAATTATTTGCCAAAAGTATAGTCAACCCTTGGCTCTCCATTGAAATTATCAGTCAAATGAAACATTGCATTGAAATGGATAATGCTCAGATATATTTCTGTTTTAAAAGTATTAAAAGGGTGATGCTTTAGAAACTCGCAGAAGCTGCAAAATACATTTGAAATATTAGACCGTGAACTGAGCTAAAATTCAGTCATTAAATTGAAATCCAGAGTTTGAAATTGACTTCGATTTCGGCCTGTGAATCAAATACATTTATTTTTATCAATTTGAATCTGGATACCGTCATTCGCCACTTGAAAATAACTAAAATTGCCAGATACAAAACGGAAAACAAGACCAGTCTCTTTGGAACAAAATAAATACCGATAATTTCTTACCTTGATCAGAAAATGAATAGAAATACCTGAAGAGCGACACTTTACTCGGCCTACACGCGAGTTCGCTTGAATCATTTCAAACCATCTAACCACAAAATCTACTTGTGAATAAGATATCAGAACCAAAGAATTTGTTAGTTTCCGAGTGGCCATGGCAATCATAAGAACCTTTGAATGTCTCCCAATTTGCAACACTCCTACAGGCAGACAAACCATGCACCGAGAGCAAAGGGAGCTAGGGTAACTTCACGCTTGTTAAAATAAAAAAAAACATTCGATAGCTGTTGCAAAACCACCCTGTAAACCCACAAACTTTCCTTCTGATTTCCGGCACGTGGAAAGTCATCTCTGCACAACTCATTGTAAGCAATGTTTTGTTTGCTTTGGTGCAAAATTTAGTGTTCGTAATTCCATACCAAAAAGCAAAAATATATTTAATAATTTCATAAATCGAAAAGGTTTTTAAAATGTTCAGCAATATTTGTTTTAATAATTTTTACAGAATTTCAAATTACTGACGAAAATTTGCAAAAAATCAACAAAAAGTGAACGAAACTGCGATACCAGGAATAAATAATTTATGTAATAACTCTTATACTTTCTGTTATGCAAATATAAACTATGAACAGATACAAAAAGGATAAGGAATTTAGAGGCTATTTTATAACGAAAATTATCCTATGGCCGATGTAATAGAGTTAGAACGAACTAAATGATTCCTGCATGTTTGAATCCAGAGTTCATTTTTACGTGAGTTTGCTCCGTTCAATTCTTTAGATCAATCCATTCCAGAACTGGATTTTCAAACCGGTCCAATCAAGTAGAAATCCGCACAAACAATTTAATGCCGGGTATCCTATTTTTTATAAAAGTCCAGCAGTGTTTTCCATACAGAGCCAGTCATTTAAACCGGTCCAATCAATTGCGAGGCATTGCATCTGTAGTGTCCGGCACAGATTGCTGCATGAGTCCGGTGGAGTAGCAATTCTTACACTGACTAGGACCAATATCACTTCCAACATGAGTTCACACCGGGTTTTGTTGTGCAACAGGGTCCGGCAATAGCCAAGCATTATCATGATCTTCTTGTAACATCTTCAAATCAATAGAAGATCTTCAAAATCATCCTCATCACTAAAATCTTCGATTAGGTTTTCTTCATAACTATCAATATCTTCATTACTTTGTTGAGTTTCTAATAAAACTTGGCTCAAACTTACACAACCGTCTTCTGATTGTTTTGACGATGATGATTTCTCGGTCTTCCCCTCTTCGATTCCAATTGCATCAGCTTCATTCTCGTGCTGGCCCAAAGTAGAACTGAAAAATGAATTTTCTTTTAACGTAAATTGAAAATCGAGTGAACGACATTTGGAAGGCAATTTAGAAAAGAATTAGAAAAGGAACCGTCGCATTCAAGTATTTCGGAAAGGTCCTGCAGTGGAAGGAGGTAAAAAACCTTTTGATAATGTTCGAGGTATATTTAAGACAAGTGAAAAAATAATTGATAAAATTCTTAAAATAAAAGATCACAATTTCCCTTGTTTTTAGAGAAGGCAGTTAGTCACATGGCGTTTGGCCGGTTGAATAATGAAAATCAAAAACAGTTTCTGGATAAGAAGCAGGTGTCTAAGAAACAATCAGTATTTTTTTAAAAACACACCAAATAACGAAATGTAAATTAGTTAATTCAAAATTAAACTTTTATTGATAATGTTTTCAAGGAAACATTTGTAAAAATACGTTCGCCTTTTTTGAAATAAAATCGATTGAAACATACCTGCTACAAATGATGTTTATATTAAATCGAGAAATCATTTGAACAAAAGCAATGTGGCCTGAAAAATTAAAAAAAAGATGAAAACAAAAAATTGATACATGTAAAAAATTGATAAAATCAATTGAAAGTAACTAAAAATTGTCATCGAATGAATGTAAACATACAAATCTGGCAATTTGAATTCAAAGAGGCTGATAAAGACAGATGCATGTGAAACGCTGTCCCATTACAGTGTCCGCAACTCTCAGTTATATAAACATGATCTAAGCTGTACAAATGAAGCCAGAAAAATGGCCAACAGAAAAGATTTGATTAGAGGAAAGATGCACGGCGCTTACTTGGAGTTCTTAGTGGTATGTTGGTCTTTGAAATGTATGGTAAAACATCCGAGTGCAAATCAACAGAGGGGTGACGCATATCTAAAAGATGAATTTGAAAATCATTTGGTCAATCAATTATATGATCAGCTAATCAATCAATCAATCAATCAATCAATCAATCAATCAATCAGTCAATCAATCAATCAATCAATCAACCAATCATTTGATAAATCAATCAATCAATCAATCATTCAATCAATCAACCGATCAATCAACCAATCATTTGATAAATCAATCAATCAATCAACCAATCATTTGATAAATCAATCAATCAACCAATCATTTAATAAATAAATAAATCAATCAATCAATCAATCAACCAATCATTCAATCAATCAACCGATCAATCAATAAACCGATCAACCAATGAATCGAGTATTATTCTGAGTGATTCATTGAAAATAAAAATTGAACAGAAACATAAGTCAAGTAATATATACATATGAAGTATTGAATTCATCAAACATTTACCACAGAAAAGATCTTCTGCCGTTCTTCTATTAGAATTTTCCTGTAAGAAAAGCAGAATAAGATTTTAACTTGACCATTTTTACTATTTAAATAAAGAAGGGATGGGGATGATATAAAAAGTAGAAACCTCTTTGAATGCTTCAAACCATTGAGGCTTGTGCAAAGGCCTCCAACCTCCAGACACTGACCCCGTTGATGAGTTGAATCGATGGCAGTTTGAGAATACAACACCACGTGTTGCTACTGATGATGAGTAACTTCTTAAAACATCTCGCGTCTGAAAAAAATAAATGTCCTTCTGAATTTTTGATCAAGTCGACGTAGAAATAGTCTAAATTTAAATACGATTTATTGACAAAACACGGTTAAGTAAACTTCAATTGAAATATACTTGAGTTGACTTTGAAATACATTCACACAACTGGCCGATTCGAATAAGTTCATGGTAAATCTAGATTTAAACGTCACTCAATCACCAAGGCCATTTTTGTAAATTTTTTTTGTAGAAAACTCACCGACCAGAGCCCGGTTATGACGTCAGCATCGCTGAAAAATTGACTTGCATTTGACTGAAAAAAGAGGAACAAAACTGGCATAAATACGAAAAAAGGAGACATTCTTAAATGACATCAAAATAAATTAGATTACATGAACTCTGCAGGTAAAAAGGTACCGTCATGTCGCGTATATCAATTTAATTGCATATCTGGAGAAGGGCCTATAATGTTTATTTCTTGCCGTCTATTGATGGTCGTAAAAGTTCAATCAGAGATAGGAAACATCACGGTCACAGGGTCACTAGCTGGAGCAAGGTCCACAGAAACAATAGAAACTTCTATGACACACCCAAGCCATGCGCATTTTCAAATTTTTTGTGAGGAAGGTTTACCTTCCTGCATGTTTTTGTCCGGAGGAAGATTAAAAACTTTTCTGGACTTTGAGATTAATTTTCATTGGTTGATGGTTCTAAATCACGCATTTTCATCGAAGATGTCTCCAAATAGCGTCAAGAGGTTTAAAAGATAACTTTATCATCAAAGGGAACTTACAACATCGTTTATGTCATTATAAAATCCAAGATAATTTTGATGAAGATAAAGATTGAATGTGTCATGCTGGATGTGAGTCTTTTCAACAATTTCCTGTAAAAAAGACTCGGCAAAGTGAAAAAAGGAATAAATGTTATAGAAAAAGTATGATTGCTGCTACAATCAAAAATTCCCTTCCTTGGTAAATCTCTCGTTTCTTTCTCTTTCTTTCCTGGTCTCCTTAGTTGTTATAAGTTTAATAACAACAAAGTTAACAAATCTTTACCTCTGGGTCGATCAAAAGTTTATCTCTTCGTTGCTTTCTCAAATATGTTGGTAATTCTTTTGATTTTTCGGCTTCATTTACATGTTCACCTTTGAATTGAATGGCAGATTGACTATTTAATTGTATTGTAAGAAGAGCTTCAAAGTCAAGAGGGAGAAGAGAGCTGTATGTACAACCAAAGAAGTTACAAACAGCTTTTTTTCCTTTCAAAATTAAATTTTACGATTTCATTAACTAAAAATGCTATTATAAATCAATATATATACATAAAATAAATAAATTTCATTCTAGAATATTAATATATAAGAGCAAGAAATAAGAAATTAATTTACGGCATTGAGTTGAAGTAAAGTAAGATCACAACCATAATTAAGCTGAATATTTAAATGTACTGTTTGCAAATTAATTCCAAAAACTCACGTTTGCAGTACAAAATTTTTCCCAATGCCTTGAAAAGAAACAATGACGTGTCTCTACCAAACAACACAGTTCTGCTTTCATCTGAAACTTTCTGTTTTGATTTGGTTTTCGTGACAGATTTGGATTTGTTTGAAGCAACGGTAGATGATGATGAACTTTTCTTGGAAATATATTCTATAAAAAAATTATGATTTTTACGAGATAAGGCTAACAAACGATGAATTTTTAAGAAAATAAACCTGCTTTTTAAAGTTACAATTAAACCATCTACGTTTCTGATCTATTGAAAATTCAGCCTATCATTAATTTATTCATTTTTACATCATTTAATCGATTCTATTTTTCATCATTTATTTTCTCATTCTGCTATACTTTATACTACATACATTCGTCTCCATATCCCGCTTAAGTTTTCCTCTCATTGGTGATTTTTATCTTTCATTGTTACTCGTGTTAACCAAAGTGGATCAGCCATTGAGTTTACAACTTAATATTGATTTGAATTGCTAACTGAACTTACCATTGGTGCAGTAAAATTGAAGTGAATTGATGCAGGCACGGATATCACCATTGGAACTTGAAATCAACAAATCAAGCATGTCTTTGGTCGGTGTTTTAAAGTTCTTGGATTTCTATGACGTAATAACAAAAGTCATTAATCATCCAATCAGTTAAGGAAGAGAACAAATGGAAGGCCATCCTATTGGATCCGTTCTTAAAACGATCGAGGCAACCTGAAGATATCATTAGATTGGAAAAGGAAAAGTGCAAAATAGGAAGACATTCAAGTTGAGATATAACAAGGAAATTTGCAAGCAAAACATCCACCAAGCATACTGTGTTCTTAAAATGAGTAAATTCAATGAGGTTAAAAAACATCTTTTAATCATATCGCGTTCACACTGACACAATAAACCAGCTTTATCTAATCCAGGTTAAACTTCAACCAATCAATTAGATTCGATTTGTACGAGTGACCAATTAGAAAGCTCCATTCGATAAACTGGGGTTAAAATTAAACTGGTTTACTGTGTCAGTATGATAGAGCGGCATTAGGATTTACCATCCTTCATATCATCACTTTCTTGGTTGATCAAATTAGGGCTTGACTTTCTCATACTTCTGAGAATAAATCATCAAAGTATGTTTTAGCACAGTCTGAATATTCAAAAATCTACATTTGATCATTTCTTTTATGGTTTAATCTTGTCATCTTTGATTATTGCGATCTTTCCACATTTAATATGACTGATACCTATCTCGTATCTTTCTTTGGAGCATACTAGACAAAGACGGAAACATGCGATGCTCAGAAGATAGAGAGGACAAGAGAGAGTAGGAAGACTTTGAAGTTTTAGAGTTTGTAATGCCCTATATTTTGCTAAACCCAAAGAAAGGTTAAATAGTGAAAAAATGTTGATAAATACCATTTGAGATACTGCATTGATAATTTTCGTCACAGCCTTCATTAAACTCGTGTTTGCAATCGCATTAAAGCTGAAACAGAATTCAAAAAAATAAATCTGAGTTGCACGAAAAGGCGTATGAATTGGCTCTGCACGATCGTAAGGTACCGTAAAAAGATTGATGAAGATTGTGAGAACAGTAAAATATACCTGATACATGAGATACTGAGTTCAAGTTGGATTCTTTTTGGGAATAACGAATACAAACTACTTTCACCAACGTAACTATCAGAAATGATGAAAACAAGAGGGTTCCTGCTTGTAGCACGAAACTTTCTGGAAAAAGAAGGAAATAACTCACAGTCAGTCTTGCCAGAATGAAGCGGGAATAACATCAATGTCATTTCATAACACAAGAGATATTACCATTATATTGAAATGTGGATGTATTTGAGGAACCAATGCTTATTTATTTCAAATAAAGTACGAAAAATCTACTGCTAATTGAAACAAAAATGCTTTCATTAAAGAAGGGAATCTAGCGATATATATTCTGAAAGTAAATTCATAGAAGTAGATACTGTCAAGCCAATTGAACCAACCGTAAAACTTCATGAAAGTCCTTTACGTTTCTGTAAAACACGTTTGGTATGTCCTAGAAAAGAAATTAGAAACTTGCGTCAAAATTGCAAAGTTCTGAAAACATCAAGTTAAAACTGTAATCATGATCAATCACTTTACTTCAAGTGATTTAGTGATTTATCAAATTTATATGCCCTCATTTGACAATGTATAAACATGCTTCTAAAAAAAAGTTCCAGATTCCTCTTAAGTATAATAACATTTGCAAAAATATTTTTTTTATTTGGACACTGTCCCTCTCTCTAATGCCCCTCTCCTCCCTTGATTCGAATGTGATTTTAATAAATTGAGCAATATCACCTCAACCAGCACAATCTTTTTCCCAGGAACAGGTGCAGTAGATTCTTGTCCACAAATTGATAATGTAGGATATTTATTTGCACGTAAAAGGAAATCTTGAAACTGTTTTCTTTGTGAATCTGTGGATAAAATTCTGAATTCCTTCCAAGATGAATATTCTACAAAAAAAATGAAATTTGATCACAAAAATGATGGAATGAATGAATAAATCAAAATTCAGTGAAAAAATCAAGGTAGCAAGCAATTATTCAAACAATGAATCAGTCAATTGTTCAACTAATCAAAAATTAAATGAATGGCAAATCCAAACAAAGAATTGATCAGTTTATCAACTAACAATCAATCAATCTTTGATTCAATCAATAAATCAACCAATCAATCAATCAACAAAGCAAGTGATCAGATAATAGTGGCTCAGGTGAACTTTTGGAAATTCAAATAAAATTTCCTGGTACCTTCATTAGTGTTTGTGACAGGGGTGTTCCATTCTTGCATTTCAATATTGAGATCCCTTCTCAATACATCAATTGTTGCTGATTTCCCAACACCAGCTGGGCCAGTAAGAACAAGAATGTTCGACCCGCTCTAAATATTCCAAAAAGAAGCAGAAATGAGGTTGTTTTACTTGTAATCAAATGCTATTGTCAAAATCTAACTTCGTAAAAATCTAACTTGCATGTTTTGTCATACTTCAATTTTCGCAGCACATTTTCTAATTACAGGCACTTCAAGTAACAAGTGATGTTCAAGGGAAGCCAGAAATCCACAACAGCACTTAGTGTCTTTTCTTGTTATTGAATGTTAGCTAAGCAATATACAGATAAAGAAACTATCACCATTATAGTTAAAATCTATCACCATTATTCTGCTGATGAAATATTATTTTCAATTTAATTACCTTTTTGTTTGTTGACGTCAAGTTTGTCAAAACCCAATCCTTAACTTCAGCAATTTTCTTCTTATGCACTGCGAGATCATTCTGAGTAAATTATGTATGAAATATGTTAATGGAAATTATTATTTATCAATTTGTTTGCACATTGTTCAAAGTCATTAAAACATACATTCAGATATAGCCGATAAAACAGATCAAATGTCATCCTAAAACATTGAAGTTATAACAATCCACATGATGGTCTATGTCATAAACACATATTTAACAAGATCATCCATTATTTTTTCCAAAAAGTAAACATTTGCAGTTGTACAAGACATGCTAAGCATAAAATGTCATCAGATGGTAGTAAATTATTGACAACAAACCTCTGTAACTGGACTATATTTTTCAGCCCATGGAAGTGAAGCACTTGAAACTTTACTGAAATCTACACAAAAGTGATTAGATTGTTAAAAACAGAATCAGTTTGATGCCTAAAGGCCAAAAGGTGTAATGCATGAGTAAAATTACATGTTCTACTTTTGCAATGACCTGGAAGCTAAGAGAAACTCTAATTTTAAAATGAAATAACAAGGTATACCAGATGCCCCAGATGGTGCAAGCTTTGGCTGCTCCAAAAAACGTTCTTCATTCTTTCTTTTGAGAGGCTTTTTGATTTTTGACGACTGACTTGATGCAAAATCTCCAAATGAAGATGCAATCCATTCACCTTTCTTCTGCAAAATATGGCAAGACAGAGGTAATGAATTGCATAAATACTATAATCAATCAAATATATATGCATGCGAGAAAATATATGCTTTTTGTATATGTATTATTCGAGCTCTCAAAAATACTAAACCATTAAAAGAATTCTACCTTTTGGTGGGAAGACATCATCAATCTAAAAGAGAAATTAGCAAAGTTAAAGTTCTTTTTCTGCATCATTTATGATCATGCAAGACAGAACTAAGTCTTGCGAGGTGCCAGGACGCAGCAATACGAATGAATATGACCAAAAACAGGCCTAACTGAACTAAAATTAAGAAATATATACCTGTAACATTAACGCTTATCTGCCGATAACAATCTATCAAAAGCATTAAACCTAGAATGAGAATTAAAAAATATAAAACTGCTAAGACATAAGAAAGAATAGCAACTCACAGCTATTTTCAGACGCAATTAACAGTCGATTCATTACTGCTGGCTGCACTTTTACCTCTCCATGTTGTTTGTATGATTCAGCGCGCAATATTGCATCTGCCTCTATTTGAATCTCAACCAATTACCAAGAAAAAATTTGGATGATGATGATGATGATGATGATGATGATGATGATGATGATGATGTAAGTGGGAAATTCGTCAACAAGGGTAGCCAGGGAGGGGGCAACGCAATGAAACTCCCATATACTAACAATTGCTGTTTAAATCGCCCTGTAGGGAAGGTCGCGTTGCAAATGATAACAGGAGAGGACTACAGGAAAATGATTAGCCAGGGGCAGTGTGAACAAGTTTGATGAACAAAATTTAAATATTGATTAAGCTTTTCGAATAAGGGTACGATTAGCTAGATGGGGAGGGGGCACAAATGCTGGCACGTGTTTCCAATGTCTTTTGATTCTCCTATCCTTGAGTCTTTGATATTCAATGACTTGTATGCTAAGATTAGCAGTGCGGGTATGTTGGTGCAGATTTAGTGCAGAAAAGGGGGGAAGGCGGTTGCAGATTCTGTTGCAAATCAATTTAGAAAAGTCTCCATATTCCAGTTATTTCTTAAGACTTTGTAAACATTTGGACCCATACAACAAACCCAGGGCATGGGTTTCTTTTATCCGTTTCTTTCTACTTCTTCTGCCGGGAGAAGACAACGATCAATTTGGGACGAATTCAGAGTTCAAAAAACGTTATTCTTCATACGAGCAAATGAAAAATAGCAGAAGGCTTGAGAATGTATATTGGGGCCTATTTAAATAAAATTCCATTTAAAAACACAAAAATCAAACAACTTTAGATGTCCATCATTAATATTCAAACCTGCTTTTACCCAAAGTTACACAATCGTTTAGTTTTTTAACCCAATGTTTCACAAATAAATTCTGCTCATCTTCCATTACAAGCGTTGTCTAACTTTTGTTACAAAAATTCAAACGGTCAGTTAGGGCATAGGCCTAAAACTCTTCTCATGACGATTAAAGTGTTGATATACATGCTCGTGTTTCCAATTGGTTTTTTATTTTCGTGTTTTCTTTTACATTGCACAAGTAATATGACCTAAAAATAGTTCTCTTCTTGTCAGTCTATACGGCGTTACAAACAGAGTTTACAATCCGGTTCGAAATTCGTTGAGCCCGGTTCATAAATTGCAGGCATCAGGGAAATAATTTGCATCCATTATTGAATATATCCAGCTTGGTACATGCCATATGTAGGAGCAGGCGTTGAAGGATTATAACGGCTGTTGATGACGACGCCTTGGTTTCCATAGCTACTTATTGAACCAGCAGATTGACTTGTATAAGAACCAGTGCCTGTTGCCATGACATTACCAATTGCCTGTGACGAGTAAGCGAATAGGCCACCGCCTAAAAGACGACCAATTATGAATTAAGCCAATCAAAGCATTACATAAACAAACAAACAAATGAATAGACATGAAAGAGAAAAGAACTAAGACAAGTTGCATGAGGTACCCCGCTGTAAACATATCTTACCAAGAACGAAGGGGACAAATACTGGTTGCTTGAGGCAATCCATTGTAAATTCTTCTTATGAAAAAAGGCCTTGATGGAAAATCATCAACTTTTCATCAAGTTTCTCGACCCTTCATCAAATTTAATAAGAATACAGCTACAAGCAATACAATACAATTAAACAGAATGGGACAAAGAGTGGTTACATGTGATACTCTTCAAACATTTTAAAACGAAAAGCAACAATAACTAATTGGAAAGTACTTTCCCTTCACGGGAATCTAGTAAGAATCATAAAGTGTACCTCAAATATATGCGATGAGCAATAGAGGAGATGGTCTAGGTGCAGTCTCTGCATGGAATAAATTAGACACAAACAGAATGGGACATAGCAATGCTCCTTGCGATACCTCCTTGATGCAAACTAGAATGGAGATTTACTCACCAACAGAATAATTAGTAGAACCTTGAGTACCTCCGTACGATCCAGCAGAATTCGAAAGGACACCCCCGTTCAAGACGACACCTGCATTCCCCCAGTACGCATCTGTGGGTGACTGAGAATGGTTTCCAGGGGGAGCAACAGTTTGTATGCCTGTGTATCGAAAGAATGGGTTCTTCAAATCGAGGATGTTAGTTGCGCGGACACCAGTTCCCTCAATAACGACCTCCATTTCAACATCGTAGCTTTGCCTGTGAAAATGAAAAAGAGGCAGATATTGATGCAGAAATGTCCTTGGGCTCTAACGGCCAAACATTCGCTTTATAGATGAAACGAACATGACATATCAATAAAATTCAAACATTATTCCAAAACATTACGATTTCACTTGCTACTGAATAATCTTATCCCAATAGTATTGGACATTGAAGATATCATATCTGTTCAAAGGTAACAGTAGACGAATTGGAAGAGGCATTTCGTCTTTTTGTCTTTTAATTTGGTCATTTTGCAAAACAACGTATTAAATCAAACTTGAGTTATCTAAATTCACTGCAACAATAAAATGATTATCATAACAGACTTCTGAAAAGAAAATCTGGCGCAGCATTGTGAAGCTAACTGTGAAGTATTAATTAGCATGACGTCAGACAGTTACATTTAGACATACGATTGATATGAGATGATAAATTCCATTTCAAGCATACACAATCCAACTCAATTTAACATTAGCTACATTAGCCTTCACTATTTTGTTTTTCGTGAACTTATCCTAATCACAATTTAATGCCATTTTGTTTCTACCTCTATCGATTTATCTCAGATCCAAGAAACAGTTGAATCAAAAATTTATTGACAGCAGAGTAAACATGTAAGCCAGTCAGAAATCAATGAGATTTATTTTGGCAATCAGTTCTAAAGCCAAGCTTACAAAACATCACAGGTAGGCTGCGCAGTTTTACGTATAGAATATCAATTCAATTCGAGAGCTTTAGTTTATTTTGATAACAACATCTCTACTATAATAAAAATATCTCTACAATAATAACAACTTATAAGCTTGATAACAGCATCCATAAGCTACTTCGTTTTAATCATTGGCATTTCTCACCAGGTGCTGACCGACATGTTTGCATATAATTAATTAGGCCACCGATGCCGAATGGAAAGAGTGACGTTTATCGAAAGCGCAGTAAACTAAGACTACAGTTTATAAAGTTCAATTCCTGCTTACCTTTCATTTGCGACTAACATAACGCTCCCAGTCACCCTTTGACCAGCCCGAACAAAAACTGGGTTTGGAAGAAGGCAGCGAACCTTTTAAATGAAAATTGAATCAAAACTGAGTAAAAAATTAAAATGCAATGGAACTGGAGAAGACGGCCTGCCCATTTTTGATTTATTTTGCTTTTGAAGGAGCTTTTTCTTCACAGAAATGATCAAAACAATGGCTTCCTTTTTTCTTCTCAGTGGTATCCTTTTAGTGATTTTAAGAGTGTATTTAATCTAGCAGAGAACGATCTTTTTACTGCATGTTTTTCAACAGAATGTATAACAAACGATTTTCGATATATTCTAATGTGACAAACCTCGCTATTTCTCCCTCTCTTATTCCACTAACCCTTTCATTCATAGAGGGACTTTCTGGCCTAAAGACCCTCAGCGAGAAATGGTTATTTCTTAGAATTGGCTGCTAAATATTCGTTAAGATTATTTTCTCCAATATTTATTCTCATTCCCCCTTGAAAACTGAGCAGACACCTTTGATGTTACTGTACAGGAGTGTAATTACCAGGGGTGTGACAATTGATTCCTTCCATTTTCAATCAAATATTGAAGCAACTCATCGAAAACGAGACAAAGTATAACACAACAAATAAAAAGCACTGTTACGAGACTGTATTCTTGAGGAACCTTACCTGATACCAATGAGTTAACGGTTCTTGCGGAGCAGTGGAGAGCCAAACATTGCCGCTGTGAACGGAATTCAAGAATTGAAGGTTAGTCAATGCGGAGGAGTATAGAGTTAGCAATTTAGGCAACTAGAACGGCCGGGCGCAGATGGTGTGCGAGTGGTCAGTGGTAGCTCAGCGGCAGATCATTAGTGCATATATGCGAAGATAATGTGTCCAGGCCTTGTCTCAGTATTCAACATTTTCCCTTCATTGTACACAATCAAGATCAAATCTAACTTCTAGCACAAAGTATTTAGGCCAGAGCTATTACTTTTCAATAGCACTCTGTGTAACACATACGATCTCAAGAAACAAAAATGGTAGCTTGAGGAACTAATACATATTTTAAGGATAACATACGTTGAACCAAAGAATCCAACATCAAACCAGAATGCCAAACCATGAAGAGTGCCAGTCATCAGCATAGTATATTGCAATGGAATGTGAACCCTAATCAGAAAAGTACATAATTGTTACCTTTAGAGAGAAGGGTTGTCTAAAGATCGCATCAAGCGTGAAACTTAAAGTCACAACTTTAACTGAGGTATTCTGTTATTAAGTTTAGTATAGCTCTGCTTCTTTGGCATCGTGCACATTTTTTAGCAGACCGGTCAACAGTAATTTTCACTGTTTTAATTGTTACCTTTGCATCCCTGGTTGACGGGGGGGGGGGGGCTGGATCGTTGGGGAGACAAGGCATATAAACTTTCTGACCAGAGGATTTACAATAATCGGAAGGGGTAGAGACATATTTAAAATACCACAGATTGGGTTGGGTCGGTCAATAACAACACAGAACAATGAGTCGTCCACCCTACAATTGGGCAGAGGAAAGAGGCCTTTCTTGGAAGTTCTGGTAATATTTTTGGCTAAAACTGTCGAACGTGTTTCATAAAATATTACCCATTACTTCACAAGTAGGCTTAATAAGAAACGGTTACCGTTCAAGATCTTTTTCTTTGGTTGTAAGAAAATCAACTTGATATGTGCATGGCTTTGCCATCAAGATGCGAACATCGAAGGTATCCTAAAAGAGGCAAATTCAAGATGGTAAGAAAGCATAAGATTTACTCAAAGAATGAAAATTGAAGTAATACATTTAGTACGTTGCTACTCACAAGTAATCTATTCCAGCTTGTCGAAGCGTTAACCTTTAATCGTGTAGAAGAGATTCTGGTCAAGGAGACCATGATTTGCATGGGATTAAAGGACAGTAAGGTCTTATTGACCGAGAAAGGGTTAACCATTTACTGGTCATAGAGACTATGATTTGTATAGCATGTAAGGACAGTAAGGCCTTATTGACTGAGAAAGGGTTAACCATTTACTGGTCATAGAGACTATGATTTGTATAGCATGTAAGGACAGTAAGGCCTTATTGACTGAGAAAGGGTTAACCACTCACTGGTGATCATGAGCGTTTCTCAAGTTACAGCCTCCCCTCGATAAAAGCCCCTTCCTTTCTGATTCTGTGGAGAGCAAGCTCGGGCCAGATCTTGTTGACGTCAATAAAATCAATAAAAGTACGAACGAAATCTATACAAGCGATCTTGAATCATGTGAATTATGAACCAATATTGTTTACATTTATCGCTCGGCTTATTTCATCCGTAGATATTAATTTTTAATCTAAATTTCCCGTCTACTAAAACTTCAATACGAAGCCTACTGTGATTAATACCTTATAAATTCAACATTATACTTCATCACAGTTCAAAGATATTCGGTCTACTTTTATTAGATTCGCGCTGATTTTTGACACTAATCTTTTGCAACCTAGAACGCTGACCTTACATAACTGGAGTTTCTGATGAAGATTAAGATACAGCTATAGATAAAGAACATTAAGATACTGAAGTGTAAGAATTGGGTGCAGAGTTAAGATTATCAGCTGATAAGAATTAGCTTTTCTTCTATTGGAAACCATTGGTTTATGAAATTAAGAGAGGATAACAGAGCTGGGAAGGAAGCGGAAGACAAGGAGAGTGAAGAGAGGGTAATCGAAGGGAAGAAAATCGAAGGAAAGGACAGAAAAGAGATGGAAATGAGAATGAAGGAATGAAGGATGCAGGGGAGGAAATAGAAGACAAGAGAATGAAGGAATGAAAAAAAATGATGGAGGGCGAGGATGTAATAAACTTAAATAAATATATGATAAAGAATATCTGTGGAAGCTTTTTTATCATGAACATTGATAAACAAAGCAACTTACAACGATTGGCTGTTTAAAATATTCCTGAGTCGCAGCTTGGCGTAAACTTGTGAGATCAACACCATAAAAAGAATTCTGGCACCTAAGAAAATAAAGCCACAATCAAAATCAAAATATATAGGGAGATTCTGGGGAGGTATTCTTAGATGTTCATGTTTCTAGGTGTATAAGGAATAAGTTTAAGTCGGGGCAAGGAGGTAAACTACGCAAGGGCCTGGTGTAGAGGGGAGGCTTCAAAAGCTTCATAAAAAGCACTTTGTGACATTTACAGGGACCCCCTGGAAGGGGAGTTGAGACATAATTAAATAACGTACCAAAAATTTGATTTCGAATAATGCTCCATGTAAAGAGAATCATCGGTAAATGGCGCAATGTGAATATCTCCACGTGTTGGGAACATTTTACCTGCCAAATCAAAGCAATGACGTATGTAAGAGAGAAGAAACGAATAGATTAATTAATGATTGAAGAAAAAACGAAATGAAGCAATGGACCTTTCATTCAATCAGTTAATCAACCAACCAATCAATCGATCAATCAACCAATCAATCGATCAATGAATCAATCAAACAATCAATCATGCAATCAATCAATCATAAAACCAATCAATCATAAAATCAATCAATCATGCAATCAATCAATCATAAAATCAATCAACCAATCAATCGATAAATAAATAAATCAATGAATCAATGATTCAATCAAACAATCAATCATGCAATCAATCAATCATAAAATAAATCAATCATAAAATCAATCAATATAAAAAAGGTATTGAGAAGCTTGATAAAGACTGCTCTATACAAAATAAATGTTGCAACTAAGAGAATGATTTACCATTTGGTTTCAGCCATTTTTTAGCATGAAGATACGTTTCAAGCATTCTTTCATTGAACAACATGTAACCCATTGGTTCACTTATAATTACATCTACGTCCTCAGGAAGATTGATCTACAATGAGAATGCATCAGCCTGTTAGCAGCGAGGGAACAAAATGCAAGGAAGGGGTTGTTTACATACTGGAAATCCACTCAAAATGGGTTTTTTACTGGTTACGAAAAAAGGTTTTAAAATGAGAAAAATTCACAACCTCTTCAATCTTGCCTCCAATGACTTCAATAACTGATGATGCATTGTTATGTGCCACAAGAGTCTAAAATGAAAACATTACATTAAGCAGGATAAATGATCGCAGTATGCAAAAATACTGTATTCATTTGAGCATAACATGCAAAATTCTCTACCTAAAAAAAACAAAATTTGGGAGGGCTGGGGTGACACGCTAGATATATCAGTATATAATTTTCGCAATGGCAAATTAGTCAAAGATGTCACTAACCACAAGCACTACCAGATATCCTAACCAAGAAAACGCCTTTGGTCTATTTTAGTAATATGATTATTGACTGCTATTTCCTTAGATATGCCTCGCCTCTTTATTTCCTTGTTCAACAACATCTGTCACTTGCAATCCTTGTTTTGGCCAGCAACAGTGAAAAAAATTTTGTACCAGGTTTTAACTGAAAATGTGTGCATTACGCGTGGGTGGGCGCTATATCACCTAATTCAGTAGGTAAAACTGAATGAATTGATCACAAAGATTTGCAATTTGATGGCATGCCATACGTGACAATAAAATCATGGTAACATTGATTTAGAATTGCATTATACCTTAGCATGCTGTGCCATTGTGCTTGCTTCAACAGCATATACCTTTTTTGCACCAGCTTGCAGAGCAAAGAATGAAAGAATGCCTGGAATCGAAATGGGATATTAGACCTACTAACAATCCAAATTGATTTAAAGAGTTTAAGGACATTTAAAACAGATTTTGCACCTAATGAAGAGTATTTTTAAGGAATCATTGCAGATTTTTTCTTATGGCCAACAAGGTTTATAATTGTAACTCTCTAAAAATCTGTTGTAAACTTTATCACGCCTTAACACAAATACAAAACGACAAATGATCTGACTTTATTTACCAGTTCCAGCACCGACATCAAGAACAACCTAAAATTGAAAATGTAACTTTAAAAACAGATCAATTAGTAACATTTTTGACTTTATTGATAAACTTAAAGATGAAGCAATTTCATGAGCAGCTTTATTTCATACCTTGTCTTTGAAGTCATTAATATTTTGTAAAATCGCACGCTGATATGTAGAAGTTCTTGTGTAATCCTGTCAAATGGTATGGAAAAATTAAATAAGTGAAGAACTTTTGATATAAATACATTACAGCAATTTAAAAAGACACTTTGCAGTAGTTAATTATGCTTGAAAAAATCTTTTTATGCCTAAAAGACTAATTCCTTTAAATATTGAAGCCAAAGCCTGTTCACAAAACATAACATTTAGAAAGATGGTAAAATAGTTTAATAATCTATTGTACCTGCATCATGTTTTGTTGTTGAGACAAATATCCATAAAACTAAAAACAAATCAAGAACTTTTAAATGAAGAGGTTGATCCAGTGAAAAGGTAAAAAAATTTACATAATTGAATGCATGACATTTGGACCTAAATGCTTCCCTTTTCTGAGGTACTTGGTCACATGGTCATGTATGCCACCTATTAAATTGGCCACATCAATGAATCAAAATGGCCAAATCACTTTTTTTTAAATTCCATCTCTATAAAAATTGACAAAGACCAACTTGGTTCTTGAAGAAAAACTAAAAGCAACATGATTTGGATAAGGGAACTTCTTATGAAGGAACTCGCTGAGTGGCAAAGCTAACTGAGAAGAGAACAACCCTTTCAGTAACAATCGCTAACTTCACGTATTATCTTTTATTTCTCCTGTTAATTAATAAATTTTTCCTTCCATATAAAACTGAAAATATTTTTGAAGGATTTATCACCTGAAAATATTGTACAGCTGAAGATTCCTCAGTTCTCTCTGTAAATCTGCATTTGGAGCCTTTTAGTTGGCCAGTTATGATTTCAAAGAGATCTTCAAATCTGTTTAATTCTGGGGAAAAAACAACAAAATTTAATCATATAAACAAATATTGTCAATAAAAAACGTTTTTTTATATGTTTTGTTTCAACTAGCTCTCTAGCAAACATTTTAATTTGAGAAGTTTCTATTAGTATTTAAAAATTAAGGTTTAAGCTTATTGTTCCAAAATCAAATTATTCCTTCACAAAATGCCAACTGACAATTTATCAAGGGTGCCAGAAACAATCTATCAATAATCTCACTTCTGATAAAATGTTGTGAATTAATTGTGAAAAATTATGAAATTTTAAGTGAATTACCCTCAGTATTTTTGAACACAAGAATAATTGGCTGATCTTCTAATCCAACTGAGAGACAAAAGCTACCAACTCTGTGACTTTGGATTCCTCTCTTCAATGGAAAGTTCTCATGAACTTTTTTCGAATCTATATTTGAAATAAATAAAAATGAAAAACAGTTTGAAATAAGAGTTTGTTAAAATAACCAGGAAAATAAAACAACGCAGACAAAAATTTTCGTGTGAGGTGCAAAGTAGGGCTTTAAAATCCGACCACCTTATATTTCAGATAGGAAAAAGAGTTCTCTCAACAGTTAAGCTAAATAATAAGAATTTTTATTGAACGCGCAAATATAGAATTAAATAGAAAAAAATGTTAAACTGTACCATAATGAACAATCATTGAAGTGGTTTGTCCTTTCGAGCTAACTTCGACGGAATTATCTGGCATAATATCAGATGTTGATCCATCTTCTCTGATGAATCGCAATCCAACTTGTGCAAAAACGTGAGCGGTGGCTAAGTGTACTGAATCTGACATTTTTAAAGTGGGCCTAAACGGATTTACGAGTTCTAACGGCCTTTAATTCGCAGTTGACAGTCAATTTGGTCGTTTAATTCTTCGATTCAGCATAAAATTTGAATTTCACATCGACAGCTTCAATGGCGATGCTTATCTTGTTTCGGGTGGCTGATTATTTATCAACAATACCAATATTTCTGCAAAACTCGTGGCGGCCATTCACTTTCAGGAACCGTTCCTGTTGCCTCGTATTCGAGACAAACACGATAACGAGATAATACCGGGGGGGGGGGTGCATTTTCATCCAATAAAATGGGGGAGGGGTAAATGGTAATGAAAACATACCCTATGATATGATTCTATGGAAAAGATTAGGCTACACTCACATGAAATGATTCAAACGAAGACCATTTAAATTATTGATCATCTCTTTACATCAACAAAGGGACACTCAAGCTCCCCCCCCACCAAATCTTTGTCTCCAAAATTTTTATTGTATCTGTTTGAGTAAGCTTCCTAGTCAGTTATTTATTTCTTTTATTTGAAAATGAATTTTTCGATACATACAATCTTTGTTATGAATTTCCAAGTTATCACAATTGTTTCAGGCATCGTTTCAAAATATAAAAAAGACTTCTGAACGAAAGTCGCCTTTGGGCTTTCATTTCATTTTCAAATAATTATATTCATCCATTTAACAGTACGATTACCGTTAATCGAAAAAGATATGTTTATGTAAAACTTTTGCACAAATTATTTTATTACATGTTGGAATCACAAAAACAAGAAACAATTCTTCCAACAATGCAAAACAAACACGATAAAATCTTTTGTTTGTCTACCCTTATGAAAAGCCTGGGCAATTTCAATTTTAGAGGCCAGAATAATTTTACGATTTATCTGGATTGCTATCATGCAAATGAGATGATTTCAAAAATGGGAGGGCATGTCAGGGGTGGTGCTGAGGAGGATTACTTTACCCCCTTGTATAATTAATTAATAGATTATACCCATTATATCTAGCAATGATGGTCAAATCTTTTTTAAGGCTTCTATTGTTAAAAAATTTCGCTTTACCTAATAACAGTAATGTTGTGCATCCAAGTTATGCCCATCATATAGGGGCAAGAGGGCAAAAACCCTTGGCTCGGAAGCAAAAATGTCATAAAAGCGAACCTTTTAAAATTTTGATGACATTTGTCTTCAAGAATTGTGTGAATTGAGTAGAGTGGGTTCTTAGATGTTCGTTCCCCTCTGATCTACCCCTCGGCTTTCAGAGGGTGCAAACCAATTTTTATGACTAAGAAAAACAACCCCCTTTTCCACTAAAGACCCCCACAACTTAATCGGACCAGCCATGTTATAAATTGCTTACATACAAAAGGTTACAAAAAACTGTAATTATATTAGATACATCGTTCATATGACATTCGATAGAATCTCCACATATCATTTGAAAGTTTCGGATAAAAACTGCTTTGCAAACGCACTAAAAGTTGAGGTGAAAGTCAATCCATTTTCTGTACTTTGCTACCTCTGTGAACATCATGTATTGATTCCCTGTTCTACAGAAGTAGTCACCCCCGACCACAATACCTGCAATGAATGTCTTGAACGCACTGCCGTATTTGCAAACCAGGGGGGAACCGGAGTCGCCAAGACAGCTGGTCATTGTTCCTTTTTTGATATATCCTCCGCAGAATACAAGACTCGAAACCTCTTTGCCATGGAATAGCCTGCAATGTTTCTTTGTCTTCACAGGGACATCAATTTCTTGTAACGCATCTGGTGGAGTATACTCCAGCGCAGCAGTTCTTTTTAATTCATGTTGACTACCCCAGCCTAGATGGAAATAATTTAAAAAATAATAGATATGCTAGTTTTAGTAGCGAGCGAGGCACATCTGCAATAATGGTTCTAACGCATGTCCTACTCAAAATCCTCAAATACTCTTGAAATATGCAAGATCTTGCTCTAATAACCCCAATAAACCCATGGTGGAAATGTTAAAAGTGCTTCCTTCAAAACATCAACTTTCTATATTTTTTAGAATCTGATTATTGACTTAGTATAGCATAGAAGATCTTCTCATAAAAAGATAAAGCTAGAACAAAAAGGATAGTTTGTGGCCTCATTCATTGATTTTGTTGAGAATTTACCTCCGTAGCACTCCACCTGTATTGAATGGTCTGCGGTAAAGTCGATAAATTTGATTCCGATCTCACTTTTAACTTGAATCAATTCTGTTTTTACAGTCCTAAATAGAGTTGCAACACCGAGATATTAATGTTCAAAATCGAGCCTGCCCCAGTCAATTGAGATAACAACAACTACTATAACATAAATTCGATCCCTTCTGGCAAAAATTCGGCCCTTAATAACACACTCCTTATTGCTTTTACGCCCATGGATCTATAGCAAAAGGACAATGACTTACCAGCCGCCTTGCAATTCATTGAACCAGTTTCACTAACTTCAAATGAATGTGACGGAAGTTTAACAATCTCTACTTCTTTAGTTGCAGATGAGTTCAACTTAAGCAGGGCAATATCATAATCCCAGTTGAAATATTCTTGGTTAGTAGCGTTGAAATTCGCAATCAATTCTAAAAAACCTTTGTGAACTATGATTTTGCTAACACTGTATGTTCTTTTATGGTTGTCATGCAATGATCTTCTTGCTCTACCTA
Source organism: Catostylus mosaicus (assembly GCA_964019065.1). Lineage (NCBI taxonomy): Eukaryota > Metazoa > Cnidaria > Scyphozoa > Rhizostomeae > Catostylidae > Catostylus > Catostylus mosaicus. The sequence goes on along the minus strand of OZ025192.1, from coordinate 8,758,429 downwards.
AAACAAATTTATTTTATTCTACAAATATCTATAATCACTATCAACCCAAAGATGTAAAATTCAAAATCAATATGGGATACGGTGAACCCTATCCCAGATGTCAAAGCTACCGTCTTCATGAAAATAGAATTTGATTTGTTGATCAAGCTTGCCAGGGAAGATGTGGCACTTCAAAATAAGCCAAGGAAACTGTTTAACATTCATATCTTACTGTTTCTTATTAGTAAAACTCTCTTTCGCCCGCTTTATCTTGGACGTAAGGAAGAAGGATTAGATTACTGGGGATGTACTGTTGTTTCATAACAATCAAAACAATAGATTTTGCTCAATAAGAACAAAATATTGTGTGTTGTGTTTTGTTGTGTTGTTGTTGTATGTTGTGTTGTGTTGTGTTGTGTTGTGTTGCATTTTGTTGTGTTGTGTTGCATTGTGTTGTGTTGTGTTGCGTTATGTTGTTGTGTTGTTGTATTTAGTTGTGTTATGTAGGGTTGTGTTGTGTTGTGTTGTGTTGTGTTGTGTTGCATTGTGTTGTGTTGTGTTGCATTGTGTTGTGTTGTGTTGCGTTGTGTTGTTGTGCTGTTGTGTTTAGTTGTGTTATGTAGGGTTGTGTTGTGTTGTGTTGTGTTGTGTTGTGTTGTGTTGTGTTGTGTAGGGTTATGTTTAAGGATCTAGACGAGTAGCTCCAAACAATTTATGCTTACCAATCGTAACTGTAACATAGTGTGGATTCATATAAATATCTTCAACGCAATGTGCTGCTGTTAAAATCCAATCCTTTGCAATTAAAGCTCCACCACAAATCTTCCATTTCGGATTTGGTTGATGAAAATTCAAATAAGAAATGAATCTCCATTCATTGACGTCTGCATCTCTACCTTTTATCATTCGTCTCAACCGCAACTTTTGCTTTCCTCCATTGATTGACCTGCATAAAATTGAAGGCTTGAGTTCACTAAACTATAAAATGAGCACTGTTTGATAAGGCAAAATCAAGAAACTTCATCGCTGGAAGACAAGTAACTAGGTAACATTTGAATTGCTTCAAGTGTCTATTAATATACACCTTTCTTTGTCTTAGTAAAGCATGTAGAACGGTAGTCAAATCATTTGATAGTAATTATTTTAATTTATCAAGTGTTATAAACGTTTATGTTAATATTACAATATAAGAAACCTTAGGTACATTGAGTTAGAACACTGGTCCATGGAGGTTTACTTTTGGCGGGCGGGGGGGGGGGGGGCAAAACTAGCACAGACGTTAAGAGACAACTCCAGCAATTGGAACGAAGCTAGGAACTATAATCTTGTACGATGGAAGCACCCAAGCGTCATGAAATATTTTAGCTACTTTTCACAGGTCCGCAAATGTCTACTATAGAGCAAGAAAATCATCAGTAACATTTCAAATGATAGGATAAGTTTTGGCCAATATATTGCCACATTTTGATCATGTATTTAGGGTTTGGTGTGTTAGGCCGAATTGAGTGTCTTGGTACATATTCCCCATGCTAAAAGGCATCTTCTTTTTTCACACTTTGTAAGACATGGTTTGATTTTTGTAGGGCCACTGTACAAACTAATCTCTCTTATACATGGCTCTAGTGAAACGAGGTGAAATGACACCCACTGAAGGTCACTTCGAAAGATGTTTGAAAAGACACTCAACTAACCTTGAGCCAACACATTGGATTATGGCATGCAAGGAGGCCAATAGCAAAAGAATCTTTGCTGTATGTAACATTGTCACTGCTGCCGATAAAAGCCTGTCTTTGTTGTTCAAAGCTGCGAGGTGCTGGTACTTACTTCTTGTGACACTTGTGATGAATGAAAAATCTGAGATCTATTTTATAAGAAGAAGGATTGTTTGAGAGATTAGCAAACATGAAGAAGCAAATATTTTCTAAAGATGTAGAACTACCACACACGTGCAAAACAGGCTAGGGCATGGCTTGAACTTTGTACACAAAGGATATTATAATTGGTCGATCTATGGTGGCATTTGAATCAAATAACAAGTTCTTAAGTCACAGTTTGCTGTGCGATTTTATATAAGTTTATTTTAGGTCAATGAGTTCATGAGAAAATCCACAACACACTAAGTGCAGCTAAACTTTGCACACACAAATACAAAACTCCCGCGAGTACCTTTTGTATCTATCGCTTATTCTCGGTTTCGAGTGGATTCTCGAAAACTTAGATAAGCCCTCAGGGATTACCCTTAATACTCGAAAATCTAATTTTAACTTTCATGGAACGATCACGATAACAACACAGGCAAAAGTTCCAATTCATAAGAAAATTTAAAAAGGTATGTCATGATGAAGTTAGAATATCAAATAAGATAACCTTGCTTCTATTTGCTCGTCGCCTCTATTAGTTCATATGGCGCTGGAAAATCCAGGGTAGGAGTGTAACAATGTCAATTCTTACCTTTTAATTCAATCCTTCTCTTTTTACAGTCTTCGTATGACTAGATTAAATTCACAAAATGTATCATGTAACGACTTTTGTAACCCCTCTTAGTCCTCACGAGCCTCATTACAATTACAGCGCCGCCCCTGCACAGCAGACCAAGCAGGGACACGCAATACTAATCTCTTTGACATTACGAAATGCCTCACAATCTCAACGGGTTTAGTTATTGCTCACAGCTGAAAGGAGAGGATTACTAAAATGTTTTTATTACAGTGACGAAAAACTATTTTGATCAGAAGTTTCGAACATCACGTTGGCTTTTTCGATGTAAACCGGTAGTTGGGTTTAGTAGATTCTATGTGTGTTCAACACTTATATCGAAGCCTTGAAAGATGAAAGTCTGAGAGAGAAAATGGAAATGAAGGGATCTATCATTTTATAGACGATCTATTACTCTCTATTCTTGCTCCTTTTTCTATTTTTATGCTCTCCTCCCAGATGTTCTGCTATCAAATTACTGTGTGAGTTGCAACTTAACATTCCTCGTTTACGCCTAGCTCAATAGAGCTTGGTGTGTTAGCCTTGATGTATGTTCCACCCCGTCTTGCTTATCTTATTCCTAAATGGTATTGACTCCCTAGCCTTTTCGAATCCCTCCCTTTCGGCGTTGTAGCAAGCATGAATTTTTGATACAGAGACTACTGACTTTTCTCTAAACTATCATAAAAATGGTTATTATAATTCCAATAAAAATGATCCCCTCAATTTTTCCCTTTATCTAAGTAACATGTAATAGAATCTAGTTACGTCAAATATTTCTGAAACAAGATCCCGGTGTGTGTGTAAAGTATATGTCGCGTATAATTTGTATTTATCAGCGGTTCTTATTGAAACAGTTTGTAAACAAATCATTGATACTTCTTCATAAAATCAGCCAGGAAATCTTTCATTTTGGGGTAAATGACATTTGATTCAGTTCCATGGAATGATTTCAATATCTTCAGTTTGCTAAAAGGAAACAAAAAAAAATAAAAACATGCAGCATCAATACTGCTAGCTTCTTCCACAAGCGTGAAAACACAAAGCTGGTCATCAAACTCCAACCTAAATTTACACCATAAAAATATCTTAAGATTTTGACAAACTGAGAATACAAGGAGTATATAAATTGATAATATAATGAAGAAAACATTGATTAACTCACTCATAATAGTGCAAAACTGGAGCTGTAAGTTTTTCATAGTTTTGAAGACGAGCAGTTACCGTCTCTGGCTACATCACAAGAAAAAATATGTTAACAGGGAAACAACTTCAAATTATGAATTGGAGGGAGTTTCCTTTATCCATAATGTTTGGTTAATGTACCCTTATGCTTGTATAAGTCCAATTGGGACGCAGTATACTTCTCAACAGTAACAACTGTGTATGGTGAAACAAAAATTTTTGGTCATTCCATTTGTCACACAAAACAGGAAATTTGTCTAACATGGACAGGACTCATCCGGGAGGGAATAATTGTAATAACAAAGGTATCAAATGAATTAGTTAGGAGAAAGTAATGTTTCAAAATTAAATACCTTATCATCATCCCTTTGTATTAGAGGTTCACCTGTGACATCATCAACACCCTAACGAGGAAAAATTGATAAATGGATGGATGGAAAAATGAATGAACTAATGAATGAACAAACAAACGAATGAATGGAAGAATCAATCCATCAATCAATCAATCAATCAATCAATTAATCAATCAATTAAGCAATCAATCAATCAATCAATCAATCAACCAATCAGTCAATCGATTAATCAACCAATCAATCAATCAATCAATCAGTCAATTAATTAATCAATCAATCAATCAATCAATCAATTAATTAATCAATCAATCCTGCAATCAATCAATCAATCAATCACATAAGAATCACCAACCAATCAACCAAGCATTCAAATAGTCAATCAACTAAACAACAAAATAATAAATTAAGCAATGGATTTTTAAAAGTTAACCATTTCTAATCAGGAATCAAATAAATCAATGATTCGCATGATTTTTACATACTGGAGACTTAGGTGGATTCCATTCCAAGTGATAAACTCTTCCAGATGGTGAATGAATCCAACGTTTCTAAAGAAATGAACACAATAATCATCAAAAAGCATGAGATACAAAAACCTGATTATCTAAAAGGAATTCCAATGCGATATTGATGGATAATACAAGACCATAAGGATAAAGATATTAGGCAGAAAATGGCACAAGATATATACTTACTTCAAGCCTTTCTCTTATTGTGGCAAAGGGTACATCGAGATTAAGAACTAAATCCAAAGCATGATGATTTTGAAGTTCCTCAGCTTGAACCACTGTCCTTGGAAACCCTGGATAAGGATAAAAAAAACTATAGTTTATTGTGCAATGAAAAGCAATCATGATTTGTAAGCTATCTCTGATTTATCAAGGACTAGATCTGTTTGGGACTGCGAACAAAGGATGGCAGTTATAGCGAAATGCCACACGAAAACTCCACCCTATATCACTTTGCCTTTTTGCAAAATATGTATGTAGTGGAATGTGAAAGTCCAAAAGGAATGATGGACACTTTCTAGTTAACTAACCATCAAGCAACCAACTTTGTTGCATTTTCTTTAATTCACCAACAATTAAATCTATCATCGGTCTATCGGGTACAAGATTTCCAGCATCAATGTAACTCTTTGCTTCAAGGCCTGCTTTTGTTCCAGCTGCGATTTGTGCCCTTAAAAGATCACCGCTGGAAAGATGAAGTAGGCCAAAATCTCTCACTATTCTACTTGCTATTGTTCCTTTACCACTGCCTGGTGCACCTAGCAGCAACATTCGAAGTACTTGACGGCTCATCTTTTATATTTTTACAGGTGAATGGTGTGACTTCCAACAGTAAGTTGATCAAAATAAAAACATTTACTGCAATGGGAGCCTCGTTTTGGCGTCAAGTGGGGGCTCCTTCGCAGCATCCATCCTCCCCGTGCTGATCAAAGTTTGTCGAAATGAAGTTGCACTGAATAACAAGGATTAATATTTGTTTTGGAAAAAGTTAATTTTATTTTCCTGTGCTGCTCTTTCATTTTTTTGATCTTTTACGTTGAAGGTGTTCTTTTTTATCAAGTGTAAGGCAGAAAAGGCCATAATCAAAGCATTTGAGAGATTTGAATTGTTACTGTAAATTTTCAACAGAGATTTTTATGTGGAGATAGAGGGGTAGAAAGGGCCTTTAATCCAATTTGAAATCTAAGTGGACTTGATAGCTGTTTGAAACTTCCTCTATTAGAATTCTCGGAAACGAAACATCACATGGTAACTAGAATCGAGGCTGAACTGCCTGAGCAAAACAAATATGGCAGATTGGTCTGACAAGTTTCGCGTTTAGCTTTATTAAGAAATGCTTAAAGTTAAACAGAATGAAATATTAGATCAATTGAGATGAAAGTGGAAAAGGTGCTCTTGATGTTGATTGACTCGAAAATATAGAATAATGGAGCAATACAGTTGTTTCTTTTGAAACGGAACTTTTCAACTGGGAGAATCATATAGGCCTAGCAATGCTGATGCAACTTCTGGAAGGGCGCGAGACCGGTGCCATTGATGGTCAGTTTTTGAGAAGAACAGAAAAACACAAGCGTGTTAAGTCTTTACAATTGAGCAGTTGCAAGAATATGGAACAATGTTTTTCCAGTGGAGTCAATTCGTTAGATTTAGAATCACAAGAAAATCGATAGTAAGGGAAATATATAAACAGTGCAGTACTGCATACAATTTAATGAAAATACCTACAGAAAAGCTAAAACAATTTAAACTAAAACATTTGACAAATATTTAACAAATAAATTTTATGGAGGAAACAGGATTTTCTTGTTATTTGTCTTTGCTGTCCGGTTTTGATTTTGTTCGAGAACTAATCTTTAATCATTTGATAAATCGACTGGTGGATTTATTGTTTGCATTTTACAACATTGTATCAGCCAAATCTATATTTGCAAAACAGCCAAGCAAATATAAATGAATATAATAAAGAATAAATGAATTACTGAATAATTAATTATATAGATAAATTTATTTTTCAAAAATTGAATGAATCAATTAACAAAAAATAAATGAACTAATGAATGAGTAAATGAATGAACAAATAAATAAATGAATTAATGGATGAATGAATGCATGAATAAATGAATGAAAATATCAATGAGTGAGTAGATAGATTTTGATATATACATAAATTATTATGATGATAGGTCATCAATAACCCTATAAATAAGTCTTAGAAAAAGCATTGCTTATGATTTTTGGTATTTTAATTTTTCTATAGTCTGATATCTTCAAGCTCTGAAGCAAAAATTGCAATATTTGATACAAAATCTGTTGAAGTTGAAGAAGAGAAAATAACGTGTAAACCAATTGCAACTATTGAAAGGTATGAAATATTTTTGCTTTTTCATTTAGTATTTATCATCAAGTTTATTGGTTATCAATGATGAAGTAAACAAATAAATTAATAAATTGTTAATAAAGTGAATGAATATTAAAATTGAATAGATCAAAGAATGAATCAATAATAAGCTAAAAAGTGAACAAATGGATGAATAAACTAATTGATAAAAATGGATAAAATTTCTTTTTCCATAATCATCAGCTTTGCCAAATAACATCAATAACTCATTTATTTCTCACAATTTTTAAGATCAGCTGAAGGTGCACATAAATTCAGCATTGAAACAGTTCAATGGTACCCAAGAGATAATGGAATGTTTATATCAAGCTCACTTGACAAATCTGTCAAATTCTGGGACTCAAATACATTACAAGTATGTTGAATTTGTACTATCTATTTCCTGCAAGGAAGACAAAATTTCCAACGATTGACTGCAAAACAATAGATCCATTGTTTAAAGAACAATAAATTGTTGTTTAATCTATTGTTTAAATCAGGTCAAATTTCTGATGAACTGACAGTTTGTGGACCTTGGGGGGGGGGGAGGGCTCCCCATTGGCTTTGGCCCTGGAAGTGTACACTTTATGGGGAAATATCTTTGGGGGAATATCCTAAAAGGAAATACCATAGAAGATATACAAGGAAAAATATTATTTCATTTGAATGGTTTCTCTTTTAAAAATTAAACTTTAATCCCTTTGTTTATATTTCATTTCCTTAATTCATTAAATACTTCTAAATGTCATATTTGATTAGCCCCCTGAAAACAATGCCCCCCTTGTTGAAACCCTCATCAGCATCCATGACCAGGACATAAAAAATTGATCTGTTAACTCATCAGAAATTTTGAAGTTGCTTTTTTATTTAGGTAGCTGATGATTTTGTGTTCAATCATCTCGTTTATTGCCACCATATGTCACCAATTGCTAGAAAGCATTGCCTTGTTGCAGGTATTTTATCAATATTTATAATTATAAAAAATAATTTTTACATTGGATAGTTTGTGTTTTAAAGCATAATCATCAATCAACAATTTGCCTGGTATCTACATCAACTTCTCACTTATTTATATTTATCATTTTTCTTTCTTTGTTTCTCTAGTTGCTTGCGATGCATCAAATATAAAGTTGTGTGATTTAAAATCTGGATCTTCGACGCACAGTTTGAAAGGTTTGTTTTAATCTGTTGTAAAATATCATGATATTTAGCTTGTTTACGTTTGCTAAAGACTTTGTTCCTCACTGCTCAAGCTCCATTTGACGACGAACCCGATTCTAGATCCAATTTTTGTCTTTCACGATCTTTCTTAATCTATGCCAAATTGATCATTGTTAGATAATGCAAACTTCTATTTTTAAAGCAAAACTTGTAAAACGATTCTTCATTAATTAACAGGTCACAAAAAAGCAGTGTTGGCCGTTCGCTGGTCCACAAGAAGTGATTACATCCTTGTTTCTGGCGGGTAAATATTGTCTCAATCTTCCCGTGATTACATGTTCTGTAATAACTTGATTTCATGCCTTCCTTAACTGAGTTTGAACTGAGTAACTACTTTGATATATCAATAGAAACAAAGAGAAGTAACGAGAGGTAAATGTACATATAAAATGTAAAATGGTTGTTTTTAAAAACTTGATGTATTTTCTGCCGTTGTCGCTTGATCAATTTTGCTGTTATCTAACTGCGCACTTGACTTATTATATAAGTACTTTATTTTTCGTGTCTTGCGTTTTAACTAAGTCTGAAAATAAACGACATTTTGTATTCTCCGTTTAACGGCTCGGCATGGTTTTAGTAGTTTTTATTATTTTGAACAAGCAAGACATAGGCCTAAATAAAATAACAAGTCACAGATAAATCCTTAAAACAATCAGTGGCAAATCGGTAATGAAAATTTTTTCTATGAGTCAGTATTATTAAATGAATAGCAAAAGGATAATGAGCTAATTTCATCTCGTTACAGTCAAGATAACCGAATTTTGGTGTGGGATGTGAGAAAAGCGTCCAGTTGTATGATGAGTATGGATCAATACAATGGCGATGGCGCAAGTAGCACCAGCTCAAGTACCAAAACTTGATTTATACTGCCTGCATCTTCACGATCTCTAATTCTTCAATAGACTGTTATTAACTAGACATTACTTTACTATTGTTATATACAACATCTCTTGTGAAGAGTACTCACTGTTAAGTATGTAGTCAACGAATAGACTAAACTTAATGACAGACCACGGTCGTTTGAGTCGTAACTTTATGTTTCACGTTTGATGCGATCTGCAGATCTTTAGTTATCTTATCTGAATATTGCATCATGCGCGAATCCATAAACTCAAACCGTCGTGTTCTGTTATTAAGTTTAGTATAGCTCTGCTTCCAAGGCATCAAGCCCTTCTTTTAGCAGACCTTGATATACATTGATATACAAATATATATTCATTTCGGATTTATTCCATTCCAGATGTAACTGCACACAACGGAAATGTAAACAGTCTCGCATTTACATCGGATGGCCATCACCTTCTCTCGTATGGAACAGATGATAGATTACGCCTATGGGATTTATGGGCATCTCAGAATACCCTGGTAAAGTAAACTGATACTGGTTGAAATACATGAGAAGAAATCAGGCCTAATCTTGGATGGTGAAAAATTATGGACAGTTGATAGCAATATAAGTGAATAAGGCTTGGTCTTTGAAAGAAGATGGGCATTTGCCCCTACTGCCACCCCCCCCCCCATGTTTGAGGCGTCCTGTATCTTGGATGCTGTCTGTCGAAGTTAGTAAAAAGTCCTCAATCAAAAAGGACTTGAATTTGTGGCGGCAGTTTTAAGCGTTGTCTCGCCAATTAAAACGCACAGTTTTAAGAAGCACTTGAGTAGCTGGGATTTTACACAACTGTTGAATAGAGTTGGTCACATCATGGTCAAATAGGTGTCTTTAGGTGATAATGATGTCATGCAATTAACGATGAAAACAATTTAATATTCACAGGTAAATTATGGCAGAGTTTACAACCTTAGCAAGAAACATCTTCAAATGGCCGTATCAAAAGGATTGAGTCAAAACGTTGTATTTTTGCCATCTGAAAAATACATCTTTGTTTTTGACATTCACTCTGGGAGGAAAATAAGCCAACTTGGAGGACACTACGGAGGCGTAAATTGTTGTTTTTATGATGAATGTTTTCAGGTAAGCCTTGTTCTATATGTGCCTCATTTCCACTTTACCTCGCTTCAAACTTGTCTCGTTTCAACGTTGTTGCGTCACAGACAGGCGTGAGCTGCATTTATGTTGATCATGACAAGATATCAATATGTGATCTTGTTGTCTAATGATTTTTCCTCCTACGAATAACTAACCCTAACAATGGCTGATTTTAGTTACCCTTGGTAGCAATTACCCTACCCCCCCCCTCATTTTGATTTGAAGTATCAACTTTCTGAACCTAAAAAAATAATGCAACAATTGTATTGTAAGCTCATTCCACTCAATTGGTTAGATTTTTTTTAAACTTTCAAAATATCGAATTAGCACTCTACAAACTGGTTTTTGATATTCACTAACATTTCATGGTCAAACTTTTAAATGATTTCTGTGTCGATAACATCATTTTTCAAACTAAAAAATATATAAGAATATCGGTGCCAAAGCTTCTGAGTATATGGCAGAACAGACTAAAGCACCTTTCCATCATTCTAGAACAAAATGAAAAACCTTTTCATGAAATAAAGTATTTTTCATTATGCCAATGGGTTTTAAAATAAAATGAGTCTTCAGCCAGTCGTTTCCTGTGTCAAAAGGATAGGAAACTAAATAATTTATGAGCTTGAATGGCGATTTTTTGATGAAATAAGACATAAGCTAGAATAAAATAAGCTGCAACAGATGTTTTGAATGTGTCTAAAGCAAAATACATCAATTTCCATAGCAAATTTGGCTGAAAATTTACCATTGATGTCGTTTATGATTTATCAAAAAATATAGGTAGGCTCAAAATTAAGAGTTTTTGTAGACACGATACAAAGGTTGATTTGCCTATCATTATGAAGCAAGATACTGACCCAGGTCATTGAGTTGCTTGAATTTGCATGCTTATTGCTCAGCTGCAGTGAATTACAAAATTATTACCGATGTAAAATTAAGTGATCACTGGCAATGTTACGCTGTTACAACTTAAAACACTGATTAGCTAGCTGTTGCATCTGAAGATCAAAGCAAAGAGAACTAAGCGATTCTCATTTGAGGATTTAATCATTAAAGCGCTCTCGCTTTTGCTTTAATTTGAGCCAATATTAATTATCTATATTAATTGTTTATAGTTGTATTTCTTATTGATTTATTCCGCTGGATTTTCTGCTTGATAATGTAGTTGGAAACTGCAGTACAACTGTGTATCTCTGGTAGCGATAAATTAAACTGCGTCATTCTGGCACCGCAAATAAGCACTTTTTACAAGCAGAATAATCACGAAAAAGGATAAATAGAATTGTGACGAAAGAGCTCCTGAGCGATTGATTGCAGAATAAAATCATTTTTTATCCCGAAGTTGGACACACAATCAGGCATCCGTTACTCGCCAATTTCAACTAAATTTGCTAGATTCCGTTCAATTTAGTACCTGTTTCAACCCCCTGGGGGGCTACTTGATCTTAAATAGTATGAGGGTGTGCACTCCTAGGAAAAGTTTTTGACCCGGCTTTAGAATTTTTTACTACCAATGGTACCCGGCTTAGAAAAATCGGTGAAAAGCTTACTATATAACGTATAAAAAACCCCCACTTTTGCAGAATTTCCTTGCTGGCAACCGGCTTTAGAAAAGTGCCTTCTTTCAATATCCGGTGTTAGAAAAACGGGGCGAAATCGATATCCGAAAAGGAGTGCACATCCCGTTAGCAAAAGTACTCCCCGGGGGTTCACCTCATGAGATTTTATCAAATTTTTCGAGAGATAGATATTTTGTGAACCAAACAGTTGTTTTTTTTTGTGTTTTTGTAGGTGACAAAAATCATGTTCACCTTGAAAAATTAACATTTTGTCCTTCATTTTTAAAAAGACACATTTTGTAGAATTATTTCGTAATTTGGTTGGGAATATTCTAATCTCTCCCACCACATGGAATAAAATGATTCCGTGGAAATTTTTTTGTTACTTTTTTCCACAGGAATTATACTCTGGTGGATTGGACTCAAACCTTCTCTCCTGGTCTCCAGTTGGATATGCAGGTTTTGCTATATCAAAAGCGGTGAGAATTTTATCAGAAACCTCTTAAAAGGGTCTTCAAATCGAACGCAAGGGTAGATCTTCTTAAGCAAATGAGTAGAAATTTAATATGTACTATGAAATTGTCATGAAACAAGGACAAAGGTTTTACATATCATGAATTTATATTACTACATTAAATCAGGGTTTTATGAAAACTTTATCTACTTATTCTAATATCGAAATGAAGGGAGATGCATTTTAGTATGCAACTTATTTTGATTGATTCACCCCCTTTCAAGGCTTCAAAAACACAGCAACAATTATTGCTTTATCAATGAAATTCGTAGTTTGTGAAGGAAAAACCTTTTCTCCTTTAAAAGGTTCGCAAAATATCTAATCTATAATATATTGAAATTCCTCTTTTTTGCAGAGTAAAACAGGCGATGTTGATAGAAATGTGGAGGAGCCTTATCAAGATGCATGGAGTAGTGACGAAAGCTGACAAGCCTCTTATTGAATCATGGCCTCGTATTCATGTATCGAAATAACACTCGTTGGCTTCAAGGACATCAGTACCTGTGGGATGGGGGTGGGGTACACCGAGCAGCAGCTGTGATGATGACGTCCCTTGACACCCTTGCTACCCACATTGAATCGACCCAGGACTTTAACACAGATAAGAATCATCCGGATCCTTATTCTTGTATTTTTAAATAGTATTTTAATGATTTAAAGAATGTTTATCATCTAATCAAGATCAGTCAACAATAAAAGCTTTTTCTACGCTCCTAACACGTGTGACCAGTGCAGTCATTTTTTTCTAAATTGTTAAAAACACTGTCCATATTTTCTTTAAGTTCAATAGATCAAATGCGATCTCCGTTAGTAAGCAATTAAAAATTTAAGGCGTGACATTGGAATGTATCTTATCCTGCCTCACACGCCATGTCACCAGTGCTTTTCCTAATTGTCACAGCATAAAAGTTAACCTAACTTGCTGAGACAATTGTCTAGAATAAAGTTACAATTTGATTGGTTTCTTCAAGAAGGTGCAAAAGAGGATAAGTGATGGTGTCGGAACTTCAAATTATATTGATTTCTGTTCCTTCGTGTTCGGGAATTGACCCTCATGTTGTTATGAAGAAGATTTTCACGACAAAAACGTGCAATTTTTCGCATGGTTTTTGAAAGGCTTTAGGTATTAAGCTGTAATAAATTATCTGCAGATAGATGAAACCATAACAAATGGAAAAGTCGGTTGCATTTTTGGCACGGGATAAAGTTCGGCAGATTTATGTCAAACTTGACTTAATTACAAGGATTAAGAATAGACCATTTTGCTATCATGGATTGCTGATCAATTCTACAAATAATTAGTCGTTCACCTTTAAAGTGGTTGCATCCATGCTAGGGATATAAGTTGACCGAATATCAAAAGATCAAAAATTAATGAAAGCATTATTAAAGAATTGAAGGACTTTAAGTGCTCGGGTCCAAAGGATTTCGAAATTGCACTTGATTTTTTATCACCGTTCTGACAAAATTTTCCAATGCTTGAGAAAGTTGAATAATGCTCAACAGCACCTTAGCGCCGTCCGAACAACACTTGACAAACTCTTGAAAAATACTTGAAAAACACTTAAAAACACTTGAACAACACTTGAGCAACACTTGAACAACACTTGAAAAACACTTGAACAATACTTGAGCAACGTGATGACATTCTAGCAACCTTTCATTAATGTATCGCGTACCCATTCCAGTAACAGTTTGAAACTAGGCATCTCCGAGAAGCAACCTGTCTCTGTCTTTATAAAGATGCAGTCTATCTATCACTAGTCTAGCAGAATGAAAAGTCCAACTCATGAAGAAGATAAAATGTAAACCTTGATCGTCAAATTAATTCACCCCCTCCCCTAGCAAAACGCCCAATCTCTTTAGAGGCATAATGTAAGCATATTATTTTTAACTAAAATTGTTCGAATCTTCATGGCCCAGTCTCCAAAGTTTATGCGGAAGAATCTGAATTGTAAAAAAACTGAAATGTGCTACCGTGGTTAGAAACCGCTAAAGACCGTACAATAATTCATAGTTTTTGGCAAGTTGCAAAGTTATTTTCCAGTTAAGATTTTGCGATGTACCTGCCCCAAATTGTTGTTGTTTTCCAGAGTTTTAAAACTACCGTGTCTTGTTGTTATTCTAAAATCAAGATTATTATGTTGAGATGGATCATACCTTGTTGTCAGATCTAACCTGCTTTCACTGGCCATTCTTGATTTTGCGATACGTTAAATCAGTGATAGACTTTTGTTTGATGCAGTAATGGCTAGGCCTACCGGACATTGTTGAATCCATTAAAATTTAAAGGTAAACTTTTTCATTTGAAAGTTTTGAAAGAACAATTCTTGCTTTTTATTCCCTAAAGATCACAATCCTTTTGAAGCTAATAAAAACTTTTGATGCGGAAAATTGGGGATAATTAGAATTCTACTGTTAACCCCCGGGGGTTTACCCCCGCTACCAAAGCTGTGAAAAGAGAAAATTTAAAATCCGCGGGGGATTCGCTTTTCTGTTAGTAAAAAGGGGGACAGAATGAAATGGGGATGCAGTAAGCATTTTGAAGTTTGGGGGGGAAAATCACCTAAAAATTGTAATTATTCCAACTATGGATGACAGCTAACGGCAATCAACATAATTAAAATTACTTATTTGTTATGTCCTTTAATATCGCCTTCTTTCTGGTGTTCTCAAAGAGACCTAAACTAACTTTATATTCATATGGGAATGTATTAAGGTATTTTTCAATGAGATCCAAATATAAATCTAAAAATGAAACCCCACTCCTCATTAAAAATCCCTGCATTTTGTAGGCAGAGAATAATCTGACACAAATGTGATCCTTTTCAATTCCGGTCAGAATACAGTTGTTCAGCAGCAATTAATGCGTTTGGTTAGAATGGAAGGGGGTAATGTAATCGAAAATGGTGGAGCCAAGAATCCTTGTATATGTTGAACTACAAATAAATTAAGCAATCGAAACAAAAGCCCCTCCTCCTCAGAGGTAGCCAATACTCGCAGAAGATCAAAGGGTGATCTGGCCATCCAGAGATGAGAGGCTTAAAAGCAGGAATACAGAAATCTTGGGTTGATTAAACTTTTTTGAAATCGCAATCAAATATTGCATAGCATGTTACTTATTTTGCGACCAAATGTGGTTAAATATTGGACACGAATAAATACATGATAGATACATGAAGTTTACAACTTTTACTGTTAATAAACAACTTACAATAGTGAATAATATCTAATTTACAACACATCTCTTATCAACAATGGAAATTGGATGATTATGCAACTTGCTGAATGTGGGTTGGGGTTCTTAGGGGTGTGGGGCTGTTTCGCCACACTTCCAAGGAACATAACTGCTCCTTTGTCAATTTGTCTGCTCCTTGCACCTTTATTCGATCTGCGAGGAAATGATTGCCAAAAAGTGCGGGGGGGGGGGTATTTCAATCTGAATTCGCTCCCCCGTGTTTTTGCCAGATAAAGAAAGCCAGTTCTTCAAATGTTGCAGCGAAAGGCCAAAAAGTGATCAAACTTCCAAACTGAGCGGAATTTAACATTGGTCCTCGTTTGCCTTTACAGTGACATCTTGCGGTAAGCTGCGGCATATTTGTGCACCCCTGTTTGTAGGAGCGGCGCTGTGGGGTTTAAGGGGGTCACATCCCCCAAGAGCAATAAAACCTACAACCTGACATTAGACTCCCCCAGGGAGTTTTTCTAGCGCCCTTCCTGTCTGTTTTGTCAACAGTAACCTACGAAACATACACGAAACGTATTTATATACACGAAATAACTAAACTAAACTCAACAACAGGATTTAATACAATTTATCATTTTAAGCAACATTTTACGTATCTTCCAATCACCATACAGTTTTTAAAACTGGTATACGAGAAAATCAATTAACAAGCACTGCTTTGTATACCACGTGATACCTAATCGATAAAAACTGTTAAATACACCAATTCAATCACCAGAATTATTGATAAAATGATGAGATGGGGTGAACAATTAATGTTTAGTTTCATGTTTAGTTCCCATTCCCCGCATCCCACTAGGAAAAGAAAGTTTCTTGCAAAGTAAAATGGTTTTTGGCAGGCAGGGATATTTATATACAAGATACTAGTCGCACTTCACAGCTTCATCAGATGAAAGATCTCGAGAATATAACATTTCATTGCTTTGTTAAATAGGTATCAAAAGGGTTTTGTAAAACCGATGAAGCCTAAATAGTTTACATGTTAAACGGACAAGAGCTCATGTTGCCTACAGTATATTAAACTAACACGAAATGGTTTGAAAAACGCAAGCAATAGAGATACATAGAGATATTTGGGTTTTGAAATTTAATCTACTATGGATAACATGGATACCCCTGTTACAATGTTTACCCTAGATAATTTTTTGGTTGCTTCCCTAATAAGTGTTTGTTTACCCCCCCCCCCACCAAAAGAAAAGAAATATTTTACCACCTTACACAAGTTTTCCTGCCCCCTATTCAACTTTTATAATATTCACCAGATAAATAGTCCCTTAAACAACTTGTTCATGTTCATTTCCATCCAAATATCGATTGTTTTGAAGGGGGCTTTCGCCTGTCAGGTCATAGCATTCGTATTTGTGTGCATCATCGAAGTTGTCTTTGCTTCGCGGGTTCAGAGATTGCATTGTGTAGCCTGGCTCTCTGTACTTGAATGACAACTGCTCGCTGTCCTTCGCAGCGGTGGAAAACGTTGGGCAGCGGATCTTTGGCAGGTAGGAGTAGAAGGTCTTTCTGTAATCTGTGCTCATGATGACAAGAATGACTGGGTTACACGTGCTATTGGCATATGCGAAAACCAGAGCGACCTGGAAAAGCTGGCCGCTTCCACTCCATGCAGCAAATCGCTCAAGGTAGAGATCAAGCATTGTAAGCAGGTGTATGGGAAAAAAACAAACGACAAATGCGATGAAAATTGCACGGAACATTCTTATCAATCGTTGCTGGCTTCTGATGCGGGTCTCGCGCTTTTTCCCGCGTGCAGAACCTTGCAACAGTAGCAGACTAGCCTTCAAAGCCTTGCTGATTCTGACGTAGGACAATAAATTGACGATGATTGGCAGGATGAAGATCATTATTATCCGTTGCAAATAGTAGGCGTTTCTTATGTGGATATTTGGCCAATGCAGGACGCATGCTTTCTCCACCCAGTAGCCATCACCAACACGAAGGACCAAGCTGAGAGGGAGGCCATTCAGGAGATATGACAATACCCAAATTGTTGCGAGGGTAAACAGGCGCTGCATGTGGCTTGGCTTTGATGACATGGGATAGATGATGGTGCGGTACCTGTCAAGGCTAATGCTGACATGTGTCAGGACGGAGACAGCTATGACGACATCGGTCAAGGGAAAGATGTATTTGCAAATGAATTCACCAAAAGGCCAGGCAAGATGGCGACCAGTGACCGTCAGAGGAAGGACAACGAACAATGTTAGTAAATCAGTGATTGCGAGATTGAGAAGGAAACAGTGCTTCAATGATTTGGTTTTGTCAGACCGTACAATTTTAACAACAACCAATAAATTGCCGAGAAATCCAGACATAAAAATCAAGCCATACAGGGTGTACGTGACTATTTCGAGTTCAACATTTTCCTTGATCATTGGTAACGTGAAATTTTTGCGAGAAAATCTATCTGCACGGTATGCAAGAGATGACACGTTTAGCGTGGAATTGGAAGTCATGTTCATCGACATCATGGTGCAAAAACGTGTATTCGCCAAGGATTTCAATTGTCTATTATGCGTTGTTGTGTCTTTAGATTTACTTTGCACAGAAATGATTCAAAACCTAAAATGAATTTTAATCTTATTTATATCTATGTCTGGAAAATTGAAAGAAAATCATCTACCAAGACGAGGGTCTTCTTACACACGCACACGAGTTGTTGATGAAGATGATTGATGATGATTGATGATGATTGATAATAATTGATTAAGATAATGATTATGATGATAATGAAGAAGATGATGATAATGATGATAATGATGATGATTGATGATGATAATGATGATGATTGATGATTGATGATGATGAAGATGATAATGATGATGATGATGATGATGATGATGATGATGATGATGATGATGAGTCAAGTGCTTTGCAGAAATACGGAAAGATATTAGAAGCCAGCATTAAACAAAAGTCCTTAAAAAGTTAGGATCGTCAGAACATCTTTACAAAAAAGACAATATCTCCATTGAAAATTTCTTGAAGATTTGATCTGTTAAAATCCTCTGTAATTAAGTACACCTTCGTTGATTAAAATCTACCATGAACAGATCTACTTTGCAAAGAACCACGTATCTAATGCCAAATTAGAAAGCGTTAGAAAAGTCCCACTTTCGAATGCTGGGATTAAGGTTATGTATAGCGCCGAAGGTGGTAAAACATTTTCAGGAGTTATATAATAAGATATTTGCTAAATTGTTTAACTTGACACCATGTTCACTATGTGTCTTAGACCTCACAATGGAATAAGCAGGACTCCTCATAACCGGCTACATTACTCATCTTTAACTTCTAGTTGAATTCCCGCATGTTATGCGTCGTTTTAACGCTTTTGCGAGGAGTTTGAATGTTTTGTTAGCTTGTTTTTACAAGCAATTGTAACATCTGCTTCCAAACGAAAATTTTAACTTCTAAAGATGAGGAAATTATAGTTTCGTTATCAACTCAAAGCAAATAACAACTAAGCATTATCTTAGTGTTTTTATATCTCATGTTGAATTCTTGACCGATAGAATGGTGATTTTCAACAGGAAAGATCTGATCGCAGTTGAAATTGCCGATTGATATCAAGAAAACACTGTTCTTATGACAAAAATACTTAGCGCTGTAAAAACTACCGATGAAACTCAGTGCAAACGTCAACTTCACATACAGCAAAAATCTTAACATTGCAATAATCGCTGAAGTTTTCCCAGAACAATACGTAACTGTTTTCCAAACACTTTTTTACCCTCAACCAGCTATAGAATTCTAGAACTTGATAATTGCGACAGTTCCTTTTTAATGGTTAAATTAACTCTTAATGCAGTTTATAAAGTTTCTTAATAAAAACAAAAAGTACAACTTGAGTATTGGACATCTATAAATTGCTAAAAGATATTTGCAAAGACTAGCATGCAGCATTTCTTAATGCAGAATACTTTAAATGCTTATCATTTTTCACATGAGGCGTTGGGGGATGTACTTATAACGTCTACCGAAAAAAAATATTTTATAGTTACTGCGATATAACGAATAATAGTTTGGTAATAAAGACTACTCTTTATTTTAAGAAATCATTTTAATCTACTGATGTTATTTCTTTGAGTCAAACGAACATACAAGAAACAAAAGGTTTAAAAAATATTGAAATAACTGTGGTTAAATGAGAAGCAAATAAATTGATATACAAAATAACTTAGATAACTCAGTTGAAATGTGCTAATTCATATGATAAATTCATAAACGGAACATTTAATTCACTTGATTATTGATTAAAATAGATTCAAATGCAAATTATTGATAGATTAATACACATTTCATGCAGAATTTCCTATACCTTTTTATGAATGCCAGAACATTGCCAGCAAGACAGGAGCATTCCACTTTTCACGTCCTTTCAGCAATCGAGTAACAATCTTTGATTCAAAACGCTGTCTGCAGACCAACTCTTAAACGCCAATTCCATTAGCAGGTGTCTCCAACTATCATCGAGTTAATTCGATTATTATTATGATTATTATTATGATTACTATCGTTCTAACCTAATCATAAAGACATGCGCCTTCGCAGCAGAGCTTATAGGCACGTTATAGAAACGGTAGGATTCCATTAACTCGGACCCTGGGTAACTCGTACAATCGCTTATTCGTAAGGATCTCTTGCCCCCCCCCCATTGGACTTGACGTTCCTTATCGTGTCCCACAAACTTTCATTGCGCGTGTAAAGCTTACTTTGACTATTTGCATTGAGTTACTCCGATCCAATTCACCTTAGAAAGATGCACTGTATCTCCGCTAATAACAATGGCACTAAAAAGTAGTTGGGACTGTCGGATTTAATTGATCACAAATTCATATTTTTGCGCTTCATTGTCCCATTTAACGTAGACAGTCCCCCCTTCCTCCCCCCTGAAACAATGATTCGGAGAAAGTTGAACATGCCTCAGATATCATTATCACAACACGGTATAGAGGGAGAGGGGAGTTGAATTGACAAAGGGAGCAACAGTGTTCCAACACTTTTGGAGAATGAACTAGGAATCCTTGTTATCAAAGTTGCAACTGCGGAGGAGAATGAGATTGGTGTCGATGTTGATGGATGCTGCAGAGGAGCACAATTAGTTGCTACGATACAAAGGAATGAGGAAGATTTGTTTTTTATTTTGTCTATTTTTGTTTTTCTTTGTTTACCAAAAAAGTTTAATCGACTTTCACGCAAAATGTTGAGCACTTTTTCAATTCTGTTCCAAAGCCTTTCCTCTCTGTTTCTGACGAAGTCATAACAAATTTGAGCAGAAGATCGCATAGAAAATGTGGCCTAGTTATGGTATCCTCAATTTATGCTTTGTTTACGGCGAAAAAATTCGCAAAGGAAATATATCCTTTTGCATTTAACAGGCAACCAAGCTCTACGCAGATTTCTATAATTTACAATCCCTTCAAATCTTTAAGTGCCTACCAGGTTTTCGTAAACAACTTTTATGTTGCCTGGTGGAATCGTGAGACTTTCTAATGCTAATTTGAAAAATTTTCAATCAATTTCTTTATCTGAGAAAGCTGTTATTCTGAATTAAAAATATCCAATTTCACCTTTTGTCAAATGTAACTGGATTGTCCTTAATCGATAAATCTCTTTTTTATTGATTTTATTGATAAGTCAATTTGTTGTTGAACAGGAAACAAACAAATTGATTTTGCAGTTTTTATTTACCGTCTCGTTCGGTATCAAAGGCAACCACAAGCTAATGGACATAAATGTAATATTATGGTGGTGGTGGGTTGTAGGAGTAATTGCGAGGGCTGGAGGCATTGGGAGTTGCTTTAATGCTACTTTTTATAGAAATAAGTACGATACGATTTATCCCTTCGAGATCAAAATGTCTTGGCCTATAAAGATAAGACAGCTGCAAACAGTGAAATCACTAGCAGTGAACAAGGCGATGAGGGTTGCTGGGAAATCGTCACATCACCTCCATAGGATTCCTGCAGAAAATGGGGTGAAATTTCACCGTAACCCACACGATCCATTTGTAATTGAAAACGGTGGTGAGGATGGGTAGATTTAACAATTACGTAATTTATCGTAATGTTGCGCAATTTTTTGAGCGAACCAAAAACCTCTGCTAATAAATTATGCTGCAATTCGTGAAGATCTGCGCCTTCACAAAAAAATTGACATTTGCGTAAAAAATAGTAGAGAATATCTATCTTGAGACAAAGAAAGATCATTAAATTTTTATCCCGCCCACTTGCTTTCTCCCACATGTGGAGGTGTATCACAGTTAAATGTAAATGGTGAAAAGTTAAATTTGCAATTGGGATCAGACTTCGTATTCAATGCAAATTCTGTATATTGCAACGTAATGCAGAATTTCAAAGCTCAGAAGCCACAGGTTAATTAAAAAAAATAGACAAAAAACACTGCATTTGATTATTAATGATTCATAACCATCCTAAAATATGTTTTTTTGCTCAGTAGAAATTTGAGTGTTTATCGCGAGATTGGAAGTTTTTTGTTGCAGTACTTGTTAGCTCCAGTGGTACAGCGATAATTTATGGCACGATGAAAAGAAAACAAGTCCAAAGTTGCAAAAACAAATGTTCAACAAAGCTTTGCCATTTTTGGAACAGCCAAATAACAAGAATGCTTGTTGCACGTAGCCGGTGGGTGGTCGCATCATCTACCCTTGGCAATAAGGGGCAAAATCCCATTCCATCTGCTGGAAGGGTGATGGAACTATGCCCTGTGGAGGTCACTTACTGCAATCCAAAAACTCGCAGAAAGGTTTGTTTGACAAGAAAAATACATCCTGTAGCAGCTAGCACTGCCATTGCAAGAAAATATTATTTTATAATGGCAGAGGGGGGCCAATCATCACTATGCAACCCCTAAGTTAGCCCCTGCGTAAAAGTCATGAAATTAAAATGCTTTGTTTTATCATTTGTCTTGTACCATAACGATTAGAGGCTACCATAGACGAAGCTTAATCAATTTGCTCTTACAAACATCAAATTCAGTGCGGTACTGTGAGTGAATCATCCTCGACTAGGCCCATCCAAAACAACAGAACTACTGTAAACAGCTTGTTGTTTAAGCCTTTCATTCGGTTTATTTAGCCATTAACATCTTCGTTATATTCAACAGAAAAGTGTTTGATTGACCCATGGGAGAAGGGATAGTGTCTATTATTATTGCGCTTGGTCTCATTCTACAAGACTATTCAACTAATACAACACCTTGCAAGAGTATGCAACAAGCTACAACATCTTGCAAGGGTATGCAACATACCACAACACCTTGCAAGAGTATGCAACAAGCTACAACATCTTGCAAGGATATGCAACATACTACAACACCTTGCAAGAGTATGCAACAAGCTACAACATTTTGCAAGGGTATGCAACATACTTCAACACCTTGCAAGAGTATGCAACAAACTACAACATCTTGCAAGGGTATGCAACAAACTACAACGTCTTGCAAGGGTATTCAACATACTACAACACCTTGCAAGAGAATGCAACTTACTATTACACTCTCAAACATCCTCACATATTCAACAACACTGTGTCACAGCAACCCCCAATACAATACTCTTCAACACTTTG
This sequence comes from Catostylus mosaicus, assembly GCA_964019065.1. Lineage (NCBI taxonomy): Eukaryota > Metazoa > Cnidaria > Scyphozoa > Rhizostomeae > Catostylidae > Catostylus > Catostylus mosaicus. Next base: position 8,735,419 of record OZ025192.1, on the reverse strand, counting down.
AATAACTATGCAACACTTGACACCACTCTGCAAGACTCTGTGACGGTGTGTTAAACTCTGCATCCATCCGTCACTACATAGCAACATGGTTATAAGGGGCAAAACCCATCTATCATTGATACAACGGACAAAGTTAAATGGGTGTGTAGTAATTTGCATTTTACCTATGGGAATACTTCAATGAAAATCCAAAACCTGTGGGAATTTCACACAATTTTATACACAAAAATAGCAATTATTTTATCAATTAATGAACTTTTAAATCAACACGCGATTTTTAGATTATTCATTTGACTACTGAGCCAATCCCCATTTGATGTTCCGACCGACAGTCGACATGCATTAAGGATGAAATTCGATTGAAAGAAGAACCAGAAACACGAGGCTATGAGAATTGATCTAGAATAGCAGGGCAAGGCAAGCATAGTACAAGGTAAAGCCCCTCTGTCCCCATGTAACTGACCTCTCTCCCTTACTAGCATCGGCAACACGTCGAACACGTTGAAAAGAGGGCGGGGGGCTCATGTGATGGATAGGTTTTAAGCGTCTAAGTAAGATGTTAAAAATGAAATATTGACAATCCGATATTAAATGTATTCTTATAGTTTGCAGGAAAATCTAGTGCTGCATATATCTCTATTATCATTCTTGCACATGTGTCTACATCAATTTATTGCTACGCTCTATGGAGATAGATGGTAGATGCCTGGTCGAAATTTGTTATTTTAAGGCTTCAGGCCCCCGATTTGAGGGAAAGGGGATGTCAACCTTATTGTCAAAAAACTAAAATATCATCTTATTGTTGAGCAACGCGATTAACTTTAACCTTTTTTCTGTGATAAAACCAGCGAGAAAAGGGAGGCCCAGCAGTTTGAAATTGAATTATGCAGGGACCATAAGGCGACTTTAGATAGGCTCAATGGGGGCTTGGGGGAGCTCACACGTGGGCATGGATGGATACCAAACGAATGAGAATCAACAGAAAAGGTTGATCGTGTAGATGGTGTTCACCACAAAAAGAAACATTGCACTCACCTTCCATGAAAGCCAAAACTACATAGTTTCTGAATACTTGATGGATGCTACTTATAACAGCCATAAACTGTCATTCCATTTCACATGGAAATAATTCCGTATGTCAGATGTAATGCCTTCATAGCCATCTTAAAAGCAACCAGAACTAAACAAAGATGTTTTGATGTCGAATGTTGTTATAGCGAAAAGCCTTCAACCTGTTTTCAATCTTAACTTTTTTGGGTGAGAAATTCAAATTTTTCGCAGGTGAAGTTATTATCATCTAACAATATCCACATCAAAGTTACGTATGGCAGGAAAAACAGCTGAAAATTTCATCGATAAAAGCTAGGCAGTCATGATCCGACAAAGATATTCTTTCATCGTGTATTTTAACTCGGATATCTTGTTTTACATCTACGGATTTTTCTGTCCATGTAAATAAATATTGTAATAACATCACATCTCACATGCAAGCCAGAAGACTTATCTATTCTATGAAGATCTTGGCATCACCTTAGGCAATGGCGGGGGTTTCTTCGATGGAACAAAACAACCCTTCTAGCAGGGGCAATCATAATTTCTAACATCGATTAGAGGACAGTATTCTGGAGCTACAATGTGCGGGGAAGATTTTCTTAGCGTGATGATAAGCTGAATAATCTAAAACCATGATCGAATGACAATGTTGATAAAAATCATTTTGGACATCGGAAAATTACCGGGCCTATTTTGAAGGGGGGATTGGCGGCTTTTTTACCAACAACCACCGTCCAGGGGTAATTTATCAGGCAAATTTTCAAACATTTGCCAGAACAAGACGGAGGACAACCTCACAAATTCATCCACAACTATATGCCAAACGTGTCTCCAACATTGGCGAAGAATGAAGCAAAACGAATCCCATGAAGTAAGAAGCTTTATAGCTATAATTAGTCTTCAAAATTGTACATCTCGATGGACGCTATAGATCGTTGTTATTCGGTGCTCAGACGGAGGTGCTCATAGGAAACTTCCAGATGTCTGCAGCCGATGGTTTGTTGGATAAAAACATTCGGATCTCATTATCCATGGATTATATGACAGCTTAGTCAAAGCTGGGAAAACTGTGTCAAAGCGTTGCGATATTTATGACATTTGCGACCAATTAGCCTTTCCAGTTGATATTCTAGACATTTCAAGTGAAGTGTACTTCGGTACACTGCAGACAGAAGGCCTAGTGCGGATGGGTAGCGCTTATGTTAAAGTATGAATGGGTAGCGCGTATATTAAAGTATGAATGGGTAGCGCTTATGTTGAAGTATGAATGGGTAGCGCTTATGTTGAAGTATGAATGGGTAGCGCTTATGTTAAAGTATGAATGGGTAGCGCTTATGTTAAAGTATGAATGGGTTGCGCTTATGTTAAAGTATGAATGGGTTGCGCTTATGTTAAAGTATGAATGGGTAGCGCGTATATTAAAGTATGAATGGGTAGCGCTTATGTTAAAGTATGAATGGGTAGCGCTTATGTTGAAGTATGAATGGGTAGCGCTAGAGACGAAAGTTTACATGTAGAAGGTAAACTCTGCCTAGTTTTCGCGGGCAAATATACTGAAATGGCCACAAAAATCAAATAAAAAGGGTTTCTTCTGAATCAAATATCGCTACCTAAAAACCTTAAAGAACATTTAAAGTAACTGTTGGCATACATCAGTTTACAAAACAAGATTTTGTTACTAGGTCCAGAAATAAAATAAACAGCAAATGGTTCTCGTTGGGACTGGTTTCAAACATTTTAGTCTGTAGCCTTACAACTAAAAACGGTTGAAAACTGTCACAAAAATCCCAGGAATGACAGCTGGTATTTTGAGTGTCGAGTTTTCTCTTTCTAATTTGTTGTTATGCAAACGTGAATTCTTCAGTGAATTGATCTTATAAAAAATCTTCCAGTCACCGCAAAAACTCTTCTTAGACAAACGATCTCAAAAGCGCCGTTTGATTCTCGGAAATGAGCAATTTGATTATCATCACATTAATAATTACTTCTCAGTCTTGACCAAATAAAACCAAACATTCAGAAAGCTAGAATCTGAATGCTGTTTTAATAACCACAAGATGGTGGGATGAAAAGCATGGATAAGCGACAAATTAGGAAATTAACAACCAAGAACTGCACGCGTTTGATGCAGAAATTACATGGTAAGTGTCATGGCAACAAATTAAGCAAAGTTTAGCTGAATGGAAGCATATCATCCAGGGATTAAATGTAAAGTAATCCAGTTTTCATCTTTCTGTCGAAAAAGTTGCAGAGCTAATTTCAGTGTCGAAGAAATCCCACTACGGGGATGCTCCGAGAGAAAGAAGTTGGATATTGGTCAAAGGGTTCCTAGCCTTTTCAACTTTGTAAGCTTTAAACTATATTTCAACTCGCAAAGCAATCAATTAGAAAAAGTCTGACACATTCTATCAATTTTAAAATTCTATCAATTTCTAGATCTATTTTATGCCCAAAACTCAGATAAACCTAATTTTGCAATATCGCTCAATATATTTCTCAATATGTTCTTTTAAATATATTCAATATTATTACTCATAATTATCATTCAACGAGATTCAAATCATAACTGCTAAGTACAATCCTTATAGCCGTGTTTGATTGAAATTCGAGCTGTAGTCACAACTCTGAAAAGCTCTAGCCTTTTGCTCTAGAGCACCAAAGCTGTAAACAGTGCTTTCATTTTAGGAAGCTTGAAAATGAGGGAAAGGATTCTTCAAGATTAAAATGTAAGATCAAAGTAGCTTGTTTATCATGCTTCAATTGCATCAAAAAGATTTTGATCCACAATCAAAACGCTGGAAGAACTTTGTCGATTTCGAGAGATTTTTCCTGCGGCTAGCTGTTTTCTGAGAGCCAACTTCCCTAGATTTTGATATTTTTAGGGTCTATGATAAGCTTTGTAAATCAAATAGAAGTACCTTGTAATGTCTTTTGGATCAACTGCAGTTTAACGAGGAATTCTGTCTCTAAGGTATTCTAACAAATGTGTCGTCCCTTTCATTAAAATCGCGTGTCTTGGATTTCGGAATGAGTTGCCTTCTAGTTGTAAAGACCTAGAATAAATCAATGCCCGTTAGCTCTTCAACTTTTGCAAGAATTTCAACGATCAAATTTGTCTCTATTAGCATAATATTTTGAACTAAAAGTATCTATCATATTGGCATTACATGCACCTATATCACAGCATATTTTAGGGCGAAGAATGTTAAATATTGTGCTCAAGACTTTATGTTGCAGTATAGCAAATATTTTGATGCCAGCTTTACAATTCTTAGTGGTCAGCAGCATTGATGCACGACGAAGTAACCTAGTTATGACGTATAAGAGTTGGCGAGTCATATAAGTAAGCTTGCTTCTTCGCATCGCGCAATAAAAACCAAGCGAATCATCTAACTTCAAGGTGATTATATGAACACCATTTTTATTCATTTCAATGCTAGAAATATTGAATGATCACTTACTTCAAAGTTGTTACATTTCCGAGTTCAGGAGGCACATTTGCTATGTTGTTGTTGCTTAAATCCAAGTTTGCAATCTTCGGAAGTTTTCTCAAACCATCAACATCGATTTCTGTTATCTGTAATCCGTTGATTAAATACACTTTTAATTAAAAGATAAAAAACGAAAGCTATATATCTGATCAGAAATCACATGGAAATCGCAAATGGCAGCTTATGGGATTATCTATGTAAGAAGAGTCAAAACCAAGGAAATGGGGCAAGTAAATTATTATGGTAAAACGATTACCAGCCGGAAAGACTGTTGCTAAAAGCAGCAGAAACTACAACAACACCAAACCCAAGTCAAGTCAAATTCTTCTCTTTTTAAGGAAGATGGCGAAATCAGACTTTTCAGCAGGACTCAAGTCTTTTCTGAAATTTTGGAGAATGATGAGCACCTAACAATTGATTTTTAAGAGGGATGATTTTTAACTAAGATGAAAGATTATTAAGTATATAGTACCTGATTAGAGCTTGCAAGTAGAGTTTCTAAACTTTGTATTTCGTACAAAAACTTCGGCATTGCAGTGAACCTTAAGATAAAGAGGAAGATTGAAATATAAATGTACAGAAGAATCAATCAATCAATCAATCAATCAATCAATCAATCAATCAATCAATCAATCAATCAATCAATCAACAAATCATTTAATCAATCATTCATCAATCAATCAATCAATCAATCAATCAATCAATCTTTCAATCAATTAATCAATCAATCAATCAATCAATTAATTAATGCGGTTTCAAGACGAAACGTGTCTTTGAGAGCCACAAAAGAAGAAGAAGAGGTTAATCAAGTTATCAGTCTAGTTAACGAAATTAAAAATACAAAAAGTTAACGTAAGATACAAAAATGTCTAACCTGTTTGACGAAAAAGTGATTTGCTGCAAAGATTGCCATGATTTGAATTCTGAAGAGAGTTCTGTGATCATATTGCTCCTATAAAAAATTTTTAAATCAAATTTTATCTTTTTCCATTGCTTTTAATCTTTTCTATTGCTTATAAGCTATGTAATATTCAAAAAATTACAGCTAAATTTAAAAACTGTATATACTTAAAATCTACAATAGCCATAGTTACATAATATCATAAATATCATATTATCTAACATCATATAATATAATATTATAAAATATCATAATATATGATATCGTTCAGTATCATAAAATATCACATCAAATAAGAACATATCATTTAATAGCATAAAATATCATATCATATGATATCGTTAAGTATCATAAAATATCATATCATGTAGCATATGGCAATATGGAATAATTCTTACGAGATATTGATGAAATGCAATCGTGTCAAGCAACTTAACTCGACAGGAAGTGACGTCAGTTTATTGGAGCTAATATCCAAATCGACCAGACTATTTGCAAACGAGGCAATTCTGAAAAATAATACAAAAAATTGCCAATAAGATGCCAACTTACTTCTACTCGCATTGATTTTTTAGCTTCAACTGATTACTTGTTTTTATTGCCTTTTGGTTATTATCAAATATTTTCATGTCCTGACGAGTGTCTGACAAAAAGTAATTTATAGTTTGCTAAAATCTATTAGCCTTATAATGTGCAAAGTCCAAAGACGAAACTCACATTTTGCCAGTAGCAAGTCTGAGTTGTTCATATATCAATGGTTGTTGCCGGTAATAGCAGGTTTGTGAAAATCATGCCTCAATATTCATCTAAATGGGACAAAATTCGAAGCAATACTGACCTTTCTGGAACGTGTTTTAAAAGGTTTTTGCTAAGATCTATGATAGAAACCGCTGCACCTTCTATGAAGTAGCCATCTGGTACTGAATCAGCTTTTTTGTTACTGAGAATAAAAAATGATAGAATGGAGGTATGAAGTAACATAACATAAAAGAGCCTAAACAGGTACTGTACATTCACTTTTCCAGCAGTTCTCATTATAAAGTGTTTAATCGAAATTTGAATATTTGCAAATTCTGTTGATTCGTTCTACTGCTATGAATTTCATTCGACAACTGAGATAAAAATAGAATTTTGATCAATTACTAATTTTTGATGTTTTTTATACTTACCTATAATCGATTTTCTTTGTTGACATAATTGCATGAGTGTCAATACCAACCCCAGAGGAAATCACATTGTCATTTATTTCTTTTCTTGTTCCAACTGAAGACCCTGTTTCCTCAGCTTCTTGTTGATCTGATAAAAAAGCAAATTCGAATATAATCTGTTTCAGATTCTCTAGGCATTGCATGTTAAATGTCTTTTACAAATTAAACACTTTATCACTCATTACTAGTTAAAATTAAAAAATTTTTAAACATAGCAAAGAAATATGAAATTATTAAAATTTGTGAACCTTGATGAGGAATCCTACTTTTCAGATGCTTCAATACTGCCTGTGTTCCTTTCTGAAACGCGAAAAAAACAAAATTCATTTGTAGTTGTATGCTATTGCATTTAGCTGCATTCTGTTGCATTTAGCTGCATGATGTTGCATCTAGCTGCATTCTGTTGCATTTAGTTTATGCTACTGCATGTAGTTACATGTTATTGTATGTAGTTGCATATTGTTGTATGTAGTTGGATGTAGTTGCATGCTGTTGCATTGCTACTGAGTTTAAAGTTAAACAAAGCACTGCTTAAACAAAAGCTTCGAGCCATAAGTTGAAGACACTTTACATTTGAAATCACATGTCAATGAATAAAAATCTAAAATAAAACAATAACAAATAAACACAAACAATTTAACTTTAAATCTGTTACTCACAGCAACGATATCACGTCTGATGCCCCGCAGAGGGTTACCATCAAGTGAGATTGACTTGATATTTTCCATGTTCCCAATAGAGAATGGAAGTCTATGACGAAAAATGAAACAAAATAGAAAAAATTATCAGTATTAAGTTAAAAATGAGCAAAATAAGAAATACTTTTTAAAAATATCAACGTACTAGTGTATCCAACGCGTCTGGCATTTCTGATCGTGCACTATCAAAAGTTTCACAATAGTATCTTCTACTTTCCAATGCTGAGGCTTTTCAACTCTCTGTCGTTTTGAAGAGTAATGCTCCTTCGCAGAAGGGGTATTCAAATCGACCGAGGACTGAAAAACCTGAAGAATTAGATGGAGAGCACGTACATCAAAGAATCTTATCATCCCTTAAATGAGTTGTACCGTCTTTGCTTGCTACGATGCGGAGTTGATTAAACTAAATTTGATTTGAAAATTCATTTGAAGATACGTAGAACGCAGAGAAAACAGGTACATTATAGCACTTGAAATCAAATTGAAAAGTTAGCAAAACTAGCAGACAAAGACAGAAAATGATATTGCGAAGAGATGTAAGGGGAATTTTACATTGAGATAAGGTGCAAAGGAAATCTTACATGGAAATGCAATTATTTGTCAAATCCAGTCTCTCCAACTTCCTGCATGATGTAATTTCATCGGGGACACTAAAATTCAAGTTCAGCAGATGTCAGATGATGCAGTTGATCAATGGTTGATAATGTGAATATATTTAATGAAACTTTGCAATTATTCCAAGCCAAATTTATCGCAAAACGATTTCAATAAAAGAAGATATGGATGAATGAATGAATGAATTAATTTATATATGGATGAATGAGTGCAGTAGTGAATGAGTAAATGAATGAAAAAACTGACAAATGAGTAAATGTTTGTGAGGATGAATGAATGAATGAATGAGGCAGTGAAATAATCGATTAATAAATGAATGAATGAATGAATGAATGAATGAATGAATGAATTAATTAGTTAATAATGAATGAATGAATGAATGAATGAATGAATGAATGAATGGATGAATGAACGAATGAATGACTTAATAAATTAATTGTTAAATGAATGAATGAATAAATAAATCAATGAACCAATGTAATAGTTAATTAATGAATGAAAAGATCAATAAATGAATTAATACCTTTCTATAGTATTATCTTTTAGATCAAGTGTGACCAGACATGGTAAATGTTTGAACATGTCTGAATCAAGTTTTTTGATTCGATTGTTGCTCAAGTAGAGTTCCTAAAAGGAGATGTTGCCGATAAAAACTGAATTGTGTTGATCTTGAATACTTTCAACTGAAAGATACTTAAAACTAGATAAAAAATTTAAAATATACATTTTGTGGCATAAAAGTTGCGAACAAACAGATTTATCAACAAACAAGAAAATAAAAAATTGAAAACAACCTTTATGTTGATGGGACCATTAAAAGGTGGAAATTCCGAGATAAGATTTGCTCTGCAATCCAAAATATCGAGAGACTTCATTCCATCTAGTCCTGACAAATATATTTAAAAGTTATAGATATACTTGAGAAACAATGGAGTTAAAGACAGAAAGCTGGTGAAAGATGGGTCGAATAAACAGAAGCAAAACTATATTATAGAAGAAAAATCTGAATGCATAAATAAAAGTATTAGCAATAGTTAATCAGTGGTCAAAACGTTAATGAATTATTTTCGTTTAATTGCTTGTTCATGGGTTGCAATCATGAAAGAAAAATGTAAGTTGTGCAGAAAATATATCCCAGAAAATAAATATATTGTTTGAAGATAGATATATTTTTTTAAAGTTTTATCAGTTCAAATTGATGCTATTTATGACACCATCTTGCAGCTCACATCAAAATGATTGATCTTTGATTTGATACGATTGCTATGATCAAAATGATTGCTATGATTAAAACGATTGCTGTGATTAAAATGCTCGCTATGATCAAAATGATTTAAAAGATCATTTGCTTACCTTGTGGCATAGATTTCAGTTTGTTACTTCGTAAATTCAGATCTCTCAAGGCTGAAAAAAGATATATAAAAATCAAGTATTTAAATAAAGCCATGAGAATACAAATTTAGCAGTCTGTTATACAGAGTTTGATTTCATGGTATCAAATCTTTTGTACCTTGAATAAAGGAGCTATGAAGCTTGATCGTTGAAGACCAGAATAGACATGGATCGAACAAGTAAAGAACGATCTGAAACCAATAAATAAAACAGTGGATGAACTAACTTGGAACAAGTATGAGCCAAAGGGATGGAAGAAATCAGTGGCAAGGCTAATGTCTTGAAAAAGATGAAAATATTAATAGAAGAATAAGAAGAAAAAGAAGTAGACAAAGAAGAAGAGGAAGAAGAAGCAGAAGAAGAAGGATAAGAAGAATGAGAAGAAGAATAAGAAGAAGGAGAAGACGAAGAAGAAGAACAGGAATAAGAAGAAGAAAAAGAAGAGGAGTAAGAAGAAGAAGATGAAGTAGACAAAAAAGAAGAGGCAGAAGAAGAAGGAAGGGGCAAATGAGAAGAATTATAATAATAAGAAGAAGATGAAGAAGAATAGGAATAAGAAGAAGAAGACGAAGAATAATAGGAATAAGAAGAAGAAGACGAAGAAGAATAGGAATAAGAAGAAGAAGAAAAAGAATAGGAATAAGAAGAAGAAGAAGAAGTAGAAGAAGAAGAAGAAGAAGAAGAGGAGGAGGAAGAGGGAGAAGAAGAGGGAGAAGAAGGAGAAGATGCTTGCAGTTCAAGGAAATGCAACAAATATAAAAACTATACTCACCAGATAATCTTTGAAAACTAATGGGTATAGCCACAAGTTGATTATTAGAAAGGTTTAATTTCTGCAACTTGGATAAGTTTCCAAAGCCTTCTGGTAATGAAACGAGTTTGTTTTCTTCAAGATTCTAGAACAAATCAACAGAATCGTGTATGTCTTTGTTGGTCTGAGATTATATACAAGGAGATATGAACATGTCTCTAGGCAGCCAAAGAAATTTATTTGATTGGCTTGATTTGTCTCTGCCTCAAAAAAAGAAGGTTAGCTAATGAGTAGAGCTGCTCAAATTTTTGAAATTCAAACGAAAGGGGGCTCTTATGAGCAGGATATCTTTAATCAAAGATGAAGGTATATTGGTCATTAGAGAATAGCTAGGATGTATGAAAGAAAAAGGGCTAATAAAGGAAAGTGACTCAGCTTGACTCAATGACAAATTAAAAAAAGAATTTAGCACCAACTTAAAAAACTCACCAGATCCTCAACATGAACAAGATTTCCAAATTCCTCAGGCATTTGTTCAATGTTATTTCCATTCAAAAGGAGAACTTGTGCTGCTTCAAGTCTTGTTAGACTTAACGGAATGGATGCCAGTTTGTTGTGACTGAATAAAAAATTTTACGAAATACCTTATTTAAAAGCTTTTTTCAAATTTAGAGGTATTACAATAAGTTCCTTTTCTAGGTTCTATATCTTAAAGTTGCAGTGTAATTGTTTTTCTGCTCACATCTAAATATGAGCCAAGAAGTTATGATGAATCAAGGGATTACTGAAGCTAACTAGAATATAACAAATTTAGTTTTTGGTCGCACTTCTGGCATGGGGGGAAGGAGGGAAGGTTTAAAGGTGAATAGATTTATTGACAAATTCTAGATTATGTGAAAGAAGAAAACACAATTTGGCACATTAAAATTATATTTTTACAATATGCTTCTATCAATATAAAATGATGAGTTATGATTTACCTTAAATTTATCCGCGACAGTTCATGCAAATCACCAATTTCATCTGGCAAAGATTCAAGTTGATTATCATGAACCTGAGAATGAAAAAGTTTCAAGATCTCAATAGACTGTCATTTCCAAAAATGCTCTTTCTAACTATAAATGGCGATACCGCATTGTTGATTTGAAAAAATAAATCAAAAACACGTATGACTCTTGAAAGTCAGAGAACACATTCAGACTCAGAGATAGCAAGGGACCATTTACTCAAATTGTTTCTTCCAATCTATAACACTAAATCTTATCCTTTGTCACTTTCATTCGTATACCTTCCAATACTATTAGTTCATGTGAAACAATAAATTTACCATGCATAGCAGAGCAAAAACTAAAATTATCATAAACTTACATCAAGGACATTAAGTGCTGGTAAATTCTTAATTTCAGATGATAACTCTTTTATTTTGTTTGATGCAAGAATAAGCTTTTTCAGATCTACTTGTTCCCACCAACGATCTCCATCTCCAGCATCTAATGAGACAGTTTTCCCTTCTTCTGGCACATCTAAATTTATCCTCCAAACCTGAAAAAATCAATCAATCAATCAATCAATCAATCAATAAATCAATCAATCAATCAATCAATCAATCAATCAATCAATCAATCAATCAATCAATCAATCAATCAATCGATCATTAATTAAATCATCAACCATTCATCCAATATATCAATCAATCAATCAATCAATCAATCAATCAATCAATCAACCAATCAATCAATGAATCAATCAATCATTTCATTCTGCTAATTAACTCAATGGCTCATTAGTTTATTTTTTCATGCATTTCATTTGTCACTCATTTGTTCATTCAACCATCCATTCGTACGGTTAATCTATACTTGCTGTTATTCACACAAATTAACTTTAAAACATCAAATATGAATTTTTAATTTCACAAGATGATTTGCAGCTGGATATAAACAGATTGTCAAAATCAAAACCATGCAGTGGGTCTTTTTATCATCAGTTACTTGAATCTGGTTAACAAATAAACCTTATTATTATTGATAAAAAGTATATAACACCTGCCTGCAGTGGTACTTCTGTCAGATTTCTATTTGAAAGATTTATTTGTCCACTGTGTCTTGCATTTTTTATTAATGCATAAGGAATGTTAGAGCTTTGTGCTTCTGCACCAAAACCAACTCCAAACCCAGCTTGTGGCTTCCATTTTCCTCCTCTTCCTTTTGAGCTCATTGTCCTCTTATTCTGTAGAATAAAAATGGATGGATTATCTAAGTAGCTCAGCAAAAACTTGGGTGCGGCAAATCTTGCATCAAACAATATTTCCATGATGCCGAGCTGTTTCGAAAGCTATACAATTATCAGCATTATTAAATTATTACCTTCAATTAATGCCATAAAGGTATTGCTTGCCTTTGTAATAGACTTTTTTGAATTAGCCTCCCACCCTAGATCAAGAACTAATTCATAAGCTCCTGTCTCAATCAATTCCCTAAATTTATATGAAAATTTATCCAGGTCACTCCAGTTCATGTTGGTACTCCCTTGAAGTCAATGAAAAGGTCAAGACATGGCCAAGCTTTGTGATGGGGTTAATGGCCAGTTTAACACAAGTGCAATAGCACTAGGTCAAATAGCCCTTGTATATTTTAATTTAGAAATGTAAGCTTTCAATACAACATAAAGGCAGCAAATTGCGGGGGCTACAGCCCTCAGCATCCTCCCCCCTCCGACTCCAGCGTGTCTGTGAATATTTTTTAATATGATGTTTTATTTTATTAAATTTTCGAAATGTCAAAATTTCGACAAATATTATTTTCAAAAAGTGTCTCCAATCGATTGCAAATCGCCCAAACTTGTAAATGTGTTCAAGAATGCAAATAACTCGCAGGATTATAATATCTCAAGCAATGTTTTGCAATCTTAGGGATTATCATCATCTGCGCTTTAAGCTCACGGCGTTTCATTAGTTTTACTCCGTGCTGATGAAAAACATTGTTTTAAAGCGTAAGAATAATTCTGCAATAATAAAACTTTGCAATAATAGATTAAAAAGTGAAAAAAATCGAAAAGATTCACTCACCTTCCGGATAAAAAGTTGCAAACAATGTTGAAATTCACCGCCTGAAATAAAGGTAACGGTCTCATTATCATGAAGAGGCTGCATCGTAAACGAGGTGTAAACAAGATTGCAGCAATCTGTCACGTTGGAAAACAGAGAAGTCACTTTTTTTGATAACAGAGGAAATATCTTTTGTTTAAGTGACACTTTAAACGATTTTTGGAAAAGATGAAACGAAGAACCGATAGAAAAAAGCACAAAGCGCAAGACGGTGCTGGGGATCTGAAGAAAAGAGATGGTGGTAAAAAAAAATTCAAGCCAAAATCACCTAAACCAAAATCATCAAAAAAGGATGCGATGAAAAATGCTGGCAAAGAGGCGCAAAAATTTGCAAAAAAGAAAATAAGTGTTAATGATAAAAGAAAACACACAGAGAATGCGGAAAGTGAAAAAGATCAAGCAGGTAAGGATGACAATTCACGTAGTATTAGCTTATTTGTAAGAAGAGTAGCCTGTCGGGCTTTTCTTTTAAAAGGAGGCCTCTAGTTATTAAAACTCGAACCCATTCAATATTTGGTCATGTAAACAATTACACAAGACATGGGTTTAGTAAACTAATAGATTGAATCGTTTTCAAAGTAAAGAATGTTTGCATTTAAAATAATGCTGTGTTTTGCATTACTCTAAGAAAAGTTATGCTTGTGTTTGTAAGACTTTGTTGACTATGAGAAATTTGTCTACTTTGCTAATTTGCACATGATTAAATTCTCTAATTCTTTACAGCGAAGAAAAAATTTAAAAAGGATGCAAAGCAGCCCTTGACAAAAAAGGAAAAGAGGGCGAAGAGAAGGGAAAGTAAAGATGTGCACGGGGTTATTGGTAAATTAATGGAAATGTATGAAAAACTAAGGAGGTATGTAACAAGGATAAAAATTGCTTGAAATTTCTTGAGAAAAAATTACTATTGAGTTAGAAGTGAAATTTCACGAAAGACTCTGTGCTCGTCCCAATAATTGTGAGGTGGAGGCAAAAACAAAATTGCAATAATTTTTTTTAAAAAATGCGGAGAAAAATTGCAATGTTAACTTAGCAAGTATGTTAATGTTGTTCAGTTGTTATTTTACAGCAGCTGTGTTTTTTTTTCATGTAAATAGAAAGAATATCAGCAAAGAAGAAAAACAAACTGCAGTTAGTGAAGTTTTGAGTATCATAAAAGGAAAAGAAAGTGACGTAAGTGCAACTCATCGAATTAGAAACATAGTTTTCTGATATTCATTTTATAGTTTTTACTTCATTAAAAAACTCAATTTTTTTTCTCATTTTAAATTCATTTGATTCCAGGTGATTTACAAGCATGATTGTGTAAGAGTTTTAGAATTTTGTGTGAAATATGGGAATGAAACACAAAGAGAAAGTATCTATGGAATATATAAAGGTGAGAATGTTATTTATCATGTGCAAAAACAGTGGGTGATACACTGCCATTAATCAAATCTTATCTTACCCCATGAATGCCCGTATTTAATCTCAGCATCATGTGAATCCACTTATCATCTGCCATTGATAATCATTTTGTCCCAGTTATGTACCAATTCTTTTCCAGTTGTGTTCCAAATCTGTTCCAATTATGTCCCAATTATATTCCAATTCTGTCCCAATTATGTTCCAATTGTGTTCTAATTTTGTCCCAGTGATGTTCCAATTATGTTCCACTTCTGTCCCAATTATGTTCAAAGTGTGTTCTAATTTTGTCCCAGTTATGTCCCAATTATATTCCAATTCTGTCCCAATTATGTTCAAAGTGTGTTCTAATTTTGTCCCAGTGATGTTCCAATTATGTTCCACTTCTGTCCTAATTTTGTTCCATTTATGTTCCAATTATGTTCCACTTCTGTCCTAATTATGTTCTTCCTGTCTAGGGAGATAGTTAATACTATTTTGTATTTTTTCTAATTTTTTAGAACACAATGTGGAACTTCTCAAGTCAAAATATGCTAAGTTTCTTGTTAAAAAGCTAGTGAAGTATGGGTGAGTAATTGATTTCATATATTAGTCTGCTACAATTGTGCATCATTGTTTTAATGAGGACATGATTGATGTTGCAAATGCACTTTAATATTGTTATGTCTATCATATCATTGTCTATGATGTCACATGTACTATTTGTCAAAGGGTTGACTACCCACAATGTGTGCATAAACATCTCTTTATATGCTATAAACAAGTATTCTTTTTGCATTATAGAAAAAAGTCACAGAGGAGTTTGGTGATAAAAGCTCTTTATGGCAATGTCAGGAAACTTGTGAGGCAAAAGGTTTGATTTCAAAGTCCAATTTTATATGCTTTTAAATTTTTTTTAGTATATAGAAAAATAATTTGTTAATAGGAGCCTTTCAAAGTGCTGAGCAACTAAAGTTGTATCAATGTTTACTTCCACCCAGCTTTTCCGTCCATCAAACAGTCTAATTCGACTTGCCAAACTCTCAGGAGCAAAACAAACTAAAGCATGCTGAATTATTTGTCTGCTTCCTCAAGGAACTGTAAAACATCTGATCAATCATTACCAACGTTATAAAGACAGTTAATTTATTTGTTTTGTCATATTACAGGAAGCATCTGGTGTCTTGGAATTTATCTACCACCAATTTGCTGATGCAATGCAGCGTGCTTCATTAATTGAAGAGTTTTATGGCCCACAATATGCTGTCTTCAAAGTAGGCTTTCTTCTTTCTTCAAAATGTGTATTTTAGCAGATTGTTTGAAGCAAAGCGTTAAGCTTGTCTTGTATCAATTCAATGGCATTAATTATGTTTGAAGTTTGTTTTATTGTCATTAGGCAGCTATTGGTAGGAAACTAGAAGACATATTTGAAACAGAACCAGACAAGAGATGTGAAATACTTCGATATATGAAGGATTCTTTGATGCCTCTTGTTACAAAGTATGTCTCATCACTTCTTAATATTTTTCTTTTTATCATCGATGTAATGGTTGAAGATCTATTTAAGTGGATGTTAAGCGCACTATGTCCTTAAGATATGAGCTGATACTGGAAAGAAATTTTCCGTCTTAAACTCAAAAGCAAAAAATGGCAAAAAAGAGTTGTTACTTCAAGTTCCAGGCTTGATGCGATCTTCAGATAACTGCTGTTGTTCACTCGATCAAGTTTTCTGGAGATCGCATCAAGCTCGAAACTTGAACTAACAACCCAAACCGCCATGTTTTGTCATTAAATTTAGCATAGCTCTGCTTCTATGGCATCGAGCACTATTTTTAGCAGACCGGTTAACCGTAAGCATCATTAATATCTCATTAATAACATTTTGAATATATTTCAAATAGGGATGCAGTTACTTTCACCATAATTCACAAACCATTGTTGGATTTTTTCACATTTGCAGAAGAATCAATGAAAGCTGTGAGTATTTCTGCTGTTTCTTATCAAATTCCATTCCATGTTTATCTCATTTTCATTTCATTTTTATTCATTAAGGCGTGGTAGCCTCCTCAGCCCATGAAAACTGCTTGTTAGGGGGGGGGGGGTGACAAAAACAACTAAAAGTTGCAAGGGTTTGACTCTGTTTAACAACTGTTAGATTATGCTATCCTGAGCTTATAAATGTCAGTTGCAATGGCGCTTCCTCGATTCAACACAAAATTATCAAGACATAATTGATTTGATTTTCTGTTCAGGAGATGATTGAAGCATTGCGGGACCGCGCTGTCCATATATTGCATACTTTGGAAGGATCACGTGTAGCAATGAACTGCATTTGGTTTGGAACGAAAAAGGTTTGATTTACTGTTAAGTTACGTGCATTGTATTGCTAGCTGTTTGCTAGCTTGCGTCACAGGAGGTATGAAGTAGAAATCACCATCTGTGAGGACTTGAGTGGGTTTTGTGCTAATACGTAAATATTAGCAGAGAAATAGATAATGAATCTGATTGGCCAATTTCATAGTCGCCATGGAGATAAGATTAGAAGATTTATTGTCAATCCTCAATTACACCAATTGTTGTCATTTGCAGAGAAGACAATCAAGAAGCGATAAATTTGAAAATGCTATTAAAGGTGACAATTATCATTGGGAAGTTGCCAGAACATGAAATGTCTCGAGTGCCCTCATGCTGTGGTTAGATACTCTCGCCGTCTGTGACGTAGGTTGTTAGAAAGTTGTCGCAACACAAATCCTTCGAGTGCCAATCAGTGTTGAATAATTCAAAGCCTGAACAGAGCAGGACAGTGCTAACCAAGATTTGATGACATCCAGAAAGCCGCGGCATAATTCTGGATCCAATTAATTTAAATAACTCCCAATTTTAGGTTGTTTTTCGTTATTTTGCAATGCTTATCCTTCCAGCTGTTATTTTCTCTTGTCACCATGAAAACAGCTTTGATCCATCAGATTTGGCTGTTATTAAGGATTTTAATTCTTTCATAATTTACAAACAAAGATTCTTTGTCATGAAATATTAATATTTATCAACTGTTTTCCAATGGAAAATTTAAAATCGTATTATAAAACCGTTTCAACGAATCGTCGTTTGGTTCACTGTCTCCTTCAATCTTTTCCTTAAAAAGGCCTAATTTTTGTTCAAAACCACTTCCATTTTTGCTTTGATTTCGTTACAAACGATTAATTTTTATTTGATTTTTAGGATAGGAAAATAATAGTGAAATCTTTCAAGACTTTTGTCAATAAAATTTGCATGGTAAGTTGAATTATGAACCATTTCTTATAAATTAATTAATTAATTTAGTTTTTATTTATTTTGTTTCTTACTGACATATTTAACATGTCATATTAGTCATGTCTTAGTCCAGCATTATATTTGTGTCATCCATCTTGTCATTGCACAACCCTTTAAGCTGGTACGCTATCGACGGATTACAATCCACAGCTCCTAAATCTTGGGACAGTTTTCGCTGTGAAGACATCGCAGTTTTATCTTCAAAAACCCAAACAATCCTCTTGGTTATTTAATTTGCACAGTATCAACAAGATTTGTAACCATAGCACTCAAATTTATGAAAGTGAAAAAAGTCTTTATTTTCATTTCTTCAATAAAGTTAAGCATAAATGTGAAGATTTTCTGGGATTATATATGCTATCAAGATTGCTATAATTTGAAAATATAACTCAAAACTTTTCTTAATGATGTGAAAGATAAAAGTTTTTATTTTTGCGAAGACAGAAAACTTTTAGCTATTAATTGCGAATTGTGAATTCAGAATCCTGTGTTGGCTGCATTAATGTTTGTAATCCTGTCACTTCTTTTACAGTTCTTTTACTTTATATCTCATTTCCTTTCATTCTTTTTGTCCTTACGCCTCGTCAAATCAATGCAAATTCAGCTTATTTATCATACGTCTGTTTTTTACATAGGAAGAATATGGCCACATGGTATTATTAGCACTTTTTGATGTCATTGATGACACTGTTGCTGTAAAGAAATCCATCCTCTCTGTGAGTTTTGTACTTAGCTTTATGATAAAACCAATGGAAAAATCAAACAAGGGCCATTTTTAATGTTTAGGAATGTCAAAATTTCTTTTGGTAATTTCAACAAACATTTGGTCTGTTTTTGCGGCAGTACTTAAAAATGTTAATGTTCTAGAAGTTTCTTTATAAGAGCGCCAATTGTTGACAAATTATAAAATTCATAGGTGAATAAGCTATTTGATAAAGTAGAAAAATTAATAAAAGAATAAATAAATAAATATATACACAAATAAGTAAATAAATAAATGTACGAACTAAGAAATGAAAAAATAAATTGGCGAATAATTAGATAAACAAACAAGTAAATAAATAAACAAAAATATAAATAAATAAATAAATGAATCAATCAATAAACTAAAAGATAGATAAGGAAATTGATAAATAAAAGCATTTTTCTAATTTGGATATTTCTTGATAAATTTTTACGATCTGTTTTCCTCTCTTTACTCAGGAAATGATTCCAAGTTTTCAAAAATTAATACAAAACCAATATGGCCGAAAAGTCATTTTGTATTTGCTTTCTCCTCGAAGCAAAAAATATTTTGTCCCACATTACATAAGTATCCTTGAAGCTGGAGATAAAAATCAGACAAGGTAATTTGAAACTTTCAAATTATTAACAAAACTGTATCGTGTTTTGATTTCTTTTTCCTTCTCGTATTCTGGAGCACTTGTACAAAAGTTTGTTTCGTATGTTTTTATAATTGATTTATTTCATGCATAATTTCTCTTCCCGAAGCAAAAAAGATGCAGAGACGCGACAGAATGAGCTACGATCTGGCATTTTAGGCCCGTTGTTTAAATACCTAACAGAGAATGTTGATGCAATTGTTAAAGACAAAAGCGACTGCCAAATTTTGCTTGCTGCTTTGGAGCATTCTGATGGTATGTAATTCTTGAGTATTCTTTTAAATTGTAATTGGTTTTTACTACCTAATTTCAGTTTTCTCAATACTGCTTATGAAAGCATGGATTTTTCTACCATCTAGAAGGCCTAAATTTGCCAATCAGCACTGAGTTGAATCCAATTCTTTTACAATGCTAACTGAATTAAACCCCTCGATGACGACTTATCTGTTTCCCTTCTCTGGTTTTAGCATCAACTGAAAGCCTCAAGTTAATGGAGGCAATCGCTGAGTTGGCATCGGCACCACTTGCTGCAGATGCGGAAGACGAGGTATTCTCAAATGAATAAATGAACGTAACTTTTGATTTCATATGTTCACGGCTTATAAGCAGAAGTAGACCTTATGTGTGTGTGTGTGTGTGTGTGTGGGGGGGGGGGGGAAGCTGATTATAAAGGTTGATATGTAGTTATAAAGTATAACAGAGTATGATAAAGTATATTAAATATTGTAGACAAATGGTCGTTTGTTTCTAATGTTCATATGATTCTGTTATTAGAGTTGTACATGATTCCAAGTGAACTTTTTTCTCTACGATTTGAATTTTAGGAACATGTCATTACTCATCCTTGTGCTCATTGGGTGATCAAAAGAATTATTCAACAAGATAAATCAAGGCAAGATAAAGGTATGTGAATTTTTAAAAACAATTGTTGCCGTTTTTAATTTGAGGATAACTGAACGAGTATAATTATTCGATTTGAAAAACTATAGACACAAATATTGATTTTTACGTTAGAAAACCTTTCTAGTATGAAATTAAAACAATTTTGATTCTGGTCGTTTCCGACTGTCTTTTATTTTATTATATTTTTTTAATAACAGACTTTAAAGAAAGTTACTAATAAAGTATTCTCATTTAATTTTATACATATCATTTTGTACATCAAGTTATACATTGTTTTTATCTTGTAAGAAGTAGGCTTCAATTCGCCCGTTTTTATAGCCAACTTCTATAGCCTACTTCGATATTCATTGTAATTATATCTTGATCAACCTTCCTTTTCTAGGAGAAGAGAACCTGTTTTGTAATACTTTGCTTGAAAAGGTTGACGATGGTAGCATTGGAGTATGGGTACAATTCAACAGAGGCGCCTTCGTAGTTGCAAGGTACTTTCTCAACTTTGGTTATGTCACGTTCCACTTTGACCTTGAAACCCCTAGGGGCTGATCTTTCTCAACTTTGGGTATCCCCATTTTAATCCTCATCTCCTTTGCTAGTTTTAGAGTTTTGGGAATAAACGATATCAAGGTTTCGTTTCATTTTATTCTTTCCTAAAAATTTAACATAACATTTTCCGTTTCAGCCTTCTAGAGTCCGGTGTAGAAGTTGTGCAAAAACGAGTCAAAAAAGATTTGAAAAGTGTATCTAAGAATTTGCAGCCTGGCAGCACGAAAGGACTTGATGTTGTTCTAAAACTCCTTGGATCATGACATGTTATTCAACTAATATGAGCCAATTAACAGCGACAAAAATACCCCTTTTGTAATTAAATAACGGAAGTGGCTAAATATGAAAGATTTGGATGTAACAGACTCTGAAAAAGTAACTTTTGAATGCAAAACTCTTGTTTTTTTCTGACATTTTTCGTGGTCACCTTTGCAGTTTATCTCTGTATATTCTACAACACTTGACAGAATATAATGAACAAACAAAAGTTATCATTTTTGGTCCCCCAATTTATATGTAATTTTGTTATTCTTAGATAACGGCGCTGAAGTAATTGTATTCGCATCTCGACCCCATTCGCTTTGTCGCTTTAACCCTGTAGTTTATTTACCTTGCACTGTATCCCTTTTAAAGCTTCCTAAACAAGTGGTAAATTAATAGCAAACATAATTCGTTTACCTCCTTTCTCCATCTGAAAACTTGCTTTTTCTATTCTGCGAAGTTTCACCACGTGTCGAAGCATCAAATTTTGCCATGTTTGAACGCAAAACCATGTGCAACTAGCTCTATCCCATGGGGACATGAAAATAAATTCAGTTGTTCTTGAATAGTTTCTTTAATACCCTAATGATTTAAATATCTATTTTCTTGACCAAACGGGAATCAAATTGTTCAAAGTTGTTTTCCAATTGGTCTTGTTCTTTTGGGGTTAAAAATA
Source organism: Catostylus mosaicus (assembly GCA_964019065.1). Classification (NCBI taxonomy): domain Eukaryota; kingdom Metazoa; phylum Cnidaria; class Scyphozoa; order Rhizostomeae; family Catostylidae; genus Catostylus; species Catostylus mosaicus. The sequence goes on along the minus strand of OZ025192.1, from coordinate 8,713,747 downwards.
ACAAAGTCCTTGCCCCTTTAAGGCCCGCCGAAACGGGGGAGGGGCAACGGGGCATATCCCGGGCTTGGTCATAAAATGAGGGAACATATTTTTTTCCATAAATCTTGATATGATAAGATGGAAAATAAGAAGCAGACATTTTAAGCTACAGGTAATAGGCCCTATTTATTCCAAAAGGATTAAGAAAAGTCGAGAAACATATACCTATGATTCAGAAATTTTTCATATAAAATTGAAAATTTACAATATATTACCATGTACATGTTAGAATTTCATGTGAATAAAAATTAACAGTCAAATGGAAAAAATAAACGAAAATTGAATTTATTTTGCTTAGCAAATATCAAACACTGACACACACATATTTAAATTTACAATTTATTCATCAAATATCAGCTAAAATTAAGATTTAAACCTCAAAACTAATGCATTTTGGCAAAAATTTTATAATCAACATCAGCTTTAGAAACTTGAACATGAGAACAAAAGGAAAAAAAATGGGATGATATCCCTCTAATCACACAGGGGCGTCAACAACTGCACATGGATTCATCGAGGTGGGGTCACGACAGTGGCTTTTATAGGCATTAATCCCATAACTAAAACTGTCCTCCAAGGGAATAGTAACGTTTAGGGCAAATTCCCTTATTAAAACTGGCCTTAATGTTATTAAATAGTGTTCCTTTAGATTTAGTTTTGAGCTATTACGTTTAAAGAGATATTTGAATGCCTATGCTACGGTGAAGTGTCTCAATGCTTGTCATCAGCATCAGAGTTTGTTTTAACGAGTCAGAATGTGGTCTTAATAAAACCACTGCCATTCAAACCACGATCATAAATGCAGTAGGGGGTTATTGGCTTGTTTTTTTAGGCCTATTTTAAATCAACAAATCTTCGCTTAATTACTTCACAATGGCGTAGCAAATTTTGAAGTCCAGTCTCTTTGAAATACCAGACGCAACTGTTCTTGAATTGGAATTTGTGTAGATGTTTGATTACCGGTATCTTGTGTTACAACATACCCTATGCCAGCAGTGTTTATGAAATAGTCTCCTGACCAATTCGAGGTTCCAACATAAGCAGTTGTTTCCGTTACCATGTACTTGTTGTGGTTAACACGTGTAAAGGGAATATCCATTGATCCACTTGGAACTGTAAATAGTTTCTACAAGAAATAAAGACATAAGCATTATTAGAATCATTATAAAATTTTATGTCTGTCCGACATCGATTGGCGGTGAGGGCGTTAAACATGTCCGTCAGAGGCGCGCTGGCGAAGAATTTTCCATGGAGGATTCTAAACCTCTGTAGGGCGTGGTCTAATTTTTTTACATCTACGCCTAACAAAGTGCTGAGTATTAAAATTGACCAAATTATGTACAGGAATAATATCAAGATGTAGATTGAAATTAACGCTTAGTGGACAGTTCATTTTTCCGGCCTGTTAAAATCGAGTCAAAAAGTAACGCAAAGACGTACAACTGTAATGTTTCCATGTTTGCAAGCTTTTCCAAAGTCTTGAAGTGACTTCAGCATTGGAATCATGTCCTTTTTGGTGTGAGGCCAGTTACTCATCAACATTTGAATTTGAATTCCATTATCAAATGCAGCTTCACGAATGGCATTGTCAATTACGGGCCAGAATCTGGCGGAAAGAAACAAATAAAAAGTTAGGAACCTGAAATTAAATGAAATAAAAACTAGTCTTCAATCTTTTTTGTAGTAAGTTAATAGATCGAATCGAGGTTAGCGAACACGGAGAAAGGGCTACTGAAATAAACGAAAAAACAACAAGGTTACTAGTAACAGGGAAACAAAACTGCTTGATGAAATCAAGGGTTGGTAACAACAAGGGCATGCGAAGTAATTTAAAGTTGCCGGGATAGAGAAGGATGGATGTTTATGAGTCAACCAATCTATACGAAACTTAAAGAGAATGATAACTTATTAATAGATAAATATAAACAACATACTTGTTCGGCCATGAGTAAATAACAGCAGGCAAATAGTCCATAATAGCGATATTAATAAACTTTTTTGCAGTTTTTATGACATGTACAATTGCATCGATATCAACAGTTCGGTTCAATGGGCAAAACTGAGGTGGTGATGATGAAAAGTAAACCTTTGTTGTTTTGTTGTCCATCTTTAAACTGAGCGGATTTTCTATCAAATGAAAGATATTAAATGTCGAACAATAAACAGAACGTAATTTTTGATAAAACATTACAATAATTGAAGCATCGTACAACCTTTTAAGGCTTCATAAGAAACTGAGGCTCCATTTGTCGAGAATAAGAACAAGAAAAGAACTTCCTTAGCAGGGCGCTATGAGCAGGACCATAGAGGAGGAGGAGGGCAGCCAGAGTAGTTACCAGGGGGCCGTGGGGGCTTGACAAGACATGCATTCAAAAGGTTTTCATTGCCTTAAAGGGTGGAGGCCCAATATGTGACAAAACCCTGGGGCCTGGCCCGTCTCTCCACACCGCTGGCTATGACCCAAGATCCCTTTATCTCCTGTCTACTATCATTAATAAGGTGATAAAAATCATGTATTACAGATTGAAAGCAAATTACAATAACAAACCTTTATTTATATTTGTATCAAATGATGATGGCCAAATGGAAGGCACTTTGGAATCCTTCTGGGCAAGAAACCAATAAGCTTCAAATATTTTTGACATGTCAGATGTTAGACATGAGCAGTTATATGTCATCAAACCAATTTCTTTCACCTTTGAAAACAAAAGAGTGCATTTTCAGATGAAAAGTGAAACACGATGCAGTTGATCATGCACCCTTGCAGAGGCATCACACAACTACGCAGGGCCTGAGGATTCCCTGACTGATAAAAAGGTCAATTGCTGCAGAGATGAGATGAAAAGATCAAAAAATTTCCGGCTAACTTTTGAAGGGGGTAACTTAGACTAGCTACAATTCTTACACAGGCTTTTGCATTTCTTATTTTTTGTTTTTAGTTAGAGCAAGAAATCCGAGAGTAACTTTGAATTTGTCAAACCTGGTAAAAGGGTTGTTACTATAGTTGCACTTTTCAAGGGTTTGCCCTAACATTTTTTTTAAATTTTTTGAAGCAAAGTTTCTTATTTAAGATGGGTGTGACAGTCATCATACCCAGAATGCTAGAGCCTTGTTTGCTCTTCTCATCTGCCAAACAATAGCTTACCAGAATGCTGCATTTCTCTCCAGTGGCCAAGCCACATGATTGTATAGGGGGTGAAGCAATTTCCCCCAACTTTTCTGAAAATTAGGTAATGTAGACTCATCAAGGGGGGTGGGCAGGCTCTTACTAAGATTCATTTCTTAGTCACACACTTTGTTGCAAATTAATCACAAAAGAGATTGGACCTTTCTTAACTTTTCTTAAACATTAACATTGTTTTCAAAGGGGTGTCTCCCAAAATCTAATGGGCATGGTTGTACCCCTTTTTATCATCTTACCGCCCCCCCCCCATTTTGTGGAGGTTGGGATTGCAGCTGCTTCCCTCAAATCATTCTAGCATTCAAAAACTGCAAAATTCTTACCTCTGTATATGATCTCCAATCCATATTTGCACTACCAATGTAAATATGATGTCCATCCACCAGCCATAATTTTGTGTGTATAATGCCTGCTCCAATCAGCTTTTCAACATCAAGTGTTCTTACTTCAATACCTTTAACCTTTTGCAGAGTGTCTGTATCATTTGTAGAATACATACATTTGCCATCTTTGCAAAGTACTTGGTGAACAATTCGTATTTTCACACCTATGAATTAAAACAAACATGAGATATGAACTTAGAAAGACTTCCTGTAGACATACCGGTACAAGAGGAAAAAAATTTAACCAAAAATCTTCTAATGATTGGTCTTGGATCTAGGGCTATTCAGTTTCCAGTGGGCAAACTGGGGGTCATAGGAAGCATCTTAAAAGTGGGGGGGGGCAGGTCAAAGAAGAGATACATGACTTCAAACATTTTTTGGTTTAAAGGGGGCACTTTTGCGTGGTTCCCTTGCCCCCTTACCTAAGTCCATGGGGACAGTGTACATTTCTACTTCTACAAATATTGTGCATGGCACAGTCTCCCATGGGAGATAAAACCTCCATTAATCTCTTCTTTGCCTTAAAGTTATCGTGGCTAACCATAAACTAACCACAAACTCTGAATATCTAATTGCAACAAGCCACACGAGACAGCTGACCATCAGGCGGAAAAGGAAGTGCAAAGTTCATACCTCTTTTGGTCGCCGCCTCTACCAGTCCATCAAAAATTTCTTCCCCTACTTTTGCCATGGGGTACGGTCCGCCTTTCACATCAAATCCTCGAAGTGTCCAGTATGAAGATGCGATATCAATAGTTTTCTTTGCAGAATTAAGAACTTCCTTTAATTTGTCAACAATGGCAGGGTTTTTCGGCGAACCAGGGTCATATTCCATTCCAATTGGGATAGTTTCCACAAGTTGCAAACTACAGTCATCACCACAAATTGGAGATCCTGTGCTTTCATCAACTTTTATTGCAGTTTTCCTGACAACAGCTAGAAATGCGATCAATATGAAGAATATGGTGAAAAGTAAAGCCACCACAGTCACAATTGCCGTCAGTCTGTGTTGTTTTTTCTTCAATCGTTGGGTTATTTCTGCCTTGTATGCATCTACTTGTTTTCCGTCAATTTCTGTGTATTCAAGACGATTAGGAAACGCATCGTTAAAGTTTTCAGATAACGGAAAATCCATATTGTTAGCGACAAAAGTAACAGAAGTCAAAAAACAAGTAATGGCCTAAATGACAAGGCCTGTAACGCGCATTCCAAACTGCAGGATATCACGCCGATTTGCAAAGCAGAAATTACAACAAATTGATATAAAACTGTAGAAAATTGATTGCAGATGTAATTAAGCGAAGTTACGAGCGCAATTTTCAATTAATATCATAAAATTGCTTTAAAAACGTTTGTCTTCATGTCGCGAAGGTTGTTAACCTTTGCCTGTGGCTTGCTCCTTCGTAGTTACCAAAACATTACACCACGAGAAATTGGATACGCCCCTTCCCCTTAAATGAGAGATGCTTTGCTCAGGATAATCACAACTCTAAAAGCCTAATTGGTTTAGGTAAATTAATCTAGATAAAACAGACCCCCATCTGGTGCATATTTCCCATTTGATTTTATTTATTCTTTTTCCCGATGTACTTGGGGAAAGGACTGTGAAAACCCCGTTTTATGGTTTTCATTTTTGAAGAAAATGATGAAGATTTATTTTTTGAAGAAAAAACTCTAATTAGTTGGCAATTCACGTTGATATAATTTCGAAATTGAGTGTACTTAAGAGGGCCAGCTTTTTGGTTAAAAAGATTTTGAAATAAAAATTACAGTTTAAAAGTAAATTTAGTTACAGATTACATTGTACTCTGATGCCCGATATGATGAATTTAGAGACAGCAACATACAGCAAACAAGAAGTGTTTATTTTCAGCGTATTTTCAGTGAACAAGACGTAGCCACAGAGGGGTGAGAGTTCTAACTTGTCGGCAAGTAAAGGATGATATATGCCCATTTTGTCGACAAATTCATCCTTGCGTATCTTTAATAAGACAATTATTTTATTAATTCTCACTCATTCTCATCATCATAAGTTTATTGTTTGAACCATGGCTAATACAAAGACTTCACGTCGTGTTTGCTTGCAGCATCAAATATTTGTTTCCTTTATCATACCGTTCTCGTTGAGTGGTCATTTTGAAACTCGTTCACTTGAGAAACAATAAATATTTTCTTGTCCAAAAAGCAAATTCTTTAAAACAGTAGAAAGTATTTTTTACATTAATAATCTAGATTTCTTCGAGTAGACAAGCTAAAATTTGACATCACACCACGCTCATTTGGTTGTTTTAATCGACAGTATTTTCAGATCAATCGCATATTAACCCATTAAAAAATACTTTAATAAAGCAAAATAACTTCTCATGATTACCATCTGATTGCAAGACATCTTCCAGGTTCACATTGTGATTCATTTCACTCGTAGAATCCAAATCGATCGCAGGTTTCTTGGGGGGAGTAGACGGGTCTCTAACTTCGTTCTCCATTGTTGATGTTTTCAAGGCGAACTTCGACCAGAGAAAAGTCTGAGTTAGTACTTCATGTGATTACTTCCGCATCATGTCAGGGGTCTGGTACCCATTCGTTACAGCTGTTGGTATGGTTTTTAAAATGGCGGACATCCTTGCGACTTGCTGTGGAAAGCAACTGTGGCTGCAAATCGTGCAATGATAAACTGCAAAATTGAAAACAGATTGAAGATAAATCATACAAGGTAAAAATTAAATAAGTATTGAAGGTATTCGATCATGAATTCATCGAGGGTTGTTGCAAAAGATGCGTGCTAAGAGGGCTAGGCCTAAAGAATTTGTCCCGAATCTTGATTTCCTGATTTACTGACATTGGAACAGTTTTAGGCCAGAAATACCATCATAAACTGATATAATAAGGACCGAAAGCCTCATATTTTCTACCGTAATATTAGGGATGTTGGTTCTACACTGTTCAAATTGCATTCTTATTGCTTTGCTTATATCTCGCTATATTGTAAAGCTATCTTACCACCACCTCCAACAGATTTGCAAAAACGTCACAGAAGTAAAATGACAGCAAATGAAATTCAAGTTTTAGTTCTTGGAGCAGAGGGAACTGGGAAGACATTGCTGTTGAAAAGAATCCAAAGTGTAGCTGAAAGTGGCATTGATGACTGTGGAGATTTCGAATCTGTCCCATCAACAGTTTCGACAATCGGGACAAATATAGCGACAGTTATGGTAAACAAAAGAAAATTAAACCTAAGAGAAGTTGGTGGTGCCATGGCTCCAATTTGGAAAAATTATTACGATGAGACAACCGCTGTCATCTTTCTTATTGATGTATCAAATAATTTCCAGATATCTGCATCGACAGTCTTGTTCTTTGATGTTCTTCGTGATGAGCGACTATCAAAACTGCCAGTTTTGCTGCTCCTAAACAAGACTGATTTGAACCCAAGCCTGACAATACAAGAGTTGAAGTTCGTGTTACGGTTAAATGACCTGAAAATGCATATCACTCAAAACTTGAAAGTTCTTGAATGTAATATGCAATCTGGAACGGGAATGCAAGGAATTTGGGAATGGATAACGGCAGTTTGACTTTGAAACTTTCATCCAATTATTTTTTGGATTTTGAATTAATAGAAAAGCTATCTTTAGGGATCGCTTTGGGGGCGATCCAAAATTTGACAGGAAATTTCAAGTCAGGGGGAATACCTAAATCAGGATCTCATTTCACTTTATTTAATCATGATAGGTTGAGTAAAAGTTAACTCCTACCGAACTCCTTCCAACCCCACTGATGGAGAGTTGTTAAATTTTTAATTATATGGAAAAGTTTCCTTGTTGAACCTAATGCTTTCCCCTAAGGGGCATTTCACTCCAAAAAACCCCTACACTTTAGGAGAAAATCCATCAAAAATCCTTTGTTCTGAAAAAATCTCGTACACTTTTTGAAGAAGTGGAATGCCCCTCTCTTTCCCCTGTTGCAGATTCCAACTTTCCCTGTAGCTTATGCGCTATTCGCACTTGCCTTCGTATTTGCGTCATCGATAATTGGAAAAGTGCGAAAGACATTGGATGTGAAACCACGCCTTGCACTAGGGTAATTAAACATTCCACGAGAACCAGTAGCAATCTAGAATAAAACTCGTTTCGGGCGGATAATCAACTGAATCATACACGATAGCACGCAATCTCTGCCTTAATTTCCCTAGCAGGAGTAATTGACACGGCGGGTAATGAGATCAAAGGAATTTTAGTTGCTCCCTTGCTGGTGGCTAATCACCCAAGGGAAACAAGCCTGCTATATGGGGATTTAAGCAGGACTAGTGTGCGAGAATGCCTTGTTTCTTATCATAAAACCAAAGTCACCGCAAATTTCAGTGATTTTAAAGATGAATACGAAGTCATGTACGTAGCGAAAATACTTTCACGCCACAACATGTACAGACTGTTTCAAGGATATTCAAATTGAAAATTGATAAAAAGTTTGTTTGGATTAAATCTGATTGTTTTCGTTTTGACTTAAAAGCTTATAGTTTTTAAATCTGCGGGTAGCATTTTTGGATTTCAGGCAAGACTTTTGTGGATAAAAAGAAGTTCGCAGAGCAGATTTTTGAAAGAACAACCGAATTTTATTGCTGAGAGATTCGCTGCAGCCCGTCAACAACCGGTATTTGATTGCCAAAAATTTTATGCATTGTATTATGATTCAACGGGAGAGGCATCAGAGGCTGAAGTTTTGAATCTGCGTTTTCTGATTATCAGCTGATATTTCGACTGGTTTCCATCACTTTTGCCTTTTACTCAGCAGAAGAAGGCGAGTTCTACCAAGTAAAAATCGGAATTTGAATGGCTCTTTCGTCTCTTCCGACCATGACGGGGCGAAGGCAGAGCATTTCTTTGATTCTTCCCAAAATCGATAAAGATCATAAAGAAGTGAAGTTCATTAACGAGCTCAGTCCACCAAGCACTATACCCCACGATAATGATAAACTCAATGTGAGCTTCCCCTCATTGACTGATGAAAATAACAATAAAAGGGGAATCTTCAAGTGCAAACACGTCTGCCCGCATTGGAGTCCACGCTCACAGAGACACGATGTATCGGGATTCAGCCAACGACCCCACGATACGAAAAAACATGCCATGAAGCTACAAGATGCAAAGAAATCGACGCTGAACTTGAAAATGGAAAGTAACCCGGCGAAAATCGCGCTAAAACGAGAGAAACACATTGAAATATCACCAACAACCAAAAGGAAATATACCCAGTTGGAGCAAAATCCACGATATATAGGAGCCAAGTTCACGATTAACGAGAGCAACACGCGTGTACAACAACGTCAAACACGGATAAAAAACTGTAGTATACTCGATAACGAAGTGACATCAAACAAGCTGATGCAGGGTATACAGCGGCAAGACGCAGTTGATTATGATAGAAGTATCGAAGTAGGCTCAATCAAAAAATGTTGTGCATGGATGGACACATGGTTTACTGAAGATGGTAGGCCGAAGGAACAGACAAATAATGAAACAGAAGATACCACCTGAGAAAAGTAATCAGCACTGAGTATGATCTCCTGGTTGCAATGCCCCTCCCCCATGTGGGTTTTCAAAGACCTAGAGGGCTCTGTACCTTGAATTCATTGAGGTTTACCTCCAAACTGATCACGTTTTCTCGCGGAAAGCTTTCGCGTGAAACTCGATCCCGATCGTAGTAATGACGCGAATCGAGGATGGGATGGGTGGAAGAAATGAATTTGGTTCTGGTTCTCTCTAACTAACTTGGCTTTTGAATTAAAGTAGAGCCTGACTTAAGTATTAAAAGAGAGTCTTGAAAATGATGCGATTTAGCAAAAGGATCATTCTACTTTGGTACTTAGTGTACCAAACCAAGACATCAATCGAAGGGGCAATCTGGATCTAGATTATTAAACCTGGGAATCTAGATTAGATCGAATACCTAATTTTACTCATAATCATACAATCCATTCACGAAGATAAGAGATTCTTGATTGCAATCTGAGCTTATAAATACAAACTATAATTAATGCAATACATTTGACATTAAATTGGTGCAGCCGTAAAAATTAATGATTTTTGATGCAAAATTGTTTGTTTATTTTAGATTATTAAACCTTGATTGCTTGTATATAAACGTTTAAACCTTTATTTATACAATAATAATAATGATTATGTCTCAAAAAGTCTGTAATTTTTTATTTCTTGTTTGTTTTCTCCTAATGACCTGTGTTTCAAAATGTTGGTATGTGAATGAAAGGTAAACACTAGGCGGATTGAAGCCAAACGTTTTTTGCACAGAAAAGGAGGCTACCCCCGCCTTTGTGGCTGTCTATCCTAATGAATACGAGGTAAACTAATGTGATCTTTCTTGGCTCCATCAGTAGTACTCTAAAGGGGGTGTTGGGAAAGGGGGTTAGCGTATTTAGGTATACCGTCTTCCTTAATATGGCTCAGTGTCTTTACTTTTTCACTTAATTGCTAAGATTCGTAGCCAGCAACTCTAATCAATGGGCATTTTAAACGCTTGGCAGATGAGATTAAAAAGTATAAATAATTATAAAGCAAAATAATAGGAACAAATGTTTTGATTATCAAAACAAACTAGGTACCAAATTGTATGATTTAATTAATAATCTTGCAAATTTCCCTTCTTAAGTAAAAGACTGCAAATTCTGCTAAATTTGCCTAGGATTGGAGCTGCCCAGAAAATGTGGTTTCTCTTAACAGCTTGCTTGACACTTAGATGCTTCCAATGGAATGGTAGTTTTAAAGTGCAATGAGTAAAAGATAAGGTTTAAGGACTGTATAGTAAATCTCTGGAGCCATATTTCAGAGGCTGCGTAAGGTTATTTTCCAACACACGGTTGTATGGATCTCAACAATTACGTAATATTTTCTAAATTGTGTCCAAAATAACGGTAATTGTTTATTGTCCTATTTAGGTATAAATAGGGTCTAAAATCGCACAAAAGTAAAAGAAGCAAAAAAGTTTCTTCCCCTTCCATGCTTTTCCAGCCACCATCATACTTCTTTGCCTTGCTTTCCTGAATATGAAACCTATATATTCAAATGTGTGAAAATCACGTGTCAACTTCACGTGCATCTCTCATATCCTCATGCACATATTAACGTTTAATCATAATCTTTCACGTGACTAATGATAGTTGATTCAAGTGACTAACGCATGCGGTGGATTGTAATCAGGGTTATACGCAGGAGGAGGTGACGGTGCATAATTTGGCCTATTCGTTTGATTTGCTTGCGAAGAAATGTTTCGTGCTCCTCCGCATTGGCTGTCGTTGTAAGGAGCCTGGTTTGTGTGGCCAGTGTGATTATTAACCGGCACAATGGATTCTGGGATAGTTTCGTAGCCAGTTCGACGTTGAGGTCTGTACAAGACATAGTGCTGAACGATGAACAAGATGTCGAAGAGAATGGAAAATAGGCCTAAGCCAAATTTAGTAACATCACCGAATAATGAGCTCCATTCATCTACAAATTAAAGAATGTAGTTTCTAAATAAATGTTGCATGCTGTAAAAATTTGAAATTAGGTCAAAGTGGTCTGCCACCCGATAAAAAAGATAGAAAAATTAGCCGTGGAAAAACAAGAAAAATTAAACCAAACATCACGCATTCCTTTTTTCGGTTTTCACGCACTCGGTTTTCGATAACAAAAGATTCACAAAGGATCATGGGAAAGTGATGTCATGTGTACCATTTCTAAATCAAGGTTCAAATGTATGTGAAATAATAGTTGATGCATCTGAAAAGTATTCTTACCGTTGTTGTAAGCTAGCAAAAACAGTTGCAGCATGCTTAAAGATCCGCCAGTGAAATCTAACAAAACATTGCCTATACTCCAACCATCAGTGCTCTTTCTTCTATAATTCATGTATGCCTAAAATAAACATTCAAAAAGCAACGGTTACTTTAAAGAAACGTTTTTAATGGATTAGGCCTTTTGTTTAAAACAATGCTACCTTCAACACATTTGAAGTTGAAGTTTAAAACATTGCTACCTTCAGAATTTAAAAAATGCTAGGCCTTTAACCGGCCTAAAAGAACAAATGTAGTAGACTCTTTTCGATTAAATGACAGAAAGGGAAGAAACAACAAGTCTTCAATTTAACTCTGTTTTATGAGTGTTTAGATGTAATGGCATGTTGTGATGACAAGAGATAATTCATGTTAATAGATAGAATATACATCACAAAGTCAAGGAAAGTTGTTAACCTTCCTCCAAGAAAGAATCTACCGAAAGGCAAACCTTCCTCACAAGAGAGTAGAAAATAGGCAAGGCTCCGGTGTGTTATAGAAGTTTCGATTGGTTTTCGTGGACCTACCTCCAGTTGTTGACCGTGTGACAATAATGTTTCTCTGACTCAGGATATTCTTATCACTACCAACTGCGATGGATTGTCAAGACCATCAAAGAGTATAGGAAGACAAGGATGAAATCATGGAGAAATGAAGGCAAAAAGAAAATAGGAGTTGTGATACTTACTTGTGGCACATACTTGATTAATGTTACGCCAAGTTTGATATATGAAAAATAGTACAAATAGGTCAACCATGTAATGACGCGGAGAAATGTTAAAACCAGAGATATGATAGCAAATAACCACGATCCAATAACAAGCACTTTTGCTATCTTTGAAACTTTCTGCTCGCCTTTCTAAAAATCAATAAAAATAATTCGTAAACCCAGTGAGTTGAGATTATTATTTATTATTACGCTTTGCTAAACAAACGAAAGGTCGCTATAAGTAAAACGCAGATCGAGTCTAATTTTTCATCGGAAAATTGACGTGATGTCGACCCTGAGTTTTTTAATCTTCTGTGGGAAGAAACGGAAAATCAATTCCTCCTCTTCTCACTTTTTGCTATCAGCTGCAGTTTTCAGGTGAAGTTTGAAGGTTTACGTGTTGTATATTAGAGAGAATTGAAGAGAAATTACCTCATATATGAAGCACTGAAATATTGTAATTAATGTCAAGACAACTGCATGAATTGTGAAGAAAACATCGTTTGGCTGCACAGGAATGACATCACCACCATATTTTTTGAAATACTCTTTCTGCATTCAATAAAGAATAAATCAAACGTAACTTAGTTAACTTAATCGCCAAGAAGGTTATGTCGGCTTAATTCTAATATAGAGAATTGACGGAAAATTTTAACAAATGATAAATCAAAAGGCGTTCTGTACCAGGTAAAGAGCTTCAACGTTCATATTTGACAAAGTCTTTTCAAGGCAAGAAAGCTAGATAATATGAAGTTAAATGTGATACATGCAGAGAAGCATGAAAGAAAATGTAAAAATCTTACTTGTATAGAATCAAACCAAAACAATCCAATATTGAAAAATAGATATGCTAAGAAGCCAGTTAAATTGTAAGCAAGAAAATCAAAATTCAAACCAATAACACTAGAAAGAAATGAAGCATTGATAATACAATATCTCTTTTCATAAAATATAATTTAAAATCTTGTCATAAAGTTTAGGAAGAATATTATAAACTTTTGTGAAAATTGGTGGCGGTATGAATGTGCCAATTAATCAATCAATGAATCAATAAATCAACGAATCCAACATGAATGCACAAACAATCAATCAAATGATCAATGAATCAATCAAGGAATCAATCAATGAATCAATCAATGAATCAATCAATCAACTGCTCAGTCAGTGAGTTGGTCTATCAATAATTCAAAGGCTGAATGAATTAATCACCCAATCGATAAATCAATAAAATAATCAATGGTCATTCTAAGGTGCATTCAGTCATATTTTGTGGAAATTTCTACATGATTCTAACAGATTGATTATAGAAATCCAATTCAAACCAATATATGGAAATGTATATATTTATTTACCATTTTCTTTTAAAATTCACCCAAACCTACAATTAGAAACAAAATAACTGTTTCACAAACAAAATTTCATAACTGCCCAAAAAGGTAGAAATTTGACACAGCATAACTTAACTCGCTTATATTTATATATAAAGACTAAATACAAAAATACTGACCTGAGGGTAGAATGAAATTGACCATGCAACGAAATAAACCCATCCAATAACAGCATTTATATCAGTTATCAACGAGGAATGGACAACTTTTACGTCCACATTTATTGCATCAATGCTAAAAGTAAACAAACAGCTGTCAATTAGAGTCAACCATTGAATAGTTAGTTTTAGGGTGATGCAAAAATTCAAAAAGGGTAATGATTATGATAATAAAAAATGCAAAATTATGGAAATTAAATGGACAACTCACTTTTTGATTTCTTTTGAATTTGTTGTTGCCCTAATATGAGCTTCCCCTGGGTGTTTTCCGTGAACAAAAACTGCAACAGGTTCATTAACTCTGTATGGTTCAACTATTATCTAAAAAAAATGTACCCACTCATTTTCTGACTCATTTCAATCATTTATTTTGAATGCATTAACATCCTGCACATAGGTAAAGAAGTTTATGTAAAGAGGATTCTCACCGTTTTTAAAAGAGTGCAAGCAATGGCTGGGTTTGTGCTTCTCAAAGTGATATTTGCAGACTTTGATAAAACACCGCTAAAAGGAAACACAAAAGTTTTGAATTCAACAGAAAGGTATGCTTTCAGACATTTTTTAAAATATTGTAATAATTGAATAAGTGTTTTCAGAATGGCTTCTTCAGGATCCAATATGAACACCTTTGGACATTGCTACACTCAGGGCTGTTGAGAGCCAGTGCAGGCCCTGGGGTATTTCATTGCACCGGGCCCCAGTGTGCAACCATTTTTTTATTGAATTAAACTTTTTTTTATTGAATTAAACCTCCGACCCCACCTACCCTCCCCTCTTGACAGTCCTGGCTACACTTACCCAAATATTGAGGGGGCAAGCCCATTGTTTGGTAGGATGATGTCACACTTGTCCATTGTTTTTAAACAAAAGACAATTGTCTTCCCAAATATTGGGGGGGGGGGGTGGTGGCCTCCTGGAGTATTCTCAACTGATTGCTACTGATCAATCAAACATAAACCAAACATTTTAATCATCATTATGATCTATTTTACATCATCAAAAATTGATTGAATCCTTTTATCATCTCCATTTAATGCCCTTTGCCATGGCTCTTTATATGCTTTTTGCAAGGTCCCTCTGCACCTACACTACCATGCAACTCCAAGACAGAAAATATATTTACCTGAATGCAATTGCAAAAGTTGTATGATGACCGATTTCGACAACATCTGTTTTTGTCACTGTCAAATAGACTGCAAAGAAAAAATCAGTTGAAGGTTTGACAGCAAAATTTCTTGATTAAAACCAGGACTCGTTTACATTTTATTTGTTTATTTTCCAGTTGCAAGTTTGTTTCGGAATTATTAAAAGAAAGAAAATTTCAAAATATCTACAACAGCAAATCATATATCAGTGTAAGAAGAAAAGCTATATATTGTTACATAGAATTTAATACGACAGAGACACCTTAAAGAGGAGCACTCTTAATGTGGAAGCTAATCATGAAGCGGGCATTCCTTAATTGATTTGCAAGGGGGAGGTTACCTTCAAAGAAGAAGTGACAAAGTTTGATTTCTATCTTATGCACTAATGAAAAAAGTAGTCTCTCAAGCATGTGTTATGCACACTGAACATCGCAAATTATTTTTTACAATGTGAATGCAAAACTGTAAAGTGGGTGTCATACGAGCAATGCAGAATTTTATACCTTCATTCATGGAAATGTCATACCCCGAAGTCTGAATTTTTAAAACAATATAGGTGAAAAATGTGCCACCTTTTAGCAGAAATAGTAGTGTTTGGCATTCACTGCATACCTAGGCATTATAATTTTAGAAAATCGTTATATTTTAGTAATGAAAATGGTTTTGCAAAGCGGACACTTCCTCATAGTTCACGCCCTTAAAAATGCATCATTATAACAAAGAACTTGACACCGCAGCGCAATTACATTAAAGAAAGGATTAATTTACCTTCTCCGTTTCTCTTTGCTGCACTCACTTGACCGGAGAGGAGAGCCATAACCGCTCCAATAATCGATATATAATTCATCTCGAAATTGAAGCTTAGGCCCCTAGACCCTTACCTCCCGCAGTTCCGAGCTTTCCTTTAAACTTTAAGATTTATTAATGCGCAAAGCACGATTTCTGAATATCTGTAAACTGGAATAAACTATGATATTCCTTTATCGTAGTTCTGGCTGTAATATCACGCGATCGACAAATTTCAAACAATATTTTTATTCAGCCATTTTTCATGTGATTAAAACAATGCCTCATGTGATGTCTCACGTGACCATGCAAAAATGTTGTTGATGCAGCAAATGAAGGTGAATACATTTGTTGCGGGGGATGAGAGGGCGGGCGCTGAGAGGGAGGATTGCAGTGGTAGAAAACACTTGCAGTTTGTTAATAAAACTGTTCTGGTGCAAATGGGAGAAACAGCGAAAAAGATTGATTAGGAAATGCAGAAATACATGGAAATACTTTTTTGAAAAATAATAATCGTAAAGCTACACTCTAAATCTAAACTAACTAGATAAACTATTATATTTATCAAATAAACTTTTGATCTTTTAATCTTAATGAATTAAATATTTAAGTATCCAATAATTATGTTTATCACACGTTTAAAGTTGTTTATGTCCCAAGCAGGAATTCTAAAATAATCAAATGTTAATCAGGTAGTGAACCAGGAATCCTGTGATCCTAAAAAAGAAATGAAAGCAACAAATTAAAAAAAAAATTCATAAAAAGTTTGACAATTCGATTAAATTTAACAAAAATTGATCGAACAAGGGAGCGTGGGTGATGGGTTTAACTTGAAAGAAAAAATCAAGGTAGATTTTGGAAAAGAACTGAATTTTTCCATCTGCCAAGGAATGTAGATGAAGAGGATTGAAGATTTGCAAACCTGAACTGAAAAAGCGATGCAACTATCAGATTTAAAGAGGGAAATTAGTTAGGTTTATGGTTAACAACATAAAAAGCGACAACTAAAATTAAATTAAAACTGTCTGTTTACCAGAATAATCCAGTGATTTTCACCACACCAGCTCCATTTTTTCCTGCAGCAAATGACGCGTCCACATCTGTGAACTCTTCGTTGGCAAAAACAGGCTTTTTGCAATTTGCTTGGCGTTGTTTCAATTTGGATTTCATGGCTGCAATATTCTGGGGACTGCAGACATTTTTTGAGCAGAATTGATTAACCAGTTTAGTTGAAACGGCAGTGAAGAAATTTTTGGTAGACTTCATGAGACTGACACACTGTTGGAAAGGAAAAGGAAAGAAAATGAACAATGGAATAAAAATAAAAATAAAAATAAAAATTACATTCGTTGCCAATTATTCTTAGCATTCCATCTCAAACCATTATTTTCATTCCTTTTCGTTCGTTACATAATTACATTAAATCAAAACAGACGCTTCATTGTCGCAGTTGAAAGGGCAGCTACATAATCACGTGATCAGGGAGTAGCCCCTCCCCTAGCCCTGATATTACGTCATTAAAGTATGGCTCTTTACCTTATAGTCTTGAGTAACATTGAACAGTTGGCAGCCAACATCCATGGTTTTGCGAAAATTAGACAACAGATTGCTGTTTTTGAAGTAGGAGGAAGCCCCAATCCTGGTGATAATCGAACATACTTCTTGACAGTTGTCTGCTGTAAATTCCATTGCCTGAGTTTCTTTGGAATTTCCAAATTGACACTAAAAATGAAATGAAAATTACTCTTCAAAATCGCCTTTTTTTTAAAGATCATTTGCTTTGATAAATTATTCGAAAAGTGACACTCCAATTTCTAACGCTAACTCTAGATGCCCCAAATTGGAATTAAATGTTACGACAAATAAAATGTGTTTTCCATGTAGAATGGTTAATTTCATGGCAGTGCTAAAACAATTAAGGATGAAGGTTGGTGGCTGGAAACTCCACAGCAGATTCCAGGGTGGTATGTCCTTCCGGAGCAGAGCAGGGCCTAGCTCTGTCCCAAATGCTGGCTCTTCCTCTCGAAGCTGTACTAGCCTGTCACAAAAACTCATTTGATTTGCTCTGGTTTCTTTCACTATACGTGGAAGAAACTGGTTTGAATGTATCTTCAGTATATGCCCTAAAATGAAACAATTTCAACGTACCATGGAATTTGTCTGTGGCATCATTTTTTCTTGAATCTGTGTTTTCACGGCAGAAGAAGAAGGCAACATCGATGTTATTGAAAATATAAAGATTTTAACATGTGGGGGTGCCTGTTTTATATAGCAGCCAAGACTCTTATCACCAGAAGAGCATTTGGTAATTTCACTCATTACATTCCCACCCCGAACAGCAACAGTCATTGTGTTGATAACTGATTTGATTGTGGCGCTAAACGTGGCACACTGCAAAACAAATGATAAAAGATAAGAGATAACAAGAACGGTTCAAAGAGGAGCATGTTAGCTTAAATGCTTTTGTATTATAAAGAATTAAGAACTGAAATATTAGGCTCACACCCGCTGCAACCTTTTCAAAGAATTAAGAATAGTTGAATAAGCACTATGGAAGAAATTTCAAGGAAAATTTTAAAAAATACGGTACTTTTGGTACCCTTAGATTGAACTGTAACTTTGGTTCAAAGGTAACGAGATCATATTTCCCTTCTTATTGGGTGCAACAGTTTTTAATGATCAGACGAAAGGAAATCGTAAAAAGGGGGTTTTGTTTATATATCAAAAAAGAGTTTCTTGATAATATTCATAAAATACAAAAACATATTAAATTTAAATGCAAAAACATAGAAGAGAATGGAGTCTGATGAAAAATTCAGGGTTGGGTTTGCGATAAGCAGTTTCTATTCATATTTAAATTCAAGTCCGATTGGTTTGAAATATTTGCCAACTTTCTCATCCATTCTTCTGTTCATGTCTTCAGTGAAATATTCTTTCCAGTCTCCTACAGTTCCTTTACGGAAGAAATTCCCATCCTTGCTGGTAAAAAGTATTTCTTTATTCCAATGAGATTGAACATCTTGTTTCATTTGTTTGAAATTCAAGCTAGATGCCAACC
The DNA here is from genome assembly GCA_964019065.1 of Catostylus mosaicus. Lineage (NCBI taxonomy): Eukaryota > Metazoa > Cnidaria > Scyphozoa > Rhizostomeae > Catostylidae > Catostylus > Catostylus mosaicus. The sequence continues at coordinate 8,695,075 of OZ025192.1, read as the reverse complement.
GACTGACTTCTTCATCACTGAGAACTTTGCCTAGAAACTTCGCCATCTTTGTTACGCCTCCAACAAAATCATCTTTAATGTCTTCATAAAAAATAGTGCACAGATTTGGATGATTACGTTTCTGCCAGGCTTCGACGTAGTAATCAAAGTATGGACAAAACTGCAACATGTCATCCATAAACAAGTCGAAATAAGTTGAAAAGTCACCAACGAATCCACAAAAACTGAATAACTTTTCGTGATGATAATATGATACGAGCACATCTTTTGGATTTCTTAGGCACAGGACTACTTTACTGTTGTCGAGAAGGTTGTCAGGATAAAGGCAAAAGGGCAGATGGGTTTTGTATACCCTTGGTTCTGGCAACATCTGCATGCTACGTAGCTCTGTCAAAGCCTTGACAGCATCGGGCCAGGTTTGCTTGACCTTGTCAAATTGGAAAATTGCCTCCATAAACCTGGATCTTTCGTAAACAAACTCAGTCTTATATCTTTCCAAATTGCAGTCATTCTGAATGCACCAAGCAAGATCTTGCATCCATGTTGTTCCAGTCTTTGGGAAACCACAAACGTACACATCTCCAGAGCGGTGTCTCCAGTTTTTCAGACATTCCTTGTAATCCAAATATGCTTCTGGTAAAACACACCTTCCAGGATTTGTACGAATGAATACGGATTCCTTGAACAAAGCTGGATAGAGTTTAACCATCCTTTCTTGTTCTCTTTCTGAGAGTGGGCTGGTCTCAACAACTGCCATTTTCTCAACTTGTTTGCTTCTTTCAGTTCGCTCACTCCTGTCTATTTCGCCTTGCCCGCGGGCAAGCGCGGCATATAAAATGCATTGAAACTTTTATAATACCTTCTGCTAACCCAAATGGTTGAATTGCTATGATAGTTTATTGTCACATCTAGCTATAATTAAAATTTGATTGTTTTCAATGTATTTTAAAAGACCTTGGTAACCCTTATCGTTGACAGCATGAGTGGCTGAATCAAAATTAAAATGTTTTGGTTTGCACCACAGCGTGGGTCAAAACCAAAACCGGATGATAAGAATAATTCAACTTACAGTTTTGCCACCAACAGAATGACTTTGATGCCACTCTGAGCAAACATCCAAAGCATATTGCGTTAAATCTGTAGTCGTAATTGTTGTAGTTGGGGCTTTGCCGGCGTTACAAATCCTCAGCTCACGACAAACATCATTAATATTTGCTCCATTTTCAAGGGAGACAACAATCACCCATGTCTTCTTCAAAAAATGTTGGCACTGCAAAAGTAACATAGGAAATCATCAACAACAATCTCAGGGTATGATCATTGGTTTCGATTGAAAATCATAACAAGAAAAATTATCATATTATGCAGCCATTCGCATTCTGATTTAGAGTTTTGGATAGTACTCAACTTACTTCCGCACAAAGAGTTAAAAGAGCATCAACAATTGTCAATAAAAAAAATAGATAAGTAAATAGGAGTGTTGTTTTTTATCATTTTGCCAACCTTATTCCATGGCTCTGACAGCCGCACAAATGTAAATTTCTTGGGCTCTGCTCTGGCCCCTAAAACAACTCAAGACATAACAATTTTGTCTCTTAAAAAGTAAAATTGTTGCCCCAACAAAAACAACCAAGCTCTGGAATATTTGATAGAAACCTTAATCTTTAGACTGCGGTTTAAAAAGAGTTTCCAGCCGTTTTAAAACCGAATTTAAAGGAGAAATACAAAAAAGTCTTGAAAATTATTAATAGGATTACGTTCCTTTTATTTTGAGATTGATGAGAGCTGAGGGGCTGGTCTTGTCGATTATAAATGCAGCTACTCACCTCCTTCTTATTTTTCTGTCTGTTCTTGCAAAATCCAGATGCCTGCCGTTTAACAAGTTGAATCAAAGCAGATAGTGGAATTGTTCCATCAAAAACTGCCTTCTGTTGGATTGTATCGTAAATGAAGGAGACAAATTCATTGCACAAACTAAGGCAACCTGAAAAACAGGGAACACAAATTTCAAAATACTTTTGAGGAAAACGTGGATGGAAAATTTTGCGTAATTTTGAATTACTTCATATCTTCCATATTGCTTTTCTCCTCTTCTCTTCTCTTCTCTTCTCTTCTCTTCTCTTCTCTTCTCTTCTCTTCTCTTCTCTTCTCTTCTCTTCTCTTCTCTTCTCTTCTCTTCTCTTCTCTTCTCTTCTCTTCTCTTCTCTTCTCTTCTCTTCTCTTCGCTTCTCTTCTCTTCTCTTCTCTTCTCTTCTCTTCTCTTCTCTTCTCTTCTCCTCTCCTCTCTTCTCTTCTCTCTCTTTATTTCCTTTCCTTTCCTTTCAATTCCATACTGATATCAACACTGGTAGAATTTTAAAAACCTTGAAGCTATCACCTCTATACACTATTTATCACTAATTTTAAGGTTCAATAAGATTAAGTAGTTTGAGTTACTTGCCTGTTTTTCCACCCTTTTTTACGCCATTTTCAACCTCACCAAATGCGAAGCACAAGACACTGATGATGAAAACTGAGCAAGTTATCAACTTCATGACTGCAGAGATCAATCCTAAAGAATACTTTTCAAAATCTAATCCTCCTACAAATACGCAAAAGATTCCAACTGATCCATTTCATGCTGATCATGACCTTTTCGAATGTTTTCATTTTGGTAGGCATCAGATTGGGAAGCATAATAAGTACAAATGACCTTATGGAATAAATACTTATCACATGTTATGTAAGACTAATTTTGATTGGTAGAACAGATATTTCTTCTCATCTGATTGGTTAGAATTCTTAAGGGCGCATTGATTTGACCTCGGCTAAATTGTATTCCTTAAGTTTCTTTCACGCGGCGCTGAATGCTGGAATGGAGCGATTTTAGGCCCAGTTGACCTGGATGAATCCACCAATCACGGGTGGATTGTTAAATTGAACTGTGCAAAAACTAAATGCTCATTGGCTGATATTTTGATCAAAATTAAATTGAAAACTGTAGTGATTACGTCATGATTGAGAATGAACTCGATGCTGTTGTTGTCTTATATCTTTTGTCAATTTACATTGTTCCTCACTTAAATAATTCACATTTTCTCATTAATGCAAGTATTTCTAAATAGGATACGCAGGTAAAATCTGCTAGATTATCATTAGTATTATAATTAATAAAATGCACAAGTATTTGTATCAATGCCCAATAAATTTGGCCCACGAATGCAGTAGGATGCTTCCAGAATGAAACTCTTAGTGTCAGAAAATGTCATGTCTTGATCCCGATGGAGACATCTTGTTTATAGACGGCTTGATGACGGAGGGGGGAGGTTGGGGTCGAGTCAAGCAAAAGATTACCAAGGTTACTAACATTGGCAGCAATTCCTTGTTGTCTGTAGAGTAATGTGTGAGACTGTCGCACTGTTTGTATCGTTCTGTTCATTAATGAAGAGTGATGAAGTTGTACGTTGTTTTCTTTTATTAGTTTTTTACATCATTTTTAAAATTCATTGTGAGAGCCATTCATTGTGGAGACTTGATGACCATGTGTCTTGTCCGGCTATGATTGGCTTAGATTATTGTCTTGCAGTTTCTTTTAATGTTATATTTTGTTAAAAAAGCCAAAGAATGAGGGGAAGACGAGAAAGGCAAATATCAATTGACATCATTTAAAAACTTTTAATTAATGTTTTCAACTTATACCACACTCCATCTTTAACATTCTAACATCCACATATTTTATTTCCACTGATCCATAAATCTTACTTTAACGATCCTACCTCATCAAAACCGATTCAAGTTTTCTTTTTTCTTAACAAATTGCGAACTGCATCTTGGTCAAAGTCAACATCATCATCTTCAAAGTCTTTATCATAATCAATAATTCTTTCACCTTTTAATCGCCTCATTCTTGCTTTCTTTTCTTCTTCTGTTAAGGAATTCGGATCTTGTGGCAACCGGATGACACCAAGCGGTTCTTCATGCCGGATCATATAAGATGAGCCATCCGGATTGATAACACGAACCGGGTAAAGTCGTGCGTAAACTTTCTTTTTTATTCGAGTGATGCTGAAAAAGAAACGAAAGCTACTGAGATACAGGTTTTTATTTGCAATCGATTATTAACCCTCTCGCACCCAGATTTATTTTCATTTAACTGTTAAAACCCATATAAATCTACGCTTTTTAGGGGGTAGAATTGTCAAATAAATTAGATGAAAGCATGAACTGTAATAGAAAACTGCCATCAGAACATTTACAATGTTTGGCACATTCCCCCCTGAAAAATTATCGTTTACGGTTTTTGTCATTGGGCCATATGGCCCGTCCAGGGGTGAAAGGGTTAACTAAGGGCTCTTCTCAAGTTCAACAAATGCAGCAAACACATAATCTTTGGAATAATAGGTTGAGGGTAAACATACCTTGTCGAATTTGATCTTTGTGTTTCTCTATTAATGATATTTTTAGTTACCTAAAAATCAATAGAAAAAGCGATGATTGATGTTATAATTTTTAATTTAAAAGTCTTGATGTTACAATTTCAAAACTGAATGAATGAGTGAATGAATAAATAAATAAAACAATTAGTGAATGAGTGAATGAATGAATGATTGATAAATGAATGATTGAATGAATGAATGAGTGAGTGAATCGATGAATCAATGAATCAATTAATCAATGAATGAACACACTAATGAATGATCTAGTAAAGAGGGATGGTGAATCGGCCTGGTATAAAAAAGCGAAATCAGTTGTGCAATTTTTATTCTCTTGGAACATTAAAATGCTTTCAGGTAATGAAATATAAATTCCAACGCAGAAGAGGTCTTGACATCAGCGGATTCTGTTTCAAATTACTCATGAAAGAGACAAAGGGAATGGGACGTAAGCATGGGACAGTGGAAATGGGACAATGAATATGGGACAATGGGAGTGCACCAGGGGCCCCGATGAACAAGTGGACCAGTCAATGATGACGTCAAAAAGTGTCCGTTGAATATGTGAATTTATTGTGCTAAATAATTTGACGAACAAAGAAGAATTTAAAAAAGAAGAAGCAGCTTGATCGCATGCAGGGAGATTTTGTCTGCTCTCTTCCTTTGGTGACTAATGACAAAATTATCCAATGTCATATAAAAATGACAAATGTAGAGTCAGAGCAGATTATCATCAATCCAAACAGATACAGAAGATTCGAAAGAAAGCTTTTAAGGTTTAGCTTCGTGAAGGGAAAAAAGAATTGAGGAAAAGTTTCAGTGTTGGAGAACGACGTATTGTATGAATAATTTTGGACATCTACTGGTAGAAAAAAATATACCAAAAATTAATTATGGAGTTCATGAAAGTATTGATCATTTTAATATTGGCAGTGGCAGGTATGCCTAGATATATCTACTTCGTTTTTTCATAAAACAGCTTTTACTTTTAGGTTGACCAACTACTGGTAGTTTGGTTGTTTATTAGATAGCGGGATCTTATCAAATCTATTACAGGGGGGTCATTCGAGTGCAAGGGGGCTTACATAGATGAGGGGGAGGGGGGTTCGCTGATTCGTAGCGGACGGAACTATACGGTATAGGGTTAAATGAATTTTTAGGTGTTTATTGGAAAAATAAAAGATGTTCTTTTATAAGTGCCTTGAATGACACTGAGCGTTACATCGATAGGAAATTGATGATTAATTAACTGCATATACCAGTGCAATGACATAATAATATCGATAACAATTCAGGGCATACCTTATTAGCATTTAAAAGTACTTTTATCAATAAGAGCCCTGGATTCCTAGTAACAATAAATGAATGATTCAACTCATCAGAGGCTTTTTATGCCTAAGAAATGACCTTCGCATGAATGCTGAGTTTTTTTGAAAGACATTACAAGTTCAACGAAGCAATTGCAAACATCCAACTGTCACTTTCATCTCTTTTCAATGTAGTATATGACGATAATAATGACGTCACAGCCACACCGTTGAGCGATGCGCTCTGCGTACATTTGAGAGATTTTAGAAGCATAACCCTTTCGCATCCGGATTTATTTTCTTTAAACTGTTAAAACCCATATAATTCTACGATATTCAGGGGGTAGCATAGCCAAAAATTGAGTGAAAGCGTAAACTATTATGGAAAACTGCTATCATGAAGTTATTGCGATTTTGCAGAACTTCTTTAGGAAAATGTTAACCTGTTCCTCATATGAAAGTATAAAAAGCTAGGGTTCAAAATTTAAAATTTGAATTGTTTTTTGCTACTTTTAAAATGGGAAAAAATTGAGCAAGTTCTTTTGTGTTCTTACATCATGGCAAGCACTCAGCAGGAATCCAATGGGCAGCTTATTTAAAGATACATGTCTTGCCAATTAAATAAACCTTTCTTTTCTCAAAAACAGATGCAGGCATGGCATCGGAGATGTTTACAAGTGCACCCTCAGATGTAACTTTCTTCACACCTAATCAACAGACCACACTAACATGGACATTCCAACTTAGCATCCATCGTTATCACATAAAACTATATAAATATTCTGATGACAAATGGAATTTGATTCATTGGCGAATCAATTGGATTTACATGAATATTTGCTCAACTGAGTTGCGAGATCGATTAACATTCACCCCACAAGCTACTTATACCTTAATGCAAGCAGATGCATCTGATGCTGGGAAATACAAAATGGAGATTCTGAATGAAGACAGTTCAATGCTACTGCAATCTATTGTGCAGCTGCATCTTAAAAGAGATCTTTTAGCATCAGCAAATTTTTCAGCAACAATGGGCATCTCAGTGACAACACCAGGTTGCTTTTACAGTACTAAAATATCAGGAAGGACTTTAGTTTATGGGTCGGCAATGCAAGATTCAGATGCATCCATAAGTGCTACTTTATTGCTAAACCATTCTAGGATAATTCAATCATCACTATCTGCAACGATAACAGAGACTAGTTCATCAAAGAATAGATCATTAGCCAACTCTGATTTTTCTACAATTAATGGTATTCTATCAAAATCTTTCGTTGACAAATCCAGAATCAAAGTCTCAAAAGTGGTGGGACCTTCTTGGATAATACCAAATCATTCCAAAAGTATCACAGTAACACCATCAATGGCAACACCAAAGAGGTTAGCATTTACACAGTCTTTACCACAATTGGATTTTTCTAAAACATCCACAATATCACCAAGTTTTCTAGATTATAATCCAACAACCAAAGATTCTAAAAATGCAGCATATTCTACTTTATTACCAAGTCTTTCCCGCAGTATTGCCTCATCACTATCATTACCAGAAACCTCAGATGAACCAGTTACTACATCAACAAATTTGCTGTCAAAAACTCAAGGCCTTAGCCAAAAACCACTCACAGCAGCCTCTTCAGCCAGTTTTTCTTCAAGTTTTTATCTAATACCAGAGGTTTCCTTTTCAATAATAACAACAACTGAATCTGGAAAGGGAACACCAGGTTATGTAAAATACACTACTGCTTCCAAGAGCTCTGTCATGCAGTTCAAGGCTTCTTTTACAGAACATAGACAACAAAACGAATCAGACACTTACTATAACATCCATTCTACACCACCTTTTGCAGCTTATAAATCTAGAGTTAAATCTTTGAAAGTTGAATTACCAAGGTCGGCTGCTGGTTCTAATTTCCAGTCTGTTTATTCACAAGCTGACTCTGAATTTTTTGCTAAAGCTACAAAAGCAACAGTACTTGATTCTGTGGAAGGATTTAGCCAAAGTCATTTCACTCCATGGTCAAGTTATTTTAAAAATCAAAGTGTTACCTTGACAAATACATTGACACCAATTCCACAAAATGATGAATTCTCAACCAGATTATACACAAGCATGAAAATTCAATTAGAAACGATTGCAACCAGCATTTTTATACAAAACATGACGTCTTCAACAACTATTACCAAGAGAGAGGTTATCCAGACAGAATCAATCAAAATAGTTAAGCCTAACTTAAAATCTGAACAAAATGGTAATTTGAACAAAAAAGGATTGCTAGCATTGTATATAGGAATGCCAGTAGCCTTCCTTGCGTTAGTTTTAGTAATTAGTTTGCTTTATATCATTAAGTATAAGAATGTTAACAAGATTTCTCCATTAAATGAAGATGTTGAGCGATAAGGATCATAGCAACCTAATATGAAGAACTCAATGATTTAACAAATTTACCAATTCAAGCTGTTGAAATTTTTCAATTAAATCATCATTGTTTTGTTTTATTACTTTAAAAGGCACTTAATACGGAGTGTTCATGAAAAATATAGGGTGATTGTTGCAGGGACAACATACTATCTATTATAAGACTTGCCATCCACCATTCAAATTAGATTCGATTGAAAAACTGAGGTAAATGAATGATCAAAATAGAAATTGCTTACATTGCTATAGATCCTTACACCTCTATTTAATAATCTGAAACATCTATCCATTGCTGCTGATTCTAAAATGCGAAAAATATATCACAAAATAAGTAGATAATTTAAGATAAAATGCAATAATAGACAAGGATATAGGCCTAGGCATCTTCAAAATAAGTTCAAGTTAATTATCTCTCGTTATCTGATACAACAAATCATTAATATTTCTATTTCCATAGTCTTATAATGCTCAACAGACCTGCGAATTTGGTTTCTGCACTTGAAAAGAATAAAAATGTGTGCCTCACCACATTCCAGACTTTCATTCGAGAGCAACCATTTTGAAATGTAACCTCGATCTGACAAAGACCTCTTAATCACTCATAATCGAAGGGGGCTGTTTTGATATGGGAAGCGGGTTGTTTGATTCATGGGTTCACACTTTCCGAGCTTTTTGCATGGTCAGTAGGGGGGAGGGTAGGTAGGAAGGGGGTCAAAGAACTATCAGGGTATATCGAAAAACATTTACCTCTCCTTTCTCACGTTATGGCTGCAGCACGGGGCACATCACATGATGAAGGAAGATGTTTAAATGCATAAAATCGTAAATCATTTTCAATAAAATATTAATTATTAATCATTGCAGTCATTCCCGTTATACACCATACGTTGTTCGCAGAAAAATGCGCAACTAAATTTACAAATAATTAAATGTGAATGCATTACACATGAGGATACCATAACAATTTCTGTTTTTATCATATTTATTCTCATGTTGATACGATTTTGTATTATGAACTAGTTGATATAAATTAGTCAGGTACCGAGCACTACGTTCAGAAATGCAAATAAAAAAATATTACATAGCTTATTAAATTTTTATGTATCAAAACTAACGGGAAATGAATATGAATATCGCTAAACCTCACCAATTGGTGAGAAAAGGCTATTTTCAAAATCGCCCATAGTTATATCAATGCATGCTTTTTAATTTCAAGATTTTTCTCAATAATAGCTAAATTTAATATGATTTTTCTACAATTCTTCTGACATTCTAACGAAAATTTTTTAGCAATATAGCAATTGACTAAGCATTTACCATATAATTCCATCTCTAATGTCTCTTTCAAAGATTTTTGTGGCCAATGTTTCAAGTGAAGACATGTAATCATCTGAAATTCATTCCTGCAATTCGCTTCACATACAATGAAAACCACGATTGATTTGAGATTTCTACGCAACTCATCTTAACTAACCTCCACTTTTCAACGAAAATATGGTCTGGCAGGGGCTATATCATTTCTCTAAAATGAAAAATACTCGAATTACCATATATATATTTTTTATTCATAAAATAAGATGATGGAGGAATAAGTTGATGTGGAAGATCAAGAAAATCAATCTGAAACATGGTTGATCAGATTAAATCAAAAGAAATCCAAATGAATCATCATAGATTGAATTATCAATCAAAATAAATCAATAAGTTGAAGCGATTCTATATCAGTACTCAAAGTAATAGCAGCCAAAGTCAATCACATCTAATCATAGTACGCCAATCAGAATCAATCAATGTAAATAATGATCAATCACAATCAATCAAAGCTCATCAAAGTCAAGCAAACGCAGTCATATCAAATATATTCAAATTACACGTATGATGTTTTAATTGCCTGATAAGTCTGATCCCCAAACAGAAACGAGACAATCCCATATTTCATCTTCTCAGCTTGCGCCAAAACAATCCGAAAATCTGCTTCTGAAGTCAAAGAGAGGTCATGCCTCATTCGCAAGACGTCTGCTTGCGACAAAGCATCCACTCCTCTCAACCTTAAAGTAAAAATGAAATAAGTTTAAGGACACCAACATTCCTTCCGTCGTCGTGTTGTTATTTCTACTAAGAATGTCAATGGTCTATGGGTACTGTTAACGAGTCAAAACGACTTTGAACGGCGACGGTAAATGATAGGTGCAATCGTTTGAAGCAGAAAAGTACCGAAAACAAACGAAAACGACTGTCTGTCAGTGTTTTGAGTGTGAGTAAAACGACTGTGAACGACTATCGACGATAACTGGTGAAAAAGGCTCGGGTTAATGAAACTAACAGAGAATAGAGTTGTAGGCAAAATTTCTTTTGAATATTTAAGCAATCAATGGTTCGAAAAAGTCGAAAAGAAATGTAATTAAAATTCTTGCCAACATATAAAATCAGGTTATAAAGAAGGATGCACACTGTGCAGGTTTATGGTTTTTAGAAATGAGCACTTAATAGACTTACGATTTTGCCTCCACATATGATATCAATGTCGCTGATTTTTGATTAAGAAGATGGAGAAAATCGCCGGTGTATTTCTGCCTTACGGTGCTTAGATTGGGCAGTAACAGAATCTAGAATAGAATATGAAGTGGCAGAATTAATATTGTTTTTATAGGGAAGCAGAAGAAGGGAGGACAACACCGTAAAAACTTCTTACCTCTGTGACAAAACTCTGTACCATTATTGCAATGTCTTGATAGTCATGGAGAAGACCCCTATCAAGAGAATAACAATGCAATACAAAAGTTATACCACTTTGCTTAAAACGACTGTAATGACCGCTTTGAGCATTATATTTCATCACTCAAAAAGGCAATTGAGAATTAAGTTTAAAGCAAAAATTTAAAATAACCGTAGGCAATCTTCACTTTTTGTCTATAAAACATCGATTAGATTTGGTACCTTTGATAGTTCTCGAACCGTTTAAATTGAATTGTGACTCCAATAATGATGTAAACTCTGACAACCAAGGCATATTGTTGCCGTCATAAGCATGATATACCTACAATTGAGCTGTCGTTTTAGCCCCATTCAAATTGGGCATTTTAAAAAATGTGTTATTTTGATCCTGCCATCTTTATCTTTCTTGATTACAGCTGGACTGTTGCAAGCCTATGCGTTTCCCGGCATTCTGGAAAGTCCCTTTATTATTCAGGAGAACAAAAAGGCTTACAGCATGGTCTTTAAACAGAAAAGAAGAAAGAATACAACTAACTTGGTTGGAAATACGGGTGTTGGTTGACCCTCAAGTAACTGCTGCAACTCTAATTTAAGAAACTCGACTCGTGTTGAGTAATGATCCTGAAGGTCACACGTCTGTTTCACTTCTTTCGAATCAATATCAATGAATGTTGTTGGAAGTGTGTTTAAAATAACATCTTTGCTATTCATCATGTCATCACTTGATTTCTAAAACAATGAATTAACGGTAAAACTTCCAAGTTCAAAACTTTTACCAAGCCAAAAAAATTTAAGAAGCTTCTAGTTACATGAGCTCGGCTTTTAAAAATACCAATGCAAGCGTGCATAAATAAAATTTTGATTAGAAATATCTTGTCATATTTGCTTCATATTCCTAACCCGCTTTGCGTTGTTCCTTATATCTATCATTTACATACATCGTTGCAAGCATTCCTCAAAAATCCGGTAGAAGCCTGCTATTTTGTTCTTTACATTACTTGTTGCATTTATCAAAGATTCTGCTTCTGACACTTGTTAAATGCTAATAGGTGTTACACAATATGAAGATTATCACTTAAATGCAAATTCTAAAAAAAATGACAGATTGATATCAAAGTATTTATATTTTGAATAATTTACACTCACCCGTACTAGGCCCTGCAAGAAAAGATCTCTTTCGTAGGAGCAATCACCAGAACCATTTGCATATCTGGAGCAAGCACGCTCGTTTGGTGTTAGAAATAAGGCCAATGTGTTAACAACCTAGATAATAATATTCAAAATTCTATAATCAAATATAACAATTGAAGAACCAAGTCCTTAATGTAACAAAGATTGGAATTAAGAAAGTATAGGGCCAGGCATGCCGGAACGTGGGGGGGGGGGGGGGTATGTTGTGTTGAAGGTATGCATTTCTAATCGATATTCACAATGGGGTAATTTGGGGTAATTGACCTATGCCAATTGCCGTTGTGTTTTCCTTGCCATTATCCCAGTCACAAAGCTTGGACATGTCTTGACCTCTTGATCTACTTCTAGGAAGCACAAACACAAACTTGAGTGACCACACCCAAATAGGGCCATGCCTAATCTTCAATAGCTCCCTCTCTCAAAAACATGGTTTGGCCTCCCTGAGTGCTAATAGTGACTTGCAACGAAATGGGTTGAATCTCTGCAGTGACAAAATCATAGGAAACTTTTTGAAATGAGAAATTTTGGAAGATCAACTTGTTTTTTTTGTTTGATATCAAAGAACCTAGGAATTATACCTTTCATATTATTTTCTAATTAGACAATAATATAAAAGAATATTTACAAGGTTGACAAGATCTCTTCTCAATCCAACAACCAAAGTACAGCCACATGTTTGCAAATGCGATGTAACTGCCCTAAAAACCAAAATTACAAAGTTGGTAAGTGGTATAAAGCATTGTTAAGAATTGCTCTGAAGGTAAAATTTCATTTTCATTGGAAAAAATGAAATGGATTCCCCAAATCAATCATGTTAATAGAAATAGATATTTAATGCTTCTTGAAGCATGACATCAAAGGGCAAGACTTTTTAAACAGTTACACAATCTTTACTTTTCAATAAGAGACTCAAAGTGAAAACATAAGAAAATTTATAAAGGAAAGATAAAAATATCAATTCAATTTTTACCTCATCAAAAATTTGGTATCATTCAATTTTTCCACCCCAGCATCTTTTCTGTCCCAAAACAATGTCTCCTTTACCTTTCAAAAATAAAAATGGAAAATAGATTTTTAAGATTTCAAAAACTATTACAATACAAATCTCTCCCCCATCTTACCCATACAAAGCATCTTCATTCAAATACCTTTATTCAATGCACATCATGGAGAAAGCAAAGTTCAAAAACTTCCATCAGATTGTACTCAAAGAACTTTTTTAAATATCAAAATGACATAGAGCGCAGTCTGAGAGTGACACAATCAACATAATCATCATAAAAATTTCATTCAATGAGACAACTTTTATAGAAATTTCTTGATGTCACAATATCTTTAAAAGAAGTCGTTTTCTGTCCTCTGATTCATTATTTGTTTTTAAATTTACTTACACTGATTTGTTCAATTTTCAATTTGTTCTCATTCAGTTGCTCTGTTGCATTTGCTAATCTTTCTAGATGTGGTGTAAATTCTGTAACTGACATTGCGAGATCCTAATAAAAACACAGAGTACAGCTGAAGTGGAATTGTGTTTATTGAAAATGAAACAAAGTAAGATAAGAATTCAAGATATTGGTGGCATATCAAGAGTAACGGTGTGGAGGATCAAATTACTTATCAAATAGGTGTATCAAAACGTTATGGGGTGTGGTCCTAGTAAAATATTGTACAGGAGGTATTGAAGGGAGAAGGGGCTGGGGATGAAAATCTTGTAATGTATATTCTTAGTAACACCAGTCTTGCAAATTGATGGCAAAAAGATTTGACCATTCTAAACCTTTCTTAAACAGTATCATTGAGTTCAAATGGATGTTTCCCAAAATCTGAAGGGCATGGTCAGATCACCCATCATGGTCTTACCCCCCACTTTATTGAGGCTAGCCCCACCACTGAAAGATTGCCAGTAATCGCAATGGGGTAATCCTGCACTTCTTGGAAGAACAGGGCTTGTTTGGAACACAAATTTGCAGAAGAATCTTACTTTCTCTTGTAAAACTCTAATCTTCATAACAAGCATTGCAATTTGATTCGTTAAGAACTGTTGCAACTCTAAGTATCTATTTAAATCCTCAATTGCCATTATAAATGTAAGACTGAACACAGTTTGACCAGATTTTGATTCACCAAGAAAAACCGAAGATGAGAAAATATAACCACGATCCGATAGAACGTAAAATTTTGTATCTGTTTGTCCTTCTTCTCTTAGGCGACACAGTTCACCGTTCAGCGTATGACTTGATACAAAGCTTATCAACTCTGGCGTGATTTTTAACTTTTCATTTCCATGCCAAAGACGTTGGACTCTAGGCCCCATTATGTTGTCCCAATATGAAAGCAAGACTCCGGAAAACAACGAAGAATAAAGATTTGTAACTGGAAATTGAAATGGTGATAATGCTAAGTTACTTTCCGACATTATTGATGAAACGTTAAGTGACAATTACTGATCAATTCTAGATAGCAAACGCGAATTTAACAGACTTTTGCACGAATTAATGCTGAACCATTTAGGCCCATTTTCTAAAAAGTTGCTTTCCTTCAACCGCCTTGTAGTTGTACTAGATAATTCAGAACTAGATTTCTTGAGCATACAAGATACATCTTAAAGAGCAATACGTCGCCAGCATATCAAATTTTTGTTGTTTCTTCCTTCAAAAAATTAAACTCTTAAGGCAGGATGAGCCTCCCCTCTGCTGCGACCTTGTCCAAATCCAAACGATCGGATTCATAACGAGGTCATGGGTTTACTTCCTTGATAATGCATTGTCCCCCACACGCAACACCCCAACCCCTACTGTCTAGCAACTTACATGGAACTTATCATTTCCATAGAAATAACCAGCTATATGATAATTTGAGGGATTTAGGATGAAAACTGGCGTTGGATTGATTTACATGAGGGGGGATGTTGAGGGGTAAAGGCGATCCTGACGATCCTAACAGTATGATTAAAATTTAAAAACCCCCTTTTTCAGATTTCAGAACTTCTCTAGTGTATAATTAGTTCTTCTGTGGCGTTAGAGATACCGAAGCATAAATTTCGCACTAATAAAATTCTTACACAACTATTTACATAAAAATTCTAAAAAATGACCTACGAGATTGTACATAAAAAGAAACACGGTACTAAGGACGACTTAACAAAATATGACCAACACGCTACACTTCGAGGCAAATGCCCCCGCTGCCACCCTCCTGCAGGCATCCTTGAGAATCTATACCTACCCTAGTAAAAATACCAACCTATAAGTTTTTACTTGCAACAGCCAATGTATTTCCATGACTGACTGACAGAGAGTAAACAGTAAAAGTATCTTTATTTGAAAACCTAACAAGTCCAGGCACTGGTGATGATTCTTCACTGCCTCTTCCCAATCGTCCTCTCCTTCCCTTTCCCCATGTGTAAACTTCTCCACCTGAAAAGTAAACGAATCGATTCTTAAAGTCGATACTATACTAGAGTGATATCAGTTCCCTCAAAGGGTTTGCTCATTTGGCAGGGGTTGCGTCTCCAATCTCCCACTGACAAAATCAAGGGTGAACAGCACTTGTACCCTTTCATACGACTCTGCGAGCAGGCCAACAAAGCCCTGTTATTAGGAATGATTTTGAAATACCTTCTGTCACAGCGACAGTAAAAGTGTCTCCACAACCAACGTTCGTGATGACTTTGTCCTTTAAAGCAATCACCCTTTGCGGAGTAATTGAATTATCCTCTCGCTGATAGCCAAGCTGACTAAATGAATTTGATCCAACTGTGTAGAGAACACCATCATCTATAGAATAAATATATTAGTTAGGGTCCAAGCACGAGTGATGCAGAGCCACGGAGTTTTCATGCTAGATGAAATAATTTGTTATTACAGTAGAGACACGCATACTTCTAACCTATTTTTAAAAATCTGTTAACCCCCACTAGGGTCGAAACAAGCTTGCATCACATGGCAATCGAACATTGAAAACAATAAGGATTAGAGCCTCATGCCTGGTGTGATATTAACCCTAGAGTTTGGTGGGGGGCACATGTAGTTGAAACATGAGATCAATAAATTGGATAAATGGGGGTTGGGGGTGGGGTGGACTTTCAACTCGGCTAAGTGGGTCTAAAATTGGCGCCAGGGCTTCAAACTCTCATGCAATCGAGCCCTTGAGCATTAACTGAGAAAGACTGTCTTACATATGAATAATCTTCGAGAATGAATCAAAAAAGACTGTGCAAATGTAAAAGAAGCAGAGTATAGATTGCATTAAAAACTCAAATTAAAAATATTACAAAGGTAAAATGAAATAAAAGAGTAGATGAAGCCATGTCAGCTGATCATTAAGCAAATAAAAAAGCATTGATTTTGATTATTAAAAGAGACATGCTTATATAAGAAACTAAATTCGAGTCTGGCGTTCTTATACCTGTTAGGAAAGCAGTATGTGATGTGCCCGTTTGGATCATATTGACAGCCTCGTTGCAAAGAGGAGGCGAAGTAATGGGAGTTAATGTGTGTGCTTCGCCGTCTTTCACGTGGGTCCAAAGGCCGAGTTTATTCCCCCTGCAAAAAAGGATAGGATTGAATCAGATTTGGGAAAATTAAGCAATCATAAATCAAGATTAAATGAAACGGCAATTCAGTGTAAATGAAGCAACCAAAAAATTATCAAATAATAAATTAATGAACTGGCTAATTGAATGAACGACTAACTGATTCGTTGATTGATTGATTGAATGACTGATTGATTGATTGATTGATTGATTGATTGAATGACTGATTGATTGATTGATCGATTGATTGATTGATTGATTAATAGGCTGATTTAATATCAGACATGTTAAACAGTTAAATAACTGACTGTTTGATTCATTCGACTTAATCCATCGAGTGGCCAGGTAATTATCAAATTAAGATTTACAAATACGTTATCTCTAACCAAAGGTTTATAAAATTGAATAGAACGTGATGCAATACTTGTTATTTCCACAGGCAAGGACAGTCTTTTCCTTGGTTAAAACAAATGAACAATCAACGCCACATTTGACAGTGTCAGCTGTAAACCCAGCAAGAATTGAAACCTTGGCTGGACTTGGTTTCGTTTCGCATGACCCAACACCCAGTCGACCTGACAAAAATAAAACTTAGGTTGGTACAAGATAATTAACAATTAAATAACCTTAGATGATATCAATGTTACATTTAGAATTTTAAAAATTCTATGTTGATAAAAACAGTAACTTGAACAGAGATTCCAACAAACAAATGAATTTAAAATAACATTGAAGAATACTCAAGGGCAACGATCCTTCACAATGAAAAGTTAAACTATTAAAAGATTATTTGTAAGTACAGTTGATTGAGAATAAGATAAAAAACATTACCGCTATCTCCTCTACCCCAAGCAAAAACATCATCTTCATCTACGATATTAAAGGGAAATAAAAATCAGTTTGTGATTGCGTTTGGATAGCAGATCCTGGAAATTTAGCTGCGAAAAAGACAATATCAATTATGATAATGATAAAAACGATGTCAACATGATGATGATGATTGATGATGATGATGATCGATGATGATGATGATCGATGATGATGGTTGGTGATGATTGATGAATGATGCAAACGATTGCATGATGATTGATGATGATGATGATCGATGATGATGATGATCGATGATGATGGTTGGTGATGATTGATGAATGATGCAAACGATTGCATGATGATTGATGATGATCGATGATGATGGTTGGTGATGATTGATGATGATGATGATCGATGATGATGATGATCGATGATGATGGTTGGTGATGATTGATGAATGATGCAAACGATTGCATGATGATTGATGATGATGATGATCGATGATGATGGTTTGTGATGATTGATGAATGATGCAAACGATTGCAACATGATGATGATGATTGATGATGATGATGATCGATGATGATGATTGGTGATGATTGATGATGATGATGATCGATGATGATGATGATCGATGATGATGGTTGGTGATGATTGATGAATGATGCAAACGATTGCAACATGATGATGATGATCGATGATGATGATGATGATCGATGATGATGGTTGGTGATGATTTATGAATGATGCAAACGATTGCAACATGATGATGATGATTGATGATGATGATGATCGATGATGATGGTTGGTGATGATTGATGAATGATGCAAACGATTGCAACATGATGATGATGATTGATGATGATGATGATCGATGATGATGGTTGGTGATGATTGATGAATGATGCAAACGATTGCAACATGATGATGATGATTGATGATGATGATGATCGATGATGATGATTGGTGATGATTGATGATGATGATGATCGATGATGATGATGATCGATGATGATGGTTGGTGATGATTGATGAATGATGCAAACGATTGCAACATGATGATGATGATTGATGATGATGATGATCGATGATGATGGTTGGTGATGATTGATGAATGATGCAAACGATTGCAACATGATGATGATGATTGATGATGATGATGATCGATGATGATGGTTGGTGATGATTGATGAATGATGCAAACGATTGCAACATGATGATGATGATTGATGATGATGATGATCGATGATGATGGTTGGTGATGATTGATGAATGATGCAAACGATTGCAACATGATGATGATGATTGATGATGATGATTGGTGATGATTGATGAATGATGCAAACGATTGCAACATGATGATGTTGATCGATGATGCTGATTGTGATTAATGATAAATCACCTGTGATCACCATAACATGAGCCGCTCCACATGACAAACCCACGACGCTGTAGCCCAACAGCGCTTCAACAATTTTTGGTTTTGTCACATCTGTGTTCCCTCCATGTCCCAAACAGCCATGAGAACCACTTCCAAATGTAAGCAACATTCCGCGATCTTCAAACAAACAAAACACATAATGTTTTATTGCCTTAGATTATTATTATAAATTATTCATAAAGTTACTTAATTTGAACGGCATTTTAAAGCTACAATAACATTTAGCTACTGAACAAGTGCCCGAATGGACAGAAACTCGAGTTAAAAGCACCCGAGAGAGCAATAATTGTTAAAATAGCCTTTGAATAATAAGAATCATCATCGCTCACATTCCCAAGTGGCCAGCTACTGAATGTTTGTTGTTTTTATGAATAAATAAAGAGGTAACTATTAAATAGCGGAGATAAGGAACAACGCAAAGCGGCAGGATTACGAAGCAGATACGACCGGATTTTTTCATAATATGCTTGAAGAAGCCCTGTATGCCGGGAATAAAATATTAGTGACAATAAAATAATAAAATATAGAAAGATATAATTATCATCAGGTCGTATTTGCATCGTATTCCTGCCGCTTTACGTTGTTCCTTATCTCCGTTATTTATAAAAATCATCGTAAATATTTCTCGAGAATCTGGTAGGCAGCCTGCTAATTTGTTCTCTACTTTATTTGTTTTTTACCAGTTAAAACAGCCGCAAACAGATCGCCGCATGATACATGAGTAATTGTAACACCAGAAAGTCCTTCGATTAATTTTGGAGTTAAAACACTTTCGGTAGTTCTGCCTCCATCCAAATATGAATCAACACTTGTGAGGGTTTCTGATGAAAGCTGGTTCTACGAAACAGACGAGGATTAAAATGTCATTATTGAAACAATGCAAACTCATATGCAACAGTCTCTAGCGTTTTAATGAAATCTCGGGCGATGACAGGAAGATCAACAGGAATTAAAGACAAAGAAAGTTGTTGAAAATAACAAAAATCTTTAACCCTTTCACCCCTGGAAGGGCCATATGGCCCAATGATAAACACCGGAAAAGATGATTTTTCAGGGGGTTAAGAACAAAATACTGTAAATGTTCTGGTGGCAGTTTTCTATAATAGTTTACGCTTTCACCTAAGTTATTTGACTTTGCTACCCCCTGAAAAGCGTAGAATTATATGGGTTTTAACAGTTAACTGAAAATAAATCCGGGTGCGAAAGGGTTAAAGAACGTTGAAATATCGGTAAAAGAGATGTATTTGTGTTACATGAAGAAGATATTTAAGTTCTACATTTGAATTCTGGGTATGCAGTGATTTCTCGGGTCTGTTATAATTTAGGTTTCTTTGTTTGTTTTTGGCCGGAGTAAAATTAAGTTTGAAGGTAGTTACAAAGTAGATTAACGTTTCATTAAGTTTAAACGGGTCAAACTTTGTCAATGAACTTGCGCAAACAAGATGAATCGATCAAACAAAAAATCAGGCTAGTCTCTCTCACCAAATCGAGAATGGCATCAAACTGAGACAGAAAGGTTTCGGCAACTGTGTCAATGCTTAGAAAAGGATATAGCTAACAACAAATGAAAATTAAAATTAGTCTGCCTGTTTTACAGTGCTCAATGTGATGTAGACAGAGCAATCTAGATATTACTAGTGGCATAATCCATTTTAACTAGTGATATTACTAGTTGAAAGCAGTCTGGTGGTCGCATTTAGTGTGAAATTCTGAAAAACAACATCTAAGTCTTGTTCAACCAGTAATATCAAGCTAACAAAAAATACAAACATTATTTGATATGAGTAGGACGAATTACCTCCCATGATAAAACTCTCCCATTGGAAGTCACTCCCAGCTTCAATGTTCTTCCAACCGAGACTTCTTTGATTGTTTGTTCACTAGGAGGCAATGCTAACAGGGCGGGGATTTTAACACCGCTTCCCCAGAAATACACAATTGATGTGTTTGGTTGAGCGAGAAGAGTTGAAAGATCGGCAGCAGTTCCAGCATCTGAAAGGATAAAAAGCTTGAGTTAAAGTCACACAAATTCAATTACCATTTCTATAGTTCTGTATTGTACTGCTCATCAGTTTCACCATCCTTGTACCTTCCAGCCCGTCAACAAATACATTATATATATATAAATCAAAAAATAAATTGTAAATAATGGCGGATTCTTGGGTACAATACCGAATGAAAAGTAATTTTACAAGATGTTACAAACACAAGCCCAAATGAAAAGCGACATGAAATTGAAATTCAATTTACAGATAAGAAATTACGCTACCCCATGTTGATGAGCTTGCTCTGGTTGTTCCAGAATTTGAAGAAGATCTTGAAGATAAAGCGGGAGATATCGGGGCCGATGTAGATGTTTCAGTTTGACCATTCTTCTTTGGTTTTGGAGGAAGAGCAGCTGATAGGCCACCAGTGCGTTTTGGAACACTAAGGCGAAAAAAATGTTGTATTTTATCATATCGGATTGTGTTGTACGGTATTTTATTGTTTCAAAATGTATTGCATTGTGTTATTGTATTGTATTGCATTGTAGTGTATTGTATTGCATTGTAGTGTATTGTTTTATATTGCAATGTATTTATAGTAATACATACAATTTATACGGCACTCTCCCAATATCAGTTGATAAATCAAGCAGTGAATTGATAACAACTGGTTGTGCCATGATGCGACTAACATTAGGTCTTCTCGTTGGATCGAGATGCAGCAAACTATCAATAAGTCGTTTTAATTCCTGACTGTAATGTTCAGATACTGGTGGATACTGCCCACGCATGATTTTGCAAACAATTGCACTGATATTCTGTAAAAAGATAAACACATCGTGCAAACATGCGTTATAATAAATATGGCGAACACAAAAATGCATCGAGAAATGAAAACAAATTTTTTGCAACTTACACGATTACGCTGAAAAACATCTTTGAGTTTAAGAAATATAATAATTTTACGAGTAACTTACATCTGCATCGAAGGGTCTTCTTAGTGTTACCAGTTCATACAGAATGCAACCCAGAGCCCAGACATCACTTTTTTGATTATAGCTGAAGTTTCACGTTAAGAAAAAATTCCACAAGAGATTAAAAATTGTATTATAAAGATACTTCACTGGCTCAACTGAAATTGCAGAGAAAATCCGGACTTTGTAAAACGAAGAAAGCGCTTAAAAATAACCAACAACTTAAATCAATTTACGAGTGCAAACATTTCACCAATGAAGGCAGACACTTAAAATCACATTTTTATAGTATAAAACATGTCTTGATTCTTGTAAACACTATTTCTCTTATCTCATGCAAGTATAATTAACATTTTGAGACCAATTTAGAATTGCAAAAGTAATGGGTTACGCCGAATGAAGCAATTTGAAACATACCGATGATTAGACTGGAAGGAACACTGGCTAGGTTTCAAGGCTTTCGGTGGGCATTAGATCTCGTTTTGATGAAGAATATGCGTGCAAAATGGCAAATTTAAGAATGAATTCATACTGAAAAGATACGGATGGTTTTGGCATAGTTCTGGTGATAGGTAATACGGTGAGCCAACAAGCTAAAAAAAATTGAAAAATTATGTTACAAGACAATGATAAGATTAGAATAAAGAATTAAGCATAAAGACTGAGAAGCAACCATTATTAAATGTTAGCATCTGTAGCCCAAAATATGATGTTTAAGTAAATAATTTAAATCTATTATCGTACTTACAGTACTAGCGTTTGTTTTAGTCATAACTTTGCTTATACCGAAATCACCAATTTTGACTACTTTTCTGTTCTTACTAAGAAAGATATTCTGGGTTTTAAGGTCTCTGTGTAGAATATTCTGAGCATGGATGTGATGAATTGCAAGCAGGATTTGTGCAAACTTTTTTACAATTTCCTAAAAAGAGGAAATAAGGAAATGGTTGGTTACAATGAGATTACAATTTAGCGGAAAAGCAAGAAACAGTCTTCGAAAAGTAAATTAATTAATCAATCACACAACCAATCAATATTTTGTTTTTACCTCTT
The DNA here is from genome assembly GCA_964019065.1 of Catostylus mosaicus. Taxonomy (NCBI): domain Eukaryota; kingdom Metazoa; phylum Cnidaria; class Scyphozoa; order Rhizostomeae; family Catostylidae; genus Catostylus; species Catostylus mosaicus. Next base: position 8,672,237 of record OZ025192.1, on the reverse strand, counting down.
CTTCAAGCAGCAAATTTTGTGACAAGCGTTGTTGGAGGTAGTCGTAGATAGTGCCACCTGAAAAAAAAATTACTCATCATTTTACAAAAAAATCATTTTTTAAAACCTTGCACTTTACATTTACTTGAGGCATGATGAGAAGAAAGCAATGATGCTGGAAAAGTTAGCCAAATCCAAATGTGCTCGAACTTGTTTGCCTGTTTCAATGATCATTCTTATACATTCCATGGCAAAGACTCGTGTCGTCCATTTTGGTGTTATTGTTGATTTGTCTTGACGTTTCTCATTCAGGTTCAAACCTCTGTCTCCATCTTCGTCTTGGGATTCATCAAAATAAAACTATGAAATTTCATTAACTAAGAGGGAAAATCTTGCAAACATGGCACAAATATCATTAAAATCAGTAAAGATTAAAATGGATAAAAATGATTGGAGAAGATCTTGTGAAAGCAAGGGTGGTGGTTGCAAAAGAAGATGAATGATCTTTGTAGCGACTGATAAATGTCTAGCATATAGGCCATTATGGCAGTTATGGTAGTACATAATTAGCTGTGCTTTGGTAAATCAAATAAAATGTGTCTCCACATGGTGTAGATTTCAAATTTTTCACCTACTGCTTGTTTTTTGGGAAATTCTCCCTTTAATTTTGGGGACAGGACGGAGCTAATTTTAATTCCCAACTTATGTTACCTGGTGCGTACTCCATAACAATCATTAGTGATTTTTCTGCTGTGAAACTATCATAATATCCAATTATGTTCGGATGGTGGAGCATTTTCAAGACATTGATTTCATTTTTTGATGCAATGCGATCCTCGGTTGTCAGGTCGTCCATCGGGATTTCTTTCACTATGACCAGCTGATTGTCACTTATTGATCGACAAAGATGGACAATACTGCAACGGCAAGAAAAGAATGCATCATTTTGAATTATGCCTATATTTCTTACGAAATATGAAGTTATATTTCAATGTTTTGCTTGTTTCATAGTGACTATTTTCTCTTGTTTCTCTGGTGTTCAGAACAAAATTTTATGATTTAAATAAAAGAAGAAAATGCAATTAGCATATTGCAAGTCCTTTGCATTTTTTTGACACTTTCAGGGTAATGAAAAATTGGATTATAACCACCAGGTAAATAATTTAATGTAACAATCAATTGAAAATTATAATAGAAATGATTCGTGTCACTTTTTTGACAAATGTTGTTTGACTGAAGTATCCAAGTGAAAAATTAACTCAATATTTTTGTTATTAACTCATAATTTCTTTTCTAAATGGCAAATTCCAGAACGCCTAACTAAAAATTGGCAGAGGGAGCTAAAATTTTCAGGACTTTTTATATTCACGCATTTTTGGATTTTCTACTAGAAGTTGCCCATTGGCTACCATTGACAAGCACATTTTGTAAAAATTGCTAAACAAAATTGATAAAAATTACAAAGATGCTCTTCTCACATTCTGTGCAAGTTTCTCCAACATCTTATCTGCGAAATTACTTGCTTTTTTAAAAAATATATAAGGCATTTATTTTAAAGAGATGGCGAGTGACACGAGGAAATGGAGAAAACTGATTGATTTGATTCCAAAGCAGAAGAAGAACTTAACAGTTTGTTAGGGTTTTTAATACAAGATAGCTTTTATACTTTTAAATAATTTGCAATGAATTGTTGCAACTCATACCCAAATGCACCGCGACCAACAGTTTTCAATTTGTCATATTTCTCCATGGTGTCAATCAAAACAAAATCGTTCAAGTGCGGGGCATCATAACAACTCGCTTGCTTCGAAATTCATCTTGTATTTTCTATTAAATTTACTTCAGCAGTCTTTAAAATCTTTGATTTGGCAATTCTTTATCTATAATAGAATGTTTAAGACTATCAAAATAGTAACTTTTATAGCAAAGACAACTGTAAATTTGTTTTCAAACACTACTGAAATCGAGGTCCTATTTTCCCATTAAGAGGCAGCAAATAGAGACCTGAACGAGGTCGTCGGTTTCGAAATTTCTTGGGAAGGAAACGCGGAAGTCACTTTTGCAAAGAGGCAAGAAAAACAAAGATCGATAGCGATGTCAACACGAAGGATCTTATGTTTTGGTGATTCATTAACAGAGGGTTGGTACAACAATGGTTTTAAGTTCCATCCTTACACTTTACGACTTCAAGAGCTTTTCAAAGATCTTGGAAATTGTTGGAAGTCCGTCGAAATTTTAAACAAAGGTATAAGTGGAGAGGTCGTATACCCGGAAATGGTGGCAAGATTGCCTAAGATACTCAAAAACGAAGGTCCATTTGACTTTGCCATCATTCTAGGAGGCACAAACGACTTAGCTGACTTGAGCAATGCTAAAAAGGCTGACTTGAGTAAAAATATAGAACATTTGCATGAATTAGCTCACAAAGAAGGGATAAAAACCTGCGCAGTGACCATCCCTGAAACTGCCTTTGATATTTTACCGTTTGCAGCAGAGTACGTCAAGTACAGAGAAGAGGTGAACAATTCAATAAGAGATTTTGTTACAAATCATCAAGAAATGGTACACTTGTGTGACATCGCATCAAAACTCCCGATGTATGGTGTAAGTGAGAGTGAACGCGCAAAATATTGGGATGATGAATTGCATTTTACACCTCAAGGGTATGACAGAATGGCGGAATTGATCTTTGAAGATATCAAGAACTTTATTTAATACACAAAATTAAATGGAACTTAATTTTTTTGTGAAATTTGAATAATGACTGCTTTTCTACAAGTTTAGATTACAAAATGCTACAATACACATGCATTTCTAAATTTACTAAAATTATACAAAATTCCTTGAAATATTTTTTCTGTCTCATTTCTTTGCATTTTTTTATAAAAGGTCTTTTTTTATCTTAGTTACTAATATTAACAAAATTTTACCAGCAATTTTATTAATTCTGGCTTCAACATATTTTTTTGCTGGAGGTTAAACATTACCTGTGTCATCAATTAGAAATGATAAATGCAGGCAAGTTACTTTACTTGTTCAGCCAATTTGGGGTTCTGGCAGCTATATAGCTGAAGTGGATTCCTCGTGAGTACTCATGTATCCACTTTTGATGAACATTCATTCCTGCAAAGTTGGGTTATTGATTGTGGACTTGAACCAGGAACCTCTAAGTTTGGAAATCTGTGGCTCCTATTTACACCACAGTCCATCTCAATAAATAAAAGTTAAAAGTGTTGCTAATTATTCAACTTAGGTCTACCAATAACCCATCAATCATTAATTTGTCTTTGCCAAGGTATCTCTTTCCTTAAAGCTCAAAATTTCTATCATTAAAAAATTAACTTTATATAAAACAACAAAATGAAAGTAAACTAATAGCAGAAGCTAGTAAAAAATTAATGTCGTACAATATCATAACATTTTAAAATGATATAAAAAGAAATCCCATTTAATTTAGATATTATGTAAAACACAGAATTCAAACTATAAACATGAGTATAGAGATATTTAGGGAAGGCATATGGTTTATGGTTGCTTGCATTTTTACTATTAAGTCTAATTGTGTACCAATTGTATGAAATTGTTTGTTGTGTTTTCTATAATGTACTAGGTATTTATAAATAGCAATTTAAAGTCAACATATTAATATTTATTTTCTATTTTTTACAAACATTAGGTTTTGGTCCTTCGTATGTTTCACAAATCAAATGAAAGAAGTCATATAAAGCCTTTGTCTGCAGTCCTTCACTTTTCTGTAAAAATAAAAAGGTAATTATATCTACATGTGATCAAATGAAGTGAATTTTACTATTTTATAGATTCTCTATTATAATTTCCAAAGATACAGAATCTGGAGCGTTGTGGGACCTCAATTTCAGAAGAAGGCCAAGTCTAAAAAATTCCTAACAAAATTTTTCAAACTCAATTCTGAATCATTAACAGATTGGGTAAGAGTTAAATACACTTAAGTAGATTCTGAAATTTTTCTGACTATATGAGTGAAACTGAACATTTTCCAACAAATCCAATAAAATTTGTTGACAGTGGGCCCCCATGCCCCCTTCCCCCGGCTATTATGCCACTGTACAGCATGACAGTGGAATTTGTTTGAGATTTACATGTTGGTCATCAGATGATCCCGTCAAGTGTGACATTTCTTCAGCTCTGTTTCTTCTTTATGCAATTGTGTTTTTCTCCCTCCACTCTAAGCATGCACTACCTGATAATTAGCAAGGTAACTGATTTTTAAAAATGTGCAAAAACAAACCCCATTTATCGTTATCCATGGTATAAAAGTATGCTTTGGCGTCAGACCTTCAGTTTTCAATGCCATCTTTCAAAAAAGAAAACAACATTTAAAGTTCACAATCATGTGCAATTGATGGCATTAAGAATGAAGAGCAACTGATGAAAATAGTGGCAAATTAAAAATGTCATAAAGCATCCTTATTACTTGCAATATACAAGCTTGTTGAAATGGAGTCAGGGTCAATATGAAGCTAGCAGGCATCAACATTCAAAGTAAAAAAAACAGGGGATACCGCATTAATAATGCATATACATACTAAAAATTCGAACCCTTAAGAAAACAGTATTGTGGAAAATTAATAAAATAATTGTTAAACATCTATATAAACGAGTTTTTGAAATCCTTTTGATAAAAGAAAAATTCATGCACCTTATGCTCTAGTTCATTACCAATCTTTCCAGTTCTGCATTTTTCAATTCGACCAAAATCTATATGCAAATCCTCAGAGCACTGAAAATGAAATAGATCACTATCAAACAAAATGTCTTTAAAATGTGTAAATCCAAGGAAAAAGAAGAAAATAAAGGGCGGAAAGTTGAATGGATTGGTATGAGCCATGTAACTTATAGTTGTAAGAGCTGTATGGCATCAACAATACCTGTTTTGCTACTTTCAATGTTGCCTTCTGACCTTCCATGCAAAATATAAATGGCATCCAAATTGAAATATTTTTGAATTCATGGATTGCACAGGTCTAAAAAGTAAAGGAAGGTAATCTGACAAATTGATGATATTTGCAGGAGAAGTTCATTATACCATTAAAGATATGGTCAATTAATGCTTGTCATATTGGAATATAATATTTGAAAATGATTCAATAATTGATAACCTAACCTCGATTAGATTTCCAAGACACTCTTCTTCCCCATGTTGACAAGAGAATTCCCAGTGATCATCTTTTTTTGTCTCCTGGAAAATAAACTAATTTAAGGAGACATCTTTTGCCAGCCGATTTTCCAAATTTTCAGTTCACATTCTCATTTAATTTCTCCAGAAGTAAGTTTCATTTTCACAGTAGAAAAATTCTACAAAAAAATTCATGAAAGATGCTTGTCTTCAAAACGTGAATGGCTAAAAAGTAAATGAAGTCGTAGCAACAAGATGCAGATGTGGTTATCTCGCTCCACCCATATTCATTTCATTATCTTGTTCATTTTGTCAAACACTCATTTGATCATTGATGAATATAAACATTTGTGATAAATCAGTAAATAATAATAGTTCACCTTAGCATTTCCATAGGGTATCAGATCCACAGTGAATATATTTTTCCCCAGCAGTTTTTCGTAAGTAGGATACAGTTGCTCTGTGATAAATTTTACAGAATCTGGACAAAAAGACTCAAAATAAACATCTACAGCAAGTGGTTTGATGCCATCCTCCACTGCTTCTGTTCCATTTATATCTGCTGTTTTCCACTTCATGTTACAAAATTCCAGCACCTTGAAAAAGAATCAGGATAAATGCCAAACTTTTAAGTTTGGAGATCTGTCATCTTCCATGAATGACAATTTAAGGTCTGTATATGCAGTAAAATCTCATTAAATTGGGCCCATAGACAAATTTCAGGAATTTTACTATCTTTTATAACAATTCCCATTTATCCGTAGTCTCATAGGGTAACTGTAGAACTCAAAATAACTAGGCTGGTTTGGTGGGATGGGAGGAGAAATGTATAAGATAAATTTACCCCACACGTCTTGGCAACTTCAAGGTTTTTACACCACTCTTTTGTATCATGGCAGCTTTCTTGCACTTTCGGTGTGACATTTTGTCGCAGAAACATCACAAAATATAGACAACCTCCAACTGCCAGAAGGCATAATAACAGCAATTGGATTGTCTTCCAAGTCGCCATTTTCCACTGGTGTTGTTTATGATTTTTTTTAATCGAGGCTGTGCATCAAAGAGAGACAGAGAGCTGATTTGCGCAACTTCTTCCTTCGCGATTTTCTCATATTTTCGCGTTTTATAGAAAATCTAAATAAATTCAAATAAAACACTTTTTATGAAATAATGATAACGGAAATACTCGTTCTTAGATTTGGACGAAATGGGGGATATGAAAACCAAAGAATTTGAGTAGAAACTTGTCTTGGAGTTGTAACAGGGTTTACAATTCGTGGGTTCGTGGAAAATTGTAAAATTTCGCCTTGTTTTACAGGCTATGGCAAGTGTGTTGGGGAGCCTTTCAGGGCATATGGTGTTAATTAGTTTTTAGAAATTTGTTTATTTTCTAGCTTCCTTTGTTTCAAAGTATGAAAAGTTCAATTAAAAAGTACCAAATGATTTCGCGAAGCGCAAATTGCTCGTGAGAGTTTTTCGTGTTGGCTTGTTTCCATGACTAAGCTACTTCCAGCTTGTACTTATAATAAAACAATGCAAAGGATACTGAATTGACCAATCAACTGTCGGTTATTGCCATTATAGTTACCTCCTAATTGTACTTATATAAGATACTCAAAATTTCTAATGGAAAAACATGGGACAAATTGATTCTCTGAAATTCGAAGTTTGTCAAGTTTTATCGAGAAAGCAGATATTCTGATGAACATATTTATAGTCTGAGTTTAAAATGGCGCTTTTGAATCGAAGGTTGAAATGGAAAGCAGCGGATGAAATCCCACTTGTGGAAGAGCAAGACAAAATTGTTGTAGACATTAGGCCTAATGACCAAGATGGAGATGAAGAATCCTACGAAACTTTCAAATATCGAGGCATTTCTCTTTGGCTTTATGATGCAGCAACTCTTCTTGTAGAACATTTGCAGTATTATGCATTGTTACTTGCACTTGCACAAAGATGGGGCTGGCCCCTTGAGTGGATAAAAGCAACTTATTTTACATTCCTTTTCAATTTTGACATTTGGGAGTTTTGGAATGTACAAAGTGGAGCGTTCAATCGTTCAAGAACTGCGTTTGTGGACACAAGAGTCCTTGGTTTTAACTACCCATCGTATCTTGCATCATGGGGGGTTCTAGTTTGTATTGCTGGGTCTGCATTTTTGGCATGCTATATTGCATGGCATTACAAAAGGCCGTTGTATTTATTGTTGTATGTTGCAAGATTGAAGAGGATTTTGTTTCTTGTTGTTCAGTTTGCCGCACTTCCTTTCGCCATAGCAATTGCAAGGGTGTTTCATTGCCGAAAAAACCCACAAGGTTTTCTAGTTATGGATGTGCACAATGAGGTCCAATGCTACTCTGGCATCCACCTTGGCTTGATGATTGTATCAATTGCAGCATACATCCTCCTTTTTGCAGTCTACCCATTTATCATAGCCATGACAATCCGTGAACAGGTTTTTTCCACCTCACACAGAAAGCATGAAGGATATTTACAACTGAAAGAAGCTGAGTATGAACAGGGCCTTGATATTCTTTGGTATGTTGGACAATTCCATCTGTTCTCATCGTACAAGCGTTTCTGGGTTTACTACAATCCATTGAAGCTGGTCTTCAAACTACTCCTGGTCATCTCCTATGCTCTTTCGATGAGCTACATGTTCTATGGAAGTTCAGCAATTTCTCTGCTATTTATTCTGGCGTTCCTTGCAGTTTTGATTAAGAAGCCCTTTCGAGTCAAAACTTTCAACTTCATGCTGGCATTTAACCTTTTATGCATTGCTGCAAATGCTTTGATCGGAAGTTTCATGGAAGTTCCACCATGGGAGACTCCTTCAGAGTTTGTGATTGTCTCATTTCTTCGAAACCCCACCATCATGCACATTTTGATTAGTTTAAATGGGGGCTGGTTAACAGTGTTTTTCTTGTGGTTGCTGTACCTTATCTTAAGAGAGAAAAAGATAATTGGAAAAACTGCCCTGTGGCCAAGATTATCATATGAAAACTCAAATGATGTTGGGGAGGATACCAAGAAATATTTGAAAGCAGTCTTGAGAGGAAGGCACACTCTTGAGCAAGCGCTGTCCACAATTCCATTGTTTTCCCCAGTCCATGAATTGTCAAGGCAGATCCAGATTATCAATGCATTTTGCAGAGAGGCAGAATACATTTCTGATCCAACTCATGACACCCTGTGGGATCTTCTTGATGAACTTATTCAGGCTCATAACCATCTCTCTCCAATTTCTGTTTTTGGAACTGCCAGCACCAGCAAAGAGTCTGTCAGAAAGACAGCAAAAGAATTCTTAAAACTTATGCCAAGTTTTGCAAAACGACTTGCCCAGAGGGAATATGATCTGATCCTGGTACCACCAAGAAAGCGAAGGCTTCTACTCAAAATGTATGCACTTGGAGTGTTTGTAAATGGAACAAAACTGAAAAGAAAACAAAAAGAAGATGTCAGGAAGCGTGTTGAAGATGCGCTTAAGAAACATGATGATTATTATGATCGACCACCTTCATACCCTTCATCTGAGACAAATACATTTTACACATCAAGACCAACAACTGCAGCAACATTTGATGATTATGATCGTTTGCAAAGTGCTGGTAGTGTTGCTGGATTTTTGGAACAACTTGAGAATTGGACGTCGGAACATCCACGACCAGAAACATCACATTCATCAGGGTCAGGAAAGGGTTCAAGGCCTGCTACTGCTTCATCATTCAAAACAAACCGAGAAGGTAATGATTTTGTGAGCTCTTCTCTATTATCATTTGGTAGGGTTTTCATAAAAGTGCAGTTATTGGATGGCAGCATTGTCAGGTTTTGCCACCCTTCTCTTTGCTCCTGTTTTCTACCAAACCTTTTTTAGTTTTTTTGATGCCCTAAGCATCATTTGATGCACAATTTTCCCCATTTTTAAATAACAACATCAATGCTTTCTGTTAAAGTGGTGGCATTTCTTTATCTATGAAATACATTTATGTTACAGGTTCCTTGTCATCAATGTCTCTCCCTGGACAAGTGTTTGGAGAAGATGAACTGAAGCCAATGGGAAAATCCTTTCAATCAGATAATGAAACTCTAACTACAAGGACCTCAGGGTATACGTCAGGGATTGTGCAGGATTCCGATGTGGACTCTTTTCGCCATGCTCGAAGCCCAAGAAGGATGATTACAGATGCTGATAACAATGAAAGATCATCAAGTCGACAATCATCAAGTCCAGACAATTAAGACATTTGTTGAAAGGTATTTAAATTTCTGGTTAATAGCAAGCATATCTAACAGATTTATTCATGCATTCCTCTTAAACTGGAAATTAAAGTTTCCAGTTAAATCACACTTTTGAATATTTGAACATAGAATAATATCTCTTTCAAAACAATCTTTGCTATTACCATCTGGCTTTTTTCCTAAGTTTCAGATGAAGAAGCTAATTTTTATGGGAAAGGTCTTTTAAGTAATTTGCAGGCAGAATGATCCATAATTTTCTCCTTGAAATTGCAATTGTTTTAGATGTTCAATTTCTTTGCAGCCTTGCTTTATACACAGTTTGTGTGATTTTTCACCTCTTGTATTAACCACATAAACTGACAAAAATGTGATTGCCCTCTGGCAACTAGCATTTCTCTACCCCCCTCCCAAATTTTCCACCTAAATTAAAGTTTATCTGTGTTTTCTTGTGGCAATCTGCATCCCATTGCTGTTTGTATTATATTGTAAATATTTCATGTTATTTTAAATCAAAGCTACTAATTTGCTCATAGTCAACCATTAAAAGTTGATAATTTTTAGATGATCAAATTGAGAAAGAGGACGGGTTTTAATTTATTTTTGTTAATGATACCTCAAGGCAGTGGTGTAGGGCTACAAAAGAACTGAATGTGAAATTCATTTAAATACAACACCCCTTTTAAAACCACCCTTCATCTTGATAGCAAGGGTACCTCAGACCCCCCTGAAATCCCCAAGCTGTACACCTCTGCCTCCAATCAGCTTAGATCACAACTGTGTGTTTTTGCATCGTTGTAAGAGAGCGTTTTTCTCTTATGGCTATGGTTTTTGCATTGACAACAATCTAAGAAATCAAAAGATGACATGATCAAATTCAGGGTAGTGCCTACAACATGGTATGGATGTCTGTAACCCTAGCTAATTTCTATTTTCTTTTTGTACCTAGATGCGATCTTTAATGACAGATACATAAAAACACTTTGCATTTTCAGCAGTATTTTTACAATATTTGCTGTATATACTCATCGAGTCTGAGAAAAAATATTTTATTTCAAATATCAAAAATTGTTGTATTTGATCATTTCATCTTGCTGTTTTCTCTCTGATTTGGACTGTAAAAATGCACATTAAATGTATATTTTGATAGTTTGACTGCTAATTTGTTGCTAGAAACTAATGTAGTATGCAAACAAATAACAAAAACTGTGAAATCTTTTTATGCGTTTTGCAACTTGATCTAAAACGATTATAAAGGGTGGGCAGTTTTCTTAGGGTTTTCTCGTTGATTCACTGGAAACGTTTGAAGCTGGATACCATTTAATTTGCCCACAAATGGTAGAATTTGAAAAGGAATTGGAATCTTTAAAATCTGTAGTTAATTTAAGGTCTAAAAATGCAACAAGAATAAATATGAAAAATTGTTGATGCCTCCTTGAAACAGAAAACTGATTGTTGGGTCCTTTGCAAGGATTTTTCATATAAAAACATATTTTGTAATTTCATCGACTATTTCTCAATTCAAACCAACTACTTAAAAATAATCCATATTCCAAGTTAACTATGTTTAACACAACTTTTGAAATGCAAATAAAGGTACAAGTACTTAAATATCTGTGCCATTAACTATTTTAAATAAGACTGGGTTAAATCTTCTTTTTCAAAACTAACTTAACATTGAAAACAAGTGCATTCATTTTACGTAACACTACTGTGCCTCTGTGTTTTTCAACAATGGCTCTTATAAATAATTGCATGAAACTAAATAATAACGCAGTAAAGATGGAGAAGCGTCTTAGGCACTTCATCCGAAAAGGTCCTTCATCTGAAACAGTCCTCCATCATCCAAAATGGTGCATTATCCAAAATGGTGCATTATCCAAAACGATCTTTAGTACCGTTCTTGTCACCTTTAAGGTTCATCCAGCGATTATATGCAACATGGCGGATGTCGCTGATGCAGCTCATCAGCATATGTAACTTGTACACATGCATGGCACGAATTGATTTTGGTCTACAGCAACTCATCGTGCTTGGGAGATTGCCAAGGCTGTACGAAACTTTAACAGGGCCAATTTTCTTTTTGATCTAGAATAGGACGTGTTTAAATTAGATTATCTGGAAGGGGCAATCGAGTATGGGATCAACACATCTTGATTAAATGTTTGTTTGATTGATCGATTCATTCGTTGATTCATTGATCGATTCATTGATCGATTCATTGATTTACTTATTCTGTGATTAAACTAATGAATGAGTGAGTTAGAGAGTGATTGAGTAAGTGAGTGAGTGAGTGAGTGAGTGAGTGAGTGAGTGAGTGAGTAAGTGAGTGAGTGAGTGAGTGAGTGAGTGAGTTAGTGAGTGAGTGAGTGAGTGAGCGGGCGAGAGAGTGATTGATTGAATGAATGAATGAGTCTCTAAGTTACCAATCAATCAGTTGATAGTAGGTATCATACGCTTTATTTTCAAAAGTCTTTCGAAGTACTTACGAAACTACGTATTTTTACTTCAGTAACATCGCGAAGATCGTATTCCAAGAATCTGATTGCACGTGTGATTTCATAACTTGGTCTCGGCAATCTTGTTTCATCGATTTGCATCTGTTGCAATTCACTCACAAACTTCTGCAGAATTTTCATGATTTCATTTGCTTGATCTCTGAGCTGCAAAGCGAAAAAAGGGTTGAATGAATCAGGGAGATTTTAAATCTGGCGGGGTATATGCAGGGAGGAGCATGATGTCTCTGCAAGGTGGCATATATCCAAAAGTACTCGCGAGAGCATTGAAGGAAGGTGCTACACCTCCAAAATATGGCTGCTCGTGAACCCCATGCTCCTTGGTTCTATGGTCTAGAGTTAGGTTTTGATTCTCATAAGCTATCTCCAGAGTCTCTTCTCTCTTTTTCTAGCCCCAAGCAGTTCGATGGTCCATTAATTCCATTGCTCAATTGACCATAGCTGAACCAGGCACTGACGATGCCTGGACGATGATGTTATCCTCAACTCTGAGCACCTGAGCCACAATGCAACAAAGCAGAAGGAAAAAAAAGAGACAAGGTGAGAGAACAAAAATTCTAAGCTGTTTTCTGAAAAGATTCTTGATTTGTTTTACATTATCTGTTCCCTTTCTTTGACTCTGAATTCCACGGTAGAACTGGACCCCTGATGAACCTACACAACGAAGATACAGCCTTTGATTCTAAATGCAAGATGCAACGACAAATTTAGAACACTCACCGATAGCTTTTCTTTCCTTGTCTTTAGTTTACATGTCCAAGCAAGGTTTTTTCTGTCTGGTATCATCCAGCCATTACTTCTGATTAAATGAAATATTTCCTGATGGAGAGAAATAGGTGTAAAAGATTGCCGCAAAACAATCGTTGAAATAGGCGTTATCATCAGCGTCATCTATAAATATTTAACAATTAACCGTCGTAATGTCCTTCACTAATTTTCGCCATTTTCTTCTGTCTCCAGCAATTTTTTTTCTGGTGTTCTATTGTCCTTTAAGTTTAGTTTGATGTCTACTAAATCCAGATCTTTTTCGGTTAACATTATCCAAGTTAAGCTTGGTCTACCCCTCTTTCTTCTTCCTGGTTGCAATGATTCAATTAGAGCTAGCCTAACTGGAGTTTGCCGATCAAGTCTTATGAGGCGACCAGACAATTCAGCCTGTTCTTTCTGATTACGGCACTCTGTAGGCGTAAGTATAGGCGTAAAACAGACGCAGGAGCAGGCATTGAAACAATGTAATTACTAAATAAGTGTACACGAAATGTAGAAGAAGGAACCATAAACAATACTTACATATGTTTTGATGATTTGCTGTACGTTATAAATCATAAATTTCAAGCTTTTGTTGATGCCTTTTTCTTGATTTTTTCGCATTTTGTACGCTTGGCCTAGCTGTCCGCAAACAGCAAGAAACAGTACAACCATCACACAACGTGATCCCAAAAGTTTCATGCTTCTCATACACCTTAAAAACAAAGGATCAGATTTACAAGTCAGAATTTACTTGTATGACATTTACCTCTTGTCAATGTTGTGGATTTGATTAAACTCAAAGTCCCTTGTTCGACCGCTTGTTCGATACCGCTTTGACATTTTTCACCTCTCTTTAGCAGCAGTTCTGCTGTTGCCATTCCATGCATAAATCATCATTTTAATATGTTATTTCTTAGTATTGATTTTTTTATAAAGGTTTTGTTATTGATATTTTGCCCTTAACGCAAAATGACAAGTCTTGCAAACGTAGCAAGTAACAATTACAAAACCAAATCAATTGGTATCAATACAATACTAATCATATCATTACTTACATTGTCTAAGCAGATATCTTAGACTTTTTAAAACTCTTTTCTATTCTTTGCAGACTTTTTATCTTCTTGAATACGTGTTACGTATGATTTCTTTGCGATGTTTCTCAGCTTTCAATCTTAACTTGAACTGTTCCTTCGTTTAACGTTTTCAAAACTCTCTTCGAAGAATCTCTTGGTTGCTTTAGAACGAATCTTCCTCTACCTTTCGGTCAGTTTTTGATTTGCTTGTCACATTTTTCTCTAATTTATAGCAGTCCAAAAGGAAGTGAAACTTTTAGAATTTTGTTAATTTTTCATACCTGGGTATTTTGATGCAAAAAGGTTAAGTCCCATTAATTAGCACCTAGCAATTAAAGAATTTTTAATTACTTCCCGTTCTGGGAATTCCCAATCAGCGGGAAAAGTGGGCCTAGTAATAACGCTGGACAAATTCAGCCTTTGATGAATATTTTTATGACATTTTTACCACGATTATGCTTGGCTGATTTGGCATTATCAAATATTATTTTTGCTGTAGGAATATCATGTTAAAAATAACATCATAAACATTGCGGGATGTGGCATCAATTTAAAGGGCCTAAATGGCTTTTCGCTAAAGCGCTCTTGTAAACTCAAGCTCTTTGCGAATTTTGTTATGCGTCGGAAAGCAATTTTCATTGAACTTAAACACGGTTTTGAAATATTTAGGTTTAATTTATTAGCACCTTTTGTCTCGAAACATTTTGTGCAATGATGGTGCTGTGAAAGGAAGTTTTGTTCGAGGAAATTTATGTTCGCACTTAACAAGGGTGCTTTAAATCGCTTTTGTCTGGATTCGCACAAATTTCTTTGTTTTGAAAGCTAAAATTTCTAATAATTCTTTTTGCAAGGATCTATTCTTTGATTTCAGTGGAAAATACAATAAAATCAAAGCATGATTGAAAAGAAGGCATATGCAATCCAGGGAAGCGAGAAATTAAATGGAATATTGCAATGGTTTTCTTTGCAAATATAGATTTGACGAACTTCCGAAACAATGCGTTCGTAGTTATGCCACCCGTACTTTTCCAGGAATCGAAGAATCGAATTTCACGCATGACTTGTTGTTCTATTTAAAGATCTTTAACTACGCAATCTCGGAATCTATTGCATAATTAACATAAATTATGCAAAACCTATCGAAATAAAAATCTTTCCCTTGTAAATTTTGGAAATACCTCAAACAAACGTAAGGACATGACTGTCAATGGGGTTTTCGGCAAATTGGGTTGCAATTCTTAGCTTGCCATTTATTTTTCCCCAAATGCAACTAATTTTAAAAAAATTTCGACGCTCACCCTTAGGGAATACCACCTTTTGTTAGCAATCGACGTGGGAATCATCTGAATGAATTTAGAAGATAACTGCTTCAAGAATTGTCCTACTTACTTGTTAATCACATGCAAACTGTTTGAACTGGCAAGAAACTAACTTCAGCTGAAGACACAAAACATGATTCATAATAGTTCTTCTGATTTTTCTTCTAATTATTGAGCATAAAACCATTCTAATATTACATGTGCAAACAATGAATAAATTTCTTGTTGAATTCTCTAAGAAATTCAAGTTATTAAAGATGCTGTTGAAGAATTCAAGTTATTTAAGGTGCAAAAGGCGTTGAAATAACTTTGACAAATGCATTTAGTCACAGAATGCATTTGGTCGTTTTTTCTGCTCCACATAATAATATGGTTTGAACTTCTTTCGAAAATAGTTTATGTATGAAACTTCGTCTCTGTAAAGCTGTGAGCAAAAACAGGGCATCAAAGTCGTTGGCTCCCCTACCAGACGTTTTTCAGCTGTTGTCAGAGAAAGTTTCCCTAACGTGTTCTCAATTTGATCCAAAGACAAAACCGATTTCTCATTTTCACACCGGTTGTTAACTAACTTGTTGACGTGACGGAAAATTTCAAGATGGCGGTTAAAATCTTTGCCGTATGCTTCCAAGCGTTTTTGAAAGATTTTGAAAAAATGATTGTAGAGTTGGACGTCTCCTTTGTTAATTGCGATTATTTTATTTTTAACTTCTTCAGTGATCATATATTTGTGTCTGCTATCTCGCACATGCTGCTTCTTGTAAATTACATCGAAAAATGTCCAGGCAAAAGTCTTTCGAAGCAACACCAGACCTTCATCAAAGTATTCAGTTAGCAGTACAATGTCAAAATCGTTTTCAATTTCCTGTATCAGAACATCAAAATTTTCGTCAGGAGTATTCTCGTTTAATGTTTCACCGGTTAAGTCGAACATCATCCCATTTTTGAATAATTTCAAGATTTGACTTTGTTCAAAAGTCATGTTAAGTTTCCATCCATTGTCTAATGCATTGAGAAATAACACCAGCAAATTTTCGTCATTTTCTTCCTTAAACAATTTGTCAAACTTGTCATAAAAAAACTGAGACTCAAATCGGTCCACTGGATTTCGTAAAATTGTTATCAATTTAGCACCAGGGAACATTACTTTCTCAAATTCTGCTTTGAATCTATAGACGGCATGGTGGACCAAAATATTCGCTTTTTCTTTCCTTAAACGCCTGATATCTACTTCATCAGCTGCGAAGGGAGAAGGCCAAGAGAAGCGAGACACTTCTTTCATCGGAATGGCAATTTCTAAGTTGTTTACATCAGCAAATCTGCTAAAAATGCATGTCAATGTTCCACTTCCTGTTTTATGTGTTTTCAAGAAAATGAAATTGTGAACTCTTCCGTCATTCCTAAAGAAAGAGAATTTGATTGATTGATTGATCGATTGATTGATTGATTGATTGATTGATTGATTGATTGATTCGTTGATAGATTGTTCAAGTTCATTTGTGCAATTATGATAGTTGTACATTTATTGGCTGATTGCTTAATTGATTGATTGATTGATTGATTGATTGATTGACTGATTTATCGATCGATTTATTGATTGACTGATTGCCTGGTGCCTTAAATCTAGAACTGCAAACGAAGGAGAAAGCTCACAACCTATATGCCTTAGCAAAGTCTTATTCGTATCAACTAACAGGAAACTTGATCCGGCTATTGAATGGACCATTACCTTCCTTTTACAAGAAGTTACAATCACATTTTGGGTATTTTCTTACGTAAATTGACTCACCTTCTAAAAATTTGCGAACTGTTAAATTTAATTGCCAATTTTAAAACTGCATATTGAAGAAAAAGTAGTAATGCTCCAGCTGCTGTGATCAAAACTGTCAAGGAGAGAGAGAAAGAAAATAAAACTTTGTTAACAGATAATTTTGAGCATTAATAAGTCAACAATTTTAGCAATAAAATTTGAATTTACTAGTCAATATATTGATAGAAATATAAGAGGACATGCAAAGGTGAGTAGAATACCAATATACGTTGGTTAATGATTGGCTATAAATGAAAACAAATGATAATAAAGTTTTTTGAATATGGGCCTATCCAAGAGCAAAGCATGCATTATGGTTGTAAAAGATAAACAATTGTAAAGATAAGCCTTTCAAAAATGAACTTGGGGCTAAGAGAGATATTATGTTCACTTGAAGCGCATGGAAGGAGCCGTCTTGAGTTTTATGTTTTTGCTGAGCATTAATCTGAAGGGTCTTTCAAGTATCGCATTACATTTTTTGCTTGAGGCATGCATATCGCACATATTCAGAGAGGGGGAGCGTTTAGTGAAACTTTATTCCATGCATGCTTTGCATCTAAAAAGTTAGTAAATTGATGTTATATAGCTCGAATTCATTCTCGAATTCAATGTATATCCACAGCTAGTCATTCATAAATGAACAAACATGGTGCAATTTCCAGCTCAAGAAGCAATGAAGCAATATTATATTCAGCTATAATAAAGATTCTTAAAAACATTAATAATTTTGCAGTGTTTAAAGGCGAAAATTACTAGGTTATAGTTACCAAAAGTTGTTATTCTTCTCAGCATTTCTAAGCCTTGTATATCCTAAGCAAGTTCCTTTTTTCTAGTCTCGAATACCTGTGTGAATCAATATTCATATTTTATATTGTGTTGGAAAGTAGTGAAAATCACCACCAGCAATACAAGCATATAAACACGAATCCAGTTGAGCAGAAATTTTGCAGGCTCATGATCAAGACAGAACAGGACTCAGAACACTCATTGAGCAAGAGAGGGAAGCATTTCAAAGTTTGGGACAGAACAGATAAGGTAGGGAAAACTGTCTCAAAACAGACAAGATGAGACAAACTGAGGACTTTTCATGATCCAAAAGGAACATACAAAATTAACATTGTAGATTTTCATCTAGCTTTGATACTAAACTTCTCAAACTGAAAAGTCTTTGTCAGGTTAGAGATGGGTATGGCTAAAATGTCATGTTAACAGGGTTGTGACAATGCCTGGCATAAGGGGTGCGGTGCAACAACCCCTTGTATTCGTTGAATCGCTTCATATCAATTCGTTTCAAAAGGGTGATGTTATGGGCCATGTATCCATATTTTGTTGTTGGATCTTCCAACTGGTCTAGATCGCTGTAAAATTAATCAAACTCACTTGAAAGTGGCGATGAAACTTGTTGATGGAGGCAAAAAGGAATTGAATGGGGGAAATTAAACCCAAAAACCCCCATCCCGTGCCTATTCTCAGGGGAACATGTCTCCTACGCAGGACAAGGAAGGCTCTTCAAAATACCAGTGGACTAAAAATCGTTGAATTGATTGTCTAGGTCATTATATCCTGCCCAGTGTGAGTGAGTTCTATTTGAGTGATGACAATAATGTCTTAAGCCTTGAAGCAAATCAAGCAACCGAATTACGTCATTGTATGACCCTACACTTCCTCGAACACATTTGTATTTTGTGACCTTCGAAATCCAAACCAATCCAAATATCCACGAATCAATTGTCAGTTGATTTCTCACTAAGACTTTAGTAATTCCGACCAAAACAGCTTATGGGAGACATCAGAAAATGCAACAATCAATTATCCCCCAGGCCTATAACGTAGCCTCAGGCAAGGGTTCAACGAACCTGAGAAATATTATCCCAAATTATGTCAATTCAATCAAATCTTACCACAAAACTGC
Source organism: Catostylus mosaicus (assembly GCA_964019065.1). Classification (NCBI taxonomy): domain Eukaryota; kingdom Metazoa; phylum Cnidaria; class Scyphozoa; order Rhizostomeae; family Catostylidae; genus Catostylus; species Catostylus mosaicus. Next base: position 8,653,490 of record OZ025192.1, on the reverse strand, counting down.
TCTGCTATTCCTTGTATTTTGTCTCCGGAAGCCCAGAGGCTCTCTTCGTTTCTGTTGTGGGCAGCTGTCCAGGTGGGATTTTTGTCAACCCGGGGCGAAAAATAACCGCTCTAACGTGTAAGTGGAGCTATACTTGATGATTCATTGTGGGTTGATGGAGGCACACATTTGCCTTGTAAAATTCAATTTTTGCTTCGCCAATTACGGGGGTGATTCTCACTAAGAGGTCCTAGCTTTGTTCAGAATGTTAGCTGTTCTTCTCAGAGGCAAGTTCACTTCCTCAAAATAGGATGTTCTACATCCCACCCCCCACTCCCCTTTACAAAAAGCCTAAGATGTTTTTCGAGACTCTGAATAACAACTGTTCTCTCAAAAGGACCGCAGTTTCGTTCATCTTGAAAGCGAGGCTTTACTTAGTGTTAAGTGGCTAGGAAGATATGCGCTCATGGGTTTTTTCAAAAGGAGGGGGCTAAACGTGTCTATGGGATTATTATTGTTATCTAATGCAAATGCACTACCTCTATAAGACGTATGGCAACACAACCGTAAACAACATCACATGACATAAATGACATAAAAAAAATCATTACTGCAGGACAGGGGCCTATTTTAATGTGCAGTACCACGCACTTTGTGCAGTATTAATTTTAAAATTTTCAGTTTTGATTTCAAAAATGTACAGTATTGAATTTTGGGATTTGTGAGAATGCATATTTGCGGCTATTCCAGATTCCTGCTTTGTTCACAAAATGTGAATTCTCCTTGTCAGTTCGATTGTTTTGAAGTGTTATTGTTGATAGTGTAGGCTACACTGATCTCAGAAAAAGACTGGATCGAGCAACCTATTGTTTTCGAATCCAACGTTTTGAAGCCAGATCGGCGCCATATTGGTAGGACCCAAACAATGAACATCAGCGAACACGTGGAAAAGTATACTCGATAAAGTACAAGTATATCAAAAACATACGATCCAAAAGCTAAAAACCTGTTAAATGGCACTTGATAATCCATGCTGAGTGGCTTGCTTTTGACTCTACACTAAAAACCGCAGCTTTATGGGTCCTAGTAAGATGGCCGCCATCGAAATTTCTTGGCTTCACTTTTCAAACAATAGAAGCTCGATCCAGTCTTTTTTTTTAGATCAGTGGTAGGCTATCGTCTCTCTGTTGGTTATTTCTGCGTCATGGCCAAAACACGTGTTCAAAATTCAGGGCATTTCCTCGCTACGCTTGCGTGGCAAAGACACCTGGGATTCGTAGGGGTTTGCACTGATTGCAACAAAACAATTTCAAATAAAAAAATATAATTATAAATATGCAGTATTAAAAATTTCTTAAAATAGGCCCTGCTGCAAGACTTAGGTTAACGCTGGTTGATGCAGTCATTATAACAGTTGCAGAACCACGGGGGTGTTTTGGGGGTTTTTATTCCCCTCCTTTTCTCTGAAAATAGGGTAATGAAGATATTTCAAAAATTTAGGGCAGGGGTAGGCCCTTATTAAGTTTGGTTTCTTAGTCACAAACTGTCTTCCAAATTGATCGAAACAAAGATTGGACCTTTCGAAACCTTCCTGAAACACTAGTATTGCGCGTTTCCCAAAAGGGCGTTTCCCAAGAAATGAGTTGCGTGGCCAGTTTCCCCTATCATCATCTGACCCTCACACTTTGCGGAGGCTGGTGCTACCGCTGCGTCACAGTTGTGTAAAGTTTAGTCACGAATGGCCTATTTAGGATTGCATGACTTGGAAGAGGATGATAAAACTTTCCCGTGCGATATAGCTTGATCTTGTTTACATCTTATTTTATTAAGATCATAAGTACAGTTATGAGTGAGTCTATGAATGACATATAAAAAGCTTAGAACCAGCTTCAATGTAATTTGTAAGAATTACAAGAATAATCATTGTATTTGCTGTTTTAAAATGCGTTTAGTTTTTCTACCAAGTCATGCAATTGGCACACAACCTGCTTCTTTTATGACCCTGAGATTTCTTAATGGAGGTTGGTAATGGAGGCCTGCAGCAAGAGGCGGGGGGGGGGGCAACTGCCCCTCCCAACCTTAATGAAGTTCAGGATTTGTTTGCTATTGTTTTACATAATGTTTATGCCACCCCCGTATCACAGGGTGGCTGCAACAGGCCTCTCTGAGGGACTTGAGTGAAAACTATTTATCTGCTAAAATTATCTATGTCTGGGTAGCCTACGGCTATGAAAGATTTCCACGTTTGCCGCCTTGTTACTCTGTTTATAGAAACAGCGACTAAAAAACAATGATGTTGTTTCAATAAGAAACGTATTTTTGTCTTTTGACCATACTTGACACAAGGCAAAGTGGCTCTCTCCAAAACATCCCTTGTCCACAATCAATTTGATTTGGAAAACAAAAACCGCTACTGTTAAATGTATTAAAAAAGCTGCATTTTAACAGCAAAAGCCGCCTTCTACAGAACACAGAAAGTGGATTTTTAAACGACCTGAACTGCACGTCATAAAAGATTAATGGAATAAAGTCCGCAATTTTCCTCTCTGGAATATTTGAGAGTGATCTAAACATAAGGGTGTGGCTTCCAGCTGCATATTTAGCCAACAGAGTATGGTGTAAATTTTTAATGATCACTCATGCAGAACGACCAATTCCTTAGAGAAAAGAAAGCTTAGAAATGCATTGTCTGAATAACAATCGAATTCCCACGCCCATTGTCCTTTCGAACTTGGCTATGCAGATGGTTGAGAAGTTTGCAAAGAGAACAATGGAAGAGAAAGAGACAATTGTTCACAACCATTAAAGGAAATCTACGTCATGTTGTCATTAGCTACATGATATTGGCCAATGAGTGGCGATTGTTGGATGGCGATCACCCAATCACAAAAGAAATGCAAAGTGGTTTGTCCTCATTGGGCACGTGCAAACGTGAAAGCTGCCTTACTCATAATAAAAATTTTCGACATACGCAAAGTGAGGCCAGTTCATTTGGTAAGGATTGTGTTGGGGAATTTTATTTACACAAGCGTCATTCTGTTTGAACACTTTTCAGTTTTCTCTTATTATTGTTTAGTTTTTCAATTCACCGATTCTAACTCGTCAAATAATCGTGAAATGGATACGAAACTGATGAACGGGCATGCTGAAAATATGATGAACAGCCAGGCTGAGCGAGGAGAGAACGGCGTCTCGAAAACAAATCTGATCGTGAACTACCTGCCACAGGAGATGACTGAAGAAGAGTTACGCACATTGTTCTCGTCGATAGGTCCCCTCGAAAGCTGTAAATTGATCAAACACAAAGCTACGCGTGTTAGCCTTGGATATGCGTTTGTAAATTATGTCAATGCCCATGATGCGATGAGGGCGATTGATTCACTTGGAGGAATGAAGCTTACAACGAAAACGATAAAAGTGAGCTACGCACGACCCAGTTCGAATGAGATTAAAAATGCCAACTTATATATTAGTGGACTGCCCCTTTGTTGTATCAAAGATAGTTTGGCTCGGTTGTTTGGCAGGTTCGGTGATATAATTACATGCAAAGTTCTGGAAGACGAGTCAGGGACTAGTAAAGGAGTTGGTTTTGTCAGGTTCGACAAGAGAAAGCAAGCAGAAGCGGCCATAGATGCATTGAATAACAAAATACCAGACCTACAAGGTGCTGTGAAGCCATTGACGGTGAAATTCGCCAATCCACCTAGCCAGAAGTTATCTGTAGATATGTTAGCTAACGCGGCTCAAGCGAAAGGAATCGCAAGTGTTTCACCTGCAGCATTGAGGAGCCAAGGCCTATACTCGCCAATGACAGCTGCATTTAATTCAGGGCTTAATAATTATGGCAGTGGGAGTGCCTTTGGTATGAGCTTGCCTGGTAATATGACAGCAGCTAACCCAATTACTCCATGGTGTATTTTTGTATATAATTTGCCGTCCAATGCAACAGAACTGACATTATTTCAGTTATTCAGCAAATTTGGGGCGATCGACAGCGTAAAGGTGATCACCGATGAAGAGAAGAAATGCAAAGGATTTGGTTTTGTAAACATGGTTAGTTACGAAGATGCCTGTCATGGGATCCTTCGCCTCAATGGTTACTGTTTAGAACGAGGGAAGCCATTGCAAGTGTCTTTCAAGAAGCCAAAGAACTCACCAGTGCCGTCCTAAACAGGTTTCATTATTACACATTTTGGTTTCAAAGTTTTTCTTGGGTATTTACAAATTGCAGACAAATTATTATCATTATTTGCCTTCCAGTTTTCGTGTTTTGGTTCATGTCTATAAAGCAATAAGACATGAATGCTGTCTATCGAATTAATTTCAGCGTATTTAGGATTTTGTTGAACTTAATTTGCACGCGATTTTCTCTTTTGTTCATCATGTTTTCACCAATGAGGTTATCTTGACCTACACTACACATTGTGTCACCACACTGTCACATGATGCAATTACCTTTTCTGTTCATTTTGCGTTACGTCATTTGTTATTCATCATTTCCATCTTTCATTAAACTTTGAGGATTAAATTTCATTAAACGCACAAGATCAATAAATTATTCGGAGCGGTGGTGTGTTGTTTTGTTGCAATGCAACCTAGTTCTGTGTGTGAAGTCACTTGCACTAAAGGTATCAAATCGAAAAATCTTCTGCAAAAACAGTCTGACAGTATTCTTGTTAGCAGGAAAACTAACCTGACAAAACATGGAATTACTTTTTTTTTGGTTTGAATGTCGAAGAATCCCCATGACACATTCTGACCTGTCCCCTTATCAATGAGAGCACCACACATCACCCAGCATTACCCCTTTTACATCCGTGTCATTTGCCTCACAAGTTTTCATGATGTTGCTTTCATTGATCACATCATTAATTCATTATGTATATCATTAATTTATTCCATTGATTACATTGCGTATTGTTGTTTATTTTAAATTTCATTCTACCAAAGCACCTTTCAGTTTCCTTCCATTTAACCACAAACACGTTTATTTTCATTTTACATAGATAATGCTATTTAAGAAACACAATCAATACTATGTATTATTCAATATTATACAAATAATGACCTTACTTCAATTGTATTAGCCCTTTGTAAGACTTAATATGGCCTAAAGGAATTCATTCAAAATATGGTAATATATGTTTTCAGTCCATTTTAGTTGTTTTTATTGCATTTTTGTGTTTTATCATTTTAGGTAGATTCACCGTTTAGGCCAGTTCAGAAATTTCAAATGGCCCTTTTTTCAAGGATGTGTAATTCTCAAAGGCCCCATTTTCAACAACATAAAACTATTCAAAGGACATACATTTTTAAAGGAAAAAGAGGTGTTTGATTTAAAAACTCACAAAATTTTTTATAAGGCCTTTTTCTTTTCCAATCTGAAACCTATATTTTGAATTTAAATTACTAAATTTGGCTTCATTTTTGAGCATAACAGAAACATCAGATTTGAAAAGTTTACAAAACTGTTTCATAAGTTTTTCTGGTAAGCATAAAACCCCACACATCCATACCAAATTGCATCCTTATCAATGAACCTTTGGTTTTAGGGCCCATAAGAAAATTGGTGTTACAAAGGGCTATCTTCGTGTTCAACACAATATTCTACAAGATATATTTGAAATTTTTGAAGTTGATCTTTGATCTTAAGTAATGTATAGGGCCACCTGTTGGTTAGATGTGGTTTCATTTCATCACATTCTGATGCATTAGTTGTTTAAGGTAGCAGAGGATTATTGAAGTATTATCAACTGTTTTGTGTAAAAAGGGTGCCTGTAGTAGCTGACAAAGAACATGGGGTTGTTTGAAAAGTATTGATAGAGGGGGTAGATGCTCTAAAGATTGAGGAAGCAACCTAATAAAAAACAAAATTGCAATTTTTGTTTTTACGTTTTGTCAAAAATGTACCCCCTTCCCAATTAGTTTTGCAACTGCTTATTTGTGATGAAATACACCCCACAAATCTTTGTCAGATTATACACCAACCCTTTGGGAAGAAGGATCATAGTTCTTGAATACCTAGAATTTAGTTACCCTTAAAACAGGTAAAGATGAAACATTTGGGAATGTTAATTTGTATGGCTCCTAGCCACAAAGTCCATTCTTTGTTGAAATATGCTTTATCAAGCATGGATGTTTTGAATTTGGGACACCACACCTATTTTTAAAACATCTTTGTTCTCAGTGAGATTAGTCTGCCTTCAATTTGAAAAAAAAATTAAATTAAGCTTCTCTTAGTAACATCCTGAAGCTGAGAATTAGAGATGGCCTTTGGGTTGAAACTTTTGTTTTTGAGAATTTAGGCTCATTTATTATCATCAAGGAAGACCCATCATCTTTTGATTAAGTAGAGGAATAGTCATGCAGGAATGTAATGCATTAACACTACTCATTAGTGGCTTTAAAAAAACCCCTTGCCGAAATAGATTTTCAATTACCATGCCAATTTCTTAACATTAATTTTGCCAGGTACATGCTAAGTTAAACAGAGAAAAAAATTTGAAACTCTAGTTATCAAAAACTAAATGAGGTGTATGCCAACCAGTATATTTACCAAATTTTCTTCTACGTTCACATTTTCCCTTTAGCTGGATATCTACATGCTGGATTGGTCATCAGGGGTATCTCTAAGTGACAATTGCAGGGGCATCTACCCCAAAAGAAAGTTGTGGGCCCTTTCTTAAAATGCACCATTGTGAGACAACATACGAAAAGGAGATCTCACTGAGATACCCCAAAATTTACGCAGATGAAAGACTGGGTTCTATAGTCCTATGGTTCCTGGATAAATTCCGCATTTTTCGCATGCAAGAAGACAGTTTGCCATTTTGTTCCATAAAGAACGGTCCTTAACATTAATTGACCTCCCTGTTGCGCTTTTTAAAGCCATACTTAGCAACCTAAGGATCTGGGTGCCCATGGTTCCCTCCTGAAATGAATGGTGTTGCTTGATTCCGGTAAATATATATGATACTTCCTTTGGTCAATCATACAATCATACGTACGTAAGCATCAACGCCAATGGCAATTCGACCGCATGCTTAATCTGCGGAATTAATTCTTTGTCACAATCCTGTCACGAGACTCGTTAGATGGCCTATGTTGTTTACAAAAGAACTGTGACGGCATGGATGATTACACGCATAGGAATTTTAAGAATGTTTTTAACATACCACATTCATATACCATAGGTTTTTTGATCATCACAGGTGAAACTAAAACGCAGAATGCAATACCAAGGACTCGAACCACAGAGTTCGATCAAAGTATGCCCCTTCAAGATCTAGATAAGGACCTTACCAGCTATTTCGATATAACGCGAAAGGAGGAGATGCGTTAGCCGCGGTACACGTATAACATCGTTCTTTTTCAGCTTTTGTTCATTATTTTATCCGTTCATCGGAAATTATATAATAATATGGCCGAAATTGGGCGCGTTGATATTTATACGATAAATTGTGTCGTAAATTAGAGCAGTTTATATGTTAAAGAGACCAGGAGTCACAAAGGAATAATAAAAAAGCTATATTAAAGTATTTAATGAACGTAATGTATTTGAAATGGCTTGAAATGCATCAAAACCAGTGTTTTTATTGAATGTATTCCTTTTGGACATTGTTAAAAGCCCTTTAAGATCCTGTATCATAGTTCTTTATTATTGGACTTTGTTAAAAGCCCTTGAAAATGGTATTTCTTAGAGACAGTGCCCTGGTGGGGTCACCCCCATGTCAGATATAACCGTGACAACACAGGTCTTTAAAAAAATGCTCCTTTTTCTAGCTTTTGAGATTCAAGCACAACCCTTTTTCTCTTATAGGGAATCTAATTTAAAGCATCTAAATAATTACCGCCAAATTCGTTCTCTCAAGTTTAAGTGCTCCAAGTCGAGCCAAATACCTAAGAACACAAACCACAACTTTTGTCAACTATCTCCAGCTTCCCCCCGCTCTCCCCCTCAAAACTAAATTGCTGAAACAACTCCCTTTGGCCGAAATCAATTCCAAGCCAAAGGTAAGGTCTTGCTCCTTACAACAAAATTGAAGGGGATGGGGGTTTATACTATATAAATATGGTAAATTACTATTATTATTATTATTATTATTACTGGAATTATTAGGCCGAAAACTACAAAGCAATCAATAATACACTACTTTTTACAGATATCTGAGACTATCCTTTATTCCAGCTAGTGTTTATTTTGGTTATTAAGGAATTCTAGACAACGCTAGCGACTCTTTTGAAATGCTCCAAATGCCCTTCGTATGCGATTGGCCTGCGCCGCAGAAACTAAGAGGACTTGCGGAGGAGCTTTCGGTCTGCTTTGATTCGACCCACCTTTTCTATGACCTGAAATTCTTGATGCAGTTTTAAGGTGGAAAATAATTTCATTCATTCATTTAATGTACCACATCCAGTATATTTAAGGTGGCAGGCAAGATAGTGGCAGATAAGGGAATAGCGAAAAGGATTTTGTTCTATGTTTTTGCGAAGTAGATATTTTATCTAGTCATTAAAAATTAACTTGTTTTACAAGCCTTTCTTATCAGCAACAGCTGGTATGAGGTCAGACAGCCCTGCATAATAAGCACTTCACTTTAACCAAGATTAGGCTGCTTTTAATTTTTTGCGAATAATTGTCACCAGCATGAATTTATTTCAATTTGTTCGCAGGGTACATAAGGATAATTATAACTATCACACTTCCATCTCGGAGCAGTTGCAATGTATAACAAAAGTAACACTATTGATAGAAATTAAACTAAATTACATAAGATTAAACTAGATATTTGATAAACCAAAAAAAGCGAACCTTATACAAATTTAAACTATTAACAAAGTCTTTTGAACTCATTTCTCTTATTAGCATTTTCCGATCATATGAAAACAAATTACCTTTGCTACAGTTTTTTATCTCAAATGTACTCAACATCCCACGGCCTCGATTTCAGTCGACGAAGAAAAGAAAAAAAGGGCGTGGCATCGTTAAGTCACTTTTCAACATCCTCCCTCCCGGATTTAGAAACCAACGCTTCATTAGAAAAGTGTTATGGAAATTTAGGCCATGAGATTTTTACAAGATTTGGGCAAACGTTTTCCTTGCAAAAGCGACGACATCACATTTGCCTGATAACAATAATTCACCGCATTTGGTACTCCCAAGTTACCTGCTTTTTGGTTACAATCTTTATTGGGGCATGTCCCCGTGTCTCAATTATGTGTATATTCATTCATCAAACAAATATGCGCCAAGAACATTTGGGCCTAGGCAATGGAGTTGCTGTGGAGAAATAAAATGGCGGATTCCTATTCCATGGACAAATTTTAGACGTTTTTATGTCATTTGCAGTGCTGTTGTTATGAGAAAGCCTTTCATATCGCACTTTCATCTTAATACTAAAGCAGCTGTCTTTGCATGTTGATAATGATCCACTATAGCTTTATTACCAAGGTTTTTGACACGAAGGATATATTGTTCTTGGGGATAATGATTTTTCTTGCCGTAATTTTCAGTTAAAATTTCGAAAAAAGGGTGTGTTCTCCAGGGATGTCGTCACTTGAAGGGGGAGGGGGTTAATGAAAGGACAGCTTCGATGAATGGGCGTGCCCTTTTTGACATAATTAGTTGAAGATTCAGATATGTTGAAAGTTGAAGAAGACCTTAATTATGCTGCAAGCAATCAATGTTATGGTCTTTCTTTTCAAATAGGAAAGGAAGAGATTTCTCGGAAAAAGGTGTGGTTTCTTGTCAGCAGTTCCAAGGAGAAGAGACCTAAGAAAGAAACATTCTAAAACTGGGGTAGATTATGTGCCCCTTGGTACCGCATGCTCTGAATTTCTCTGAATTCCGTAAGAAAAGGCCTTGGTTTGGTAAAGGGGTTTCATGCAAAAATAAACGTGCTTTCAAAGTCCTGATGAGATGAGTTAATATTTTTAAAGGCAATTTTCGCGCACAAAAGAATTATCGAAACTAATCTAAAACACAGTTATTCGGTGTTTCGCTTTGAACCAAATGAAAAACACGTTGCAGCTGAAACAGAAATTTCATCAATTTTCACCTGGCCTAGACAAACTTTGCATAAATGATTCAAGCACGAGTTATAAATTTACCGCCATTTCGTCTGATTTGATCAATTTTAGTAGAATTTAACACCTGTAAACATAAGGAGTTTATTAAAAAAATTGGCCTGAAGTTTCCTATTTAACACCGTTATCTCAATCAAGCTAGTGCTGTTGGGAGTTTCCCCTTTGCGTTCAGCGCTTTGTAAATGCAAATGACTTTAGTTAGATTTCTTCTGCTAAAACAAGCTTCAAGTTCTCTTCCATCTGCATCTACACAATGCAAAATTTTCAATTACAGAATCCCGCGCTATCTGCGTGTATAACAACTCATTTTCTGCGTGCATAACCTTGCACCTGTTCCTTCATGATCACAGTTTTCTTCCTGCGAAACATGGCAGTTCTCCTCAAAAATCTCCCATTTTCTCAAAGAAGCTAGAATCGTCTGCATTCTAATCCTCAAATTTACTGCTTGAATAGTGTCATGTTTTCTACATACATAGCCACATGCTATTTATCATAACCTAGGGCATTTCACTCCAAAAATTGTCGTATACCTTTGGCAGGAATCCTTTTGTTTCGGACAAAAAATCGATTAAAATCGTAAAAAATCCTTTTGTTCTGAAAAAATCTCATACGCTTTTCTAAGAAGTGAAATGCCCCTCGGTTATAACAAGTGTGTCAAAGATGCAAAAATGTTGCATTAACTTGGTTGCTATCTCCTCTCCTCCACCCCAACGCATGCAATTCATCTTTTTCAGGGTTTGATATTGCTTTCTCTCTGCCCCTGTCGTTTATTTCCCCCTCACCCTTCTTGCGCATAACTGCGAAAAAGTTGGTTGCATAAATATTGAAAGGTAAGTTATAGCAGTAGCAAAGTATGTAAATTGGGATCATTTTCTGATGGCAAAAGGGGTGATTGCTCCTGCTTTTTCATCGGCTGCAGGCATCCATTTTTTGTATGCACTGCCCACTCCTCCAGACCCACTTCAAATTCATTCGCAAAAGAGCGCACGGTTGATGCAGGTTGGGGAAAGGGGTATGACTAAAAAGGGAACATCAATAGAGTGGGGGGGCAATATTCAATGTTACACAAACAAGAAAACAACACAGTAAAGACAATTTTAGGCATTCTTGATGTGCTGTCGGGTCCCATGCCCTTTATTCAGCATCCTGATGAAAACAACTTCTCTTTTTTCCCAGGTTCAGCTTCTGCGTGACTTGAAAAGCCAGGAATAGGCAAGCCAGAACAATGCACTAATGAAGTCAGAAGGTATTTTTGTTTTGTCAATATAAACTTGTGAATAAATGCAAAATAAATAGTTGATTCACCGTAAATAAGTTCGATAGAGATGAAAAGGCCCGATTGAGTGTGTTAACTCTACTTTGTAATGTACAAATAAATTTGACGTTGTTGTGTTAAGCCTGGCTTTCAAGAACTAAGAGGATTTGATCAAGAGGTCTTCCGAGATACCCGTCGGACCAAAGTAATCTTCTAGGGGGGTTTTGTCCAGGTTTTTTCTAGCTTTACCTAGATTTCTTGGCAGATGGTGGCTGAATAACATCTGCAGATTTTACCAATAAGCTAATTAATCCAAACAAGATAGTTTAAAACCTTCTTTAAAATGTCAACCCTAAATCTTTGATAAAAACTTTGCACAATCTGCAAATCCAATTATTCAAACATTTCCATCCAATGATTAAATTAGATAATCCCAATTCATATTATTTTATGTTATAAGAAATTGAAGGTAGGAGGCTTCTTAAAAAACTCGGCATTAATTTTCTCCAACCTATGAAAGTACAAAAATCACTTGCCTCTAGAAATGTTGAAATATTTCAATGCTTAACAAGTAAAGGAAGGATCCATTTTGTCCACTAAATTTAAAAAAATTCATGGACGGAAATACTGATTGTAGTAAGCAGGGACACACATTAGGGGTGAGTGGGTGGGGAAGGGGTTGTCAAGAAGTAAGAACGTTTGAATACTTGGGCCAATCTAAACGTTATCATAAAAGAGTACAACCAAGATTTCTGAAAGTCATGGCAGCTAGAAGTTTTGGTATGATTAGAATACCTTAAATGCACGGGTAGAATGAGCAACACAAGGCGGCAAGAATACGAAGCAAATAAAACCAGATGAAATTTTTATTTAAGGGACGTAGACAGGGGGAGCCATGGGAGCCGTCCTTCCCCCCTTTCGAAAGCGAAAAAAATTGTTGTTTCCTTACAAACAGTTGTGAGCACTCAACAACAGCAAAATAGTAATTTACACATGATCCACTGCCACTGCGCCGTTTTCAAAACCACCTCATTCTTTGATTTACAGTCTTCACCACGTTCGGTTGGTAGAAATAGAACTAGTTTAACTTGAAGCTGCAAAAACTGCCCCTTCTTTAAACCTCCTGGCTACATCCCTGTTATATTTTCATATATTACAAATGATGATACTCGTCCCCTTTCCGTTAAAAAAAAGCTGGTTTCGGTGTTGCCCCCTGCTTTTTATGGCTCCAAGATATAATGGTCCGTCCTCGACGAATCTTGTTACCCTTACATAATGCTGATGATCGAAATGGTCCGTCAGATAAGCACCAAAGCGGGGCTAACACCATTGTTTTGAACTGTAATGAGAAGAACTGCCATCCGAGATGACTTTATTTTGAAAAAAGCAGAAAAAATTGAAACCTGTATAGCAGAGTGTGTCTTTGATTTTTGAATGTGGTTTAATTTGCTTGTGATTCTGTCGAATTTGTACCTGGGCAGATCCGATCTCAGCGTGTACGTCTATCGATATCTGTCTTACAAGTGTCAATGGAAACTGGACAACACAAAGTTGCAAAACTGATTCAAGTTGTCTGACGTAAAGAATCTTGCAGCCCATATATTTGGTGAAGTTTATCGATTCAGCCAAAGATCAGAAAACTTTGGGCCACTTGACAAATGGGGGACCAAATGCAACTGTGTTATTACACGATCAAGCAGCTCTTTGATTGAAGACAATCTCCTTTTAAATTGTATTTTGTGGATTGAGAAGATAACTGCATATAGTTCATAACAGCAACTTAATTTCTGAGTCTTGGAGAAATTGCGTGGAAAAGTGCTGTTGGAAAGAGCAGATGAATTGAATTAAAAGTGACTTGAACTTTACTGGGGGATAAATTGCAATTGTTTTGTGTTGGCTTGTTGTTGAATTTTGTTTCAAAGCAATGTTGCAAATGGAAGGCTGATAATGCAATCGTAATCGCTTAGATGTTGATGAAGAAAGATTGAAGGACTCAGATTTACTGTAGCTTGTTGAACGGCGGTCGAAAGGATATCTCAGATATTTAGAAACTGAAGAAATATTGCAGATATAACTAACTTTTAGGGTGGCAGCTAGGCCTTTTTTTAGGCAGGTGAAGATGCATAAACACAGGGCGACAAAGACCGTTTCATTGCCTGTTTCTCTTTGCAAAACTGACATCATCTCAGTTGGTTCAAACGAAAATTCAGACGATGTGCGAAAGAGGTCGAACACGTGGCATGGAATCGAGGATATGATACCCCCATACGTTGATGTATTGCATTCAGTCGGACATGCAGAGAGGAAGACGGGTCGGGACCACCAGGACAAATGGGAAACAAGAATAAAAGTCGTGGCAGAAGAAGTTCTATGCGACAAATTAAGAAACGTCGAATACAATCACAACGAATGCAAGCAATTGTGCACGAGTCTGAGCAAAGTCGTACACGACAAATTGAAAGGCGTGACCGACTATGAATTTAAGATTATCGTTTTGAGCTTTATTGGCGAACTGCAAGGAGATGGAATAGAAGCTGCCACGCAGTGCACCTGGGAGCCGCACAAGGATATTATGGTTACAGCATATTTCAAAAACGATTCCCTCTTTGCATTAGCTAATATATTTCTGACTCGAGTTCCCGAGACACTGGTTTGAGGTTTAGAAATAATTTTAGTGGCTGAATAAAGATGTTTTTATTTCTCGTAAAGTCTTTTGGGCCAAGGATGCCATCAGAGCTGCCATTACCCGTAGTCTAATAAGGAGGGGGGGGGCGGCATTTTCCATGACTAATATGCTAACCCAATGGGCATAGCCAGGGCCCCCTAGAGGTTTTCGAGGCCCGGGGCAAAACTGCAATATGAGGCTCCTTGTGTCTGTGATCAAAGCAAGCAGAAGAGGAAGAAAGCAAGGGAATCTAGGGGAACTGAATTTGGCGGCACTCTTAGAACCTTATAGGCTGCTCCTATTGGGAATTTCCTTGAATACGTCTATATAGACTGTAAATAAAAATTTTAATATTAGTTGTTGATGAGGGCCCTTGGACCCTGAGGCCCTGGGGTAAACTGCCCCCTCTGCCCCTCCTTCTCAGCGGCGCTGGACGTAGTATCCTTGAACTGCTGATAAATTTCTAAATACCAACTGATAAAAAATCCTTCACAAAAACTCCTTCGTTTTCTAAACGCATAATTTTATAGCGAAGTGTTTCCCCTCTAGCATCCCTATTATTTGAATTTTGGATATCGGCCACATAAAGGGATGCATGGTTCAATTATATAATATAGGAAGACGATAAGTAAGTGAGAAATATTCTAAGGGATACCAAACATATTGGAAAACTCGCAAAATGATTCACAAAAACTAATTAAGACGTACAAAACGCTGTGTCAAAAAATTCTTTAATGAAAATGTTTGCAAAGAAATACACATTTCTTGCAAGGAATTATTTTCATGGTAGGCAGGACTGAGCTAGGCAAAAAAAACGGAGGGATTTCTTGGTCTGACAATGTCAGAATTTGTCATGAAGGAGAGAGGGAAAGGGAGATAAAGTGAGAACGGGAGGGGTTAGAGGGGGGAAGATCCAAAACAAAAATGTTTTCTACTCCAAATGGTCTCCCTGGCAAAGATCAATCATCGTCCCCCTAATCGGAATTCCCTGCAAGAAAAATGCATGCATGGTCATTTACAATATTTACAAATCGATTCCGTAAAATCAGTAGAATCCATACTTCTTAAAGATGACATGCAATGTCATTGCTATGAAGGGTGATAATACCGAAATGAATGCTGCTTTATAGAAGCTCACGCGCATACCAAATATGGATACCCCACGCATCTTTGTCAGCAATTCAACGATGTCATCTTTTGTTTGCTTGCAGTCAATCAGGAAACCAAATCGTCTTTGATCCTCTGTATCCAAGTCGACAATCTCTTCTGTGATGCGTTGCAATGCTCTTTCATGCCATGCAAGCAGCATCAATGGCAGCAGAAACAGCACGATTATCTCTACCAAGGCAATCACAGTTTCTAGCAAAACCCGAAATGGTTCCACCTTTTCGAGAAACTCGATCATCAGTTGAGAAGGTCCTGAGTTTCGTATTTGCAGCGTGATGTTTCTTGCTTGTGTCAAACTTTGCATTTGTGTCTCAACAATTGTTTCCAACGTGAGGTTCAGCAGCTTTTGGTTAAGCCGTGCCATCCTTTCCCTTTTGATCTCAAGCCACTGGGTCGCTTCCCCGTCTTGCAAATTCTCAGGCATTGCATTGAGTTGATTCATTTCAGTTCTGAGCTGAACAAGGTTCACAACAAGCTGCTTGGGGAATTGGTGGCTTGATTTGCCCTCGTTTATCTTTACTATGCTTGTTTTGTTTCCAGTGTTCCCCATTTTGAAATGCATCCTTTCAATGCAGGAGAAAACTCCGGTGAAAGCTGTTACCAATATCAACACCATATGACATACAAGATACCACTTCAACTTGGAGTCGGTTGTGCGAATAACTCGCTTCACCTCCCTGATTTCCCGCTCGGCGTACGGAATGCCGAGATTAATGCTCATGCACTTCAATAGTCGTCCGAGAGAGTCGATTTGTACCTTGATAAGGTACAAGACCATTGTCACGACACAAAACGACGGGACAGTGACAATCCGGAAGACTGTGTACAATAAGTCGCACACGATTATCTGTTTGACTGCTTTGATCTTGCCGTGACTTTTATCCATGTCGTACAACTGCATGCCATGCAAGAGTGCCGGGATGACAATAACCATCAATCCAACAGTCACCAGGTATATTATACCGTGGCGTTTACCTTTTCTGGAAACATCAGTCGGCAGACGGAGGGAGGTGAGGAATCTCTCCAGATGCCCTGACCCATGGTAAACAACTCCCAAAATAAACGCAAGCGCCCACTTTAGTTCCCAGACAGCATCGTGGATTTTCGTGAACGGGAGGTCACCATCTGCAACTATTACTGGCCTAATGTCTGTTATAGACAAGAAACCAAAGGCAAATAACAAGTACGTTATTAGCAGCGAAATAAACAGCATTTGCCACAACCGATAAAGATACCCGTGTTTTGATCGAAGCTGTCTCTTCGTGAAGTTTCCTGTCGCATTCAGGAACCAGCCAATTTTCAACCGGCCTAAACTCAGACGCTCAACTGTTCCCGGCACAATCGAGAGACCTTCCTCGTCACTTTCGCAATCGACTCCACCTTCTAAGACTTCGTCTAGGCCTTTCTCGACATCCTTGATCTTCTTCTTGCGAATCGTGCGCACTTCAACGATGGTATCATCCATACCAGCAATGCTATTTGCCTCATCGGCAGGTATTATCTGGTATGGTGGATTGTCACCCATGATTTGAAGTGCCATTTTCGATTTGCCAAGTATTCAACTGCTTTGAAGTTTGCAAATCTGTTAATAGACTACATGTAAACAAATCCAAAAGGGGAAACCCCAAATCTACAAACAATGGAAAAGGGACATTCCCCACGTCTAAGAACTAAACTTCCTTGTTTCGCGTGTCACGAGTTTTTGCTATTTTCATGTAGGTTCTTGCATCTTCATGCCCCGAATAGGAGAACGAATTGAATATTTTAAAATATGATGAAAATGGTTGCGAAAATCTTTGATTATGGGGTTGCTGAGGAATTAAGACACTGTAAGCACTGCTCAAAAATATCTTTTGAGATTTACACCTGAAATGACTTTTGAAAAAGGCAGTTTTAAGTCAATTAAACTTTAATTTAATAGAACAAAGAATTCTGTTGTGAAATTTCAACAATTTCCGATCAAAATTCAAAGTTCAAAGCATTTGGATAACAGAAATGTCTTTTTATTCACGTTTATTGTAAACTCAACACTCAAAAAAAGTTTTGAAAAAGAATCACTGATAATAGTTGAAAAAATGTCAGTTCTCAACAGTTTGTAAGTATCAAATATGGAGTTTAATATTTTTAAAGAAATTGCTTTTATAGAAAGTGATTACATAATTTTCCAAAAAAAGAAATGACGTAATTGAGAATTCGCAGCTCAATTTTATGGGGGATTTTGGGTTGGCAAAAAATTGAATCATCATTGTGATCGTCATAATTATTATCATCATCAACGTCATAATCATCATCAATATCATCATCATGATCATCATCATCATCATCATCATAATCATAATCATCATAATCATCATCACCGTCATCAACATCATCATTATCATCATCATTATTATCATCATCATCGTAATCATCGTAATCATCATCATCATCAATATCATTATTATCACCATCATCATCATAATCATCATCGATCATCGTCAGCATCATAATCATAATCATCATAATCATCATCATCTCCGATCATCATCATCATCATCATCATCATCATCATCATGATCATCTTCATCATCATCATCATCATCATAATCATAATCATCATAATCATCATCATCACCGATCATCATCATCATCATCACCATCATTATCACAATCAATCATTCCCACGAAAACACTCCACATCATAATAAGAATTTGTAACTATGATAGCTTTATAAACTTCCTACAAATTGTTTTCCCCTAACGATAGCCCTTTGGCAAAAGATGCACAATTGCTTGACTACGATGAGAACAATTTTGACCTCCCTCTTGCAATAATTAAAACATAAATTTCCGAAATCAAAAACTCTTCAAACAATGTATACTTTGATGTGACCTTTGTGTCCATCCCTTGCCTGTTCTTTTGGTAAAGATCAAACATTTAGCTTTCAAAACAATGCACTGACCTGATTTACCCGTTCATGCTTCAATGAACCCCATCCTTTTTCTGCGCATGTGTTACGAATCTTCAGCAGGCACCAATCCATCGATTCTTATGCTTATCATTTCAAACCTCATCTTTTATCTTCGCTGGCATTTGCCTATTTGCCTGCATTGCAGCTGTAGAATTGCAAAAATGTAGGGGCCTTAGTCACAATGAAAATGGCCACTGCATTGCTGGAAGTATCCTCGGGAGAACCGAGTTTTCTCCTGCAGTGATTTCCTCATTTCGTCTTCTTTCAGGGGCTGAAAATGACAAAGCTAAAAATTGGAAGACATTATGAAATGAAATCTAATGGATGGGGTGGACATACCGAGGTAAGTTTTTGTTCATGCAGCAGCCTTCAGCTTTAGAGTTTGTTATTAAGGTAACTTTGGCCTTCTAGTTTATGGGCAGGCTACCAAATGTGCAGTAGCTGGTTGGGTTTGATCAAAATATAACCACATACACGACTGCTCGTTTCCATCGAGCTTAGCTGCAAATTTTTATGAAGAAACTGCTACCTTACTTAACCATTTTTTCCAAGTTTTGTCAGAACGTTCCTTCGACTTAGTTTCACTTCAAAATTTTGTTTGCTATCAAACTTCAACCTTAAATGTTCATCGGAATTCTCGAAATAAAAGGCTTTTTACAATCTTAGAGACGGTATGACCTGCAATATCTGCGAAAATCTTTTTCTAGATTATATATAAGTCGTATTTTTAGCAAAAACATTTCTACATTTTTGGTTGTGCTAAATATTTCTGAAATCTTTCGTAAGAAAAAGTAAATTATCATGATGAACGTAAAAATATCCTGAAATATATTGAATTTAAATACAATTTGAAGGAAATTAACTTTCTAAAAGGAAGCTAAGTTAAAAATGGTATATTTGAATTAGGTTATAGTTTGTCAATTGCATACAAATTCATTTGAAATGCTAGATTTTCTTGCCAAAACGTTGCAGTTGGATTCGAAAATATTTTTTTGTTCTCTGCAAACCCGTTCCCTGCTGCAAAAATAACATTTTCAGAGTTTTTAGATAAAATAACTTGTCTCCACATCTACTCTTTTTCATCCTTTATATTATTTTAAGTTTTTCTCTTATCTTTTATAAGTAAAATGCGATAATTCTAGTATAACTACATGATCTCTTCATTTTTACAAAAAGATGCTTTCTAAGGCAAGGAGAATTTTTTTTACAGGTACTAGACTGATTTTATCTTTTTATTTGTAAACATTCACAAACTTCTAAACAAAACCCATTGACATTTTTATATTACATATTTTTCTTGTTTTACTAGAATAGTTCTCGAATTTTCGTCCAAATGATTAATGATTTTATTATTTTGAAAACATGTTTGTTCACCATTATCTTGTTTGTTTGTCTAGAACAAGTTTTAAATATTCGTAACTTGGCGGCAACTTAAAAAACCAATTTCATCTGCGTCTCTCTCTGCAGTTCCCTAAACTCTCCTTTTGTTTTTTCCCGACTGATATCTTTCGATGATTGTAATTGTGTTTTTTGCAAATTAGGTAATCCATTAAATGGATTTTTGTTTTTCTTCTTGAAATTAAATGTTTTTGAGGTAGCTGTATAGCTGGTAATATCAAAATTTGGTTCGATTGGATTTAGTTCTTTCTGATAAAATGAATGATTTTTTTAAATTATTGCACCTTTGATTTATTGATTGGGTGACTGATCGATCGAATGATTGGCTGATTATGATGGACTGATTCCTCTCTTCATTCGTCAATTGAGTTTGGTTGATTGATTGACTGATTGATTGAACGATTGATTGAATGATTGATTGATTGATTGATTGATTGACCAATTGATTGATTAATCAATTGATTACTTGATTGATTGATCGATTGATTGATCGATTAATTGATTAATTGATTAATTGATTAATTGATTAATTGATTAATTGATCGATTAATTGATTAATTAATTGACTGATTAATTGATTGGATGGTTGATTGATTGGATGGTTGATGATTTGAATGATTGATTTATTGATGATTCGATCGATTGGTTGATTTTCTTTCTGATCTAATAAAGTGTGCGAAAATAAAGAATTATCTTCATCACATGTCCCATTAGATAGACCTTCTTGATTCTTTACATGAAGTAACCTCTGGGAAGGCACCCAGGGCGTATCATCTGGCTTGCACGCCTGTTTCATCCGCAAATCTTCCGACTTTTCGATATTTTAAAGAAGACATGCATATTTTGCAGGGCTGTTTGGGGGTGCGAAACTCCCTTCAACAAACGTTGTTGTAGCTCTGTTTAAAATTTCGAGTTTTCTGTCCTGTTGATGACTCTTTTCTGATTATTGGAGGACGATATTGTGACAATTACATGCGATTAAATAACAGTTTGTCAGCTGTGCGTTTACAATAAGATTTGGAAAGTTAAAATGATTTTCCAATCCAACCTGTTTGGTCATGTTATGAATTTATCATGAAGATGGAATGGTCATAATGGTAGAACTTCACTGAATTTGTGCGGTTAAAATCCATTTACTTCGTTAAAATTGCGTTGATGATCTGAACAAAGAAGGCAAGGATTAGATAAAAATGGTAAATGAACATTTCTTTAAATGTTTTTAGATCAGTTGAACTCGTATTTATAAGAAACCGGTCTCTTTTTTTGCGCTTAATATCCTGTCGGGTTTTCAATGCTCTCTGCCACAAGCAATTTTTAGATGTTTTCATCAGAATACCTGCCATTTTTTTACAGAAATTTAGTCAACTTTAAGCATAATATTGTTAAGATGTCACGGGTAATGGTAGCTATAAATCTTCAATGAAAAACAACACACTTAATAAAATATAAACTAAACTATAACCAACAATGAATACTGCAAAAGGACAACGAATGCTATTCTTTTTCTTACCCTTGCAAAAAGACCGTAATTCTTCTAATTCAAATCCAAATTTTATTTGGCCCCCATTAATCATGCCTCCATCCCCCTACCCTTTTTGGGCAGCAGACCCCTGATTTCAATGATATATTCTCTTTTATGTTTTCCCTTTTGCGTAAGTTTAAGGCCTATCTATATAGACATGGCCTAGCTACTTGATAGTTTCAAACAAAGGATAAATCACCAAACTCAGCCTTGTTCTGAATAATTGAATTGAAGAATTGAAGAATTGAAGAGAGAGAGAAACGCCGATGACGAAGAAGAAACTAATTTTGCAAAGGCAGGGGGTGTGATTCCCCTGATAATCCTATAGTTGCGGATTCCGTGATCTGAAGGCATAAGATTTTCTCTTGTAAACACAAAGAATATGGCAAGAAAATAACTATCAACAATTAAAACATCTCACAAATATTTTGAAATGTTCTCAGGAGAGTTCTGACCCTGTGTCCCATAAGTTTGTAATTCATGCGATTTCAAGTTGTTCATTTGTTTTCACTCAGCGCATTTGCTGCCAGCCGTTATAATGCTGCATAGCTCCATTACAAATGCAAATGAGGTATTCATTTCTATATCGCCCGATTTATAGCATCTTTTCACGGCATGCAATTAAGAAACGCCAAAGCAGCGTGTGTATCGAACGTCCAACCAACCAATCAAACAACCGGATGTAAATCAGCCAATCATATTCGAGCGTCCTTCGCGTGATTAGCCAATCGAGTGCGGCGTTCGGATATTCGAGCATTACAAATCATACGCCCTTGGGAAATGCTTAATACTTCTCGGCACCGTGGTACCAAAGTCTGTACGATTTTAAGAAAAAGATTCCAAGATATTATCGCGAAGCAGTTTGTTTTCAAAAGAGTTTTGTTATAATATTTTGTGGACTGAGAAGGAAGTAAATGTGATTCGTTTTATTATAGTTTGAAAAGCTTCATCTCGGGAGAATGCTGTCGGCATATTGTGCATCAAAGCCAACCAAAAATGAGGATAGAAATGACCATGGAGGGCACTCGAAATCTCAACCGATTTTACCGGAACTTCCTCAAGTTGTTGTTGATCAAAAAACAGGAAAACGATACTTCAGAGGAAGGATGCTTGGGAAGGTATGTACAAAGAATAAATATATTTGTTAAACCAGAAACTGCAGTTAACTTCACAAGACACTGAGGTGCTAAAACACATTCCCACATCTTTGAAATAGCAACGCCTTCCATTTTGAATGTTTACTCACATGGAACTGTTAACTAGAATCTTTAATTCTACTGAACGATAAATCAAATCCACAAGGGATTATTTATACATATACAATATTTTTTATTTTTCATAAAAAGATGATATTTGATAACAAAATTGCTTACCATATCTAGAATTTGTTTAAAGAAGGAAATGGCTGGCCCAAAAGGGGTCGTTTACTGATTATAATAATTTTGAGAATTTTTTCTCTCATTCCTCAACCGAATCACGTATTTGAATGCTTATTAGGCGGCAGTGTGTTCTTAAGATTCTTAAGCATCAAATGATCAACAAACAAACTAAGCATCATTTAATGGTTCCCTAATATTTATCAAGAAATTAAATCTTCGCTTTTCGAAAAATTCCAAGTGTAGAGAATGATGAGTAGCCGTTTTCTCTTTATTTGACTAAGTTGAAATGGTTTTTTAGGCCAGCGAGACCCAGGTCGTGGTTTTAAAATACCCACATGCTTTAACCTTTCTATAAACAAAAGTGCCGTTTGAGAAGCCTTTTGATACAATTCCCGAGTGAGAAATGCCCAAGAAAGCACCCTCGAGGGAGTTAAAAGTTTCTCTATCAAAAGAAATGCCCAGAGGGTTTAAAAATTTCCTTTAATGATATAATAAATCTGATTACATTTAAAAATCATTCATTGTGTTTTTAGGGTGGATTTGCAAGATGTTATGAGGTAACAGACATGCAAACTGACCGAAAATTTGCATGTAAAGCAATTTCTAAACTGCGGATAGCCAAGCCTCACCAAAGAGAAAAAGTAAGTACATTCTAGTTCTCTTGACTAATCTTTCAATGAATAACGTTAATGAGCCTTAAAAAAGTCCTTAAATTCATATAAATAAAATTGAAGCTTCTTGCCTTAGATAATCTCCCTTAAACTCCCCTGAGGATGGTGAAATCTTTTAACAAATGTCTTTCCTTGCCTAACGGAATGGAGGTGCCTCAAGGTGGTGTTTTGTGTCCACTGCTTGGTTTGAGCAGATGTGGAAAATGAATACAGAAAACATGGCCAATGGCAGCTGTGTGAAGTGAGCTTGGCACAATGCTACCGGTTAGTTTTCAAAAGGTTTCTTGGTCACCCAACCCTAGTTAGGCCTGAAAGCATTGACTGGAGTTCTCAAACTTGAATTTTATGAGTTTTTTCGAGTTAGTGGATTTGTTCCGCTCTTCATCAAAACACGAGCCAGACGCACGTGTGTTTTAAATTACATCATTGTATCGTCTCGTTTTCACGTTGCATAGGCAATTAGTCTCATAACCACAGCTATTGTCGTTTGCATAATAGAATATGGAGTCAATTGACTTTGTTTACAGGAGGCAACCACAGTGAACGTGGTTTGTTTGATAATTGAGTCTGATGTCATGAAATGACTAATGCTCAACCAGTTGAAAACAACACTTTATCCATTTTTTCGGGATAAGGAGAGGGGGCCACAGAGCCCCTGGGAAGATGCTCAAAACAGGTATTTTTTGGGCAGAATTATGGGTAATACTCT
Source organism: Catostylus mosaicus (assembly GCA_964019065.1). Taxonomy (NCBI): domain Eukaryota; kingdom Metazoa; phylum Cnidaria; class Scyphozoa; order Rhizostomeae; family Catostylidae; genus Catostylus; species Catostylus mosaicus. The sequence continues at coordinate 8,629,708 of OZ025192.1, read as the reverse complement.
AACGAAATTTGCAAACAGAATAAATCGGTACCATAGGCATTTTTTCTTGTGCCCTTTGCATAATGAGAAGGACTGGCACCCATCCTTTTTCTCAAATCAAAATCACATATATTTAGGTAACTTCCATAAGTGTTGACATGTATGTTTTTCGAATTGTTTGGCCCTTCATCTTATAGTCGTTGAGCAATGTATTGTAACCATCTCTAAAATAAAAGGTCTGTTTCGACGAGGTTATGGTCTGTTGACCAACCACCTGCAAAAGGCCTGCATCCAAAACAGAGTTAAACAATCATTCGATTAAGTTTTTCCAAGCTTACAAAATGCTTTAGTTCTAAGCCACTTAGGTACATCCACAAATTATATTCCAGCTATTTCTTTTTTTATCAACTTTTGCATTCAAAAGGTAACATCAAAAGGGGATTATGTTGATGGTGGGGTTACTGCACCCACTTTTTTGAAAACAGACTTTTAAAGTTCTAATCTTAAGGCTAAAAAAAAGCAAGAATCCATCCCCTTACCCTCCATGACGTAACGGGAAGCCGCTGTTAAGAATGTTTTGGGAAAGTTGCTTGCATACGGTTGACGTGACATACACGTGACATCATAGAATGATTAATCAATCATTGATTCGGTGAATTCAGGGTGCCCTTCTTTGGAATTGTTGATTTATTGATTGGATATGAATTATTGAAACATCGTGCATGCTGCAGAGTTTTTGATTTCATTGCCAAAAAGTGTTTTGCAAATAACAGATGGTAATCAGGGGAAGGATTTTTTGCCGTTTGTTTTGGCTCTCATCCCGATTATAATAATAATAATAATAATAATAATAATCATCATCATCATCATTATCATTATCATCATCATCATTATCATAATCATCATCATCATCATTATCATCATCGTCATCATCATCATCATCATCATCATCATCATCACCATTATCATCATCATCACCATTATCATAATCATCATCATAATCATCATCACCATTATAATCATCATCATCATCATCATCATCATCATTATCATCATCACCATCATCATCATCATCATCATCATCATCATTCAGTATTGCTAAATTCTGTTACCTTGACTAGAATTTCAATATCCATTTTATCATTCAATTAAACTACAAAGACGGCCCCTCAAACGTTTTATCAATTAAGTCCACAAGTAAAAGAAGCTTTTAAAAGTAAAAAGCAAGCTTGTTGTGCATTTACTTATTTCAATCTTATTTCAATTTTCAATAAACAGCCACCTGTCGACCTTTCTCTTTGCATGAATACAAAACATTTTTCATTTGCATAACAAGAATTCTTTCTGCAGTTTTTTGTGTTTAAATTTCGTCTCGTTTACAAGCCAGCCTCCCTATGATATCGCACCATAAAACTTATATCGCTCCCTTGTTTGCAGATTTTCCAAAATCAGGCATTTTCTGTCTCTTTCTTTCGCACGATGCATACCCCAACATCTTATAAGATAGACTTAGTTTGTTTCATAAGCTGCTAAAACCTAGTCTCGTTTTCATTTAAGCCTCATTCCAGTTTTTTTTTTAATGCCCAACGGGCCACTTGAAACCCCTTGAAACGTTGCAACAGAGTTGTTTTTGCAACGATTTCATCCACCACCCCTTTCGCCTAGTCATCCCTTTCCCTTACACGACACCCTTCTCTTCCATGATCCCCTGCCCCTAACGTATTCTACCCACTTGCCTACCAATAGATGTGATATGATTATTTAGCCTTCCTCTTCCCAATTTCGAACTTTTTCCGAGCAAAAATTGTACTGCGAATTGTATGCTAGGTTCATTAATTATTTTGTTTTTTACTGTTTTAGATTGTCAATGAAGTTGAGTTACACAAAAGTGTAAAACACAGATTTGTAGTTGACTATCAAGGATATTTTGAAGATGATGAAAATGTCTATATATTATTAGAGTTGTGTAGTAGAAAAGTAAGTCGCTTTTTTATCCTCTTAAGTACATCTTATTTATGGTTGCCCTTTTAATTAAATCGTATTTTTTCGACATATTTTAACAGGCAGAAATGGTTACAAACTCAGGATTTTTCTTCTGCATTCTGCAGCTCGTTGAACGAGTTTGGCAAGATTATTTTGCCTGAAGCATCTTGGTAGAACATGTTGCTGAATGTAGCTGCATCGCAGAAGTGTCGGGTTTACTGTCCTGTTGAAATCAGGTCTGATAAACGTTGAAGCCATTATATGCACCGAATTAAATTGAAAAAAAACGAGGCAGAATTCTTTCTTCGTGTTCTAAACTTACACGTGTCGCAAATAAGTTCTTGTTTTTGCTGTTGTCTGCAGTTTTAATGAGATATTGCGTAGCTTTAATCTTTGAATAATGTTCTTCCATATTCAATATTGTCATCCATCGTTCCTCCCATTGCCATTGTTTACACATAGATCTTCCTTAATCAGACATCTTCTTCCTCATCTTCCAGTCAATGGTTCAGTTACTGAAACAGAGAAGAACTCTGACTGAGCCGGAAGTTCGGTACTTCATACACCAAGCAATACAAGGAATTTCTAGAATCCATGAACACAAAGTAATTCACAGGGATATAAAATTAGGAAATTTATTTATTAACGAAGACATGGAGATAAGAATTGGAGATTTTGGACTTGCTGTCAAAGTTGTTGATACAAATAAAAAAGAAACGTGAGTTTATAACATTCGTAGTTTTTGTGACATAAAGGATTTATTGCAAGGATAAGCAGGACGAATGGGCGGTTTATAGTCTGTTGTTAACTAGAGGGTACGTATCGAGTTGGCACATCAAAGTCTCTGTGGTTCCTGACATTTGGCAAGTTAAAGCCAGAGGTGGTGCCAGAGATGGTGCCAGAGCTGGTGTTACGGAAGGGGCCAGTTATCGGATAATGATCTTTACCCCGTGTTGAGATCTTGCTTGAGAAATGCTTTGACGTTACATTGTTTGCTATTTTTCACAGTTTAAAGAACTATTCATAAGTGAAATAATCGTCATTTCTGATCTTTTGCAGTTCTGTATGCGGTACGCCAAACTACATAGCACCAGAAGTGTTAGGCAAATTTGGACACAGTTTTGAAGTTGATACCTGGGCACTTGGATGCGTTATGTAAGAAACTTTTTTAGTTTATCTTCGGTTAATTGAAATTTTGAACGCGCCTAGAAAAAGTTGCTTTTAAGCCAAAGAGATTAAACTTAAATTGATATACTCTATCAAGATTCACGCTTCCTGATTGCCTTAATTAATGAGTAGTATCACAGACAGGCTCAGTTTATGAATTCAACTAGGTTCTTTCATGGATTTTTGAACAATAACTTCGTCTTTTGACTTTGAAAGTCACCCCTGCTTCTTCATGACAGGTGGGCTGCATAAAAAACCTTGTTTGGCTGCTTGCTTGATAGCTGGGTAGGGTAGCACTTATGTGGATTTGAGCTCTTGGCACGGCAAGACTTTGGTGCAAAGCTTATGGGTCCAGGTATCTGAGTTGGTAGAACGTTGTTAGACACGAGTTCTTAAGCCCTGTCAGGGCACCGCGCAGCCATTGGGCACTTTTTTCAAAGATAGTCCTAAAAGCTATTACAAATATGGCATTTTCAACTGAAATATTTTCTGCACCTAACTGTTGTATATAAAAAAGAACGTAAAAAACAGTCTTTTTTAAAAGGGGTGTTTTCCGACCTTCTAAGGGGCGTGGTGTAAATACATTTTCCGAGGGCTCCCTGGACCACCACTGCGGCTCGATCAGCCCCTCCACTTTAAAACCGCTGCGCGGTCCCTGGTTCTACCTGACTTAACGCATAGCTCTTGCATAATATTTCATTCCTGCATTACTAGCACTGGATTTGTGCTCCCGTCGTTACCTATCCATGCTAATTTCCGCTTCTATTTTCCAGGTACACTTTACTGGTTGGTAGGCCACCATTTGAGACAAGTTGTTTAAAAGACACATATATGAGAATTCGTAATAACGAGTACGCAATACCGTCACGTGTTTCGCGTTCGGCTGCTAATCTGATACAAAAACTGTTGAGCGAACGCCCAGAGGATAGGCCAGCACTCGACACGCTGTTTAACGATAGTTTCTTCACGAAAGGATTCTTTCCACGTTCTCTACCTACAATGTGCTGCATGACACCCCCTAAGTTCAGCTCGAACACGCATTCGCGATATTCGAGGACGAAAAAGCACGATAGTTACAAGCCAAGTGACACGAGAGACTCGGCTTTATCGAAATCACCGTGCGGTAGTGATGACGGCGTTCGACAACTGAAAAGTGCTTTCTCGTCAATGAACTTTCAAGAAGGTAGTAAATTAAGTAAAGATATAAGAAAGAAAGAACATGTAGAAAGTGGAGTGGAAAGTCAAGACTCCAATGGTCATGATATTTCAAATAGTCTTGGTAAGATAATTGTATATACTTTATCATTTTACTCCAAGTTTGAAATAAAGCAATCTCGAAAATGCTCTCCTATGGTAATCAAAACTTATTTAAGGGAACATCAAAGCCCCCTTATATCGAGAGCCCCACAGAGAGAGAAAGAAGTTAGGGAGAGGGGATGTGACTAAGATAGGAGAGGGGGGGGGGGAAAGTTAGATACAATTCATCCTTGTTCCTTTCTTAACCATTTCTTCATCTTTGGTCCTTTTTAAAATTCAAATCAAATTAGTGAAGAGTTTAAGCAGATAAATTCATGATTTTTTACAGATGAGAGTTCGCATGACATGTGCAACCCAAGACCGCTCTTCCTTCGTCTTACCGGTTGTCTGGACTCAATGCCAGACCCTAATCTATCGGCAAGATCGGACCCGATTAGCACGGGTGCATCGGATTCCGAAGACGAGCCTTACTATGAAAGACAGGATATTTACACCGATCAATCGGCTCGACTCTGGATAACAAAATGGGTGGATTACAGTAACAAGTATGGATTTGGAGCCCAGCTGTCCAATGGGTCACTAGTTATTCGGTTTAATGATGCTACCACTTTAGCCATGACGTCAGAAAAGAAGTAAGTTATCGACGATTACTCTTGCCTCTGGTATACCGGGGGTTTGCTTTGTAACCACAGATGGGGACTCGTGACTCCCCTCTTTCTATTGGAATGGTGTTGGCAATTTCGTCCTGCAATAATCACTTTTCCCCTTCTAAAGCGTCAAATTGTATCGATTTAGTAAAAATAACTGCCACACAGAGGCAATTTTTGCACCAGAGAGACAAGGAAGTTTTCCTAGTCGATAAGGCAAATACCCTTCGATGCCATTAAGTATCGCCCCTGCTTTAAACAGCCCACTTTATGGCCTTTGACGTACCCACCCCCCTGCAAGCTTATATCAATTTGTTACCCTGCATTCAACATCTGTTTGCATTCTTTGTTTGCATTCTTTCCTAGGCGTCTACAATACTTTGATGAAGATAGAAATTTATTTAGATTTAGTGTTAACAATATTCCTGATGATCTCTTACGCAAAGTAACATTGCTGAATTACTTTGGGAATTACATGGACAAACATTTATTAAAGGTCAGCGTTTCTCATCATTATTTTCATGCTTTATTCAACTGGTATGCTTCATTGTATACCAGGTGATAGCAACATGATTTTGCAATAACAACTGGTTGCTAAAAAAGAAATATGTAGGAAAATACGAATGGAAAGTTGAGGGCAGAAAAGTTGATAGCGAACAAAAAATGTTTCTCGTTTTCTCTCTCTGTCCCCTTGTATCCATGAGGATGTCACAAAAGAAAAGGAACATGATGACAAATATCATCTTATAAGTGGATCGTGGTGGTTCATTTGTTGAATCAAAAAGCATCAGAATTTTTAAATTTGTTTGACTACATTTTTGCAATTGCAACCAGGATGCTACTTATCCCCCCTCCCCTACTATAAATAAAGCGCCTTCTTGCAGGAAGAAAGTGTCCGCTTATTGGCAAAGTTGCCAACAAAAAAATAGTTTCTGTAGTTGTAGCAAATGGTGGTAACAAGTGACGACTTTTTACGCAAGAAGTGACATCACACCCCAACATAAAGCATTGGATGATGCACCTATCAGTTAGAAATATGATCTGTTTAATGCAATGAACAACAAGCAAACATCATCAATTTTTCCAACTTTATTTCTTATGCTAGGGCGGTGATCTTGCTAACTCTCGCAAAGAGGATCAGACAGAATTGCCAATTATCGACACGTGGTTTAGAACAGAAAAAGCAATGGTCATGTACCTATCCAATGGAACATTGCAGGTAAAACACAGAGCTGTTTTTATTACTTTATTTTCCCCTTGTAATCTTGGCACATTCCAAGCCTTAAATGATTCTCTTGCAATGGCTGTACCAGATGGGGTATAGGGTCCCTGGATAAGTTATATATTTTTATATTACCTTATTACTTGTTACTGGCTTCAGGGGATAGGGAGATAAAAAATTGAAATAAAAATACAGACTGCGAAGAGCAACAGCCGCTGCGCGCTCCTCCAGACTAGACCTTTTATGGTCTATGATAAGCGTTAATTAAGAATATAAAAAATTTTTTAACCCATGTAAAATCGCTCAAGAAATCGATTGAGCAAATTATAAACCATTCGTTCAATATAAATCATTAGCAATGTTCCGTCAAACTCTTAAAACCCCAAGATTTAATGAACCAATTTGAGCCAAAATTGTTTGTGTTTCCTTGTTTTGAAAGTTTCACTTTTTAACCGAAAATTCTTGAGCTTGTTTTTTGTAGAATGTGATGTAACTGTGATGATGTGTTGTTGCTGTTCATCAGAATTCGTTTCATATGTGACTATGTTGTATTTTGTTTACTTCGTACACGTTAAATGTGTTTCTGTTACTTATTCGTGTAGTTAGTATCGTGTTTTTCGTTTCTTTACGTGTTTTCCGTTCACACTAATCCTCACATGAACAAACATCTAACTATCTAAGGGGTTGATCTTTCTCTTTTGGGCTTGGAGGGGTCATCAAAATTTGCTATGTAAAGGATTGTTTCATGTCTAAATTCAAGGGTAGATTTCTGGTTCAAATATCCTGCTTTGGCTTACTTAGATCATTCAGCTTTGTTGCTTTATTTTTTGAATCGAAAGATTCTTAATCTTTTTCAACGATTGTTGCCTTTTCTTTTTGTTGCCTTTAGGATCAATTTATGTGAACGGATATGATAGGATTTTTTCATGGGGCATAGCCCTTTCAAAAGAACAAGCGACTCCCTCTCCCGGGGTCTAATGGGTGATCATGCGTACAAAGCAACTCCATTCCCCAATCCTGCGTAGCCTTAAGCCAATTTCTTGGTCTTTTTTGTTTATTTTTCCGGCTAATGTTTTGCCTTGATATGATGGGAATGTCTGAATGAAATGCCATTTCTTGTGGACCACTTTGGCGCTTGAGTTCCACCCTCCCTTCTACCTACATCTTCGGGATTTGTTTTTTATTAAGTCTACATGACTTATTTTTGTCAAATATAGTAGAAAATTAAGCCCACTTTCTCCCATCAAGCATAATCCTCAACTTAGGCTGGTAAGTTTTCGTGGTTTGCAAATCATCGTTGTAACTGTCGCTGTTTTTGGATTGTTTAGGTAAACTTTTTGTCGGATCATACGAAGATCATTCTGACGCCAGCAGGACAGAAAAAAGACATTGTTACTTTTATTAACCAAGATAGGGAGAGCTCTACACACACCTTTAAAGGGATATCGAGGAAAGGGTGCAATGAAGAATTGGCTGAAAGACTTTATTACTGTCGTATGGTGTTACAAAAACTGACTGAGGTTTATCATGAAAATGAACCAACATCCGTGTAAATGCAGTAAATTGGTAAATTCCTCTTTGTAACAGATTTTTTTAATTTCCAGGTATAATGCATGCGTAATTTAAATATTATGCTGAACATAAAATGGTGGTAAATTATTAGTAGAGATTATGCTAAATATTCGAATTATGCAAAAATATGATAAATTATGCTTTAAATATTAAAAATATGCCAATTATTTACGTTTGTACTAAATTTTAATGTAATTCAATTTTGCTTCAGTAAATTGATAAAAACTAGGATCGAAAATTTTCCATGGAATGACAAACCAAAATCCAAACGTTCTCATAAACATTTCCATTCCATTCTTTAAAGACAAAATCAAAGAGTTTACTAAGGAAAATCTTGTTATAGCCAGTTTGGGTAAATTACATTCTCAAATTAAAGTTTTAGAAGGTAAAAAATTGGGATGAATTATACGGATGCAAATATTTTGAAAAATCAGCCATCTCGAAAATCTTCAGCAGTAAGATGGCAATTACTGAAATAAATATCTTGTAAATATATGTTCAACTAGAAACAGTAAATATAGTTGTAAATTATTGTAAAATCTTAGAATTTTCAAATTTTTAACTATACTAATACAGCATTAAGATGTATTGAAGTTCATATTATAAAAAGACCAATATTGATTGTAACATTCTGTTCCTATTCCTTCACCTCATGCAAATTGAATGTAAAGATATTCAAAAGCTGATGCAAATGTATGAGTGTAGAGAGTGCATATCAAAAACTGGCAAAAATGGATCATTTTTGGCAAAAAAGTAAGACTATAAGCATGGAATTTTAATAAAAATTTGGTAAAAATAAAATTGTTTCATTTTGGTATCATAATAAAAAGCATCAAAAAATAGGCCATTTTTGGCCAATAAGAAAGACTGTACACTTGAGATTTTTGTAAAAATTAAGTCAAAATGAAATTGCTTGAATATGATTTCATATTAAAAAGCATCAAAAATGGGTCATTTTCGGCCAAAAAGTAAGGCTATACACTTAGGATTTTGGTGAAAATTTAGTCAAAATGAAATTGCTTGATTTTCATTTCATATTAAAAAGCATCAAAAATGGGTCATTTTTGGCCAAAAAGTAAGGCCATACACTTAGGATTTTGGTGAAAATTTAGTCAAAATGAAATTGCTTGATTTTCATTTCATATTAAAAAGCATCAAAAATGGGTCATTTTTGGCCAAATAGTAAGGCTATACACTCAGGATTTTGGTGAAAAGTTGGTCAAAATAAAATTGCTTGGTTTTCATTTCATATTAAACAGCATCAAAAATGGGTCATTTTTGGCCAAAAAGTAAGGCTATACACTCAGGATTTTGGTGAAAATTTGGTCAAAATAAAAATGCTTGGTTTTCATTTCATATTAAACAGCATCAAAAATCGGTCATTTTTGGCCAAAAAGTAAGGCTATACACTTAGGATTTTGGTGAAAATTTAGTCAAAATGAAATTGCTTGATTTTCATTTCATATTAAAAAGCATCAAAAATGGGTCATTTTTGGCAAAATAGTAAGGCTATACACTCAGGATTTTGGTGAAAAGTTGGTCAAAATAAAATTGCTTGGTTTTCATTTCATATTAAACAGCATCAAAAATGGGTCATTTTTGGCCAAAAAGTAAGGCTATACACTCAGGATTTTGGTGAAAATTTGGTCAAAATAAAAATGCTTGGTTTTCATTTCATATTAAACAGCATCAAAAATGGGTCATTTTTGGCCAAAAAGTAAGGCTATACACTTAGGATTTTGGTGAAAATTTAGTCAAAATGAAATTGCTTGATTTTGATTTCATATTAAAAAGCATCAAAAATGGGTCATTTTTGGCCAAAAAGTAAGGCTATACACTTAGGATTTTGGTGAAAATTTAGTCAAAATGAAATTGCTTGATTTTCATTTCATATTAAAAAGCATCAAAAATGGGTCATTTTTGGCCAAATAGTAAGGCTATACACTCAGGATTTTGGTGAAAAGTTGGTCAAAATAAAATTGCTTGGTTTTCATTTCATATTAAACAGCATCAAAAATGGGTCATTTTTGGCCAAAAAGTAAGGCTATACACTCAGGATTTTGGTGAAAATTTGGTCAAAATAAAAATGCTTGGTTTTCATTTCATATTAAACAGCATCAAAAATGCGTCATTTTTGGCCAAAAAGTAAGGCTATACACTTAGGATTTTGGTGAAAATTTAGTCAAAATGAAATTGCTTGATTTTGATTTCATATTAAAAAGCATCAAAAATGGGTCATTTTTGGCCAAAAAGTAAGGCTATACACTTAGGTTTTTGGTGAAAATTTGATCAAAATGAAATTGCTTGAATATGATTTCATATTAAACAGCATCAAAAATGGGTCATTTTTGGCCAAAAAGTAAGGCTATACACTTAGGATTTTGGTGAAAATTTAGTCAAAATGAAATTGCTTGGTTTTCATTTCATATTAAAAAGCATCAAAAATGGGTCATTTTTGGCCAAAAAGTAAGGCCATACACTCAGGATTTTGGTGAAAAGTTGGTCAAAATAAAATTGCTTGGTTTTCATTTCATATTAAACAGCATCAAAAATGGGTCATTTTTGGCCAAAAAGTAAGGCTATACACTCAGGATTTTGGTGAAAATTTGGTCAAAATAAAAATGCTTGGTTTTCATTTCATATTAAACAGCATCAAAAATGGGTCATTTTTGGCCAAAAAGTAAGGCTATACACTTAGGATTTTGGTGAAAATTTAGTCAAAATGAAATTGCTTGATTTTGATTTCGTATTAAAAAGCATCAAAAATGGGTCATTTTTGGCCAAAAAGTAAGGCTATACACTTAGGATTTTGGTGAAAATTTGATCAAAATGAAATTGCTTGAATATGATTTCATATTAAACAGCATCAAAAATGGGTCATTTTTGGCCAAAAAGTAAGGCTATACACTTAGGATTTTGGTGAAAATTTAGTCAAAATGAAATTGCTTGGTTTTCATTTCATATTAAACAGCATCAAAAATGGGTCATTTTTGGCCAAAAAGTAAGGCTATACACTTAGGATTTTGGTGAAAATTTGATCAAAATGAAATTGCTTGATTTTGATTTCATATTAAAAAGCATCAAAAATGGGTCATTTTTGGCCAAAAAGTAAGGCTATACACTTAGGATTTTGGTGAAAATTTAGTCAAAATGAAATTGCTTGGTTTTCATTTCATATTAAAAAGTATCAAAAATGGGTCATTTTTGGCCAAAAAGTAAGGCTATACACTTAGGATTTTGGTGAAAATTTGATCAAAATGAAATTGCTTGATTTTGATTTCATATTAAAAAGCATCAAAAATGGGTCATTTTTGGCCAAAAAGTAAGGCTATACACTTAGGATTTTGGTGAAAATTTGATCAAAATGAAATTGCTTGATTTTGATTTCATATTAAACAGCATCAAAAATGGGTCATTTTTGGCCAAAAAGTAAGGCTATACACTTCGGATTTTGGTGAAAATTTACTCAAAATGAAATTGCTTGGTTTTCATTTCATATTAAACAGCATCAAAAATGGGTCATTTTTGGCCAAAAAGTAAGGCTATACACTTAGGATTTTGGTGAAAATTTAGTCAAAATGAAATTGCTTGATTTTGATTTCATATTAAAAAGCATCAAAAATGGGTCATTTTTGGCCAAAAAGTAAGGCTATACACTTAGGATTTTTGTGAAAATTTGATCAAAATGAAATTGCTTGATTTTGATTTCATATTAAAAAGCATCAAAAATGGGTCATTTTTGGCCAAAAAGTAAGGCTATACACTCAGGATTTTGGTGAAAATTTGGTCAAAATAAAAATGCTTGGTTTTCATTTCATATTAAACAGCATCAAAAATGAGTCATTTTTGGCCAAAAAGTAAGGCTATACACTTAGGATTTTGGTGAAAATTTAGTCAAAATGAAATTGCTTGATGTTGATTTCATATTAAAAAGCATCAAAAATGGGTCATTTTTGGCCAAAAAGTAAGGCTATGCACTTAGGATTTTGGTGAAAATTTAGTCAAAATGAAATTGCTTGATTTTCATTTCATATTAAAAAGCATCAAAAATGGGTCATTTTTGGCCAAAAAGTAAGGCTATACACTTAGGGTTTTGGTGAAAATTTGGTCAAAATAAAAATGCTTGGTTTTCATTTCATATTAAACAGCATCAAAAATGGGTCATTTTTGGCCAAAAAGTAAGGCTATACACTCAGGATTTTGGTGAAAATTTGATCAAAATGAAATTGCTTGATTTTGATTTCATATTAAAAAGCATCAAAAATGGGTCATTTTTGGCCAAAAAGTAAGGCTATACACTTAGGATTTTGGTGAAAATTTGGTCAAAATAAAAATGCTTGGTTTTGGGGAAATTGCCTATTAGTTATTGGTGTTTAATTGGAAAGAATTACATCATTTTGGGGAATATGAATAGATATGAAAGTTAAAAGTATAGGGATGTGTCTGCAATATTCTTTTGTCAAGCAGTATTACGCAACAAATCTAATGCTAAATCTAAATTTATTTTAATAAAGATGATAAATCCTGTTAGGTAACGGAAAAAGAACGATTTTGTTATCACTTATGGAGTTGGTAAAATTGCCACAAGCATGAAATAAGCAATGGTCAGCTTTATGGTCTGGGCTTTATATGAAATATGCTAAAAGACGAAAAAATACAAAAAAACAAAGTAAAATAGATGACGAAATAATATATATATTATGTAAGATCAAACAGTTAACACAGAAATACAATTGTTTTAAGATTGAATTAAATTTTCATAAGGAAATGCATTTTCCTTGACTTGATGAACATAAATAGAAAATTGCCTTACATGTAATAGCCTTACAAGCATAGTTTTTAATTGGAATAATTTTTATAGGGCGAAAAAGCAATGAAACATTCCTTAAGAACCCAGCAAACCAAGTTTGACCGTGACAGATCGTCCTTTAGCTTCAATCACATCAAAATGCTGTTATAAAATTGAAATAAACTTTCTCTACAGTGAAGAGGTCGATGACAAATTCACTTCGTAATCCTTGTATTAGATTGGGTGAAAATCTCTCAAAAAATTATCTTAGGTTGCGGTGAATTTGCAATTCCAGGTAATATCGATGCTAAAATCTGAATCAAGGCTGCCTTGACAGTTGCATTGACTCTAATCGGCTTCAGAAACTTATTTTAGTGCCTTGTTGGAATGTAAAGGCTATAAGCATTCTTGCAAACAACATAACATCCAAAAAGGGCAGTGTGAGCTTATCGCTCAAAACACGCTGCATGTTCTGCTTGCAGAATGCACCTCATTCTATTGCAAATTTATGTCCCACATTGTACATTGAACATAACAACGAATCGAATTCTTCTGTATCAGATTGTATGCACAAAAATTGGCGAATTGCAGAAAGAACCAATGTCACCTAAAGTTGGAAAAACTTGACGTAAAGGAAATCAAGAGCGTGAATATCCTATTATTGAAGGATCTGCAAGTTATATTTTAATGGTACAAACAGTTAATGATAGTCATCCTACGTCTTACAAATGCAAGCACGTTTAATTGCAAAAATTACAAAACAAACTTTAGGCCTATTCAAACATGGTCTAGGTATTTCTGGTGACAGAAACATTGTTCTCCAACCAGTCTCATTTCTGACAATGAACGACAGTAACTAAAAATCAGGTCATACAATTGTGAGAATTGCGTCTTCAGTCATCAAATCCCTGAGACAGGAGAAAATTTGCAGCAAGGTTTTCATTCTTTTCACAAGCAAAATAGGCCTGGATGACGAGGTGCTCTGGGAACCCAAGTGCTTTTAGCTAGAATTAAATATAACGTTTTAATTAGGCAGAGACAAAAATAGCAGTTGAATTAGATAGAAATAAATATATAACTCCAATTAGTTAGAAAAACTAGCAGTCTAATCAGAAAAATCGCAAATTGCTGATTGAAAGACAGCAAACATAACATGAAACAAGTTAGATGATTCCAAAATGAACTTCAGAAATCAATTTAAACTCACTCTTTCAATGGCTTCTTTTTCCTGTGGGGTCACCCGTATGTAATTAACACCAGAACCAGCTTGGCTGCCTCCTTCTGATGGTGCACTTCCCTCTCCAGCCTCCTGCTGAGATTCGTCTTCAGCAACTGGTTCATTCAGCATAGCTATGAATCTTTCTTGGTTTTGACTAATAAGCTACAAATAGAAGAGTTTGATACATTTTACGTTCGTATACAATTAAAGAATCTTAAGGGTACAAGATATTGTTAAAAGACTGCTAATAAACTAATACAGTACATAGATGATAGACCGAGGACCATATGATAATGGCAACCCAGAGCCATTATATCAAGAACACAGTAATAAAATTCATTCAGGTTTACATATATGTTTAATGTCCTGAAACATTCAACAGAAGAAAAGCAGGGCATAACTTGGTGACTAACAAAATCATAAGATGAACTAACTCTAGTGCATTAGCAGCGGAAACTTATTTCAAATTCTGAAATATCACAGACAACCTCTGCAAATGTACCTCGTATTGGACTTCCTAGAAACTTAATGGACTACAGAATTCTGCGAAGAGTTTGAACCGAGTTAAACTACAATAACTCCAGAAAATGTAAACAGCGAAAATGCCTTGTCTATGAAAGTCATCTTATCCGAGATCAAAAGAAGATGAATTTTCAAATTTAAGTTAAAAACCAACTGCAGTTCTGTTCAATTCAAGCTCCTCACCTGAAGTAGTTCTGGATTTGCTTGTCCAAGGTCTTGAAGCAGTTGAGGTAGAACAGACGGGTTGGATTGAACTGCGCGTCTAAGAGCAGTAAATTGTGGTTGCTGTTGTAGAAAACTGAGCGCGTCACCCGCGGATTCAGCTTCTGTTATCATCGATCCTGCGGGAGATAAGTTTGAATTAATTAACAAGGTTCATTTGGCAACTACAAAACAATCAATGTAATGTTTTCTAGTTGCTATGATATGTCAAAAATAGCTGACATGCGCAAAGTCCAGAAAGTTGTTAACCTTGCTTCGGACAAAAGCATACCAGAAGGCAAACCTTCCAGACAAGACCATAGAAAATATACATAGCTTGGGTGCGGCATATGAGTTTCTATTGTTCTTGTGGACCTTCTTCCAGGTAATGACCGTATTACCGTAATGTTTTCCTAACTCTGGACATGAAATATAATTCTAATAAACGTTCATGAACAACATTAAAACGTCATAATAAAGAATACAAAAATAACCTTGTAAACAATAATAATAAGCGCTTATTAATACATATATATTTAATCAAAATACAAATATAAACTTGAACATATATATATCTATATTCATGTCTTTTTTTTTCATTTAGCATAGGAATGCTTGCAAAAGATTGGAATGTTTGTCCCTCTGTGGCTTTGATAACCTCTTAAACATCTGGATCATCTCTACATTCCAGTTGAGAACCAATTCCTATCAAGACTCTCCATACGGTGTCTAACTTATTAAGTAAAGGTTGATAATCAGTTCATAAACCTTTTACGTTTTAAAACTAACAAAATAAATACTATAAAAGAAACACAATTACCATCCCCTTCAGTTTGACCACTTGAATCAGCCGGTGCTTCTCGAGGTTCTTCAGTTAATTCAGGAATCGTGTCCTAAATTTGTGAAAAATTACTTGATAGTAATCGAACTATATTCAATTCTTTTGGTTCGATTAATCACATCTAAACTTCATAAAACGTGTTTAACATTCATTTAAAGTAAAATTTAGGTGCGGCAACTCAATATGATACTTGATAACAAAAAATAGGTCGTTAATTTCTTTCAATATAAATGAAGTTTGATTATACTTACAGTCATTAAGTATTCGACGGCACGATCCGGATTGTTAAAACTTGCGCGCAACGCTCGAACGACTTTGTCTCTTTCGAATCCCATCGACATCATTTCAAGAACCATTCTTTCGTAATCCTCTCCAACAACTAGAAATGAAAACAAATTATTTAAAACCAAGAAATACGACATGAGTTTTGAAACTTTTTCTTACGTTTTGAAGATTTCTTATCAACTGTATCAGCAACAACCTTCTTCGATCAGAAAGCGGTTGAAGTATTCCAGCAATTTTTTAACCTGGTACAGCAGACAATGCTTCTTTGCTCTATTTTTGGCAGGCATGATGACAACTTGTCATTGACAACTGATATCATATATAAAACAGAAATGAATCATAACTGAAATTAATAACAGAAAGGCTGACACAAAAACTCACCAAGTGCTGATTCAGCAGATAGCAAGGTTGATTGGTTGCCACTTGTTGTTGCTGTTGTTGTTGAACTAGAAAACACAAGCAAATATAAATGTTTTCAATCAACAAAAGAAATCAGATGAAACATTCAATGCATAACTACAAAATTTAGCAAGGGCAACATTAGATTCTAAGACTAGTGCAGGCTTGCTTGCCCAAGTGGATCAGAACCCGAGTGGATCAGAAAACCCGAGTGGATCAGAAACCCGAGTTTCATGCAGTGGTGGACACTTGGCCAAATATTAAAAGGGGGGGGGGAAGCCTGTTGTTTTGGTAGGATGACGTCACATTTCAATTGTTTTAGATCAGAAGATTATTGTCTTCCAAACTATTGGGAGGCCACTGCCCCCCCCCCCCCCCCGAAGTGTCTGCCACTTGCTGCATGACAGCAAAGCATCTTCTAGGATGATCTCTTAGAATTCCCCTAGTGACAATGAAGGCTGTCTAAATCTGTATACATAAATAAAAACAAGATTACAGTTAAATATGATAAAATGGGCCAGTTGAATATGAGATATGCACCTTCCTGCTGTTGTGGTGGACACAGAAGGTGTTGTTGTTGTTGTGGCTGTTGTTGCTGTTTCTTTTTTATCTTCTGTTTTCGGTTCTTCTGTGGTTGTGGTTGATGCTGCCGCCTCAGAGCTCTGTGTTAATGAAATAAAACAAATAGATCACCATTGGCCAGCTTGGCAAGTAAAAAACTACACAGACTTCAGACTTCCTTGAACAAAAACTGTTCTATTCAGGGCAGAAAAAATATCTCATCAAACCAAAAGATGACAAAAATCTTGGAAAGAGCGCTGGAGTTTCCTCACACACAGTCATTAATCCCATATGGACCTGGAGTACTGATTTCAACTTTTAAGTTTACATTGATGCATGACTTATGTCTATAATCAATAATAATATCTTTAAATTGACATGGATTCAAGCAATCAATAATATCTTTAAATTGACATGGATTTGTTGAAATATGTTATTTGTTGTCATCATGTTTCTGCCTCCAGTTGATTTCAATTTCATAGCAAATGAACAATCCTGAAGGAATGACTGTGTAACCGGTTAAACAGCATGTGCAGAGATGGTCATATCAAGGTCTTACGCCCAAATTTCTTATGTTCAAAGCTGAACATTTTAAGCATCTATTTCTGTAACCATCACATTAAATTTTCAATGGCACAACACTTGTTTCAGTGCAAATAGATTTAATACCTCTGTTGTTGTTGTTGTTGCTGCAGCTGGTTGCGGTTTTGCCTAAAACAAACAAACAAACAAATATTTCAGAACTGCAGAGTTCCACTTTTTAAACTTATTGGGCAAAAAATGAAGGAAATTGAAAATGAGTCTACCAAAGAAATTGATATGAAACAAAATTACTGACTACATATTAACAAACATATATGAACTAATTAGCTCGCGAACAACCAGGATTTCTACTTTTCGGTTCAGACAGGAACATTTTAATTTTCAAATTAATCGAGAAAATCAAAGTCTGGGGCCACCTGGATTCGAACCAGGGTCTCGTACATTCCAGGCAAGTGTCTTAGACCAATAGACCAAAGTGCCATTCTTCAATTCTCTCAATTAATGGACCTTTAAGTTGTTTTTGACTTCGTCTTTATCAAGCAGCTATATAATATGAACTCATTAGCTTGCGAACAACCAGGATTTTTCCTTTTCGGTCCAGATAGGAACATTTTAATTAACAAACATAAATATATAGAGATTAAAAAATTGGTAAAAACAGGTTTGTTTAAGATTGCTTGATGTCATGATGGAGAGAATGCAATCAATTTTGCTTTGAGAAACTAGATTCCTAAGTCGATTCATCCAATTTTCATGCTTAGAGTAAATTAAATAAGGATTTACAGTCAAAAATATGATCAATAAAATTTTACTTACTTTTGTCACCATGATAACAACAAAGTTTTTATTTGGTTCAATGTCATAATCTTTTATTGTCATTTTGTCATCAAGAATTTTCCCTGTGGAGGCAAAACAACTTAAAATGTCAAAGACCACCTTTGGATTGCTAATCCAACTAACAAATGCTTGAACATCAAGAGGTAATGTTGGCTTCATAAGAGCTATATAAATTTCCCACATAAAGGAGCCTCAATCATGTTATCTATTCCAGGATTCTCTAATAAAATAAATATCACATCTGCAATTCAATTTTTCATTGATTTTCAAGGCAATGAAATATAAATCAATCAAGTGGATGATTAATCCTTTAGGATATGCGATGCATCATACTTATTTCACTTTATTCTCAACTGCTGTGGCAACCTTAGTTGAACTGAGATAATGAACAACAGGACCAATGGATGCTGCTCTAGGCAACTTAATGTAATCATCATCATCATAGGCATAGCCTTAGTTTTAATGGCAGAACATCCATGATTCTCATTAACAACAGCTTTTAAAGTGTTTGCTACACAGCAAACCATCCAAGATAAGTTATATAAGTTACCTCAAATAAGCTATATCTCAAAAACTATAAATGCTAAATATAATGTTACTAAATAAATTTCACCTGCATAAATCAGTTTTTGTCCATCAGCAGGGAAATCATTTCCTTTTTCCTTTTCAATTTTCTCTTTTACAGTTCTGATCTAAATGAAAATTTGAATTTTTGCAGTTGACAGAACAATGAATCTTCATTGTATACAAATATTCTTGTTTATTGTCAAAATGATGGATTAACTCTTGCTTTCTATGCATCTTTACTCTGAAGGTTTGTTCCTTCCTAAAACATGGTCAGCAGATGTTTGCTTTTAAATCCAGCACCATGTTTCTAACATTTTAATATTTATAAGTAACGCCATTTTATATCAATAAATAAACATCTAATGTAAATGACCCAATTTTGATTCAAACAAGATAACAGTATGCTGGCTATTTAGAAAAGGTATTACACAAGTTAGATAAAAGAGGTTAATTACGACATTAAAAGTTAATTGGATTGTTAAAAATATATTTATCCCTTACTCAATTCCCCCTATCAAAACGTTAAATAGATGCCGGGTATATTTACAAATGAGCAAATGAAAGCGATACCGAATCATCCTCGCTGACTTCAATTTTGAATGACTGCAACTGTAGTGTTTTAAATGTTATAAGCATCTTTGCTTTGATAAGGGAAGCGATTTTCTTTCTTTGCTTCCAGACTTTTCACCTCTTCAGTTGGCTAGGCCGATCAAAAGAATGTCTTCGTCATGACAGCATGATTCCGAGGCATAACTAAAATGACGTCATTCCCATGCAACTTTCATGAAATTTCTCGAAATTTTGTCACGAAGTGACTCGGCAGTTTTTACCCAAATCAGCACTTTTTCAAAATCTAGCGGGGCAAGAAGTGATTCTTGCAGGGCAAAAGTGCCGTAACCCTTCCAAGCCAAACACTGAAATAGGGCCCCTTTCCTTTTGAACCTCGACCCACCGTAGACTCTCCAACTCTCCTGAGCGCCATAAAATGAGGGTTCACGGGAAAATAGTTCACATGATTTACATTTTTAACACATGTGGGGGGATCCCATGCAATTGAAGCAATCAGACTGGCATTATGGGGATTCTTCCTCGAAACTATAATACCGTAACAATACAAAAACAGCTACCAGAAATCTATCTCTTGCCTATTCAGGGTTGTGTCTGCAATATTTAATTGCTGAGGCAATGTTTTTCTTGTCCAGAGACAGCAGATAAAAAAAAGGCGACTTGAAGGTAAGTTGTCACTTGAAGGTGTTACACACACAGAGCACTCTTAGGGTGATTTCAACAATTTTTATAGCTCGAATTTCAAGCGCCATACATCCGATTCCATCCCTTCCAAACTTCCTCCCATTAACGCTGAACTGGAAGTAAAAATGCCCCACCACTCGCAACAGTTCCTACCCTCTATCCACAAGCCCCTAAACACACCCGATGAGGGCACTTTCCATGACAGCATGGACAAAATATAATTCGACACGAGGGTTTGCTAAAACCGTTAGAAAACTGGCTCGATTTGGCCACCTGCTTATGAATTCGTCTCAAAAAGAATTCAAAACAGGTTTTCTTTAAGTAATGTGCCTTTGTACAAAACAGTATTTATTGGCTAAAAGTCTTTTGTTTTCTTTACGCAGACTTCTCCATAATCCTTCTAAAAACGGCCTGATTGTTATTGTCCGTCTAAAAGAATCTGTTCTGTCTTGTATTGATAAGCTTTATCAATTATTAATTCTTCCATGCTTTCTTGTGTAAGAGGTCGAATATATAGCTAGGGGGCTAGATTCAGAAACTTCCAGTAGCAGAGAAAGTAAGATCCTCGTAGAAATCATACTGCAAAAAAAGTATTTCTGTATAAAGACGTCAAACACTAATTTGTGTACATAAAATACGAAAATTTTGTAATCTAAACGCATAACGTCACTTCGAACGATTGTGTACCAACGGATTGCCCTCGCATGTATGCAGATATTTGCAATGGTGCCGCTTTGCCAGATTGATCCGAAATTCAGTCATGATTTCCCCCTTTGGAGGGTTGCTTCATTCTGCTCCTCGCCCCTTTCAGCACCCCCTGAAAAGTTAACGCCCTCAATCGGTCCGGTGCATGTGCTAGAAGGCAGGTGGAGGTATTGACGTATTTGAAAACAAACTGCAACAGATAAAGCTCAACGGGTTATCTATTTTGACACCAGTTGCAAAAACGTTTTATAAATTGATACATAAGCCTCAAGATAGAAAATACCATGTATGCATTAAATGGTTTTCAGAAACCAGGGGGTGTGTCTGTAAGCCCCCCCTTGATTTTCACAACAAAAGGCCACGTTAACAGCGTCTCTTGTACCCCTCATCAACCAATCAAAGACCTCTTTTATGCAATGTCAAGAGTAGCATCATACTGAGATGTACCCCCGTCCTGTGCAGAAATCAAACTCAATTGAATGCAATGGAATCGTCTTCTCCTATTATCAATCACTAGCCAATCAGAAGCCATCAAAGAGCCTTCTCATATATAAGGATTCATTTTTGATTGGTTAATCTGACGAGTTAGACTCTCTGATTGGATGATGTTAATGATATGCAGATGAGATCGCGTTTAAGGCTTATGCTGCGAATTCAAGACAGTAACTGGCAGGTGTCAGAAAGCAAGCAACGAAATTTGTGGAACTCGGAAGAAGCATCTATTCAGCTTAAAATGGCGAGAGTTTTAATTGCAGTTGTCTTGGCATTAGCTGTTTTGGAAGCTTTATTCCAGACTGCTCACTGCAACAATAACACAACCATTTCTTCAACTCCATCAACTCACAATGGCACAAACGCTACGAAAGATCATGGGAATCCAAAGGACAACGCCTCAAGTTATCAAGCTAGCTTTGGTGCAGTTGCAGGCATAGTCCTCTTCATTGCAGCATTTGGAAGAATTGTTCAGTAAGAAGGTGTCAAAGCAGATTGTTTGCTTTGCAACGTACATAAAGCAACAAAGAATTGCACTTTGAACATTTGTTGACATTGCAAATGAGGGAATGGTTTCATTAGAAAGCAACGAAACTTTTTAAAGTATAAAACTTAAAATATTGATTTATGTAGCACAAGGAAGGAAGAAATTTAATGCTGTTATGTTTAATTTGAGATTTATTGTCTCAGATTCTAAATTTTTCACTTGCATTGTCAAATATAGTTTTATCATCTCGATAAATCAAAATTAATTTTGAGATCTATGCTTTCTTATGGTATTTCCTTAACTCGAGAACTCTTCATTTTACTTCGAAACGAAAAAAGTATCAAGAATGAATAAAATTGAAACAAACCTATGCTAAGAGGAGATACTAGTTCGAAGCGCTGACATTGCATTAATTAACGCAGTTTTATGTTTCATAGACTAGGTTTGTAATTTGTTAACGAATTTCGGATGTTTCCCCTTTCAAAATGCTTATGATGCTTATGATCCTGAAAACCAATAAAAGGTAAATCAATTCTTGTGCATTTTGGAGAAAATCTTATCCCATCACAGTAACGATATGTGTTTGTAATTAAACAACAGATCAACACTTCGAAGAAATTGGTCTTTAGATTCGAGAGAATTGGTTTTTTTCTGTAGATTAATATTCCATGGAGGGTATGGATCGATAAAGTATCCTTGACAAGCGTATATGTTCCCCTTATCGGTGAGGTTATGACACAAAATTCTTTTGTAATGAGCTTGTAGTGACGGGGGGACGTAGAGTGCTTCAAAACATTCAGGGGACTAAATCCTGTTGATAAATTGAAAGCATTGCTGATGTTTTCCCTGCAAAGCTAAAATGGAAAGCAATCCATTTTTATAGTTTTTTGCCAAAGTCTTATAGAACACGCCACACCCATTTTTCAGCAGGTTTCGTATTGACCCTCACCACAGCAAAATATGATCGCGAGAGCTATGACATTTAAGATGGGTTGGGTTTATACAGTTACGGTTTTATACTCTCATTACAGTTGGGGTTTACACTTTTCTTTTCAAGTTAGCAATATCAAGGAGTTATTATTATGATGTAGTGAGACAAACTGATGCTGAAATTGAAAACTTTTCCTCATTTGATTAACCGAATCCAAGGCAAATATTAATCCTTAAATGCTGTTATTATTTCAAAACTTCGTTGTCTTTGATATCGGCAGTCAAAAGATATTGAAAAATGAATAGAAGCCTTTCTATCGGGTACCTGCAACATTTTTCTGTGACAAGCAGTTCTTTTTGAATAGAAGTTTAAACTTCATTGAGACCAGAATCATCATAAAGGTCAGGGTTTCTAAATTTCCTACAAGTTTTTACAATTTATAACCTGTCTTGTTTATTAAAACTACGCGGAAGGATTGCTTGTACGACATTTGAAATGACCTGTGGTTTTATAAATACGTTTAAATAATCGCCAACCACCAATCAGAGTTGCACGTGGTGGGGATTTGGCACAAACAAGATTAATGAATTGATTGTGTCAAACGCGTTGCACTCTCTCGAGTGCATCTGGAGACCTCAAGTAGCATTGTATCCCAATGTTCTAATTCTTTTATGTTAAATAAAAGAATGAGACACGCGCCTCATTGGACTAATTTGTATCTGGCTTGCTTCAAACGAAACTTTTACGCCTTAACCTTAAAAGATTTCGTAGTAAACAAGTTTCTGATAGCATTAAAATATCATATGTTTCATACGTACGACAAACTATCATCAGTATCAAAATATTTGATGGTTACTTATTTGCGTCTATTTGATCCAAGGGATAGCTATCCTTCCTCCTTCTTGGTGGGGCTGGATAGGGTAAGGAAATCGTTGTTGGGCAACGAGGAAAGCTTCATGCAAATAGGGTATTTTGGGTCATTCTTCCTGACAAAGTGAAAAGTGGGATAAAGATGAAACCAAAATGAAACTGTGTTGAATAGAAAATATGTTTCCACTGTTGTAAGTAGCGTGAAAGGTTGCTTAAATAACAGTTTAAACAGAAATAACAGCTTTACATCCAGATCATGTACTATTTCTGTTGGTGATTGGGTACGGTTGATGAAATTGAGGTTTTAGATCCGAGAAAGGGTTTTCATGAAGCACTTTTTTAAACTCTGGTCAATTGCTGGTGTGCCAAGACAACTTGTTTGGTTTAATACATCCAACGGACTATCAAGTTCATTAAAGTAATTACTTTGTCTTATCACTGATTCATATGATGTTGATGATTTTACGACGAGCTTCTCGAGGGTAAGACTATTGAAGGCTGCCATCTTCAGGGTAATTGTAAAGGGTCAACATGTCATAGAATGCGAGTATTCTATTTTATTACTGTGGTCCTGATTGTGGGATTGTGCTGAGTAAATCAAAATTCACATTTGATTCAGACGATGAACAAAATGGCTTAGATCATTGCACCGGCTGTTTTTGATAATTAGAATAAATAAATTAAATAAATAATTAATCGACCACAAGCTTTTATTCAGAATAACTGATCTTGCTTCTGATAAATCTACTAGCTTTTTATAAATCTTTGGTTTTTACAATATTTTTCGTTCAACATCTCGCATCTGACAAATATGCGAGCTGGTGATTGCAAGTGGAGATGCGTCAGAAATAAGGGATGAAATCCAAGGAGTGAGAATATCCAGCAAAACAAACAAGAATTGCAAGTCTGATAAATTAGAACTTTCCTTAGAATGTCTGCGGCAAATGTCATACATGGAACGGAGTTATACCAGCCTGACAGCTGTGATTTCGTCGTTCTTGCTTAATAAAGAAATAAGTAGGCATGGTCTAGACATGACATTGATATTCAAACCTAGGTACATAGGTTTCTTTTTAAATTAGATAAACTTTGTTGAGAAATAATTTCAGTAATCATCTTTATGAAAAATTGCAGTATTTAACAGCCAGTTGAAAAGCCATACTTTGAAGATGAAAACCTGGGTGTCAGAAGTATTTGACTTTGACAGCGTTTAGATAGTTCTCTTTTGTCAAATATTATCAGACTACATCATTATTATTATCAATGTCTTCAAGCCTCTGACATAAATAACAATTTAGAAATGGACCGAAAATAGTTAAACGTCGGGAAAAATCGAGAATCGGAAAGTCTAAAGTGCTTTTATTGAAGTCTATTTCGATGTGTATCAATGAAATTTAAATAATAAAACGGACAATAACACACGAATAATAATTAATTTCATACATGCTAAATGCTGATGAATATTGCTAAATTTAAAACATTTGTAACAAAACTGGAAACATTATTTTGAATAACATAAATTGCTTTTTTGTTTGGCACTCGAAAGAGTATGACCAAATGACGCACATAATAGATACTTAAACATGGCTAAATTGAAAGATCACGTGGGGATTTCCGATCGAAAGGTAACCAATGATATGCAATTATTCTCATCTCACGTGATTTCGATCCCAATATGGACAACTTTATTATTCTTTCGGTCATTCAAAACATTTACATACAAATGGCATGAATCAAAATAATTTAATCACTTAAATAGTGATTCTCCTCTTTTCCAGATACGATTACCCTTAATCACTAATCAATGATTTGCATTGATTAATCACTATTATATAAACAAATAATAGCAGTGATATTCACGTAAATGGTGATTGCTCTGTCCCATAAACAATTACTTGCCCGATGTTATCAAACTCATTTACTCTTGTACTGTTCATGTCCAATACTCGTACCCCGCTAATCGTCTAAAACATAAAAAAACATTAATCTTAAAAAGTTTCAACGCCATGAACCTGATTAAACAAACATTGCTATTAAGTTTATTTATTTTTGTTTCTGCCTTCGAAATTATCTGCTATTTCTATACCATAAATAAACAAAAAAATTAAATTCAAAATCTGAATCCACTCCCCTGATAATACTGTTCATAAAAGTTATCCTTTGTCTTCCTCTCTCTCGCTTCCAGGGTGCCAGCATCAGAGACGCAGACGGGGGTAATTGTCCCTTTTCCCATCAGAAAATAAGCCTAATATATCTATTTTGCAACCATTTTGCCTTATTTTCGCTGCATTTCCCCCCTTGCCTTAGAGTTCAACAGGCGTCCCTACCAAAATCAAAGGTGCAGAAAGGGAAATTGTCCCTGCTGCTATCGAGCTGTTGGTTTGCTTTTTCACGACGTTTTCCCCTTTCCATGGGGTGCAATGTGCGTCTCTGTTCGCTTTCACTCAACCTTTAAATAAATGCTTAATGCTTCCTTGTTTTTTTATTCACATTAAAAATGCTCTTTACGTTACCTTTTATAAAATAAAAACTATAATATAAAAGAAACTTTAAATTTTTGTCTTTTGTTCATTTGTTTGGTATATCTAATGCCTTCGGTACAATCAAATCATTTGGTTTCTGTCAGAAATCTGTCTTTCTATAAGAAATCTGCCTATAGACCCCATACCATACCCCCATATGAGACCCCCTGTTGTACGGAAAACCTTGTCAATATATTGATATTTTACCACTGGTCTGTTATAAGAAAGTTTATAAAGCTGGTCAAGACAAATAAATGAAGGATGATGAAAATAGATGCGATACCTGAAGACCGGTTCTTGTTGGGACGATATTTAAATCCAAACCAATGGATGAGCCTGGTGGTAGTGGACCAAGCACCTAAATGAAGATTAGATAGATGAATAACTGTAAGATCTTGATGACAACTGCAATGTACAATTTTATCAATTGCATCGGTTTTTTAAGAACAATCTAAGAACTGGAAAAAACTTTATTTACCTTGCCTGAAACTCCACTCCACAGCAGACCACTTTCTTTTGGATCAGTTAAAAAGAGTTTTACTTCCATTTTTGATTCTCTGTAATAAAAAACATGGTTACTTCGCCATTGTTAATGACCTTAGAATACGTGGAAAGGTGGAAGAAGGAAGGAAGGAAGGAAGGAAGGAAGGAAGGAAGGAAGGAAGGAAGGAAGGAAGGAAGGAAGGAAGGAAGGAAGGAAGGAAGGAAGGAAGGAAGGAAGGAAGGAAGGAAGGAAGGAAGGAAGGAAGGAAGGAAGGAAGGAAGGAAGGAAGGAAGGAAGGAAGGAAGGAAGGAAGGAAGGAAGGAAGGAAGGAAGGAAGGAAGGAAGGAAGGAAGGAAGGAAGGAAGGAAGGAAGGAAGGAAGGAAGGAAGGAAGGAAGGAAGGAAGGAAGGAAGGAAGGAAGGAAGGAAGGAAGGAAGGAAGGAAGGAAGGAAGGAAGGAAGGAAGGAACTTAGTGATTTCGATGTACTAACCCGAAATTTTGTAGTGAACATTTGAAAGTAAATTCTTCTTCTAATTTCACAGCAATGGGGCAGGATTCTATCTTCAATTGCACCTCCTGAGGAACTGGTTTCTGAAACGAGAATTATGATATGCAAATGAATGCCAATAATGTTGGCTTTTTGCCTCACAATCTATGGATAGTTCATAAAAGGGATGGGAAGAGATCATCAAATTTAAAAATATAAAACAATCAAATTGCTTGCATTGACATTCTAGGAGTACAAAAATTAAATAAAGATAATAAACATACTGCCTTTTGCAGCTGACTCGTTTGTAGTCTCCCAACTTCTCCAAAATTCGTTCTCCAAACAATATCAAGTTTACCAATGGGCATGATATTCTAGAAAAATACGATTCAGTGAAAAAATTAACAGAAAACATTCAAAATACTTTTAAAGCAGTCAATGAAAATATTATCATTCCATCATGGTGGGGACCAGACAACTTTATGTTTTTCCCGTCATGAATGACATATATAAATAGTATCTCTTTATCTCTTTGTTAGGGTTTGTTGTTATAGAAAAAGCATTATTAAAATGTCTTTTTGATGTATTTCATGCAAGCAGTGCAAAGAGAACGTTTTGTGGCAATGTGTTGATGAAATAAAGTCATAAAATTTCACAAATGACGTCATGAATGATTTAAAAGAGCACCCAGGTCTAACGGGGGTAAGGAACAACGTAAAGCGACAAGAGTACACAGCAAAAATGACCAGATAATAATCATGTAGTTATACAATATCCCCCGGCTTACAGGGCTTCTTCACGGTAGGATCTGCTGCACCGGGAAAATAAGTTATACAAAAAAAAATTTAACAAGTAGAGGAGAGAACAGAATAGCAGGCTGCCTACCGGATTCTCAAGGAATGATGAATAGCGATGATGAATGTGAATAATGGTGATAAGGAACAACGCAAAGCGGCAGGAGCTTTTGTTTGCTATGAAACCAGACATGATAAATATAACCAGATTATGATTCATCAACCTTAATTCTGAGAGCGTCAAAGTGAACTTACTGCTTTCTTGTGTTCTGCTTCGTACTCCTTCTTTGGAATCAGTTTGTAAAGATACTGCCTTGTATCTAAAGGATTTAAATACGAACCACCAAATGTTAACTCTTCTAAATCTCCATCATCATCATCGTCATCATCATCACCATTACTTGACTCTATGTTTTGCCGTTGGTTTAAATCTATGACGTCATAATAGATAGAAGGCTCCAGTGCTACGCTCACCATTGACATTAAAGAAGTTGTGATGTTTTGGACTTGTGATTCGAGGTACACTGTATCCTGCTATTAAAAGAAAGCTCCGTTTCAAAACTTAACAGAAACTTTGACATAGACCATATTTAAGACTATGAGAGGCATACATCGCTATGCATTCGTGCATTCGCTGAAGATGGCTGTTAATGACTCAGAAACAATATCATGTATTATTTTGCCTGGTTAGCGCTCCAGATTTCAAAGAAATGGCTCATGTTTCATTTACGAGTCTTAGGAAAACAAAAATCTGATTTTTGTAGACAGAATGAGCACAATTTTGCCTCATGTTGGCTTCGTTTTCATCTTTTATTAATGTCATCAAAATTTACAGAAATAATCAACATCATGTTAATTATACTTACAGACACATTATGGAACTTTGTTTTGACTTCAAGTGGTTTCAAGACCTTCGAAAGGAAAGAAAATAAAAAACTTTAAACCCAGCTGATGTAACAAGAAAATGGCATGATTCTCCTGCTAAACACATGCTAACTATCACAGTGCATTCAAACAAATCAATGGTGCTATGTTTCATAATTCAGAGTGAAGTTACTAACTTGAAATTTGAAAAACTTCCGGATATAGAGTTTCTCTCCGCCAGGAGCAGAATACGAAACAGCGCAAACCAAGCTGAAATAAAAAACAGAGTTCAGATGCATTGATGCTTTTAAATATGCAATTTAATTTGTTCAAACTCCGCTCAACTGTACAGTATCATGTTATTGCATGGATGAAAGATTTCTAGTGACACTGAAATGTTTTCACGAAAGATAGTTTGATTTTTTGGTTTGATTCTATTTAATTTCGCTACAAAATGACAACAAGCCAGCGCTGCAACAACAAAATACAAAAAGCTAGATTAAATATACCAATCGCAACAGCATTTAAGTAATTTATCACACTAACTAGGCAGCGGAATTCTATAGGAGAAGCCTCCAAAGTTACTTAACTAAAGAGAAGGAGGTCCTACCTTCTTTCAAATCTTAGCAGACAAATCAGACTCTGAACTTATTGAAAATGATTCCCAGTCAAGAGTTTAATGACTTTATTATGATTACATTAACCCCTATCTAACAAACTTCTTGTGAGTTAAGAAGCAAAAACCAAAATAAGCTACCTACTGTAAAATAGTACCTACTAGAAAAAATATTACTAGTAAATCGAGAATTGGGATTGCATATCAAGTTTTCAATAACATACTTAATTTTTAACTAACCTATTAAACCATCAAAAGTGTTATGATAAAGAGAACTGGAGATAATGCTGAACACAGAAAATGCAGAACTTTATCATTATGAAGCAATTGCAAACTTAAATAAGAATGTGTAAGACGTACATATGTGTGCCTAGCTCTTTGACCTCATAACTAATGACCTCATCAACGCTTTCATCAGGGCCAAGTTTGGGACAAGGGGGACTTGCAACTAACTGGATTCGTTGTGATGATGTTTGCAAATCAACCTGAAATAACAATGTTCATTAAATAAGCGATTTGTTGCATTTACAGACCACGGTTGGAAATGCAAATAATCGATCAATCAATCAATCACTCACTCAATCTATCAGTCAGTCAATAAATCTATCAATCAATCAATCAATCAATCAATCAATCAATCAATCAATCAATCAATCAATCACTCACTCAATCTATCAGTCAGTCAATAAATCTATCAATCAATCAATCAATCAATCAATCAATCAATCACTCACTCAATCTATCAGTCAGTCAATAAATCTATCAATCAATCAATCAATCAATCAATCAATCAATCAATCAATCAATCAATCAATCAATCAATCAATCAATCAATCAATCAATCAATCAATCAATCAATCAATCAATCATTCAATCAACCAATCAATCAATCAATCAATCAATCAATCACTCACTCAATCTATCAGTCAGTCAATAAATCTATCAATCAATCAATCAATCAATCAATCAATCAATCACTCACTCAATCTATCAGTCAGTCAATAAATCTATCAATCAATCAATCAATCAATCAATCAATCAATCAATCAATCAATCAATCAATCAATCAATCAATCACTCAATCAATCAATCAATCAATCACTCAATCAATCAATCAATCAATCAATCAATCAATCAATCAATCAATCAATCAATCAATCAATCAATCAATCAATCAATCAATCACTCAATCAATCAATCAATCAATCAATCAATCAATCAATCAATCAATCAATCACTCACTCAATCTATCAGTCAGTCAATAAATCTATCAATCAATCAATCAATCAATCAATCAATCAATCAATCAATCAATCAATCAATCAATCAATCAATCAATCAATCACTCAATCAATCAATCAATCAATCACTCAATCAATCAATCAATCAATCAATCAATCACTCAATTAATCATCCCATCCCTGGTTCAACAAGCTCTGGTTTGTAAAGATCTCTCTTGGAAAAAAGTCAATCTTCGCTATCAAAGCCATCATTTTGAAGTTCAAAAAATAAATTTGAAGAATCATACATTAATTAAAAAGGATTAATCATTAATCATTAATCAGAAGGAGTCAAAGGCAAACATCAGAAAACTTTAAAATTCATACCTTGATGTGAATTTCTTCTACAACAAGATTACTATCATTAAGCACATTTAAGTAGCATGAAAACGTTTCACCAAGATAAATACTCCTAGAAAAGCAGATTTTAATGAAAAAAATTAAATTAAAAAATGATTTTTAAATGTATTTGCATTGCTCAAGTTTTTGTCATAAACCATGCAACAATTTTTTCATTGTTTCAAAATCTGTTCAATCAATTAAGCTGAAACCATACCTATAAACATTTTTACTGCAATTAACCTCTGGCACACTCAAATGCATGGTTACAAAAAGGGGGATAAAATTGATAAACAATAAAGATGATAGAAGATGAACGAGAATCGAACATTAGAGAGTAAAATAGGTAAAATTGCAAATCAGTTTATTTTACCCAAATGATTGAGGTAGCATCAGCAATTCCCCAGACGATAATAATTCAACTCCTTTGATGGATGCAGCATTTGATTTTGTGTCATTACTAAACGCATCACCTACAAGAAAGCATTTTCATGAACACCTTTTTAAGGTTTCCTTTGGCCACCCAAGGGACAGCTTCCTAATAGATGGTTTCTCATTGAAAGTACCACTGTCATTTAAACTAGCTGGGTCTTTAACATAATGAAGACAAGTCTGCAGAGTGGGCATTTTTGGTCCTTGTTTATCTTTGAGATCCTTTTTGCTGAGATCTCAGGTGTGTAAACTGCTAAAATCCAAGGGTAAATTGTCAAAAAATTTGTTAATTTTTCTCAGGTGCGTATTCAAGTACGAAAATTTTGCTGGCCTATTTTTCTCAAGTGCACCTTTCAAATGTGGAATTTTGATCAATCTAGTTTTGATAAATTGTATGTTTATGATTTTTAACTGTGCAATATAGGGCGTTTATATTCAAATAAGGTTTAATCAAAAAGGGTGTGGTTGGCAATAGGGCATTGTCATCAAAACTTTCTGCATACTTTTGACATTTCAGGAGTTCCAATTTAACAAGCTGGAATAAAATGGATAATCGTACCTGGTAGATCATGGTCTTCGCATGTGACTTGCAGCAATGGCTTTATGGTTGGTCTTGTCAACCTCATCACTAAAAAAAAGAGGTTTTCCACAATCAACAGTTGCATCTACTCTTTAAACTAGAACTGGATAAATTCAAAAGTCATAATTCTTGTGAGCAGCAGCTTTTTTAGCGCCTTGGACTCATGCCCTGCCTAAGCAAAGGTTAGTTTTGAATAAGATGCTTCGATCACATTAGAATCTTCATCCTTTGGTGGTGTAAGCCCTGGCTGGAAAACTTGCTTGTGCTCGCAGCTACACTTTCCTTTGATGTCGATGTGTCACACCATATTTTGTTACATGAAGTGGTACAATATAGGCATTTCACGCCTTTTTTAAAACATACATTGTGGCGGCAAACAATGGGGGGCTGGTTCAACTTGAATTAAGTACTAATAAGAAGGGAAAGGGGTAATAACGCATACAGCTCATAAAATATTGGCTTGGTTTTGCTAGCAACTCCTTAGATTTTGTCACATGTTGGCACAAAATTGGCTTTGCTCGCATGTCGCAGCGGAAAAACTGTTGTTGGTCGCAACTACGCGTAGGCAAAAACAGGCATATTTTCCAACCCGGGGTAAGCAACCTTAAAAATTGATCTCTTTTTCACAAGAGTGGTAGGACATAAAGGATCTAGCAATCTAGCAAATAAGCTTTCTAGTATTTTGGTGCAACAATTTTCTCTAAAAGATTTTCTGTCTTCAGCAGTGGTGATTGATTTGCATGGAGAAAAGTTTTGTTGTCGCTCCAAGCCTGAGCAAAATGGCCTAATTTTTGGTGAAAATAATTACCGAAAATGGCCTCGAAAGACTTTGATGCTTCCGATTATTAAGAAAAGATTTAATAAAATTTTATTATCTTTGATTATTATTAAAAATCTACCTTTTACTGCCAGTAAATTGTCCTTTTCCTTGAAAACTTCGCCTTGTACATTTTTGTTTTCCCATCGCGCCATTTTGAAAGTTGGGAAGTAAACTGAAAGCGAGGCGAAGGTCACTTGGTACAAAAAATATGGTACCAAAATTTTTAGACCAATATTCTTTCTTGAACGATCTGTTTTAGCTGCCAATTTTTATCCCCAGAGAATTGAGAGTGAGTGGAACAGCTTAAAGGATGACGTGGTTGATGCAGAAGACGTAATTTCATTTGAGAAACTATATAACGAACATAGATACAATGTACTCTTTTGTTAAAATGTGAATAAAATATGGATTAATAGGCTTTAATAGCCTTTTGCCACTCTAACTTCTCAATTATTATTACTATTATTATTATCATAATTATTTTTTTTATTTTTATAATTATTAATTAATAATCTTGATGATGCTGATGATGAATCTTGATAGGTGTATTATAAGGATAATTTTAAATTTCAATTTATTTTCATTGAAAATTTGCAGTAAAGTCAACGCAATTAGATAACAGTCTCAATGATAAGAATTACTCTCTAATTATTGTTTGCAATAAATACTTAAAATTTTGCAATAAAAAAATTGCAATAAATACTTAAGTTAACATCTATAACATTTAATTTAAATGATGGTTCACACTATCCCCTACTTACTGCAGTTTGCAAAAAAACCCGATCGTGGACGATCGTGTTTAAGGAATTTAAATAGCCGAATGTTAGACTTAAATGCATCAACAACTCATGTGTCTCTCTCTCCCTCACTAGTTGGTAAGGAAAAATCTACCAAGGTTAGTTCAAACGTTTTTCAAATATGCTAAATCCAAGTGTCTGGAAAATGAACAGTGTACAGTATATTTACCCCCAACCCTCACCCCTCCCCGCTGGAGCTGCAGTGCTCTGAAACTGGCCGCTTTAAATCGACTTATTATCTGGACTTTTCATGCTTTTCACTCAATTATTTCCAGCCCTATCTCACCAAATTACAATTTGTATTCTCATAAACAGAATAATTGTTCAGAAAGTTCAGTAAGGCCTAGAAGAACTCTGTTTTCTCGTTTTGGGCATCCAGCCTCCCCCAGAAAAGGGGTCCCGTTTCATGCCTTGTCTTAATACACGCCACTACCCTCGAATCCCCCTCCATACAAGCCCACGGCCCCCTGCCCAGTCTTAATCTGTCAGTCAACAGTGTCCTTATGAAGACGATGAAATGCAAAATAAATAGCATTGAAAACAGCAAACATTGTCGGGAATACGACACGTGATATCTTGTCGATCTGATGGTCAACTCTAACAATCTTCTTGTGAACGTCTTCGTTGTCGTCTCTCTCATCTTTTATCTCCTTCATGTGGTCACCAAGGCTCTTGATATCATTCAAGGTGTAAAGCTCTATTTCCTGCCTCTAAAAATGATAGAGTAATAAAGCATTATTGTTATTGATTTAAAAGGTTGTTTTGATTGACTATGTTCTTATCGACTGCTGTTTACAAGTCTACTTAAAATTAATGGCAACTTTTACTAAAAGATATTGCAAAGGAACCTGGATTTGCTTCAGGAAAAGTGGGGATTATCCCTTTTTATGGGCTTGATGTTGTAAGTATTGGAACACCTTTAGGGGTGCTAGAGAAAGAAGGGTAGAGGGGGTAAAATGCCAAGGACACATTATTTTGCTCTGAATTTTGATGCTCTGTCCCATTCATCCTGTCCTTCTTCAAGCACCCCTCAACATTTTAAGGTTTCAGCTAAAGGAAAGAATCTTTTTCCTTGATTCCTGTCTCTTGATTTGATGGTTCTCCAATAAGACCAGATGCGTAAGAAAGTTTAGTATGTAATTAGAATACCTTTTTCTCTTTCTTCTTCTTCGTCTTCTTCTGCTTTTTATACCCCTTGTTTGGTATGAGTCCTACCAAGGCATACTCCAAAAGGGCAGCAAATACAAATAGATTGCACATGAGAAGGTAATAGTCAATGCTTCTGAACAACCCCGCCGGAGGAGAGTGATTTCGAATGTTATTCGTCATGGTAACGATGGTGAGAACAGTTGTAATTCCCATGGCAACACGAGCAGGAGTGGACCCATAGTCAATCCAGAATGTCATCCAACTCAAGATGACAATGAGAATGCAAGGAAAGAAGTCACGCAAGAAATAGAAGGCGAGATAACGGAAGAATCGAAAATTCAATAGCAGGGTGTCGAAATTACCTAAAAATGATAAACAATATTGAAAATCCGGCAATAAGAAGCGACCATGTTGCTTGGTAAAAACGTTTTTAAAAATTGAAGAAAGCATAGTGGGTCTTGGGGTTACATGTCGTATAGGGGAATGTCAAGAGATACCATTTTGAAAATGCCGCATACGTTTTGGGAAATGATGTCCTATTCCGGACAAAAGGTAATATATAATATAAGACAAGGTATCGTTAGCATTTGTTTTGTTTACAACACGGGGAGAGGTGTCCTGTTTCAATAAAAAAGGGTTTT
Source organism: Catostylus mosaicus (assembly GCA_964019065.1). NCBI lineage: Eukaryota > Metazoa > Cnidaria > Scyphozoa > Rhizostomeae > Catostylidae > Catostylus > Catostylus mosaicus. The sequence goes on along the minus strand of OZ025192.1, from coordinate 8,594,575 downwards.
CACTTTTCATTTCATTCTCCTGCAAAAGTCCCGTATGTGACATGATAACGAGGCATAGCAACAATGAAAAATATAACAGGCTTTTCTGAAGTTCTACAAATTTTCTGTAGAACTTCCTAATAATACCGTATTTTGAAATAAATATATCATTTGCTTACCATTTCTTCCAAAATTTTTTGTCGTTATCTCTGTGTTGTATTTAACAATATTGAACTCTTTCATATCCAATTTCTCGCCTTTTTGCAAGATTGGGTTCTTATCCCAAAACAATCTGACAAAATCTTGACTATGAATCACTGGCAAATGAGAGGATTGAAAATAATTGTTGAATGTAAAAACATTTGTGAGCTCCAAAGTATAATTAAGGCATTGAGTTCCTGAGTGGGACTTTGGAGGTATATATAAGACATTGACGGTTTCAAAGAAAGACTGTATTTCAAGGCAAAATGAAAATATTTAGGACAAATCTTTTTCGGGATATCTTTCAAACATATTTCAATGTTCCTTTTTTGTCGATGATATTGATAATGATGCTGATCAAATTCAATCCCTTACTTGTACTTATCTCAAATGTGCAATTTTGAATGTCAAACGGATAGTAATGCAATTCCATGAGGCAAAGTGATACTAATGTTATCCTGCAAAAAGAAAGAGATCATATATCAACAGCAAGAGTCAAGCAAACAGAAGCAGATGTTTGCTCAAATGGGAATGGTCACCATCAGCTTGAAGGCATGTTGGACGTGCTATCCCTTGCTTGCCAAATAACTGGACCATTTGCAAAGGAAAAATGCATATATTGTAGTAAATACCACGTTTTTTAAACGATATTAATTCTGTGACATGCAAGAAAGCATTGGTAAAGTGGGCAAGCAAACATGCAAGCAAACAAGAGGAAACGAGTAATTAAGCAAACAACCCAGCAAATAAACAAGCAAGAGAGACAGCAAGCAACTAAGCAAGTAAGCATAGAAATGAGCAAGGAAAAAGCAAGGAATTAAGTAAGTAAGTAAGTGAATAACCAAAATGCAAACAAACTTGCAAAAAGGAACTAAAAACGAGGCACCCAAGTGTGTGGCATGTGTCATGTATTCGGAAGGGTATTTCATCCAACTTTGCAAATTAAACGTTAAACTGCAGAATAGAAAAATAGCTTTTGGAATAGGTTTCAACCGAAAGATGATTGGATCAACGATAAATATTGATTTAAAGAGAACAAAGGAATTTTAATTAAAATTAGGAGACTTCTTAACCATCTGTTCGAACTGTTAGTCGTTTTTATTGGAAATCTCACAAAAAGATTTATGTACCATAATTACGGAAAAGATTTAATTAGTTTATCAAACAACTAATTAAAAATTTAGACCAGAAGGACTCATAATTGGTTAGAACCTTAACGAACAAAAAAAATTTCGTGGAAATAATTGATTTAATTTTTTAATATTTTCATTATTTTATAAACATAAACCTTATAGAAAGTTCATTCATAAATCGTTTTCCTCAAGAAAATTGTTTAGCTTGTCGATTAATCCCCATCTGTTGTTTCGGCTTAGAAAATGTTCAAAATTGAAAATGTGTTCGTGTGAGAGATAAGAGTAAGACTGTGTGTTGAGATGGGCATACCACCCCATCCTCACACCAACCGATTTTGTACAGATCGTGGGTCTTTGCTAAAAGCATAAAAGGATGGAGAATAGTGAAGATGCTAGTGCAAACATCTTTTTTCTTACAAATGTGTAATTGATGGCGACACAAATATCAATTTTTGCAGGAAAAATTGCTACCAACCCTCCAGCACAGAGCATGATACAACCTCCCCCCCCCCGGCTGATTAATTTTTATTTCCACCTAGAGGTTCCAACTAAATCAAATCTTCAGTACAAAATACAAAAAGAATAAGGTAGGATGGCCATGGTGTAATTCTTCTATTTTGTCATTTGCAGAAAGCAGAGCTAGAATAAAATTACGGCCACACGGTCACTGGCTGGAAGAAGGTCTGCATAAAAACAAATAGAAACTCATATGCCGCACCCAAGCCATGCCTATTTTCCATCGTCTTGTAAGGAAGGTTTGCCTTCCGGTATGTTTTTATCAGTGGTAAGGTTAAAAACTTTTCTGGACTTTAGCAGGAAGCTCCGCCGAGGTAGCTAGCCATAAAATGATAACATATTCTCAATTTCGTCTAACTGAAAACATGATTATTCGTAAATTTCAATTATTAATGATAATGACCCACCCAGAAACAGTTTTCAGGATTTTGATTGGTCTTGGTTTGAAAGATTCTTTTCAACAATTCTGATACTATTGTCTAGCTGTGGTGAAAATTCCATTAAGGATCAAATTCTTTAAAAACATAACAGTTAATTCTAGATGAAGTTTTTATCCTGGAATCAAAGATGAATATTTGAGTAAATGAAATTCTGCTGCAAATTAGGGCTCATTAAAAGTAATCAACATGATGGGCTTACTTGAGGAGGGCTAATAATGATGATGATGATGATGATGATGATGATGATGATGATGATGATGATGATGATGATGATGATGATGATGGTGATGATGATGATGCTGATGATGATGATGATGATGATGATGATGATGATGATGATGATGATGATGATGATGATGATGATGATGATTAGGATGATGATGATGATGATGATGATGATGATGATAAAGATTATGATGATGATGATGATGATGATGATGATGATGATGATGATGATGATGATGATGATGATGATGATGATGATGATGATGATGATGATGATGATGATGATGATGATGATGATGATGATGATGATGATGATGATGATGATGATGATGATGATGATGATAAAGATTATGATGATGATTAGGATGATAATGATAATGATGATGATGATGATGATAATGAAGATGATAATGATGATGATGATGATGATGATGATGATGATGATGATGATGATGATGATGATGAAGATGATGGTGATAATGATGATGATAATGATGCTTACTTTGTTATGTCCCTTCCTTGAGCCTCAATTTTCTCAATGTTTGAGCATAGGCAGCGACATTAGCATACCGTGTTTACGTTCCTACAGCTCTCAGTAGTTGCTTATTAAACAAGACCAGGGGCGGATCCAGCATTTTAGCTGACTGGGTTACAGGAAAAGACTTTTTGAGACCACGCCCTTTCAAAACAAAAAAGAGCTCAAAAAAGTATCTTTGTGCCAATGCAAAAGAAAACGCAATCTGTGTTTTCTGTATATATTAGCTACTGTATCTATGTGTCGGTCGTTATTCGTAAACCTAGCTGCAGCACAGAATGGCCTGTGGATCGTCGCACATCATGATCGTTGTATGATTGTCCTTTTGATCCAACTGAACCCTCTCATGCGTCACACGCATCACTGATCTTTTCGCAGCTGAATCCTATTGTTCTCAATGATGAAAACAATTGTTTGTGCTTGGACAGCTTTTGTCCAAAATAAATCAAGCGTGCTAGGTGTTCGTCGTAACCACTGATCAGTGGTCGTAACCCTCTAAGGTGGGTTCAGCCTGCGCAGTGCGATCTAAATTGTCCAATGCGCACGTTTTGCAGGGTTACAAAGCTTGTTGTTACGCTTCATTGCTTCATTGAAAAACACTGATTAGCGATTGAAAAACCGCCGACTAGACTTGATGATGTTTATCCAAGCCTCTACGGAGAAGTGCCATCGCTGCCCGTTTTGGAGTTTACAAGAGTTTTAGAATTTATAGATATATATATTTTTCTGTTTAAATATAGTCTTTATTAAAACAATAGGCCTATTTAAGCAAAACAATTTTGACTGAGTTACAGAACCCTGTGAACCCCCCATGGATCCGCCCCTGAACAAGACCATATTGAAATTGATCAACTGGGAACATATTGCAGTGTAAAACATTGAAATAGGAATTATTGAAGTGAGAGTAAAGTAAATTTTAAGGATATGCCTAGCATTTATTGCTGATTGCTTGCGAGAAAAATAAGCTGAGAAAATTTTGAGACATAAACGGTCATTTTCACTATTCTAATTTTTCTATCAAAGTTGAAAATACTTCTACACAAAGAACAACACAAAATAATCTTCTACAAATTCTATTTTACGATATACATACATTCATCATTTTTATGTAAATACATGCTTCTATCCTTTTTAAGAAACGCCATTTAATCTTATTAGACACAAGCTCAGAAAATAAACATTGTTATTACCTAATTAATGTTATAGTTTCATTTTTTCTGACATTTACAATAGTCACACAAAGAAAAAGTGCAGTCAGAACAATTGGTTTAACGAGACGTTCAAATATATTTTCTATATGTATTTCGAGACAATTCTTGAAGAGTTGCTGAATATATGGTTGCCGGGAACGATTGGCGAAAATTAACAAGAAGTGACCAATTCTCTGGCAAACATATTATCACCGAGACATATTTTTGTCTACCGAAAACTTGAGATAATGGCAAAAACTCGAGCTTGTGAAAACTCGAACAAAAATGGAAAAATCAACTGTTGGAAAAATTGAGGTTCTACCTAATTAATCTCCTTTGCTGAATGCATTTATCTACTTAGCTAAGCTGGACTATTTACTCAAAAAGTTTGCTTCAAGATTTCCTTGCAGTGATTCTGCAACCGCAACTAATCCATCCAATTCCGCTGCAAAAATTGATATTTGCATTTTCATCAACCATACACTGGTATATCAAATCCATTTCTCCTTAACCTGCTTTTCGGCGAATTCGACCATTCTAGTTCCAAAGCATCAATTTTCCCTGCCTTATTTTTTTCTGTCGATGATCTGTTTCGCAATGATGTAAGTCTTTTAAAAATTGACTTCCGTTCTTGAACTTGTTGTCTCCTCACTTCACTCGGGCTTTCCTCTTGCTTTCTGCACTGGAAATGTTTTATCACCGTTCGGATCATGCTTGAATGGTCACTTTCAACTGCTATTAATATATCGCCTTACCTCTGGCTTACTTTTATCTCCTTCCCTTCCCCTTATCTTTGTTGTCCTTTTAACTTTATGTAGCTTGTTCTTCTGGTATCCTTCTTTGTTATTTTCTTTTATTATTCTATGATACCTCTACCTCTGAATACGGCTCTTCTCATTAATGGCAATATTCCCCGACGTCTAAAGCTATATTTAACCTCTTCGCTGTTTATCTTGATAGCAGCAATTGTCACTTTTCTATTCAGAATGGTCAAACCTTGAACTATGACTGTTTTCTTTGGCACTTGTTGCACAACTCTGCTTCAACGATCGTTAAAAAATAATTAAACTTGATGTGCAATAGCTCAATCGCATGCACTCACATCGTCACAGCAAATTGATCAAAGCATCACAGTCGTTATAATTCACTTCTTATATGTTAAATTGCAACCAGTTCTTCTGACAAGATCACTCGTTTGCAACCAGCCGATTTTGTAATCAAACAATTGCTTGTATTTCGTTATTTGTTCAAGACAATCAAAGTCGTTGTGTGTACACTTCAGTATTACACAATAAAGGAAAAACACAGCATTCGCTAATGTCAACAATTTACGTTCTGGTGTCGAGCGAATCGATAGATATCTGATAGAAATTGCAGCAAGAATCCTGTATAAGATTCGCTTGATATTGGAACTGAAGTTTCTTTTGCCAAACAAGTTTGATTCTCAGATTCTCTCTTGCGTCAAGCAAAGTCGTTTCAATTAATCGGAAAATGCTGTTTGTATGTTGATGATTCCTTCCAATGTCGTCAGTCAAGCCACTTAATGACTAAAACTGTGATGAAAACTTCTTTTGGAATCTTATCAAGCTTACCAATTAAACTTTAAAACAATTTCGAGGTTTAAGCGCCTTAAATTTGATGCGTAACAGGATTGTGTTATAGCTTTGTTGCTAATATTTTGCAAAATCCAATTGTTTGGAATATTCACTCGTTCCTTTAGGCGCGCAGATTTTTCACCATGGCTTTAATCGATAAAACATGCGTCTCTGATAAAAGTTATCTTTTGATTATAATGATCAGCAAAAAGGTCGTATTATGATATGTGTTAAGCAGGCAGTTTCTTCCCAAAAGGCTTTCTGTTTAGGATTCTCTACGGGTTTTTCTACTCACAATCTTCAAAGCATGCTCAAAAAACCTCTTGAATGCGGTGATATCAAGGTCTTCTTTGTATGTGAAAAAAGCCGTTTGCCAAGAATGCACAAATATTCACCAAAACGTTTGCTTCTGGTTTGCGTCGTTGATGTCTTTAATTCTCTCCTGCACAGTCTCCTGTTTCGGGAAAATATCTACTTCAGACAGCTGTGTGCTGTATTCTTTACTATCTCTAGCTCCTTCAAAGAAGTTGACAGGAGTTCTTGCCTTGCTCGTGTAGATGTACGCTGCAATCAAGCCAAAGAATATGCCCAATGAAATACTCAATATATTATCAGCTTTATAAAGCTCTACACAGCTATCTTCTAATTCGTTGTTATCTAGTTTGCATTGAATTTTGCAAACAACTCACTCACAGTGTGTAACCAAAACTTTTAATGAAATATTTTTAATTTAAAGTCGTTCCGTTCTTCTTGCGGTGTGACGATTATTAAGAAAGATCAAATTAACGCGAATATTTTTGATCAACTGCTTTCAGAGGCAAACATTTCTTTGATCTTGGAAAGCTGGATTTAAAAAATCAAATCTTTGTTGGATTTACCCAATAAACAAACTCAATGTCTATGAATTCTGTTTTCAAATACAGCGTTCTATTCAAGCCAGTCGTCAATCAAAATGCTCCCAACCACTCTCAGTTGCCAGGGATCCAGATTCTCTGTTATCGAATTAAAATTCCATGAATGATGACTGCAACATATTTCGATAACCTTTACACTGCCTATAGATCTCTCTTCTATCTAACTGCACTCTTATCCTTTAATCAAGAGCTTGAAATGAAATGAAACTTACGTGAAATTCAATTTATATGATACGATCCAGATGTTTCGCGAACAAACAGTTCTCATTTCATTTGTAAACAATAGTATTTGCCTTCCTCATTAAAACATTTCAATGATTGCTCAACTACCAGAAAAGTTATGGGACTCGTTCGATCATAAAGAACACATCCATCAATATTTGATTTACCATTTGATAATACGAAGCCATAATATCATAAAGTTAGTAATTGTTAAACTATGACCGTAAAGGTGATAACGTTGCTTTTTAATTTAATATTTTAATTTTGATCCTGAGCTGATGGTAATTATGATGACACTAATCAAAATAAAGTTGACAACCGTAATAATGGTCATGCAAATTGATGAGTATGATTGAGACAGTCTGAAAAATATGGGTGTTGATGATACGACTATGATGATGATGGTGAAGATATGATGATTATTATAATGATGATGGTGATGATGGTGAAGATATGATGATTATTATAATGATGATGATGATGATGATGATGATGATGATGATGATGATGATGATGATGATGATGATGATGATGATGATGATTATTATTATAATGATGATGATGATGATGATGATTATTATTATAATGATGATGGTGATGATGGTGAAGATTTGATGATTATTATAATGATGATGATGATGATGGTGAAGATATGATGATTATTATAATGATGATTGTGATGATGGTGAAGATATGATGATTATTATAATGATGATGATGATGATGATGATGATGATGATGATGATGATGATGATGATGATGATGATGATGATGATGATGATGATGATGATGATGATGATGATGATGATGATGATGATGATGATGATGATGATGATGATGATGATGATGATTATTATAATGATGATGGTGATGATGGTGAAGATATGATGATTATTATAATGATGATGATGATGATGATGATGATGATGATGATGATGATGGTGAAGATATGATGATTATTATAATGATGATGATGATGATGATGATGATGATGATGATGATGATGATGATGATGATTATAATGATGATGGTGATGATGGTGAAGATATGATGATTATTATAATGATGATGGTGATGATGGTTAAGATATGATGATTATTATAATGATGATGATGATGATGATGATGATGATGATGATGATGATGATGATGATGATGATGATGATGATGATGATGATGATGATGATGATGATGATGATGATGATGATGATGGTGATGACAATCGTGACTTGTCATGATGATTATAATGACCATGATAGGAGATACAACAAACGTGTACACCTGTTATCAATCTATCTATCACACGCAATGCAGAAGCGTATCTATTACGTTATTTAATTACATGTAGATGGACCAGAAATCGCTAAAATCAAACTCACTGTGGACGACAATACAGCGATCGGTGCTTTTAACAATTAAATGCGAATTGCTCTCGAAGCGCAGTTCGAAACAATGATGTACTGGTAAATTGAAAGAAACAATATGATGCACCTGCTACTAAAAGGTCGGCATATCTTGCTGATCTTGTGCAAAGATTTTTATTTCATCATATCAATTTGTTTGCGTTGCTTGTAACAGGTGAATCAAATATCTACGTCATGCATGCACGTTGTTCATCTGAAGATGACGTTAGAGATCAGCATTTGAGATTGAGAGGAACGAAAGTGCGCGGAAAAGAAATCTCAAATAATCTAAAAGCCAACACATAGACAGGAAGGGCGGTTGAATACTTTGATAGCAAGGAAGGCTGCTGGATTTTAATTATTATAGTGTCTTTAATATCGCAGCGGTTTAAATGGAAAAAGTTTCATTTAATCTCGGAAATTTATCATCATCAGTTTCGCGAAAAATCAATAAATTTTCTTATCTCTGTTAATGCTTGCAAGGTGAAGATTGTGATGATCATCAATCACCCAAACATAACCATCTTCAATATCTTGATCAATGTTATCATCATATCAATCACTGTCATCATTACCATGATCACAATCCTAATCATTTGATCTACCAAGGTGTTAATAAATCGATTGGTCATGATCGTTTGATTTATGAAATGTTTTCAAATCAAGTTTCTTTTGATATTAACATTTTATTTTCCCCTGGAACTTGCTCAACAACAGACACCCAAACTCCTTTAAGATTATGCCCAAATTTGAAAGGGTTGATGTTTCAAAGTTTTCATCCATACAATCAAAAATTCCAGTATGGAATAGTATGTGTTGTAACATGTAGTCTTGATGATGATGATGATTTAGATGATGATCATTCAAATATAAAGAAATAGAACCACTTGCCTTTGAACGTGCACCACTGTCCCATTTAGATAAAAATGAGAGCCTTGATTGTCACTTGGGACATTTTGCAACTGGCCTTGTCTCCCTTGAGGGAAGTAAACATCGGGTGTCCAGATTTGATTGCCTTTGGTAGGTAGGTACGAGACATTATCAGATTTATCGAATGCTAACCTATAGTCGAACCATTGCAGTTTCAAGTAGAAGTCTGCACTGTAATGCTAAAAATAAGAAAATATCAAAATCAATTTAACGAGTTATATTCACATTTAAGGCTCTTTTTAAAATGCTTTTTGAGGAATGAAGGTGGGACGACGGCAAGTTTGTTTTGTTAGATTCATAATTTGGTCTGCCTAAATAGAAAATTGAATATAACATCAACGCCAAGTAAATATCTGATTTAAAATGAGGTTATGTTAAATAATTTTAGAATGGGCGTTTTTGGTTATCCTGTAAAAGGGAAATGCCCATTTTTGACATCGAGGTTCAATACCCCTCCCCTCAATGAGCTGACTATGAAAGTGCCTTGCTTTCGATTCGCACAAGCCAAGGATCCACCCTGTGCGAACAGAAGAGTGCTTTTGTAGTTACAGCAAAATTAACCATTGACAATGTTTCCACAAAAGAAATAAAAATATTTAGGTTGATTGGTGATTACAACCAGGATAATTTTATTACTTGTTCTATAATTCATAAGTTTTTAATGCTATTTTGGCTGAAACCTGGCAATTGACCAGCAGCTGAATTTTTTGCGTAATATAGTTTCTTCCATTGTTCATATTCATTATGAAATCTTTGGTCTCCTGGTGTGAACAAAAGCAACCATTCTTTGTTGACGACCTAGTTTAAAATTTCAGGTTGATATTGCGAATATTTAGCCCTAAAAAGCAGTCTTAACATTCAAAAAAATCGACCGCTTTATCATTAAGCCGGGTTTTACTTCCTGATGTCCTAATGGTCACCCAAAAACAATAACTTTTATCAATTATTCAACATTTTATCAGCCTTAGAACCCCAATTTGTTCCTCCAAGAAATGAAACGTCTACCGATCTTGAGGAGAATCCAGAGTAAACAAACAAAGGTTTGCAAGTATTTTGCTTCTGTTATTCTCAAACCATAATGTTCACCACAGTTTTCTCCTTCTAAAAGGTACATCTCAACCCCAAGAAAACGCTTTTGATAAATCTGCTCCCTTACCCATCTCATAACATGCTAGCAGAGAGAACCTCTGAACAACATTTGAAGATGGGAAGAAGGGAAGTCGCAACTGTCAAACTTTCCGATAAGGGTTTGAAATGGTCCACCAGGTTTAACAACGATAAGATTTTAGGGACAGCAGCTGCTCCTTAAGGCCCCCACAATACTGGCCTCTGATCAGCAGGAGTCTACAATGATATTTGAAAATGGTATTTGAATACGTTTTGTTGCAATGAAGCTACCATATAAGAAAGCCAACGTGCTTTCCAGGAATGATATCTGGTGACAATTTTGTTTACGTATTTAATGTTGGTCGTAACTTGTAAACGCCTGGGGGCCAGATGAGACCTGTGGGGGCTAGAGAAGACTATTGAGGGCTAGAAGATACTATTGAGGGCTAGAGGAGACCATTGGGGGCTCGTGGGGGGCTCTAGGACAAAAACATGAACAAATGTGTAATAACCGCATCGCAACAACTGATTATCAATAATTGTTTAAAAAACACCCACCATATGGATTGAGTGGTAAGGAAACATATCGATGATCGACATCTGAACTGAAATATTGATTGGTTTATCTAGAATGAACAACAAAATTTATGTAATAAGGCAATGGTTGAAATGAGATTACGTGTAAGGCTGTATTTTAGATATCCTATTAAATAAATATGAACACATTAAAGTTAATCAATCGAATAAACATAATAAGCTCAAAAAACTGGTTATATGACAAACTGGTGATGGCAATAGACATAATTTTAGTCACAGGTCTATGAAAAATACCAACTCTAATTTTCATTCGACTTTCAACTCTAATTTTCATTCGAATTTCAACTCTAATTTTCATTCGAATTTCAACTCTAATTTTCATTCGACTTTCAACTCTAATTTTCATTCGAATTTCAACTCTAATATTCATTCGACTTTCAACTCTAATTTTCATTCGAATTTCAACTCTAATTTTCATTCGACTTTCAACTCTAATTTTCATTCGACTTTCAACTCTAATTTTCATTCGAATTTCAACTCTAATTTTCATTCGAATTTCAACTCTAATTTTCATTCGAATTTCAACTCTAATTTTCATTCGAATTTCAACTCTAATATTCATTCGACTTTCAACTCTAATTTTCATTCGACTTTCAACTCTAATTTTCATTCGACTTTCAACTCTAATTTTCATTCGAATTTCAACTCTAATTTTCATTCGACTTTCAACTCTAATTTTCATTCGAATTTCAACTCTAATTTTCATTCGAAATTTGATTCTCTTTAGGTCATTGAGACTCTCATCATTTATTTGTTATCCAAAAAACAGAAGGGTTAAATTAAAAACAATTTGATGAATATCGTCTCATTTTTGGTTCTACTAATCAACTCTTTAATTAAAAAGCATTTCACTATCACCAGAATGGTTGCGAAGAAGGTTGATCAAATTTCACACCTGTTTCGATTGGCGGAACTGATGGATCGTAATCAGTTTTCATTTGTTTTAACAATGACGTCATCCTTGTAGCATTCAGAGCAGCTTCACATGGGCACAGAAATAATGCGCTGAAAAAAATATGATACGAAAATTTATCAGATGTCTTATTCTCGGTGAATGCAGAAAACTCAATTAATTTCAATTTATTTTTACTTTTAAATGGAATGATGAAGGCACTTAAATAAGCTGAAATTAGGAAATGAAAACTCTTTTGGAATTGCAAACTTTAGAATTCATTCGTTATAATGTTTCTCCTAATCGATGCAATTTTGAAGAGGCAAATAACCAGATGAAGACAGAAAATCACGTGACAGATAATTCGTTTGATTAGTTATTCAGTTCTGTTCACTTTCTTGTCATTACGCTCCGTTTGATGCACTAATGAGCGTCAGAAGAAAAAAACTTAAATCTATAGGACTATATATTTGAATATTATTTAAATTAAAAACATCAATTGATTAAATATAGTTCCGTTCAAATTTTTGGTCATCGTGTTGAATGTTGACACTTGATGAGGTGGTTAACTATTTATTATAGACGTATCATCATTTGGCAGAGAACAACTTACTTCAACGGGTTATGCCTTCGCCATTGAAAGATGGAATAAATAAATAAATAAACAAACGAACAAATGAGTGTAAAAAAGGTAAATGTATTAATAGATTGAATATAAATAGATTATATAAATAAGAAAATAGATAAAGAAATAGATTTATAATTAACTATGAAAATAAATAAACGAATGAATAAATAAATGAATTATAAAATGAATGAATAAATAAATAAACGGATAAATAAACAAATGAATGCATGAATAAATAAATGAATAAGTGAATAAATGTATGAATAAATAAATAAATGAATTAATGTAAAAATAATTGAATAAGTGTATGAATAAATAGAAAAACAAGTAAATAAATAGACAAGAAAAATAAATGAATTTGAGGTGAAAATAGCAGAAGCATTAAGATTATGGCATGATTTTTAAGCTAGCTGTCTTTAAATACAGTAGACTAAATTTTCAAATTATTATCAAGATAAAAAGGATTTTTGTGGATAATGATGATTTTATTCATAAATCTAAATTTCAGACTTGTTAATTTATGAATCAATCTTGTATACTATCACGATTAGTGACAATGAGTGGCGAGACAGATAAAACCGTCAATAATGTTGATGCTGGTGGCTGAAGTTAGATAATGGCCAATCGCTTTCATTAATGTCATACATCTTTATCTACATTCATTGTCATATCCAACATGACTGAATCTCAAGAGCTATGTATTTTAAAATCTATATGTACCCCATTGGCGGGTAAGGCTAGGATTTAGAGGTAGTTGAATCTCCCAATAGTTTTTCCTCCCAAATTTGTACATATTCAAGTTTCGGCAAGACAAAAAGTGATATCGCACGGCAAAAACGCAACAACTTTCGAAAATTAGACTCTCAATTGTCTGCAAATGATTTTTCAAATCAATTTTAACTATAAAGTGGCCTTCGGTTTGAAGATGAAATCCCACAAGCTTGGAATGCAGAATTAAGGCAAGCTAACTCAAGCTCCTTGCACGTCCTTGAGTCGATGCCCCCTGTTGGGATCATATGTTTGGCATCAACTGGAATTCATTTAAAACCACAGACAAACTCCGACAGATTATTGCAAGCAGGTGTTGCGTAGGAGAAAATTTACATGGAATTTTATTGTTGACTACCACATTGAGGATGTTGTTATGATAATGCAAAATGGGTGAGGGACATTTGATTGAATATAGACCTGCATTTATAGGTAAACACACTAAACTGTTAATAAATTAGCATAAAACTATTCAATTTTGTGTTAAAATTATTATTCTGCATAGTTACTTACAAGGCAGCAGAGATCATACGAATTGTTGCAAATTGCACCATTGTGAAATAGCTAGAAAGATATAAAAACAATTATCAAACTAGAGCACTATCAATTGAAAATGAAATGTTGAAAATTATTGCAAAAATTATAAAAATTCGCACCTTTTGCTTCGCTTTTTCAATCACTGAGACTGATGTCTGACTGCATTTTGATCAAAGTGAAGTTGACTGTGTGTTTAGCAAACCAACTGCATGAAACTACCCGTTGCTTCTATTGAGAATGATGGTTCCCGTCATAAATATTAAATGCGCTTTAATAAGAGGCAATATTAGGATGTCATTCTTTAATTTAACCGGTTCTAGCTAGATCATTTTTTCACTAGGAAACTTGATAACTTGAAATGATAAAATCTCTAATTAAAGCTCAATCGGTTGAAGCAATATAGAAACGGCTGAAATTTATGGAAATTACAATGCAATTGTGAAGGAGTAGAGTGGAAATTGTAAGAAAGATGATGACAAGGAGCATGAATTGTAATAAAAATTCTAGTTCAAGGTCCCTTTTTATTTTTGTTAATGGATCAATCAGGCACAAAAGTAGATATATTTCACCAGACGATGGAATAATTTTGTGAAAATTTAAACGGCTAAGCTTTATAAGATGTTTCATGATATATTCAGTTCTAATTCAAGAAATTTTTCGCAGCTTGGGAATCCACATTAGGAGAAAAGCAAGTATATTTTTAGGGTACATCTACGACTATTAAAGACGAAATTTTAAAAGTTTACAAAAGATGCTGATAATCAAGCAACCAGTTTACCTTGCTCACTATCAAGTGTTTGATACGTATAAAAAAGATCAATACTGTATACAAGATACTAAAATCATAAATTAATTACAAATGCTTTTGCAAATATATATATGTATATAGATGCTCAATAGCCCCAAGGCCAGCAAAAATTTTGATGGGGGGGGGGGGCGGGGGCGGAGGAAGGGGGGGCTAAAGCCAAGCCTAATTATGCACCTGTAATGGACCCTAGAATTTCGATGGGGGAGGGTGGTATCTCGTCTTCCGATTCTTGTGCTAATACATAAAGTTTTATGGAGGTTTGTCGTGGCATTCCTTTAAAATAGAGTGATGCAAGACAAAAAGCTGCGATACTGTATATTTCCATTACTTCGAAGCCTATAACAGGCAAAAGTGGATTCGAGGGGGGTTGGACAGAAAAGATAATATCATACCAGCTAGCGCAGATTCACGAGCATTTTTTTCACAAAATTTTCTGCCAATTTTTTAGGCCAATTTTTTTGAAGCAAAGCCGAAGGTCACGTGCTCCTGCGCAGTGGCGTGTGACGTCAAATGCACGTGCTCCTTCGCAGTGATTCATGACGGACACTTCCTGTGGTTCGTTGGGCCACTGGTGCAAACGAAAACTCGGACTACTGGCCACTTGGGAATGTGAGTGATGATGGTTCTTGTTATGCAAAGGCTAATTTAACAATTTCTTTCCACTCGGGTTTCTGATCCACTCGGGTTTCCGATCTACTCGGGTTCTGATCCACTCGGGCAATATCATACTAATTTCGTAGTGGTGGTACCCCTTCATTCAATTCAAGAGGGTCAAAATTCACACCTGGGCCTGATAATAAATTGAAAACAACTCATGTTAGCTTTTCGCTTCATGCTTTATGTACATGATATTATCGATGATGATGAAATGCGAAACTTGGTCAAACAAGTTAAAATGCTTCAATGAGTATCTATATACATTTATATATATATATACATAAATAGATATACAGGGATATAGATGTGTGATATTCTGTATCTTTCTCCTTCATTAACCATCAGTATATAAGTATGATTTTGTGTTAAAGTGCAAAGTAAAAAATTGTCCTGGTACGTATGGCGTTGAGCCAAAGATTTCAATAACGATAAAGAATCTGAGACCACAGTTCATCTGTACCACATAAGCACAGTCCCCTAGCATAGGGCTAGTCCCCCTGCTATAGAGACACCCTGCCCCTACCTCTCTTCTCCAACTTTAGTGAATTGTTTTAACACTCCATTGCCTAAAATTGTTACCATCAATCAAAACATTATTTATAATTTTTGTAAGACGTCGAATACGACGGCTAGTGGCTTCTCAAAAATAGATATTTAAAGTTTTTCAAACTGGAGCACATGTAAGGAGAGATTACGCCACGCCCAATATTTGCTCAATTGACATATTGATGACCCCCTGGTAAAGATCTTGTATACCCCTGATCACAAATTTGAATCTATTAATGTACAAAATAATTAGAGAAAAAATTACAAAATATACCAAAAGAAATTGGTTCAGTTTTAAGTAGAATTGTTGTCCTGTCTTAGAAATTTGAGTAGGTTGAAAACTGCTCCAAGTAACATACAACGACTTCATACAACAGCCGGTACTGCTCCTATTAGGGGAGAAAATGAAAGCTCGTTAAATTATTTAAAAAATTATTTTGGGAGCGGATACAAATTTTCAAAAGTACAAATAAAATAAATGCAAATTAATGGAATTACACAACGGTACAATATCCTTATTCGCCTTCTCGTCCCTCTCCTCTCCTTTCCTTTACCTTTCCTTTACCCTTCTTTCCGTCCTTTCCTTTCCTTTCCTTTCCTTTCCTTTCCTTTCCTTTCCTTTCCTTTCCTTTCCTTTCCTTTCCTTTCCTTTCCTTTCCTTTCCTTTCCTTTCCTTTCCTTTCCTTTCCTTTCCTTTCCTTTCCTTTCCTTTCCTTTCCTTTCCTTTCCTTTCCTTTCCTTTCCTTTCCTTTCCTTTCCTTTCCTTTCCTTTCCTTTCCTTTCCTTTCCTTTCCTTTCCTTTCCTTTCCTTTCCTCACCTACTCTCTCCTCTTCTTGACGGATAAAAGTGGAAATGCAAAATTTACCGTGTTCTCTACAAAGGTCGGTCTGACTTTGCGCATCCGTCGAACTGTTTGGAAAATATCTACCATTTGCTGAGACTTCAGCCGTTCAAGGATTGTAAATGCAGCCATGAATGTACCCGTGCGTCCTGTTCCATTCCTAAAATGATCATAACACGGCCCATTGAAAGCATGATAAAAAATACGGATCGGATAGCACTAGATTGAGGTGAATTGTAACGAATCACAAAAAAGGCACCAGAAGATCATGGTTGGAGTTGCTATCGGTTATGGCTGTAGAGGATCATGGGTTATTTTACAAAGAATCATGGGCAGGGAAACAAAGGATTGCAAAGGCCCGAGATGTTGCCAAGGATGAAGGTTAGGTTACAAAGGATCACGGGACTGAAAAGGCCTGAAATGTTGCCAAGGACGATTGGTAGGGTTATAAAGGATCATGGGACTGCAAGGGCCTGTGATGTTGCCAAGGATAATAAGTAAGGTTACAAGGATCATGGGTAACGTTGCAAAGATCATGGGTAAGATTACAAAGGATCATGGGTAAGGTCAAGAGGGTCATGGGTGTGGATAAATAGAACAACAGTAGATATTCAGGCGAAGAGAGTAAGGAGATGCAAGATACAAAAGAAAGATTGACATACCCACAATGAACAATAATTGGACCACCACTGATTCGTCTTTGTGTTGTTTCAACAGCCTCAATCATTGTGACTAATTCCGTAATGTTATCAGGAACAGAATGGTCACTCCAGGAGTTGAAATGATAATGATGTATTTCATTTAAAGAACGATTGAACTAAATGAAAATGGAAAAAATTCATCATGAAAATGGATCTAGAATACACATTGCTTTGAATGGCTAAGTAAAAAATGAACCAAAGATTTTCTTCGATCAAGTAATGAATGGATGAATCAATCAATCAATCAATCAATCAATCAATCAATCAATCAATCAATCAATCAATCAATCAATCAATCAATCAATCAATCAATCAATCGATCGATCAATCAATCAATCAATCAATCAATCAATCAATCAATCAATCAATCAATCAATCAATCAATCAATCAATCAATCAATCAAAGAACCATTGAATCGATCGATCACTTAATCAACCAATCAGAAATCACAATTAATCAATTAATCATATAAGAAGCCAATTGACCCTTGCCAAGTTGTCAGACCACGTAGTATTTCGATTAACCACAGATTGGTCTGCCAAGCTTTCGTAGGCTACAGTTATTGCCTTTGATTTTATTCAAATGAAACACGCTTATGTCAATCATTACAACTTAACTTACCGATTTATCTTTTGCTGTTAATTTGCTTCTAATAAGCCCCTTTGCAATTTCTTCAGTCTCTGTTATTTCAACTGAGATTTTTCCGCCGTCATAAAGGGCTTCAGAAACGTTAGGGTAATACCTTGGGTAAACCTACAATGAAAATTGAAAATAAGGTTCATTTCAATGTTAATGCAAAAATAAGCAAAATATACTCAGTGCATGGGGGTGGGGGACTGATATCAAACATATGTGTTTATAGTTGGCCAATTTAGGGGGCTATTGTTAGAGTATAAACCCCCGTTGGTTGATTCTGATAAGCATGGTAGGCCCGAAGTACAGTTGCACTAAACATGTACAATCAACGTACTTGGTGGAAATGATTGAAATTGAAAACGAAGCACGAACGAATAAACTGATGAGCTGGTTTCAATTTGTAATAATGCAATTGTTACCTCGTTGACTTCAGTTAATGAAACAATTGTACTTGATTCACGTTCAATCACCACCCTCCAAAAGTCTTTAACAGTGTTTTCCAAGGGTGATTGCGTGGCTATGAATTGGTCCTTTGTGTTACCCTGTTAAAAACGATGTTATTAAATCATCCACATAAGAAAAGAACGAGAGAAGATTGGCTAAAGGAAACAAGAGAATCTTTATTCATTATGAAGACCCATATGAACATTAAGAAACCCAGTTCTTTCCAAATATCGTTGGGTATCAAAAGGGAGCATAGTCCCGAGGCATCCTTAGGTGCTTCGGCGAAAATCCCCAGGGTGTATGTGAAGAAAGCTGAGCCTCTGCCCCCAATGATCTGCAGAGCCGCATCCATCAGGCAATTGTGCAAATTTTATTTGCGCAGTTCTCAAAGAAACGCTTGAAAGGATGCGGTAAAAAGCTGGGACAAAAGGGGAGAGATTTGACGAGGGATTAGAGTGCAATCGACCAAGCTTTCGGTAAAGAAAATCTCCGCAGATTATCTCTCAATGAGTTTTTGTTAAGTTGAGTTTTTTCTTATGACTCGAGTTAGGTGATCTGAATGCGCCCGCCGGCTCTTAATTCCCATGTCGATGTTGTGGCAATTTTAACGAATTAATGCAAAAAAGTAATTAAAATGAACTTACATCAACATACGTAGCATTAATGTAATTGCAGCCTTCCTCAGGGGTTAATGATGGTAGGAACACTCTTAGTGTATTCCCTAGATAGAGAAAATATCCAATCGTGGTTTTTAATCATCAAGCAATAAAAATAGATGATTTATTATCGAGAACGTATCATCGAGCACCAATGGCGCCTAAACAGTGAACAACAAGTCTCCGGACCCTCTTATACCATTCATTAGTAAAGTTATATCAACATTACTTTTATAAGATTAGGCCAGCACTAAAGGGACTTTTTTAGCATTCCGACTTGATGAGGCAACTCGCCAAGTTCCCACGTTATCTATCAATGGATCTGCACCCCAAAATGGGGGCCCCTCCAAACAGAGCACTGCTTTAGATGTACGTTCTTGAGATTCCTATGTCCCTGCTTCTTTATTGAAAGCTGTCCACTTAGAACTGATTCCTAAAAAACAGACCTCATCATCTCTTGATACTAGAATCATGCAATTGCAAAAGCGCCTCTCTGAAATACGACCAAGAAAATGCAATTTTAACGGCACTTACGTGGTAAAACATTAGGATCTCTGTTCTTGGCTTGATTAACAGCCATTTTTCCTGACGTGAAATCATCATCAGGAATTTCAATGGCAACAAAAGAAAGACTCTGGAAAAATAAAAGGAGAATTTTTCAAGCAAAAATATTCGGCACTTGAAGAAATGTAACAGCAAACTATGAACTTGAAAAGGCAAATAATTTGCACATTTTAGGAGGGAAGAACTCCGATGGCGAAGTTTCGTTAAAATTTCGATCAGGCTTTTCTTGATTCCAACACAGTGGTTCCTGATAGATAGATAAACTTGTATCAAATGTAATACATACTGTAAATTCCCTGTAGAATCCATCTTTTTTTGTCTTTGGATCTACATTCCTCAAGTTGTTGTACCTCTGTCTGAATTCTTGGACGGAAATCTCTGTGATTCCACAGACCGCTGCTTCGAGAAGGCATTCGTAAATAAACTTGTATTGAGGCTATGAATGATTGAATAAAACACGACATAAATGAATGAATATGTAAATGAATGAATAAATGAAAAATTCAATGAGTGACTACATGAATGAATGAATGAATTGAAGAATGACTCAACCAATAAATTAATCAATCAATTACATATCGAACGATCAGTCAATTATATCAATCAAACTGTTAATTATTTAAGAAATTAATCAACGTATCAATAAATTGCCCAATCAATCAATCAATCAATCAATCAATCAATCAATCAATCAATCAATCAATCAATCAATCAATCAATCAATTAATTAATCAAAAAGCAAAATAGATTAATTGGTCCATCGATCGACCAATGAAGACTCAGATATCTGCCATCTGATATAATCAAATTGTAAAAAGGAAGTAAATGGAGATACCGATCGTTGAACCATTTGAGATCTTTGGATTCTTAACAAATGAGCATAACCATAAACATCAATGATTCTTGATTTTTGAATCAATGTAATCAATGAATCAATTGCAATGAAGGTTCCAGTTCGTCCAACACCAGCACTGGATTTAAAAATGCAGAACAAACGATTTAATAAATACTCAAGAAACGTGACCAAAGAGCTTCTAAAAAGTGTTTACATTTGTCTTTCTGCGAATTGATCAAGCTAAAATAATGAAATTAGATTATCAACTTTCCTTAATGAGTTAAACAAGCAAGGAAGGAAAAGAAATAAGGTTTGCAGCGGCATTAAAATTGTATTTGGTTCAGGTTTTACACTGTTGCCAGCCGTGGAACTATTCGGAAATGTTACACAGATTTTGAGAACAAAACGAAATAGCAACGCGTACACATTCTCCAATGCAATTAACAAAAATCGAGCAAAACAGAATTGCTTGTTGCTTGTCGTTTGGTAAAAATATTATTGAAATATCAAAAAGATATCGAATAAACATTTCACAGTAAAAGGTTTATGCGAAAATATTTTCAATATCTTGTCTTGTTTACTGTTGCCCTAATTAGCGGTTTGATCAATTCATAGCCAACCTGCAATGAACTGCTATCAGTTCATCTCCTTGTTTTTCCCAGCTGAGAAAACCACGCAATCTTCTTCTGAAACTCAACAGCGACGTCGGATACTCAGGCACACCGTAATCAGGCCATGCAATAAAATGAAGATGACGAACTGTTCTTGTTGTATTTCCCTACAAAATAAATACAATGATGATGTAAAGCTTGAAATCATTGTCTCTTTCGCTTGCTCATTCGTTCGTTCGTTCGTTAGTTCGTTTGTTAGTTCGTTTGTTGGTTTTTTCGTTCGTTCGTTCGTTCGTTCGTTCGTTTGTTGGTTCGTTTGTTAGTTCGTTCTTTCGTTCGTTCGTTCGTTCGTTCGTTCGTTCGTTCGTTCGTTCGTTCGTTCGTTCGTTCGTTTGTTAGTTCGCTCTTTCCTTCGTTCGTTCGTTCGTTCGTTCTTTCGTTCGTTTGTTAGTTCTTTCGTTCATTCAATCATTCATTCATTCATTCATTCATTCATTCATTCATTCATTTATTCGTTCATATACTTCATCAGACAATGAAATATGATGTAACACTCTTTCATAATATCGTCAATTCTGCAACCCTTCAAGACCACCAACAATTTACTATGAAATAACACATGTAACACAAGATCTTTAGCTCAACATGAACGTGCTTCACCAAATTACATTTTATTACCTTTCTCACTTCCAAAGTTGAAAAAACATAATCAGGGTATTCTTCAGCGCCATGAAATGAAACCTCGATATCATCGTATGCCTCGGTACCAGACAGAGGCCAGTATTGCTCGGATTTTGTCTAAGAAAGGTGAAAAGGGTGAAACCACATGACTGTTAGAATTTATATATTACTATATATTAAAATATTATTAATTCATTCAAAAGCACAATCCTAAAATGTTTAAATACAAGTACAGAATGCTCCAATGAAAAAATTTTGTCAATACTGTATTTTGATATATATTAAGGGTAATAAAAAGGAGCAGTTTAAAGGTATTGAACTTCTGATATTTTTAACTAGACAGATCATGGTGTTTACTGAAACAGTGGTTATCAAACTGTGGTAATTCACAAACCGATAGTGAATCAAAAATTTCCAAACCTTCGTTCCTTCAACGCATCTTGTAAGCATTACAATTGTACCAATTTTCTGTTCCCAAATCATGACCCAGAAATCACTGACCGTCTTTGGTACAGGAGCTGATAGAGAAAAATTCGAATTATACTGATTAAGTTTTTATATTTGAATTGTGATTTGGATTTGTTATATAGAAATTACTTTATCAGATTAAAAAATCATCATTCCAATTAAAATAAAAAGCAGCAGCAGGCATGAGCTATTGACTGAGGCATGCCAAAGACATTAAAAGGGAAGCATTGCTAGTCTGTTTAGCAAGCAGCATCGCAAGTAATATATGGCTGTCAAACAAGATGTACAACGCTACTAATGGACTAGCCATAAAACGGAATATCTTTCTACAATAAAACACACAACAAGTTTATGGCTTTTAAACTGTAATAAAACATGGTGCAAACGAATGTTTTTTAGATACCTTGACATGCGATGTATCTTTTTTGTCCAAAATAATCCTACGTGAAGGAAGTTAAAACAAACAACTCAAAAGGGGCAATAATGGGCAAATTTCACTTCAAAAGAGCAATTAAAAAACTAAATTCCAAGCAAAAGATCAAGCTTATCCAATAAAATGTTTGATTAAGTTTTGAATTAATGTTTCAAATCTTGTGTTGCGACCATTTTGAGACCTGGGTCAACTGAGTTGCCCTATTTACCACACCCCTCTTCTCCTTTGACCTCCTGTTCTACACCTTTCAGTATTGCATGTCATGAATTAAAAAGACATACCACAATATAACTGGCATTAACGTAATCGGAGCCATCTTTCGCTTGCCTCAATTTGACTCTGTTATAGTCATCTAAAACAAATATTGTGCACGTCAATGGCAAATGAATGTCGTAAAAGATTGAAGAATGTAAATAATGAAGAAATAAAGAATGATTGAAAGAAAGAACCAGCAAGTGAGTAAATGAGATGAGTGAGTGAGTGACTGAGTGAGTGAATGAGTGAGTGAATGAGTGAATGAGTGAGTGAATGAGTGAGTGAGTGAGTGAATGAGTGAGTGAGTGAGTGAGTGCGTGAGTGAGTGAGTGAGTGAGTGAGTGCGTGAGTGAGTGAGTGAGTGAGTGAGTGAGTTGTAAAAAATAATAGAAACTCACATGGCATAATATTTGCAAATCTATTTCGAGGTTTATTGTCTGGATCTCCACCCGTTTGCCACGTAAAAAGCTGTTCCTTGGGTAATGTCTGCAGAAAGAATGAAAATGAAAGTAGATCGCTGTCTATACCTTTTCAAAAAGACGACCAAAGACGTCTAGAAATTGTAAAATAGATCAACAATTGGATCGTTTTAAAAATATTGAGATCGCAAATATAACTACCTCAAATTCTTCGCAAAAACCAGCATCATCTGATGCACTTTTGCGATTGAAAACTTGGACGATATCTTTTGCAGAAAGCGGTGGGTAGACTGAACTCTTATTGACTTTGAGGCTTGTAGGTTCGGCTTGGATGCAAATATCTAAAAAATAAGGGTATCAAATACGTAACATAACATAACATAACATAACATAACATAACATAACATAACATAACATAACATAACATAACATAACATAACGCAGCATAGCATAACATAACATAACATAACATAACATAACATAACATAACATAACATAACATAACATAACATAACATAACATAACATAACATATCATAACATAACATATCATAACATAACATATCATAACATAACATAACATAACATAACATAACATAACATAACATAACATTACATAATATAACATAACATAACATAACATTACATAATATAACATAACATAACATAACATTACATAATATAACATAACATAACATAACATTACATAACATAACATAACATAACATAACATAACATAACATAACATAACATAACATAACATAACATAACATTACATAATATAACATAACATTACATAACATAACATAACATAACATAACATAACATAACATAACATAACATAACATAACATAACATAACATAACATTACATAATATAACATAACATTACAAAACATAATATAACATAACATAACATATCATAACATAACATTACATAATATAACATAACATAACATAACATACATTAAAAAGACTAACCGTCATATCTTGATTTCCTAGGGGGCGAATCATCACCATCAGGAAAGTCCTTCAATTCTTGTTGATCAATGGCATCTAACTGCTCCCTGCTTTCATGGTCACCCTTCCCTCTTCTCCTGGAACATGAGATCATCGCAATCAACACTTACATCATAAGAAACTTTTAGCAGTAAAGCAAAACCATAATTAAAAATACATGGGGCAGTGTTACAACTGTTGTAGCTGCAAAAACAATAAAAGGTTGGACATACGATGTGATATTGTCTTGTTATCGTGCGTACTACAGTACTTATATGAGCAATGAGCTGAAGCAATAGCATGCTACTCGTTCTGAGATCAAACACTGTCTGTTTCATAGAATGATTTACTAATGGAAATATACAATAGCCATATAAACATAAATAATTAGCATGAATAAGAGTGATGAATATCAGAGTGCAGTCCTATTAAAAGTTATGGAAGGGGGTTTACTAGCTTCAGGGTTGGGGTAATCAAAGGGGAGCGTTGACATGGAAGCTTAAACAATGGGGGAATAGAAAAGGGGCATAAATTAGAAGGAAATACACATTATAGTATCTAATACAAGAAACCTGGAGAGAGAGAAAAGCCAATATTTGGGAGAAGATAGTGACCACATCTGCAGAAAAAATTAATCAATTTTACCTCTTCATGTAAACAAAAGCAACAACAGCAGCAACAATAATAGCAATTGCTACGCCAACACCAGCACTAATAGCACCAACTTGACCCCCTGGATTAAACATACAAGTATAAGCCTCAGTGCAACTCACGTTCAATATAAAATTATTCAAACAGGGGGGGGGGGGGTTGCAAGTAAGAATTAAAGTAATGATATAACTTCGGCGTTTGACAACAAAAGGAGTCTTTAGGATGTCTTTTCTTTATCAAGGAATTTCAAAATTTGTCGACAAAGTATAATTACCG
This sequence comes from Catostylus mosaicus, assembly GCA_964019065.1. NCBI lineage: Eukaryota > Metazoa > Cnidaria > Scyphozoa > Rhizostomeae > Catostylidae > Catostylus > Catostylus mosaicus. The sequence continues at coordinate 8,569,283 of OZ025192.1, read as the reverse complement.
TGCGAAAACTGCTCTCTTTTTCGAAGAAAACAGTTTTCACGGTGTCATCCCCCCAATCCTATTAATACCCTGTAAGTAAATGTGACACATTCGACTCACCCTCACGTTCTTCCTTCTTTGGTGGTGCAGACTTGGTTTTTACTGGTTTTGTCCATGGCGTCGAATAGGCTGATGACTGCAAAAAAAATTAAAAAACTAGAGTGATCAAATACGCTAGCCAAGCCTAGATATGATTAATACAAAAATCGACGCAAACATAAAGAAATGATTAATCTCGACCGAAAAGTTGTGAATGAAATTGCTTTTAACGAATTTCCTTAAATTTGCCAGGCATGAATAAACAACATCTTCTGTCCCTGGGAGGGTGCTATGAATGACTGAAATAGAGGCTACTTAAACATGGCTCCCATCCTAGTCATCTATGTCCTTGCATTTTCTCAGCACCTTTTGCATCGAGTAGTTTTCCTTCTCAGGTTCAGGCACATGAGGCTGCATCCATTTACTGAGACATGTCAGATAGTTCAAACGTGGTCTTCCTCGCCTTCTTTTTCCTTCAATCTTGCCTGTTGTTATCATTTCTTAAGTGAATGTGTGAGCACTCTTCCAGCTGTTTTTTTTCTCATTATATGCCCTAAGAACTAGACCTGTCCTTTTCTAATCACCTTGACATACCTCCTTTTTTCTGCAGCTCTTTTTAAAACGTTCTCATTTAAAACGTGATCCACCCAAGAATTCATCAACATTCTCCTGACAAACCGTATTCAGTTGGAAGATAACAGAGACGTTAATTTGTTACGTAAGGCCTAGTTTGAGCAACGAAATCTTCCTTTGAGCAAACTTTTCTTGATTAATGAAGCCAAAAACTCAAGGGGGGGGGAGAGGGTGAAGTTATGCCAATATGTCTATCGTACATGGTTTGAGAAAATCTAGAACATACCGTGGATGAAACAACACGAATGAATGCAGAGTATGTAGAATCTGGATCCAAAGGTTGGTTATTATATTCCTCCGCAGTGGCTCTAGCTAATCGTTTTCGTCTTACGGTCAGCGTTTTTGTCACTTTGCCATTACCAAGATCAAACTCCGTCATGCTTGCGAATTCTTTTGGTGTAAGAACAGCAGCGATGTATGGAGTGTCTTTCACATTAGGATCATATTGTTTTAGATCTTTTTGTTTATAATTTGATACATCTTGAATTATCATCGTCTCCGTAATTTTGACTGCGATTATATAATAATAACTGAAAGAAATGAGAAAAATGTCTCCACATGAAAATAATTTTCCCACCAGGATAAAACTTTAATGAAAAGGGCATCAAGAACCATGTATTCTAATATCTGTTGATTTCTACAACCATTCTTTTTTTTTACATTGATGTTTGAGAATTGCATTTTCATTAATTTTAAAGCTTGATGTAGAATTGATTGGCAGTTAAGCTAAATAATCTCAAAGAATACTTTTCTGTAGTTTTGGGAGTTTATGGAACTACTGAAATCCCTCTAAAATGACTCCCATGATGTGTTTGTTACCTTGGCGTGAATCCAGTTGGAAGAGTGATCTTCAAAGATATCTTGATAGTGAATGCAGATACCCCTGTTGGATCTGGGTCTGGTGGTGGCTCTAGTAGCTCTCGTTCTGTTGACGAAAAATAAAAACTAGCACATGTAAAGAAGATAAAATACATTGGGATGGTAGAAGAAAGAGAAGTGGGAAGTAAGAGACAGCAGATAAGACACTAAAGTTTGCAGTTGACCGGGCAAAAAAAGACGAAATTTTTAGAGGCTTGTTGTCAAATTCAATTCCAAGCAGTTAAACCCATCTTTTTTGATATCTAAATGATTATTATTGTGCATTTGTCCCATTAAAGTTATTTAAAAACACTAAAAAATTACTTCTTTGATATTTACTAAAAATGGCATAAACTATGCCTATGATCATATAAATTTTGACTTGCAATAACCTACAATTAATCTATTTATGTCAAAAAATGATGAAAATATAAAATTTTAATGTTTATAAACATGAAGGGAACTAACAAAGCAACATGCAAAAAATGAAACACTCAAAAGAGTTGATAGACATGAGTTACATGGAAGATTCCTCAACCCGTTATTTGAGGGTTTGCCTTGGAATCTTCTTGCATAACATTTACGTATAAGAATTAACTGTAAAACCTTTCTACAAACTAAAGTAATTAGGATATATATTTTCTTATTTTATCAGCTATTTATATATCTATCCGCTGAAGGGATTTTTGTGTACAAGGGATATAAAAAGGAATGAAATGAAAATGCTATAAGACTGACAACTGTATTATGGGAGAAGAGTTGATAAACGATAACTCACCTAGGTTAAAAACAGAAGCATTTCCATTAACAGTCTCGCCCTAGAATAAAAAATATCGGAGAAAAAGGTTAAAACAACAATTTGCAAATAAAAATACAAGATTATCAGAAAGAGATGCAGAAAAAAGAATGATCTGTATTGGATGAAGAGGAGGTCTTGCAGGTATTTGTCTTACAAAAATGAGCTAGCAGTCAACAAAGTTGACCCATCCACACTCGGTGAATATACAGCTTTACAGTGAAATCAAAAGCGTATGCTGGATTGCAAGGGGGTACAAAAATTGATGATGTCGGAGCACCTTAAACCTTTACGAATGTAAAGAAGCAGGTGCATGTAGATATTGAGAGGAGTAGTCGCCGTGGAATAGGAGCAATGAAAGATATTGACTCGAAACATGCAAATGTCGACAGAAGAACGATATACCAAAAATCGAAAACAATCAGGACATGGCAATAAAAACCAGTGTACAACATGATTATAGAAAAGACATTCTTTTAGAAGCAATACAAAAATGATAATATCACCATGGAAATAATATTACCAGAGAGCATATTTCATAGTGTATGCCACGGGATGCAATGTTACTATAGAAACAGTGTTACCAAAGAAACAAGGTTACTATGAAACAAGGTTACCATAGAAACAAGGTTACCATAGAAATAAAGTTACCATGGAACAAATACCATGGTAGCATACCTGTCTTAGTGAGATTGCTCTGAAATGCAGATAATATTTTCCAGGTGTCTCTAATTCTGTTTTTAGTGCATTGACCATTGCAATGCCAGGCTTAATTTGTATAAGCAATGGCATAGCATTAGGTTGCCGTTCAGTTGCCAAATAGTAACTGAGACCCTTTTTCGCAGCATCCGATTTTGAGTTCAATTGTGGAAATGCTTTTAATGCTGGCTCAGTATCAGTTCGTGTTTGAACGATCACTTGATATCGACTGGAAGAAAACAGAAAAGCTATTGCTTTAGAAAGTAATAGAATTCAGTGTATTAATCAATCAATCAATCAATCAATCAATCGATCAATCAATCAATCAATCAATCAATCGAACAATCAATCAATCAATCAATCACTAAATCAATCAATCGATCAATCAATCAATCGAACAATCAATCAATCAAATACACTTTCAATTAAGAACATACATATGATATTGAAAAATAGAACTTACTTAATTGGGCCATAATAATTTGTCACTGTATTCACAGTTATATTTCTTTCCGTTCCTCTGTCTATGAATTTACTAACAACATCAAACCGTGGCGTTGGAGCAGCTGAAAGAAAAGGATAGTCATAAAAAAGCAAATGCATGTGCGTGTCCTTGTGCGTGCCTTGTGCGTGTCCTTGTGCGTGTCCCTCTGCGTGTGCCTCTGCGTGTGTCTGTGTATGTTTTTCTGCGCGTGCTTTTGGCACGGAATTAACCAGCCACTGGTCCAAAATTATTTTCCTAACAAAAGTTATTTACAATGATGAAAGCAAACGCCGTATCTTTTTAACGAAATGTGATCTAATTTTACGTTACCGTGATCTCAAAATGGCTATTTATTTCTATTCAACCCAACATACAACTAAATTTCCTTTAAAACGAAACTTTCAAAAGACAAACCTGCAATTCGCGTCCATCCATTCAGAATTGTGGAATACGGTCCTTGGCCAATGACTGTTGCAGCTGCAATTTTCAAATTGTAAAATGTTCCAGGGATCAAATTATTCAAAGCATGCGATGTTTTACAAAACGTATTGCATTGGTATCTTATGTTAATCGTTTGCTTGAATGTAGCATTGTATGGCTTCGACCCATTTCCTTTTATCTGAAAAAAACAATCCAAAACATAAAGATAAAAGAGAAGAAAAAAAGACAAGACACTGATAAGACGAGGGGGGATTCGAACCCACAACAAATTTGGCTTTGTACCGAATGCCCAACCCATTGTAATATTTGAAACAAATTTACCTGGTAATATCGAATATATCCTCTTGGAAAAGCTGGTTCATTCCAATCCAGGTTCAAAAATGTCATTCCACGATTGACAATTCTAAGTTTTAACGGTTCAGATGGAACTAGAAGAAAAATGGAGTTTTCAGCTTGTATTGAATTCCAAATTGTGGTTTAAGACAATGATTATTCAATAAGGTTCATGTAACAAAAACAGCTCATAGTCATAACGTTGCTTTTCCATGTTCAGTTTCCGATGCAAATTTACAACCAGTTCTTGACTCAAAGTGCTGTTAAGCAGATAAGAAAACTCAAAAATTTATCTCATTTATATCTTAAAAAAATGAGGTAATTCAAACTTACTTCCTTCGATTGTTTTCTCGATAACAACATCACTCCAGTTACCAACTTTGATGGTATAAGCAATGACCTGCAAACATATTTAATTTCCTTTTCATTTCATTTTCAATTTTTAATTTCAAAAGTGCAATTTAAGCTACCCTTAATATACAAAACAGTATTTCTCCAAATGGCCCCCATAATAAGGAATAAGACCCAAAATATCTAAGCACATACCTTGAAAGTGTAATTTACGTTTGTCTCAAGTCCAGTTAAAACTGTCTCAGTTACATTACCAGGTAATGTTTTGTTTGTACATTTCTTATTGCAATATTCCAAAGTGTATTTTCGTATTATTCCATTTGGATCCAACGGCTCTTTCCAAGACAATTTCACGCTTGTGGAACTCTGTGGTACAGCTTTGATGTCGTATGGAGCCGAGGGAGCTGCAATTGTCAATGAGAGGTTATTTAAACATGGCACAATAAACAGCAAATCAATACAGTATATAAACATAAAGCATTTTAATTTAACAAGCATGTCATAACAACCAGCAAATAAATAATGCTTCACTGATTTTGCCTGTAGCTTTAAATTGAAATGCATCCTATAAACAACTTCTTTCTCATAGATTGAAGAAATGAAAACGATAAATATAGTAATCAATGGACACGCATTTTGTTGCAATAGACGACAGTCTTGTCTAGAGAGCATCTGAAATGCTATTTGTAAAAAGTAAACAGTTAAGCATTAAACATTATCTCTGCAATTTGTCTTCAATTTTCATTTGATCAAAACTTTCTGAGAGATGACATTTCATTGAAATAAAAATCATTTTGCATCAAAAGACGCTGATAATTAAAAGTTTAAAATTAAAACAAAATGAAGAAGATTAAACAATGTAACAAACCATCTTCTTCCGTTCTGTTTGATTTAACTTCACTTTCTGGTCCATGCCCAGCTGAATTCTTTGCAATGACTGAAATGTTATACACTGTATAAGGGAACAAATTGTTGATAGTCAAACTCAAGTCTGAAGTCTCCAAGCTCTTGTTTCTTGATATCCCTCTTCTTAAATATCGCAGATTAATCTTGTAACCAGTTATTGGTCCATTTGTGTCATCTTTAACCAATTGTGCCCAACTGACATCAACAGATTTTGAAGATTTCACTTCCACTTTAATGTTAGATGGTGCATTCGATGGATCTGAAATTAAAGACATATTTTAGCGATCTTTAAGATTTTCACGATTTTCTTATTTATGGCTAAGGAATACTACCTATTCAGTTTGCATTTTTGCTTCCACTTCAACTTAAACCTCATGCACTTTAAAGGGATATAAATCCTTATAAAATGAGAGAAATCCATGGATTACTAATGTTAAAACATATCAGAGAAATCTTACTATCTTCTTTTGTAATTCCGTCCATTTCTCCGCTTCTACTACTCTTTCCTGCTGAGTTGAATATCTGCAAGCTTACTTTATATTTTGTCCAGGAGGTCAGCTTTGAGACTGTCAACTGTCCAAAAGGATATCCAAGAAAAGTTTCATTTTTCTTGGAATTGATTGGACAATCGCGTGACAAAACTCCATTTGGGACACATTCGTAAAAAACAATATATCCTATAATTTTTCCATATTCGAGTTCCTTTTTGATATTCTGCAAGAATAAATATCAATATCAGAAAAATTATTTTTTTGGAACAAATGTACAAGTTGATAAAAATACAAACAAAAATGTAAAATGAATTATCTTTATAGACATTTACCTCACTTTTATATTGATGTAACGAAAAATTTGTGACGGAGATTAAAGAGAAAAGGGTCGAAAATGTGAGATAAACATGAATATATAACATATGAGAAACAAAATACAAACCTCTGTTGTTAATGAGAAACTGAACTTCTGAGTTGTAATGGCCGTTATGATAGAAACAGCACCAGGTGCTGAGAGAAAAGGAAGAAAATAACTTTTAAGTAAACTTTAAAAAATAATTTCAAAGAAATATAAAGAAAAAAACAGGACACTGCAACTTCCTACGTCACCGAAAAGGCGAGTTTACGTGTTACAAAGAGTATTACTAAATATTTAAGATGGGACATTACCTTCTTCCAAAGTCTGAGCCATTACATAATTGGAATACGGGCCTATCCCAGCATTGTTGATGGCTGCAACTGTTGCAGAGTAATTTGAATACGGTAAAAGACTCGTAACATTGTAGAATATATTGGTTGATGAAATGTTGACAGCTTTGACCAAACCAGTTTTGCCTTTAATTTTTATTGAGAATAATGTGATAATTCCATTTCTGTCATTCCAATCCAAATTGAGCCAATTCAAACGCAGAGTTCGTGGTCCTGTTATTTGTATGTTGACATTTTTCGGAGAATTACTTGGGGCTGCAAAATGCAAAAAATAAAACAACTAAAATATGACCCTTGTAAGTTTATGAAATTCTATTAAAGTTAGCTGATAGATGAGAGAGGGCAAAATGAGGAGAAGCGAAAATTATCTTTGAAAACATGGCGGAGCTCACAATTAGGCCATCATCAATATGGAAGGACTGTTGTTTAAGCCTCACTTTAGTTTCGATCATGCTATACTACAATTTGTCACAAAAAAAAAAGAAATTATATCAATGTTGATATAAAATTCTTAATGAAATAAAATAACTGCTAATCTTAACATTAAACATTTAAAATATGATCGTACCCTCCTCTAGTGTTGTTAAGTTTGATACACCAGAGAATGGTCCATCTCCTATTTTGTTAAACACGTTGACATCAACTGAGTATTTTGTCCATGATATCAGATTCCCAAGCTCCAATTCCGTTTTTCCACCACCTGATACTGTCACTGTTTTCCATGTTTTATCGGGGCATCTTCGAGTAACTGCTGTTTCAATGCATTGGTATCTTATTTTGTAGCCATTCAATGGACCATTTTCGTCTTCCTTTTTGATGTTCTAGAAATAAGAATGATCGAGATCTTTTAAAGTGGATTTCGATAAATCAGACTGGGTTTAAATGAGTTGAAATTTAAATAGTTAAAAATGCATGCCTCGGATCCCACCATGTTTCTAAAAAATTAAAGTTTAATCCATTGGGACCACTCCACAGCTTATGTTTACCCAAAGGACAAAATGATATTTTTCAGAGAATAAGGGTAGATAGATACTGTTCATATTATCAATTAATAATGCATTTATACACCACACTATTAGAATGCAGCGTATAATTACCTTGTCTGTTAAATACAGAGATTATTTAATCAAAAGTCTATTAATTCTAGGTGCGTCCAATCTTTATTTAGTCTACAGAACATGTAATAAGTGCATCGGATGGCGATATTAATCAAAATGATAGTTATTATTATGAAAACTTTAATTCAAAACAATTTAAAATACAATAGAAAATAAAACTTAGCCTATCCAGCCAACTCTTCACAATTGGGCATTAGTTGAATACTCACACAGTTTTATAAGTAAAATCAATAATGTCCTTAAATTCTACCTTTAAAAGCTTAAAAATTAAACGGTAAACGAAATCAAGGTGCTGGAAGGTACATCATTACAATATTATATTTCAAATCAAAGTAATGACTATTTAAAGAAACAGTTTAAAAACTGGCGCATTAGTTGTGGGAATAATCTGTCAAAATTTACCTTAATCGTTATTTTGGCTGATCTAGTTTCTGGTTTAATTGTCTGAATTGCGGGTGATGCAACTGGTGCTAAAAACAAAAAAAAGATCATTACATAGAAATAACAAAATAGTAAAGATTGAAAGAAAATGTGAATATGAAACGTATACTTGAAACTGAAAACAATCTAGCGTGCAGAGTTTATCAAAACACGTAATCTAGCACGCAAAGAGAAAGGAACACCAATGGACACGCAAGCGGCAGCACGTACATGAAAATATCCACGATGGCATAGAAGATACCAAATTACCGTGCCTGCAAGCAGGAGTCAAAAAACCAAATCTGAACTGCGCAGAAAATTGAATGACAATCCAATCGCAGTTTCCTCTTTCAGGGATTTAAAAACAAAGTTAAAGTTCACAACGAGTCTTGTTTGCAGCAAAAACACGCAAGCTCGCACGCAAACAAGCACGCACTTGAAAATGCCAACGCACATACGAAAATACACACATTGAAAAACAATTTAATTACAGTATTCTCTTGCAGAGTTTTTTTATAACAAAAGCCAACCTGTATGAGTACAGTAAAAACAAGCAAATTCACATACAACGAAGCACACACAGTATAATTTACACGCACATGTTAATCATCACGCACACGAGAATTTATAATTATTACATGACAGTACCTGCTTGCATAGTTTCGACAACAACAGCCTGGCTGTACGGTCCATACCCTGCTATGTTAAGAGCAGCAACTTCTATACTATAATTGGCATATGGTTTTAGGCCATTGATAGTTGCCGCCATTAAAGAACTTGAAACATTCTTTATTATTTCTTTCGATGTGTCAATCCTCCGTAATTTAACTGTGAATATAATTAGCTGACCATTTGTGTCATTTTTCTTCAAATTTTGCCATGAAATTTGAATGGCAGTTGAGTTCGACGCGTTTGATGTTAAGATGGAAGGTGATGCGGCTGGAGCTGAAATAAAATCACAAAATATAAATCAGAGGGAAGTTTACGAAAAGAACTCATTGAAAAATATTTGAAGAAAGGAGCAGAAGAAATGTTTAGAATCATGTTTATGTGTGGACAAAAAAACATTTGTAATAGGGTTTGTCTTTGAATTAGCAGGAGTGAACTGTTTTGGTGCAAGTTTTGGAATTAGTTGTGGATCGAGAAATGGGCAAAAAGTTTTGAACAAAAATTTACAAAGATAGTATGCATAAAGAAAGTTTCTAGAATTATTAAAAACAGAGAAATTATATCATAAACTTGGTTAATAGACAATCGTGAATATCTTGAAACTCTCTGTGAGTTTTTTCGGGTGAAACCAGCAAATCTGAATTATGAAGGCATGGTTAAAGGTAGGAGGGATAAATATAGGCAAAAATGAAGTTTAGAAAGAGACCTAATTGAACGATTAAAGTCAAGAGATTTAGAAGAAGTCTTAAATGGCCCTAACTGCCAATCTCAAGATTGCCAAATACGGCAAGCATGATCTTTTACTAAAAATGGCCGTAAATAACCTTGAATATCGTCTAATTAAGCATCTAATTTTGAAGAGACGAGCATCAGCATCTCAGACAAGCAAAAGAGAATGATTCCCATAAAAAGAAGGAACAAAAACATACCTGTTTCAAGAGTTGTAGCAGATGTGACATTTTCAGGACTTTCTCCTACTTTGTTATATCCTTTAATCCGTATTTCATATTTTGTCCATGATGATAGGCCGTTGATTAAAATAGAATTACTGACTGTTGATATATTTATCCACTTTGTTGATTGGCAGTCTCTTGTTGTGACCGTTTGGATACATCTGTAAGCGACTCTATAACCATCCACTTGAACAGTTTTATTTTCCTAAATTATAAATTACAATTCTAGTTAGGGAGTTGTCTTTCTATGAAATATTTCTATGATAAGAAATTATATAGAAAATACAGAAAAATGTGGTCTCACCTATGAGCTGTCAAGACATGAAATAATTTTCAATAATTGCGATATTCTCTTTTTCTGTTTTAAATGTCTGTAATTACACTCAAAGTCGTAGAAATTAAATATTCAAAAAACGATCTCACCTTGATTATGTATTCCAGACTTGTTGTCTTTCGTTTCAAAGACTGAATTTTGGGAGCAAATTTCAATTCTAAAAATGAGAAAGTTTGTAATTTGAATTTATTAAAAAATAATTTAAGAATTTGAAGGCTGGTAACAAAGATTAAGATGGACTGTTACTTCAAGTTGCGGGCTTTTTATCGACCTGGGTGTCATGAAGTCTAAAATCTAGTTTAACTCGGCTGTGATTGGTCTGAGAGGTATTAGACATAAAACAAAATAAAAAATTTTGCTCATTCTTAATTTGCTAAAACTTAATTTTACATATGTGTTTAGAGGCAAACTTAGTTAATTATCTTAACAAGCTAATAAACTGTTGCATAAATATTAATTTCAAAGAATTTAAAAGTTCGTCTGATAAGCAATTTAATGCACTGGATAAAAATGAAATGTTCAAAATATACGTACCTCCTGTTTTTGTCTTAAATGTGATTGTCAAATTTGGCCCTTTTCCAACGGTATTATACACTTTCAGGTTGAAAATGTAATTTGTAAAATCTTTCAAGCCTGTTGCATTGAATTTATTGACTGCAAGATCAGTGACATTCGCCTCTTTAAATGTTGTACCATCGCATATTTCACCATTCAATACATTAATACAATTGTAGATAATGTTTATGCCTTGGATATCCCAATCCAATATCTCATTTTGTTTTAATGGCTGCAAAAAAGACATTTACTCTAACATCTTGTGATTACATTCAAAAATCGTTGTTAAAGTTGTTCTGAATGAAGATGGTTTTTTTGTTTGTGATTTGATAAATAGATTTACTAAATCACAATTTCATTTTTTCATTAAAACACAACACTGGCGAGATACCTGAATAGAGCTTTTTCACAATAGCTTGCATTTTACTAAAGACAAAATCTTTTTTATTTAAACTCTAAGGAAGTAGCAAATTTATTCTCACCTGCCAATAAATAGTAATTGTATCCATTGTTGTATTTACAAGAATGCTGCTTCTTGGTTTAATACCAGGCTCTTGCGAAAATAAAAAAAAAAAATAAATGTGTCCCGCTCAAAACATTAAAAATTATTTGTCTAGAACATTTTAGAGTAAAATCCCGTAAAAAAGGCAGACCATACTTATACATAGATATACAAAACAAAGTAGTAAAATGGCATTGACAGTATTAATAATATAACAATGATTGTATTTATACTAAATAAAACAGTATCAATAAGGGAAATGCTTGCATTAACAGTCTAAGACACTCAAGGCATTAGAAAAATACACTCTCAAACTATTCTTACAAGCTGCTCTCAAAGATGCATAGAAAGGTTTTAAACCAAGAGATGCGGAAGTGAAATTCTATTCTAGTAAAGAAGAGTCTTGTTCGTACATACAGGTCATAAACACCAAACAATAAAATTCTAGCTATGATACTGCATTTAAAGAACCTGACTTACCTATCTCCAATTTAAATTTTGATGTTTCGGAAAATGTTCCTCCAAATACGTAATTCTTCAACATTAAAATTCCTTTAACTGATTTTAACCGAACAATGTAGTTTTGATATTTTTCCAGATTTGGTAGAGAGACGCTCCCATTCTGTAAATTCTGGATCTCCGACCATTTGCTTTCGCTTATTTTGCGATATTGCAATGTAAAATTGCTTGAAGAATTGTAAACAACATCCCAGGAAACCACAACTTTTCGCATGTTTATGATTCTTGAAGAAATACTGCGTAAAACTGCATGATCTAAAAGAAAGAGGTGTAAAAAGTTTTAAACAGAAATATCTATATGATAGCAGTAGAAACTGTGTGTTCTTGTATGCTAGGAGAGTATAGCATGAACTCAGATTAATCTAAGCAAAAGAATTCTCACCACTTGAACAGCCAAGAAACTGTATTCTCATGCAAGCCGTTGTTTGAAATGTATCAACTTTAATTCTGATGAATCTTGTAAAAATTGGAGGAAGAACCCAATTTCGAACTACAGAATTTCTGTCACCATTAGCAGTGTATGTCTAAAACAAAAAAAAAGGATTCAAATATTGAGAACTAAATAATAAAATTTGAATTTAAAACTATAGTTTACAGAACCACTAAATCGATAAGAATCAAGCTACCAAAACGATGAGAAAAAGAATGCATATTTTATTTGACAAGCCAATTTTCCAACTGATTTTTCATCATTCGTTCTTAAACAGTAGACATCAACTGATTGAGTGAAAAAATCGATGTTCTATGAAACAAAGTTTTAAATCTTTTACCATGAATTCCCTTACCTGTGCCAAGTCCTGCATATTATCTTTTGTTATTCCATGGCTCAATTTGAAAGTTTTCACCCAATGATCATTATCAGAGTCACCTTGAACTCCAACTCCTGTCACCATTTTTCGCATTCCTAAATCAACTTCAATGTATTTTGTAGAATCAGATGCGGAGGCGCACCATGTTGTTTTGCTGTATACCGTTGCCTTTTTTGCTGCATTTGCTGATGACGTTGCATCGATTGTGCCAAGATTTGTGACGTCATCATAGCAAACTGAAAAGACAGTAAAATTGAAGACAAATTATTGATAGAACATGGGTTTTATAAACTAAGTATTGAGAAATGTCAAGGGTGAGATCAGAAATTAGGCCATTTCATGATTGGAGTGTTGTTTCCAATAGGCAATGTCGTCTTTCAATAAATAATTTTGTTTTTTTCCATCTGTATCACCGCTAAAGATGGATAGAAACACGATGAAACATATCATAATGAGCATTTCTCATGAGAAAAGATGCCCCATGTAAGCTGCTCATTCATTTTGCTTAAAGGGCTTGGCCTTCCCATATTTACAGATACATAAAGAGAAATTGGTTTCTTACTCGCGGACTTTGTGTAGAGAATGCTGTAATGCTAGCAAATCAGCTGCTAATGTCGTGCATTAAGATGGCATACTCACTGCCATTTAGCACTCATTCTCAGGCAAGAGTGCATTACGTACCATCTCTCGCATACCCATGTTGAATGGTTGAGTTAATGACAATGTGTTCGTATCATTTTACATTCAGTTTCCGATGTTATTTGAAAATCCGTGCAATACAAAAAGCAGAAGCTAAAACTGAATTGTCAGCCATGGTAATGGCCAGTCAAAAGCTATCTATTTGTGTTTACCTGTCTCCGCATCCCAGTCTAATGATGTGTGTCAAGGGGAATACAGCAGAAAACACTGTTTTTTATGTAGAAATCTAGCATGTAACCTTTGGCATACAAAGCGAGCTGAGTTATACATAGTGCAGGAATGCTCCACAAAGATAATCCAATTATTGTGGCTAATTGGTAGCATCTTACGCATGCGTGATGTCATCTACATGTGAAAATACTAGCAAGGATGAAGGAAAGCAGTGATAAGCATTGGTAAAAATACATGAAACAGTAATATACCCGGATGATATCCATAGATTTCAGATCTCAGACATTTAATTGTTGATGTTGCTCCACCAGTGATTGGATAAATTCGTAGGTACTGCGTTGTGATTGGTTGAGGCAGTACATTCATCACAATCAAATTTTGGAATTTGTAATTGCCAGTAAAACGCTGAAAATTAAATAGAAACTTTTTCATCATGGTTTTCATAAATAGAAAGAATTCTTCAAATTATGTTAAATAAACAGAAAAGTGGAACAAATTAACTGCTTCCATAGTTAATCAACTTTGTTTTATTTTATTAACATTTTATGAAACGTTAATGTTATAAAATGTTAAATGAAGAACAATGAATTTTTAAACAAACCATATCGTACCATATTAACTCCGCTTGTTGTGTTTTTGACATGCACAAAACTTGTTGCTCCACCTTCTCTGTACTGCAATTCATATTTGTATGTCATATCTACTGAGCCGGGGTAACCATGTCCTTGAGTAGAAATTGCTGAAACAACCATTGGCTGTTGAAAATCAACTTGTATCCATGGATTGCTATCAGAATTTAGTGCACACCATCCTGAACTTGCCATGTTGATCCGAGCCTTACTAGGAGGGTCAGTAGATATATGGGTAGAAGAACTTAACTGTGCATCTTGAATGACATTACTTTCAATTCCAAGGCTGTACAATGTTTTATCAGCAGCTGTATCAAAACAAGCCAAAATTAGTAGCTATATACACAATATGTAGAAAAAAAACCAGAAAAATTCCATCAACGACGCATTGTTAAAAGGAGCCTATCAGAATAAAGAAAGTTAAGGTCGCATGGTAAATAAAAAAGAAGGAGATTCATGGAAAACGACAGAAAATCTCACGACACAACCATCCCACGTCAATTGTTTATTATTATGTGAGAAATGGTGTCTCCTTGCGTGATTTTCAATTCAGAGCATGATTAGAAATATTTTTAGCATCTGAAGCAAATTCTATCAAATAGACTGTCACAGGATTCTTAAATAAGATTGTTTTATGATCAACAAAGCGCATGATAATATTCATCAAACATTACATTGTTAGAATTTTTTGTAAGCTCTTGTGCATTATAATCGTAATTGTGAATTTTGCTTTACTAAAAATCATAAGGACCATCACAAATGTCATCATCTTGAAGTTTTATAAATCAGCATTAAAAAAAGCTTGAATATTCTACTAAATCAGCTGAAAATCTAAAAAGATTCAAGGTATCGTTAAAAAAATGAGACGGTTTCAACTGCAAATGTTATGCCTGTTCAAACCTACCACATTTTTCAAAAATATTAATATATATTCGAAAATATTATTCTTTCTATTGTATATTCGATTTAGAAACTTAAGCTCGCCTAACCCGAAGAGAAGATGTAGACGTTAAACATAATTACCTAATCAGACTAGGCCAGTAAAGAAAAGTTTTTTAGAATGATTTGACTCTAGCTAGAGACATTATTAGCAATGAAAACTAGAATGAGTGAATATCGTAACAGCTAGAGCAAGTCAATATCGACATATCAATAGAACTAAGATTTAGTTTCAATAATCATGGAATAGCCAGGATTTTTATGATGATTTTTGGAATTTCAAAAAGATATTATTGTCATCGTTCTCACACTATGAGTTCTAATCAGGCTGCAGTTTTCTAAAGAACTAGCATTTAACATTGTCAAAGTACTCTGTAACTAACTTGAAAATGTCAGAACTTAACTTTGATAAGTTATGGTTCTATGTTTTCTTGCTATTTTAAACAGATTTGTAATAATCTTTCATACCTTTTGAATCAATACTGCCATAAAACTCTAATCGCACACAGATATGACCTCCTGATATGTCACTTGCTCGAAATCGCACAAACCGAGCATTCGTTGGGACAGACAACCAATTATAAACAATACCAGTGTTATCAGTATTCCCAGTGAAATTCTAAAAACCAACAAACACAACTTTTTATGCAACCTGCGCTGAATTAATCAAATAAAACTAGTTCGATATTAGAGTTCGTTTTTCTGAAACCGATTTGGTTCGAAAACATCAAGGGCAAGCAGAAAGACTGGTTCAACTCTGCAGCCATAACTGAACCATTAAACAAATGTTTTCTTCCAAGACTAGAAGAATAAGAAGTACCATTTCTGCTTGAACAAGAACAACTTTCGTACCCCTGAAACCTTAAATAAGCGAATAGAAAAAACCACAATCTATTAGGCCATTTTGATGTAAATCACATAGATTATACTTTTTACAAAACAAACGGTAATTAAAAAATGCAATGAGTCAAACCTGTCGTGCTCCAAGGTTATTCAAGACATCATTGTATTTCCTCCCATCTAAGCTGACTTGTAAATAATATTTTTTGATGAAATTTGCATGATGATTATCATCCCCTTGTGTTGCAACTCCAGTCAATGTCACAACTGACTTGAAATCAACTTGAACATATTCTGAATAATTCACTGGTGCACCACTTTTCACAACACTGCACCATCTAATTCCAGTCAATTTCAATCTTGCTGTGTATGGAAAATAGTCTGCGCTAAACTGTGATGTAGCAGTTATTTGATCATTTTTTATAAATCCATTTGACATGCCAAGGGGAACTCTTGAATAATCTGAAAAAGATGAAAAAAATAAATATTTAGGAAAGAAAATAAGGAAATGATGATGATGATGATGATGATGATGATGATGATGATGATGATGATGATGATGATGATGATGATGATGATGATGATGATGATGATGATGATGATGATGATGATGATGATGATGACGATGATAATGATGATGATGATGATGATGGCGATGATGATGATGATGATGATGATGATGATGATGATGATGATGATGATGATGATGATGATGATGATGTTGATGATGATGATGATGATGATGATGATGATGATGATGATGATGATGATGATGATGATGATGATGATGATGATGATGATGATGATGATGATGATGATGATGACTATACTCATAATGATCATACCCAGTGCCTTTGTACAACCCAATACTTGAATTCTCATGCAAACACTTCCTCCACCATTTACTTCTGTTGGTCTTATTCGTATGAATCGGCCATAAATATGTTTTTTAAACCAATGCCTGGTTACTTCAAATCTCTCAATACTTCCAATGTAGTCCTTTAAATAAGAACGATTTTGCAATCACCTTTTCAGATTATATTAAGATTGTATTTAATGTCTAAAATCATAGAAGCTAGTCGGATTACAAATGAAGTTTTTAGACAGCCTATCTGATATTAAATGCCGGCCTAGGTGAATTCAGCATAAAACCAACATCTTTAGCCTCATGTAGGCAACCCTTCTAGCTGTACAACTTGTTAAATGTAAAAGAAACTAATATGGAAATAGAACTAACCATTTCCAATTCAGTAATTGAACTCGCATCAAATGAAACTCCAAATTTAACTTTTGTTGCCCATTGGTCATTTTCAGTGTCTCCTTGAATACCAAACCCAGTTATCCTTCTGATTGCACCTAAATCTACTTGAATGTATTCAGTTGTAGCAGCAGTGTTAGCACACCATGCATAACGACTGTGTATTCTAGAACCATTAACATATGTACCACTCTTTGAAGATGAAACATTCAATTTTACTGAATCAAGCCTCGTCAAATCATCAGCACATTCTGCAATGAAATGGCAAACGATGAAGATTGAAATAAATGGTAGTTTGTGATGTGACTAGGCAGGCTTCGAACCTTCGGAGATTTGACATTGTGGAGCAATCTTAATAGACACTAGCTCACCAGGCCATGACTCTCTACAACTGCCCAAGGTGTATCAATTGCCCACACTAGTCTCTTTCCACATTAACTGAATAGAAATCTTTTGGTTACTACCGCCGTGATTATTAAGCGGGCCTTTTTGCAAGAAATTTACGTATTTAGTTCATGCGATGCTTTTGATTTTGGTGCAGCCAAAACAACAGATATGTATATTATGCTGACAATAATTTGGGACAATGAAGACTAAATAGGAATAAATTCAAAGTAAATGGTACTTATTATGCATGTCGGTTACATGGAAAGGGTATGTATGTACTGATTAAGGCGCATCAAGGCACTTTACAAATATTAATGCCCGAATGAATACTATACAGAACTGAAAAACGACATAGGAAATTTGAGCATTGTCTATCAGAAAACCTTATAAATCACATTCCCTTGGCAAAAGCTCCTGCGATGTGTGCCAATTACTAAAATCTAGTAAAATAAAGAAAAACATACCAGGATGGTATCCATAAACTTCTGCTCTCAAGCATTTTACGCTGGACTGGTATCCATAAGTGATCGGATTTATTCGTAAAAACTGAGTTTGCACCGGAACAGGAAGCACATTCATCACAATCAAATTTTGAAATCTGTAGTTTCCAGTGAAAAGCTGCGGAAATTCAAAAGGTAGGTTTACAGCGAAACCTTTACAAAGTATCAAAAAGAAGGTGCTTGGACATCTTACCCAGATCAACGGGCTGTTCAAAATCAGATCCAAGGCCAAAAGATAGATTAACATTGACAAAAATTCGTTAAAGCAAATTTATCCAGCCATCTTTGGGATTGAAATATCTAAAGCCTTTCGCACCGTCAACCGGGAAAAGGTAATGAACCTTCATCACCAACATTGGTACTCTGCGAGAAATTGCACATGGTCGATAGAACCAGAGCTCTGAGACCATCATCCAACCCCTAATGTTCAGAATATGATGACAGTGTTAGAATATGTTAACTTCCTTGTAATAGAATCCAATCATCAAACCATAAACGACCTACTAGCCACATTCAAAAATACATTCAACCTTAATCTAAAGCAACCAAAAACACAATGGCAACAGCCCTACATGAAGATCTTCCCAAAGTAAAAAAACTAGGATCAATACTTCATGACAGAGCTGACACAGATAGCATGAAACCAACTGCCAAGCTTTGAACAGATTCCTGAAGGTCTAGAAGAATTCTTATAGATGATTACAATTACGCACAATCAATTCTAGTTATAAATAGAAAAAAATAGACATTATCTATCGGAAACATTTGAGAATGTGCTCTACCCAAATGTTTTTAGCACAAGAGGCTGTATGCTATTGCAAAGATCAAACAAATGTCAAAACTCATAAAAGTGCTCATCTAGGACACATGCTCAAATATAAGAGACGAATTGAAAATTCTGCAAAAGAAGAAACCAGCCAGCAAAGATACTCAAATCCTAAAGGAAGAAGATTGGAACTGATAACTTGGGTATCCTTTCAAAATGGCTTCAGAATGAAAACTATAATGCATAACAACTCCTTTAAGGTACTACAAGATATAAATATGAAAGATCTGTTTTATACCATATTGCCATTTGTTAAGTTCTTAGCATATGTGAATGTTGCTGATCCAACTTGTCTGTACTGTAAATAATATTTGTATGTTCTGTCTTTTGAAATAGATCCGCCATGTCCTTGAGTAGAAATTGCAGAAACGACCATTGGTTGTTCAAAATCAATTTGCATCCATTCATTGTTATTTCCATTATTTACACACCATGCTGAATTTGCCAAATTGAGTCGACCATTTTGTGATGGGTTACTGTTAAACTCACTCGAATGGCTTAATTGGGAATTTTTAATTACTTTGCTTTCCATTCCAAGGGAGTACAATGATTTATCTGCAGCTAAATTGAACAGGAAAAGGAACAAGAAACATAAATAAAATATTAATTGTATGCCAATAGACATTATCATAGAATCAAATAATCGAAAGCTTTTGATACCACACGGATTCAAATTGCATGACAAAATTCTCTAGATAAAGTTTTCCAATTATGCTTAGAAAATATCAGATTTTCAAATAAGGTGGTATTACTTAGTAATACTATTTATAAGGATAATAACCTTACAAAGGAGAAATGTTTGGTTTCATTTTACTCCAAAATTAATGCAAATGCTTCTTATACCGCAATACAAATTCATGGGAACTAAACTTGTCATACCTTTTGAGTCAATATTGCCATAATACTCTAACCGCACACAGATGTGAGTTCCAGAAACATCACTGGCTCGAAATCGTGCAAAGCGAGCTTTTGTTGGAACAGACAACCAATTATAAACAATATCATTGTTGTTAATATTGCCAGTATATTCCTAAAATGTTGCCAATGAGAAGTTTTTTCTATCATGAATTCAAGATATTTGAGTCCATTAAAGAGAAAAGAGCTAATTGAAATTTGCTAGGACTATAAACTGCAGCTGAAAAAAAGTGATGAATGAAATTGAAGAGTTAAAAGAAACAGTGATTTAATTCAATGCACAACTGACTATTTTGACACTTTCCCAATCAATTGATACTGCTTTTTCTATATACTAAAATTTAAATCATATTAAAGATATTGCCTGCCCTTTCTTCAGATAAAAAGTGATCCCAATACGGCCTTGGAATAATGCCAAGGTGAATTGACATACCTCGCGAATGCCACCAACCCGGCTAACATCAGAATATGTACTTCCATCTAAGCTGACTTGTAAATAATACTTTTTGACGTAATTGGAAGAATAACTATCATCCCCCTGTGTTGCAACTCCAGTCAATGTCACAACTGACTTAAAATCAACTTGAACGTAATCATTGTAATTCAAAGGCTGCTTGCTGCAATATCTAATTCCAGTTAATTTCAATCTTGCTGTGTATGGAAAATAGTCAGCACTATACTGTGATGTTGCAGTTATTTGATCATTTTTTATAAATCCATTTGTCATGCCAAGAGGAACTCTCGAATAATCTGAAAAAAAAACATGAGAGAAAATGAAAGTATAGGCTCTAGCAAGCATGCAAACAAACAAGGTAGGAAGCAAAAAACAGCAAACAAGTGCCAAAGAAAACGTTTAAACCAAAAAATTATCCATTCATTTTTGGCAAAAAAATATTCAAGGCAAATTTGATAGCCAGGAAAAAATTCCAGAAACACATAAATAAGCAAACAGGCAATTGAACATGTAAGCAAGGATCTTCACAGCCAAGTATGGAAATAAGAAAGCAAAAAGAAAGCAAATTCTTAGGCAGGAAGGTAAGTAAGCAATTGCACAAGCATGTAAACTAACAACTAAGCAAGTAAACAAGTAAACAATAAGGAAGAAAACAAGGAGATAACAAGGGAGGCCTTAAAATTCTAGTTGATAAGCACACGTGGTAGGAGCATGTCTACAGCATTAAAACATTGGCCCCCATGGAAATGCTTGACAGACTTTACTTTATCTGCAGATAGTTTGACATCATTGCCGTTTTTGCCATAGTCTGTTGCGAGAATCTTAATTGCAAAATTCTAAAAGCCCTTTTACAAACATGTAGTTTCCTTTCCTATTTTTTGACAGCAGTCTAGTTCTGTTTATGTTTCATCACCAGAGCATTACTGAAAACTTCGGAATCTAAAGCTCCCATTCCAATGCCACCCCATTTGGAAATTTTTATATCTGCTGCGACAGCTTAGTTGAACGTGGGTTCCTGAGCGTAAATTTGGCATCTATTAGATTTATGCAAATATCAAACGTTTGTTATGAGGTTCCCATAGCTTAGATGTAACAAGATCACTTCAAGAACAAAGAAAACCACTCGCTTCAAGTCTCAGAGATAAAAGACCAATCCTTTCATTTCTTCTTTTAATCTTACTTGTGGACAAATAAGACATAGGTGTAATTAACTTCCTTAATAATGATCTGTTGCAACAAGAACTCTCAAGGGGGTTTCTGTGTCCCTTTGTTTACATTGCAACAAGATATCTTGCATGGCTAGACTTTGTCCGTGCAACTCAATGGGCCAATGGTGTTAAAAGAATGAATATTTCTGTAACAGGGGGAGGGGGGGGGCTGGAATTAGATCATTTTGGCAAAAATATTGCACCTGTTGGCCTTGGCCGGTAAAGTTTTTGTGCAGCATAAATCTTGATGTATTTCAGTGTTTGGCCTCCATGAAATGTGAAATGTTGACACAAGGTTTAGTTATGAACCTTGGAATTTAAGAGGTTTTATTTTCCAGCAGTTTCTTTATATTCAGAAACAGTGCAATCTGCATTCAATGCAATTTCAGATACCAGTGACAGAAATGACTTTTTCAACGACTTGGTAACTCAATTATAGCTTAAAGTTTAGTTGTGTAGCAGCCATTTTCAACTTGAAACTTTTAAGCATACAACAGACTTGTGAAAGATTTTATCATGGCAAAACTATGCGAAAAATTCACCAGTTAAGAAAGTTGCAAGGTTCATAAGACAATTAGGAGCCAGTGAAGGAAACTGAAATTGTGAAACTAACGGCGCATTAAAGAGGAAATTTAGGCAACAAAAGATTCCGTGGAAAGGAAGTGTCAAGTTACATCGAGCCTGTAAAAACGCAACACAAATATCGTTGGATGCAAGCAACTCAGAATCATGCTTTGAAATAGGCCTTTTAAACAGGCAGTGATTGAATTTAGAATGCATTCCATGAAAATAGTAAAAGGCTAAGTGGATTAGAACTGAATAATAACTTGACGATGCGGGGAATTGCAAGCAAATTTGATTGAAAATGTTGTTATACTATAAATACAGCAAACTAAAGCAAATCGATTTATGATTTTACAAGTGATAAGAGAATTTTGATTTAAATTATTTGATTTAAACATTTGGCCAAACCAGAAACAGGCCTAAGAATCACGGAAGTAAAATGGTTCGAAACTTTCTTTTAACTTTACAAGATAAAAAACAGTAGAAGTTAATTCTTACCCTGGCAAGTTACCTCCAATGAAAATATAACTGCAGCGAAGATGATTAGATTCTTCATTTTGCTGTGAATTTCATGGGTGAAATAAGAATGTTCATCGTCACTCTCTCTTCGAGATTAATGTTATGCCTGCGATGCTTCCGCGTTGGTTGTAAATCATCATCATCGAACGCTGCGCAGCATCATCCTGCACAGTAACCGATATCAAAGGGTCAAATCACGGGGGGGGGGGGGCTACACCAGTAGGAATTTCGATAAACAATGGTATTTACAATTGGTGTTTACGTTAATCATTACTTTACAAGGCCGTCAAGACCTATAAATCTTCATTAAATCTTGCTTAACATACATCTGTTTTGGACTGCAGGGTAAACTATTGGTGGGCAAGGGGGCGTAGAAATATGTAGGGCAGGTCCCGAACAAAGATTGCTTAGTAGGTGAGCGACCAACAAATTTCAAAATAAGAGAGTGTATTGAACGGTTCAGCTTCAATTTGAAACGTGGTAGAAGCTTAAATGGTGAAGCAAAGAAAAAGCTTTATTCTATGAGTAAAGTTCATTTCACCCTAAATTTAGTGTCCGTATTTGGGATGGTAATTAGAACATGGGGTTGAAGGGTGGAAGGAAGCTCAGTATACCCCCCCCAAAAAAAAAAAGGGAGCAGTACAGTTTATATTAATTCCAATAAATAGTGTTAAATCCCAATTGCACAGATAAACAAGCCCTAGATTGATGACAGGGGGTTTGAGGCCGTGGACAGAGATCTTAAGTGGAATTAGAAATCAATACCAGCATCTATTCTCTCGTCGGCGAGTGGTGCCCAAGTGCCATATACAGATACAGATATACGAGGGTGGGTATGGCAAGTTTCCTATATCGAAACATATACTGGCAAAGCTGATAAATGCCAAAGCGATATAGCACATTGTTTTGTAATATGTAAACAGTTGACGTATTGCAATCTAGCATGGGAATATTTACATAAATTCAAATGGTTGTGAAATTACTGGCAGTGACCATTTAATAGTACTTTGTCAGGAACGAAACAAAGTCCAGAGAGCTTTCCTGACTATTAGAATCACAGCTGTCAGGGTGTAGCTTAGGGTGTGTTGCTAAATTAAAATGGCAATTTGAAATGCATTTTCAAGATATCTATCGTGAATGGTCACATCCCACAAGAAAAGTTGGTCGTAGCTCTCTCTCCAAAAAGCTGGTTTTTGCCAAATCGTGTTTTAAAATAGCTCTACTTCGGGGTGTTTTATCAAGGGGTTATCATAGAATGATGTATATCTGTGCAAATGCGGTTCAAAATGAACCGATGCCAATCAAGGGTTTTGGATAAAGGGTGGTGTTAAAAGTAGTCTTAAATCTGAAAACAACACAACAACAGATTAAAAATAATCTAAAAACTCAAACTTCAGAAAGGGTAAATACCTAGCGGGGAACAGTTATCTTTCCAACCTTTGCAGAGCGATATCAACAGACCAGAAAGAGATCTTTCTGTTGCATTTACAGTCATAAATTTGGTATGAATATGGTACAATTTGTGTTAAAATTCATATAAATTTACCTGTAGATTATTTCCTTGGTGTGCCCCAAAACAGACGTCTTACTTGAAATATGCAGATTGATTGAATCCGGAAAAGGCTGCGGTTGCAGAGTCACTGACCAAACGAGGGACCGCAAGGAAAATTTTAAAGCTTATTGTTGATGAGAGCCACGCTTGTGTTGTATATCGTAATGTGAGGAAGATTTGGGCTAAGGAGGGGTGTTTGCGGTTGCCCCTCTGTCCTACAGAGACAATGCTTCTTGCTTTTTTCTCAAAAACTGTATCAGTTTTGCCCAAAAACAGGGTTTGCTG
The DNA here is from genome assembly GCA_964019065.1 of Catostylus mosaicus. Lineage (NCBI taxonomy): Eukaryota > Metazoa > Cnidaria > Scyphozoa > Rhizostomeae > Catostylidae > Catostylus > Catostylus mosaicus. The sequence goes on along the minus strand of OZ025192.1, from coordinate 8,544,880 downwards.
TCTTTCTTCTTTCACCTGAATTTGTTTCAATATTTATCCCAAAAACCTGTTTTTTTATGTAGTTCATGAAGCCGTAATGTTCAGGCACATGCCTGAAACTTGGCTTGTTTGTAAGTTTTTCGTTTGATTCTGTGTTCATATCAAGCTAGCCTGCGAGGGGGGGGGGGCTACTGGACGAAGGTTGGGTCATCAAATATCCAGGATTTGACCACCCTTGTGTTTCTGACGGAATGAGGGTTCCTGGTTGGGATTGATTAACTCAGAACTAAAGAATACTGGGTTGCTTATGCATAAAATTAAGGTCGGAAAATTAGGACAGATGATCATGTTTCAGGGATCTGAATCCTCATAGTTTAAAGCAAGCAAAATACCACAAATTTCTAATAGCATTTACATTTATATTTACTTATATTATTTATTTACACAAAAAACATGAATGGACTTGCATATTCTAATTTTTCGAGCATATAAACAATTCAGCGACCGCTCACAGCATCTATTTAGATTAGTCAGTAGCACAAATTTAAATCTCACAATTTGGTCACTATTTATGGACAAAATCATACATGCCTGCACTAATGGGTGATGAGGGGTGAAATGCCAGTGTAAGGTAGGAAAAACATTGACATCAAAAACATTTCAAGGTTTGAGGTCGGAAAATATACAATGTCCCAAAAGTTTTACAACATCTATGGTCTATGAAAGAGACATCTTTACCCATTAGAAAAGGCATATTTGTTGGTGTTCCCAGTTCTGATGTCTTTAAATTCAAGACCAAATATGCGGAAAACGGTCATGAAAATGGTTTTTTGTCACCCTTGTCAAATTGGCTCTTTTGATCATTGGCTCTTTGGCACCCCTGAGCAGTTCAAATGTAATTTTATCATTGCTGATATGAAATACTTTCTAAGATGAAGAGGCTACCATTTCTCACAAATCACCATTGTAACTAAAACGATAGGATTTCTTCTTACTGTTAAAAAGTTTTCCTGAACTGTATGAAGATTTACTAACTGAACTTTCCGCTAAGCTAACTGCCGCTGTGAAATTACTCCCTTCCTTGTCCTTGCATCCCTGTTCAGCCTCTTCTTCATAGTGAGTCACATCTTTTTGCGTATACTTTCCATTTAAATCGCAGTCCAGAGATATCCCGCACAATTCAGCTTTCTCCAGGCTCAGTTTCTCCGTTTCCTTCCGCCCAAAATTCCCGTTGCTTTCAAATTTGATATGGGATGACTTCCCACAAAGCGAGGCTTCGAAAAGCTCTTCATAACAATGCAGCCATGTTGCATAGAAGGAATGCGTCACGTGTTTTGGTAGAAGAATATTTTCGTAGTACACGGCCATTGTTGACTTGTCACCTAGAATAACAAGCGTGGAAGTGTTGAGCCTTTCCTTTTTGCATCTATGCTTTTAGTAATATCTGTTCGAAGCACTTTGTGAAAAATGAATTTTCGCAGAAAATTTAAAATGAGGTGCAGTTGTTTAAGTCCGTTGCATTCCATAAACTCTTGTTTCAAAGCGCGACACTATCTTTTAGTTAAAACGAATTTGAAAACACCCCATGTGTATCATTAAGGGAAGCTGCACTGAACATGTACTTGACGCCAAATCATTAAAATTAATAATTAATTTAGTTAAAAATAATATTGTTAGTGAGCGGGGAAATTCTTTAAGTGCTCATATTTTTAAATTCCATTCACATTATGTCATTTGCTATCTACTGCCGAAATATATAGGCTAGCCAGACTATTGTTATGCTTTATTGACGGTACAGGTGGCTATTTTGTAGCGGTCAAGACTGCTAACTTTATGGCATCTGAAAGTCAATTATTGATATTCTGACCTGGCTCCCACGTGAGCCACATTAAACAGCAATGGACAAACAAGGCAACTCGATCAACCCTTTAAGAAAGAAGCTTAAAGTGCTTCTAAGGTCCAAAAATAACTTTGCTTAAAAGATACCTGTTATCAATCCAAAAACATCTTTCCAAGTTTTAGCAAGAAAACTTTTTTTATGGTGCTTTGAAAAGGGAAAAAAGTGCACCGCACAGATGAGCTCCTTTGACGTAACTGGAGGCATATTATCACGTGATCTCACACACGTCAAAGCCGAGCAGATGAACATCGCTGCCCAAGTAATTAATCGTAATTTCAATTTTAAATTTCAAATTCTCAGCAGTTTTACAAGCGTTTGTAATTAAGCTTCAAGATGTTTATTTCAAAAAATTATAGGAAGAATTTTTGCAAATGTTTAGGAGCAGAAATATCTAGATATTGTAGAGATTATTCACCATCTATTAAGAAATAAACAGTTCTTACTGAAGATCATTTAGCAATTAATAAAAGGGTTATTGGTTACAGTTTACCATTAGCTATAGTTATGACGTAATAACAGGGGCATCAAGGCCGTGCTTTTAAGGAGAAATATAGCCAGTTCATGTGATGCAGTGGAAGAAATGAAGCTGTGGACCACGTGATGAAGCAGCAAGGGTACGATGAACACAAATTATACACCCCTTCCCCAATATTATGACGGAAAAAGGGCGTAAACCCCTAAAATGACTAACAGCAGCGTTACAGGGCCACCCAGGGCCCTTGCCAAAGAAATTAGACAATGCACCTATAACCTATATCTCTTTCTTTAACGTAGCACGTATACTACGCATCGCCGATGCTCAACTACCATTTTGCTCAACTGACATTTGCTCAACTATGATGATGACGTAAACAAGAGTATGCCATACATTAACAGATCTTAACTCACATTATTGCAACAATTATGTGCTTATTTCTCCTTCATCGAGCTCTCTAGTTGCTTAATTTTTAAACTAACTAAGCCGAATTCGGTTATTACACTACAACCCACCAAAAGATTGTTCATAGCCGTCTCTATGAGACTATGGAAAGCATGTCTTAAACGATACAATAATCAATATACTATTTATGTATATATCAAACTAAAGTAAACAGAGAAGGGAATCTCTATTTGGTATGGTCAAACGCATTTTTCCCCGCGTGTTGGCGCGCTGAAGCATCACAATAATTTACACGAATGCGTAAATTGCAGTCCTTTACCTGTGGTTGACAAGTTCAACGTTGACTTGTGCTTTGTCGTAAGAGTTTGAAAATAAACCATGAATATGCATAAATAGCTGCCTTTAAACCATCCACAAATCAGCTGTTTATTCGCAAGGAACCTCTAGAATGGTTGAATTTCTTCCAAAGTTTGTTTTGCCTCGCCTAAAACTTTCTTGCGTACAAAACAAGTCGTTGCGGCAAAAATTGATATAACAACATTAAATCAGATCTTTCGACAAAACAGATAAACTTCAAACATCGTAATAAGTTATCCGAACGGTGGCTGTATTTTGACCTGCGATATTTCAGGTACAAGTTAAATAACTGTTTGCAAAGATAATGAAGCCATATTGTTCTCTCGTAATTAATTTCCAAATTCAATAGATCAAACAGGTGTCGAACGAGAGACCTCGCGCAGTACTGCGGGTTCTCGCAGGAATGAGAACAGATATTATGTTGACTTATATTGCGCAGAATCTTGCGGGTAATCGCAGCGCTCAAACAATTATAACTGGGTTCTATCTTGCAACTTGCTTATGGCAGAAACCTTTACCACGTTCATGCACGCGAATGGAAATGCGATTACACGAACAAATTCTCAGAGACAGGCACGATAGTTAGTGAGAGCGTCACGTGATTGAATAAGAGGGTTTGGTCGTGGTCCCAATGAACGAGAATAAGGGCGTTCTGCATTTCAGTTGGAGCCGTTGTTGTCAGCCTAGGAAAACGGTTCGCATCTCATTGTATAGATGAAGGAAGTGGATGTACTTTATATTGGTTGCATAGTTAAATTATGATGTACTTTGTCTGTTTCTAATCCGTATACAGCATTAAGACCACCCTATATTACACTTGTTTGCTTGCAACAAAGTGTTCTCCGAATAAAAGGCTTTCAAAAAGAAACATTAAGGCAATTATAAAACATGATATGGCAACATAGAATAGAAGCGGAAAATTCAGTAAAGAAAGAACATTAAAGAATGTTTCTAGCTTAAATTTAAAAATAAGAGAGGTGGGTAGCATTCTACTACACATGTATCATTTTTGGAGAATAAAAAAGGAAGGCGTTCATCCCCCAACTATCGAAAGATACCAGAGCTGAAGGGGGGATTATCCTCAGAAATGTGTTAAAATGGAACATTTGAGCGGTGTCCTTCTCCAGAAAACATCCTCTTCCGTGTTTGAACTCTTAAAACTTAGAGATGTTTCGGTGTTCCTGGTTGCAATCTTTTTCCTTCAATCCGTCGCACATAAGTTCAAAGTGGTGATGTTTTATCATCATCCTGACCTCCTGATCAAGTAAAAACTTCCGATATATGAAATAAAAACCCTAAAGACACAATGAAAGCAAAGCATACCCAGCGTTTTCGATCTGTTCATTTTGACGTTTGGTGAATTTCTGTTCGAAGGACTGGAGAACGAAAGAGCTCGAATGATTGAATTACGTTTGTTTTGCATGCTTCTTGGTACACAGCCGATATCTTCTTTCTAACTTTCGAAATTTGTTCGAAAAACGGCAACTTATTCTATACGCTGCTAATGTGAGTGAATGAGGCTGAACAACTTGCAACCCACTGTCAGTTTTTTTCCAAACTTTGTAAATGGATCTTTTTCTGCGGAGCCCGTATTTTAATCTCTTAGCATTCCTTACATGTTATGAGCAACCACAGATCCTAAAGTCATATTTCGATTACACAAGACACCGGCTTACAGTGACAGTAATACTGTCAAGACGCTATGTACTTAGGGTTATTGAACAATAAAAGTTTGGCTACTGCGTAAATGACATTGAATTGATTCATAAAGCATTTGGGAAATGATTTACTCAAGGAAATATGATACAAACGTTGTAGTAATAGATCGAGTATTGGATCGAACGAGGCAACTATCATCAAATATATATTTAGAAAATTTTGATCTGGGAACAAATGCAGTTTATCATAAAACCTTTCCTGAGAAATTTACAACGCAAGGGCTTCAAATTCGACCAATTTGCCCTCTTTGTAGGAGGAAAGCCACATATATTTATGTTTAAGGTGGAAACATTTGAAGGTGGCGCGCTTTTATTAATAAGCAAAAGGTTATAAATAAAGCGGTAACGGACCAGAGTAACTGTATTTTGAAGCATTATGTGGGCGTATTGAGGCAGTTGTACGTAATTACCCAACACTCAATTACCTTTAATGATCTGTTTTTGGAACGACTTAAAAAAAAGTGTGACCCCAGAACCCCCCATGCGCTTCCTTGCTAGCATTGCCAATTACACATGAGGGGGCGATTAGCTCCCATCCCCCAAGTTAGCCAAAATAAGGCCGAGGTGTTCGATTGTATCAAAAATTTAAGAGGATAATTAGGAGGGGGTAGATTATATAATTCATCATATATAGGACAAAAATGAATATTGCATGGCCCCGTTGCCAATAGATTTATCAATAATTATGCATCGCAAAGCCTTAGCTGAGGAAACGCACTGTATTAGCGACTTTCAAGCTGGTGACGCAGATAAAGTCTTGATGAAAATGAAAAGAATTCTATGTCTTTGCTACTTACAGTTTTGGTAAACTGTGCTGTATTGTCCATGTTTACTCCCAGGCGTTGATATGTTCCAACTTGCTGCATTAAACGGTGAAAACATTTTTTCAGCTACCAGCTTTAAAATGCAACCGTTTTTCGCTGAAATTTGAAATTTTGTTGCAACAACTTTCCGATTTGTCTCATCTTCAACCGTCACAAGACAAATCTAAGCACATCGTATACAAATGCAAAAAAGATTTGGAATACTTAGATCTGCTAATCACCGATAAGAACTTAACCCTCTTGAATGGTCAAAATTTGCAGATTTTCTGTAAGAAACTTTTGAAAGATCCCAGATGTCAAACTTTTTTGGCCATAGATTTTTGGCTGGGACTTTCTAAGAACTTTTTAAAAACAACGCACTTATTTGAAGAGTGACATTTTAACAAAATTAGTTCTTAGATACTTTGTCTTATTTGCAGGGCCGTCGCGACCCAATGTCACTAGAAGGGGTGCAAGATGAGGAGTTTGCGGTCAAGATGGCCGTTGCATATTCTTTTCAACGAAAGGTTTCGTTCACCGATTGCAATTTGCTTGAAATTGGCATAGGCAAACTTAAGTAATATTAAATGAGCAGGATAACTGAATAGTTAACTTTGCCGACAACAGCAGCTTACAGCCTACGATTTGCCAACAGGGCTTTCTTCAGGGGGGTGTGACACTCTTCACGCCCCCATAACGACTGGCCTGGTCATTCAACAAAATTCAGTACTTTGTCAGCTGGAGATACTGAGTACAGCACTTTCTAAACTCTTAAAGGCGTCGAATCTTGGTTTCTTGTAACCCATTTTCCTATTTTAAACAACGTTTAATATTGTGAAGATCATGGCCTTTGAAAGAAGAAGGATGACGTTTCACGTGTTTACAGATCGACCATTTCCAAAAAGAATTGACACGACTTGCACACCCTTTATCATGAAAATAGTTAGGTAAGGAACTGGTTGATAAGAAACTGAAGGACATTTAAATATTTAGTAGCTTAAAAGCTCAAGGTAAACAAAAAGTAAACAAGCAACATTGAGTAGAATCAACTTAGGGGCTGCCAAGTCCAGAAAAGTTATCAACCTTTCTCCTGACAAAAACATACCGAACTGCAAACCTTCCTCACAAGACAAAAGAAAATAGGCAAGGCTTGGGTGTGCCATGGGCGTTTCTATTGTTTTTTGTGGATCTACCTCCAGCTATCAATCGTGTGACCGTATTGTTTTCTGGAGAGCTGCCCAATGAAGGAGTTTTGAGCAAGAATAAAACCATGTTAAACTTTGCTCAACGTTAATTTACTGCCTTGATTTCGACTCAAACCTTGCTACAGATTATCAACATTGCCTGCACGGTTCTTATAATGTTAAGTTTCTTATAAATAATGCACTGACATGCGAAGCTTTGACAAACAACATCGAAACTATAGTTACCTTTCTCCGATTAATTCATTCTTCTACCAATTTCTTGCAGCCAAATCAAATTGAAAAAATCAGCTGCAAAATAAAAACAAGGCTTTGCATGAGATCGATTCCCTGCCATTTCTAGGACAAAGTATATGACGTCATGAATCAAGATTCGGACCTCGCAGTAACATTGTTTAAATCAGGGGATTAAATAGCACCATGGAGTCATAGTAACGAATATGGCTTTAATCGTGCGATGACGGGGGTAACTCGCATTTCACCGCTTTCATAACGACCAATGTAAATCATCATAATCATCATAATCATCATAACTTACCAGCGACGACCACCACGAATACCACCGCCATCATCGCCACAACAATAATTGCGACAGCCAGCGCCGTCGAAATGGGTGCACCTGAATCTGTGCCCCTAACCAGCTCCCATTTTTGCAATTCATTTTGTATTTTTCAGTAATCACCTGACATTATTCAGCACTCAATCTGTTTTCGAAAAGAGCCAACTAAAATATCGAAGAAAATTTAAAAAACTATAAACCTATATCGATTAATCAGGCGAAATCTTGTTTACTCTTTCGTGTGAAATTTTCTTGCAATTTTTTTCATCGTAAAACGGTGTCCTCTTAACCACATCAGAGCTTTTGGGGAAGTATCCCGTTTTATGAGACACCATACCCTGTGCGCCTTAAAACAAAGAGCACAAGAGGGTGCGTACCCCTTTGAAAAATTCTTTAAAAACCAGGGGTTTATCTAGACGTATTTTCGGCTCCTGGCGCCAACGCAGCAAAACCTGCGCAGAGGCAAGAAGTTTTCAATTCCAGTGGTTCGTAAACCGGAAGTGAATCAAGTGCTTATTGACGTCATCAATAAGGGTCACTAATGGCTCCAGACATTCTTTTTATTTGACGTCATAATTCAGATTTTTTTCTCTATTAGATACTCAAATAAAAGAAAGGGAAGAGACGGAATGACAACATGGCCAGATGAGAATTGAAGAAGAGAGAATTTTAAACAGGTGCAAATCTAATATTGTATGACTCTTTTATACAGTAATCTTGTTAAAAACTTCATACTATAACAGTAGCTGCTTATAGTTGAATACCCAGAGGTCGGAAACAAAAACAAGACAGAGATTTGACCCACTGAGGACTTTCGAGCCTACGTTCTGGGTTTGAAGGGCGCTAGTGTGCTGAAACTACAGTGCGAGGCAGTGTCAGGTCACTTAATGTAGTTAATATGTACTTGAGAGTAAGTTATTCCAAAAACATGTTTGTTTTGCTAAGATTGTGTACGAGCAGAAGCAACCTTGTACATCATCACATTTATTTGTTAATTACTCGGTGCTGTTAAGCTTCCGCCCAAAATGCTCCAATGGTTATAGTAACGGTGGGTGATTTCTATCGCCAGAAGGATGTCTGTACCGAACTGCAGATATCAGCTAAATTGCTCCAATTTGCCTACAGATAATAAATCGGGCAAGAATGCGATGATAACAAAGCTGAAGATTACATTTCTGGGGCTTTATTTTCCGAAAGATGAAAAATCACCACAAGAGAGCAACTTGAAATAGGCCGATTACGAACCTTTTCGGGAGGTTGGACGACGATAGATAAATTTGGAAATAGGGGGAGCCTTGTGAGCTGGGCCTATGAATTGAGGGAGCCGAAGCCCTTTAAAGACATTTTAATTTGTTGGTTATTGTGTCCCTGCTAAGGGCGCCTTGAGGGTAAGGGAGATGGGGGAAGGCATGAATAATGATGGCCAAATGGTAACCAAGACTGTGATTGAAATGATAATGGAGAGAGAGAGAGCGAGAGAAAGAGAGAGAGAAGAAACCCCCGGCAACAGATATGGGTCGATTTAGGAAGGATATAAGCAACTGTGCTCTATAGAATTAAGCAAAGCTGAATTCAACGTGAATAATATTGACGGAAGAAAAATAAGCAAATCTTGGATCAGGGAAACAGAATCAGTCGAAAACCGTTGTTGATCGTTGCGAACATCGCAGAAAAACTGCTACCTTTCTCGCCGTTGGCGTTTTCACGAAATAGATCAAAACCACGACAACGAAGAATTTCATAAGCAACAAAAGAAGCAGGAAAGTGTGACACGTTACGTATTATGTCCTAGGTTAAAAAACCAATCTTTGGAAAGGCAAAGAGTGGAATAAAGAGCTGTAATATTGCCGTTATATCAGAGAAGGTACGTCAAGCCACAGTGGTCAAGCCTTGGAGAATCCAACATAAAACGGTGAGGTTTCGGATTAACTTTGCTCTTTTTAACATCAAAATATCCAGCCCGAACGATAGCAGATTTGGAGATAGTACCAGTACACTATTTGCGCTCGCTAATGTATGCTAATACTGTCCATGTTTTTCTAACTAGGGTTTGGAGCTCAATGTTCGTGCGCAATTTAGATTCATTTTGCAGAAAATCAAAAACACATCGAAATAAACATTGCTTAACCTCACGGTGATTTCTAGGGTCACCTCATAATATAACTTGTTTTTAGTATCAAACACTTGCTTGAAATTCAACTACCGATCTGTAAGTTAAAGATGCATTCCCTATTTCGCCGTTTCAGAGAATAAGCAAGACAGGACTCAGCCTTCTACACGTTTTTTTTTTAAATCTGACATCTTTTCACCCTGTTTCTTCCAAATCGCTTTAATCTTTGAACACAAAAGTCTGATAGAGAGCCTTATAAAAAGCCGACCCTTTGGTATTTTAGCGCTTGTAAAGTGTACAACATAAAAGCGAATTTATGCTGGACACACCATTTCCAAGCTTCGAACTAAAACCAAGGTAACAGATTAACAAAAACAAACTGATACAAATTGATTGCTTCAGATTTCTTCATTGAAACATCGAATTGCCTAATGTTTTGAGTGATTTAATTCACTTGCATTTGCAAATTTACTTTAATTTTACAGAAGACAGTATTTTGTAAGGTTGCACCCCTATAAATACGATTTCTATGCCTGTAATAAGGGCCCTTCTTTGCTGATTCGCAAAATTTTGGCTGTAAAGAGTTGATTTTTATGTGATGTACTCTTCCGAATTTCCACACTTTGCAAGCAGCTTGACTCATGATCCACATACCACCCAAACTTTCATAAAATATCATGAGATTGCAAACCTCAACCTGCTTAAGAATTTGCTTAACTCATCATCTTTTCTTAAGAGCATCATAGCATTCACCGAGGCGATACTAAATCTTTGTATACCCAAATCTCTGATCTTTCTCATTATGTTGGGTGTTGTTATTATCTCTAGAGAGTATCTACCTTGGATTGTTTGTTTTTCAAAATTCTTGTTTAAACTTCTGTGGATTGAGATAGTCTATGTCAGCTGCACCACAGCTTCAGATAATATCATTAGAGAGTACAAATTCCATTGAACCAGGTACCTGTAGACACATGAAATCCGTTCATAAGAAACTGACTTATTTTGCCTAAAAAGGAGTTTAAAACTCAAAAGTAAAATCCTCTAACTCTATATGAAACAAATGATTTCTTTTAAATATTGATATAAATAATCAGCTTTTTAATTTTACCATGAAAATTTTTCTTTTTCTCTAAAAAGAGGTGCGAAACTTAAACCTTGCTTACAAAGAGTTGAGAAGCTTTAAAACGTGGATTCTTATAAGCAACTTAGAGGCCTGAACTCTCATAAGCAACTTTTAGGCCTGAACTCTCATATTTTTTAGCAACATTGAGGGGCAGTCAAAGTTAAAATTTGTTTGATACGTTGCATGTTTATTAGAGGGGTTCGATATTCCCCTAAAATACCAATCAGAAGGCTGAAATTGGTTCGAACCGGATTTGCATGCATGCGTGTTGGAAGAATCATGTCTAAAGAAGTTCAGCGAATTTTCCTGAAACAAATCAAAGCATAAAAACCCTTTGAACAACATGACAGTTTGGCTTTTTTTGCAAAACAAAGATCTCAAATAGGTCTTATTCAAATGAGGATTTTGATATGATCGCATTCATTACAGCCAATAATCTCCTACAGTAAGTCGATTACTTGTTAACTGCCCTTCCTCCATTTACCTTCGCATAACGTGCGATCTCACTAATAACGGATGACCCCTCGTAAAATATGGAATCCGGATTGGCACCGCGGAAGGGGAAGAGCATTAAGGATACCGATGCCGATATCTACATGCATGCAGCATGGGCATAAGCTCCCATTTGAGGAGCTCCCAAAATCGCAAATTGTTGCTAAAGGTTATAACGAGATTAGTGGCGTGACAGAAAGGTTCGGGGGCCTTAGGAGTATTTTGCTCGGGGGGGGGGCCTTTCACGTTTAGCATTTTCTAAATCTAGACTAAAGTAACAAAATCAATGGTGGGAATACTGTGCTCGATTAACGTGAAAGATCAACAATGGTTAAAAAAACAAGGTAAAACGGTAGAAAATGCGAAATAGGAAACTTCGTAAGGTCAAATGATAATTTTATATCTTGCAAGTATTATCAAATATTACAAGATACCTGTCTCTTGAAAACCTTTTAGGGGCCCCTCTTGGGCTTTGGCTTTAGCAGCCTACGTCAGTTACGCCACTTTGGTTGCAACAAAAGTTACTTTCACTCTAGCCCTATTTTCGTCTCTGCTACCATAAACTTGTTATGTTATCCCCCCCTTCCCGAGTTTAGGCCTTGCCACTTGATCTTGCTATACTAATATTCCGTTCCATTACTCCTCAGTCCGTATTTTATGCCTTAAAATAAATGATTGGCTATTTCGTAACGTTCCATTGAAAGCCATAGGTTAATTGTGTTCTATGGTAATTACCATTGCAACGTCATTAATTCTGATTGTTAATAACCTCAATTAAATATCACATGGTCTTCTTCTCTTCTGTTATAAAACGGGCTATGCCGGGTTTCATCATACCATCTTATGTGCCCCAGAATTTTATCATGTTTGGAGCATTTCAAGAAACCAAGGTATTAGAGAAAATGGAAGGTAGGAATATATAGTTATAATCGCAGTTACGCAGTAATGGCATGCATACTTCATGTTAATTTTGCTTCTGTTCTGCAAACAACATTTTAGAACTTTCTCCAAGCATTTTAGTCCTGTGCAATTGATCTTAAGTTCGCAAAATCTCTCTTCAAATTGGTATTGGAAAGCCCCTTTTCATTTATATTGCTGTGGTGATGTCTCAATCCAATTTTGTCACAAAAGTTTCTCTAGGCCTGCATCTAAAACCTTTCTCTGAATTTTATGCTATATATTCTATGTTCTGAAATTTCGGAATTTTATATGAAAATGTTGAATATCATATATCACATTCTCATATTTCTAGTCATCATTCATATAACTCTCTGGTTGTTTCAAATTTCTTCGCTGGATTTTTGAGTTGTCTAATGTTTGTTGTTCTTAGAATATTCTTGATCGACCTATACGCTCCTGTGCCTAGGTATTCAGTGAAAAATCATTTTATAAAAAACCAAAAAAAATGAAATAAAAATTATCTTGAAATAACTCGATCTTCATTTACAATCTCAATATCTAGCAATATTTTATTTTATTTTACTCCATTTAAGGCGCTTTTTATTTCATATTTAGAGGTGCTTTTGCGATTTAATTTTTTCCTTGAAAAAAATATTTTATAGGGGGAATGATGAATTTTTTAGCAGCCTCTTCTGCAAGTGCACCTAGCTTCAAGTCATTCTCATTTTGACTTAAGATTAGGTTTTGTTTGTTTCAACGGGGCATGCGAAGGTAAAGAGTGCGAAGGAGGAAAGCTATAGATTTGCACGGTAGCCTTTAAAATTAATTCGCACATGGAAAATGGTTATTAATAAGCATTTTGTTAAAGACCAAATAAGTTTAGACAGAAAAATCAGGCATGGTCGCTTATTTGTCAAAGGGTTCATTTTTTCATAAACGAAATCAAAGTATTAACTCAACAAAGACTTAAAAATACAAAGATTTGCTTAAAATCCATGGAAATTAACAAACTGTGTACACTTACATGACCTACTAAAACCGCTGATGAAATTTCAACCTAGGTGTCTTATTGCTTATTAAGAAATAAGCCATAAATGCTAACAGCTACTTGATTGAGCCTCCACTTGCTTAATATCAATGTTACCCTCTATTCTAATTTCATCCACCTCCCCCTGACGGCAGGGGTTGCGCCAGGATTTGCCCGACGGGGGCTAGGTTCCTTGACAGGGGGCTTTATAACTAAATACAGGGTATTCTTCTGAGCATAAGAGCATAGTTTTCCGTTAGAAATGTCCCAACAGGCATAAAACTACAGTCCCCTTTGCTCCGTCTGATGCCATCCCTGCCTGATGGTATGGCCTGAAGGAACAGCGTTTTCCAAGCACGGCAGTCGTGAATGCAAGACAAAGAGCGATTAATTTGACAAGGGAAAGAGAACACTAAAGAAAGGCAATGAGTATATTAGCAAAATACTCAACGAAAACAAACCGAGAAAGGAAGACTCAGAAATTGACCTTCAAAGCAACGCCTTTGTAAACATTGTTTGTTTTGGATTCTGTCTCAATTTTATTTTGATTAGAGTAAAATTAATAGGCAGATAATAAG